>JBAMJR010000097.1:365000-977500 GCA_038501785.1 Myoxocephalus aenaeus
TTTAAAAAAAAACAGTTGTAGATATTACTTGCTTTTTTGTTTGATTTATTTATTTATTATGCTTCACTGGGACACTGGAAATCCCAGTCCACTTTCTTTCACGGTTTTCTGATTTGCAGGGAAAATAAACTGTGAAATGAACATTTAAGCAGGAAAAATAAGACGTCTGTGACAAATCATCCACTTGCCACCATGTCCTTGTTTCAAGTCATGACATCACGCTACAGCGCTCACACACACACACACACACACACACACACACACACACTTTGTCATGCTGTCAGAGAGCCCACACGTGTTTATGATGTGTCCCACAGAGGGACAGTGAGACAAATATGTCATACAGGGTAATTGTCGGAATGTCTCAAAGATGGCATGCAATTATAAATGTGTGTGTGTGTGTGTGTGTGTGTGTGTGTGTGTGTGTGTGTGTGTGTGTGTGTGTGTGTGTGTGTGTGTGTGTGTGTGTGTAAATGTGTCTGAAGAGGTGATCTACAAAGTAAAACTGACTTGAAACACTTTCTAGTGTTATGCTCTATTAGACGTAACACTCCAGGGGGAGAGAGGAAGAATAAAAGGGGAAGAAAGATGAAAGAATGAACAGAAAAATGGAAGAAAACAAATTGACATGATGGAGAGAGACAGGAGGATGCCCACTGACATTTCCATGTACATTTTTCTGGAAGCCTATTGTACGTAATAAAACCATATCTTTCTCTCTCTCACTCACTCACTCACTCACACACACACACACACACACACACACACACACACACACACACACACACACACACACACACACACACACACACACACACACACACATTGAATCAGTGAGGCTGTGAAAGAAATCAAGTGGTCTAATGTAAAGTGATGGCAATTAGAGGGAGGACATAATAAAACATGGTGTGTGTGTGTGAGAAGCATAGCAAAATGTATGCTTATAAATAGAGCTGTTATTTATTGTGGCCATTAAAAAGTAGATAGACATATTATTAGAACATTTTATTAAAACTGTGGGGCAGATGTGCGTTTCCCTGCATGTGTGTGTTTCTCACACACGTGACAGTTAACTCTTGGAATAACTTTTATTCTGACAAGTTTTCAGACGCAAAGTGGAAAAGTATTAATATATTATTCATAAATTACTTTTTCCCAGTTTCTTTTTGGTGGGAACTTGGTAGGAACTTGAAGATCCAATAAAAGCTGATTTATTGAACATGTCAATTTTCAATACTCTTGGATGGCTTTGTGACATCTGGAATCTTTAATTAATTAATTCATAAAACTGTTTATCAGACTGTAGCATCGTAAATAGTATGTTTTTTACATTGGTTTGGTTGGATATGAACAGTGTCTCGCAGATATTACATTTCTTTCTTTCAGGCAGTTGATGCATCCATAAGGTTCACATTCGATTATTATCACCATGAACAATTTAAGGTTGGCCAATCAGTGTCGACCACATCTAAGATGGGAACATAAACACATTGGTTGTTTAAATATGAATGGTGATGACACAGCAACACAAAAAACACTCACGAAGGAGTGGATCTGTTTTCAAGACGGGTCGGGTGGGTTGCAGACGTGCTCTGAGGACAGTCCGTCCAGGTAAGGCTGTAAAGCTGACACGAGCAACCTTCCGAACCGGAATAGAGCAGACGCTGCAGGAAATGCACCCTGAGAGTGCCAGCTAGCCCACCTGTAGAGCAGTGGAAAATATTTGGGTTTACTGATAAAACTGTGGCAGGTCCCAAAACACTTCGGCAGTCTAGGGCAATGAATGGGAAACACTGCGTCAATTTGAAATTCCCTCTACTACGTGGACCCGACAGGGACCCGGATGTGGTTTTTTTAGGGACGGATTTAGTGTTGTTGGTTAGTATATTTATATTTTGTGAATCAAATCTGGATCTAAAAAGTAATCAGTAACATTTCTCTGTAAGGTAAATGGCGTACTATAATGTTTTCCTCTGAATTAGAGGTACACAGTAAGTAGGATACGGTTGAGTTGCATATTGGGGGGCTTTTTTTGGAAGTTATTTTGGAGGAAAATGACATAACATAATTCAATGTTGTTTACATCTAGATATAAATATATCTAAAGTTGTTTTGGGCCCCTTAAGTTTGGTTCCCAGGATTGGCAACCTTACCTACATGTAGAGTTTGCACCTAGTGTTTTGTTCCTGAACACAACTGCTATATGTCACGGCAGGTGTATTGCGGAGGACCCAAGAAGCTCAGTATTGAATGTAAAGTGTGTATGAGCGGTTCTCAAGTAAATTGCAAGCAGCAACACCCCAGGCCAAGTGCTTAGTCCGTTCTTAATGGGCACTGCTTCTTAATTTCTGCTTCTTAATTTCAGAGCCATGAAAGGTTCTCTATGAAAACAATGGAGTGACTTTGTTCAGCAAGCATCAAAGGTTCAAAATCCCCTTTTAAGTTGCCCTAATGACCGACTCTCCAAAGAGAGAAAAAGGTGGGCTCAGCTGAAGAGATTTCAGAGTTGACTCAGGGAATAGATCAGAAGCAACGCTCCCTCTCCTCTCCACCTCTTTTCCCTTTTCCCTTTTCATTTCCCATCATGAGGAGTTGTGTAATTAACTGGAAACTCAAGTGAGAAAGAGATGGCGAGGGAGACCGATGGAGGAGAAGATGTACTGTAGAGGTTTATCTCTGTTCATGCCAAGGTGACGTACATAAAACCTGCATAAGACCCCAGGGGGCCTGGCCCGCCCACATAGCTGCCAGGCCACACCCCCTCCATAAAGTCAGGAGTGTGATGCCGTGCTTTAGATCTAAACTGCCATTGATTTTTATCAGCTGTTTACAAGTCTCTCTCTTGTTGACGTTCCCTTCACTTACCTGTCGTTTACCCTTCTACTATAGGGATGAAACTTCTAATCACAACCGGGAGAAGCAAGCATACGTCTGCGAAAAAGCTTTCTCCGCTATAATGTGACCACGCTTCAGGCACCACGGCCTCCACAGAAGCTTGATTAGACATCAGAGCTCTGGAGATGGGTTTTCTGGACAAGTACCTCACACAACTACAAAAACAACAACCACCTTTATCAATTCCAGGCACAGGAGCTCTTCCTCATTATCCAACTCTTTCTTTTTTCCCCCAGCCATGGACTCGTGTTGAGTCAAATCTGTCAATCGATCTCCGCCGCTCCCTTCCTGTCAGTGCTCTGTCCTTGGCCCCCGACACGACAGCGGAGCCAAGGCCGAGCAACGTATTTGCATATGCTGATGATTGCATCATGCTTTTTTTGCTTCTGGCTGAGTGTGTTGCAGGTTAATCAATCATAAGGATTAACAGGATTAACAGGAAACCATGCATGCAAGTACATGGAAGACGAGAGTTCACAATGCAAACACAACATTCATCAGATGACATGATCAAGTCATGATTAAATATTCATATTTGTTTGTTTATTCATTTGGCCTGTCATCATGTCACTCCTGGAAAGCATGAACATTAGCGACAGCTGGTGTGACCTACTCTTCCATGCGTAACAGCCGTCATTTCAACCAGCAAAAGCCCCCGATTCAACTTAAAAAGCTGCTACTTGAAGGTTAAGTACACAACAAAAGGGGTTTAGGGTTTAGTGAGTCCATGCATTTTGCCAATCCTGGTGTCAGAACTCAGCAAAACACAAATATAAGAGTGAATTTGGGTTGACACACAGCAACCACCCCCTAATATCAGCCTTAAGATGTTTGAATTACCGCAAAAGCACAAATCAGAAGGTGCTTAAAGGTCGGTTCACTTTATTCCCTTTAATCTTCATGACATGTTTTCCTATTCACCTCAACACACACACACACATACACACACACACACACACACACACACACACTCTCTCACACACACACACACGCATTCTACAAATGTGTCTACAAAACACACACAGGTTGCACGCACACGCATGAAAAGAAAACCCACTGGTAAGTGGTCATTCTAAAGCAGGGGTGTCTAATACGTCGATCGTGAGCGATCAGTCGATCGCAAAGGTAGTGCGGGTAGATTGCATGCCATTCTAAAAAAATGATATATATATATATATATATATATATATATATCTTTTTTTTTCAGTCTTTCAAAAACGTTATCGACAAAACCCAGCTCCCGGTGTGCAAATTAATGCCAATCACCACGGACGGCCCGCAATGGTCGGCTGCTTGAATGGATTTATTGCCAAGTGCAGGGAGGACGATGCTTTCCCCGACTTCCTTAATTACCACTGCAACAAGCATTATGCGCTACAACGCTAAACATGAAAGAGATCACGGATGTGGCCTATTCTATTCGAGCGAGAGCTCTTTAAAGACGGCTGTTCATCACACTGATGTGAGACGGCTTATAGAGCTCTGTCCGGAGATGAAGGAGTTGCTCCATGTTGTTAAACATGCAGAATACAACCAACTAAATGACGATCAGCGGCGATCATCTGTCCTCAAAGCTGCAGCGCCATGGTTTGGGGAACTTCCAAAACCTGGCGTCAGAGCTGGAGATGCAAAGGTGCGTACGCAGCTTGACAAGTGTCTGTCAGAGTTTATTTATGTGAGTCAGCCTTTTCCCACATGAAAAATATGAAGTCCAAACACTGTTCCACCATGACTGATGACCATTTGGTCTGCCTGAGGCTGGCTACCAGCAGCTACTGTCCGGACTATGCAACCCTGCTGGTTCCATTCAGTGAAGTCATCAGAGTAAAATGTAATGAGAATTTTATTGTGTTATGCAAGGTACACCAATATTGTAAATATAAAGTATACTCTGTATATTTATACATTAATAATATATATATATATATATATATATATATATATATATATATATATATATATATATATATTAATGTAGGTAGATCTTTTTTACTTTTAAAAGTAGCTCGCAAGCTACAAAAAGTGTGGGCACTCCTGTTCTAAAGTACGAGTGGTGAAAAGGATTTAACAAATCCCAAAAATATTTTTCCCTGTAATTTCACTGGCAACCCAAGGACTACAGTCTACAGGAAGAATATGTTTGAATCCTCTGAGACAGAAAGGCAAAGGAATGACTTTCACGTCTTCTTTCTTCTTGAATTAAATCCAACATGGGTCCAGATGGTTGAATAATCCAGTGCTGCACTGCGCCCTCGCGTTTGAATTCTGCCATTCCTTTATGGGAAAAAAAATTATAATACATTTGTATTCTAAATCCTAGAAGATCTTCACTCCACCCCCCAATAATAAAATGCTCCCACGGACCTGTATATCTGTCCGTTTCGGTTAAATACAAATTCCAATGTAACCTCTCAGCTTTTCTCTCCATCGATTCCACTGGAGTACTTTATCCCTTTCAATTTCCTTTCATTTCAACAACCGCATAACATCTGAGCGCCGCATGCTCACTACGTGTTTCCCCGGAGCAGAGGACACGACGGCTAAACCCCAAGGCTAATTTGAGTTTACGGTCGGCATTTAGTGAAAGAATTTGAAGTCATGAGCTGTCGAGATTGAGGGAAAAATACAATCTCACGATGCTGCCCAGAGTGAGTTCACGGGGACCTTCAGCATTTCCTTTAACACAACGTTACAGCGGTCTAGTCGCCACCTGGTATTCTCTGTTGTACAGAATCAAAGGACCCCTGACGGCGCTGGCCTGTCATTACCACGGTTGCCACAGCGACCTGAAGAAGTGTGTGATGGGTAACGCTGTCCAGAGGATGAAGCTTTCCACAGTAGGGCTTTTTAATTCTGCCACCTGGAGTGTCTGAGCGTGTGTGTTTGTGCGTGTGTGTGTGTCTCTGTCATGTGTTCGCTCAAAGAACAGTGAACAATATAACTTTGTTTGAAACTGTGGAACAGCTGCAAAGAGGCAGAAACAGAAGCTGTGAAGTTGTGTTCTCTTTTTTTATTTCTCTTGTGTTGTGGTTTTGCTGATGCTTTTTGTTTCATACAGTAATGATGTTCCTAACACAGGTCTTTGTAAATTGGATGAAGAATAATTATTATTGTTAAAACATGTTGATCGGGTTGTGTGTTGCAGGCTGTTATCTGGCTCTTGTGCAGTGTCACTTCACAGAATGGTGATGTTTCTGCATCAGTGTTAGGCCGTGCTTTTATACGAGCTGTTGATCTGTAATCTGTGCTTTGGGGCAGGCCAGGTGTGCAGCATCAGTTACCATTGCCGATGTACCCTGGTAAAGAAAAAAGTGAACCGCCGTCATAATCCTGAACAGTGAAACCTGAAGATAGCTCGCTGACGCTGCTCCAATCCCTTTTAAATAGCCATTTTTAACGGAACAGTTCCAGGAACTCAAATTAGGAACTAACTAAGCCAAGCTCAGACTACAGGAGTTTCAAAATCTTAAAAAAAAAGAAAGAAATCGCTTTGCATCACACACGTAAGAGGAATCTTTACGTTCTTCTCGCCAATCACAAACATGAACACACAACCAAATTTAAGAAATAATGGCGCATCACACTACAGGATATTATTAAGATTATCGTGCCAGAGGTGTGGCGCTACAACTTGCTGGAGTAATGCTCTGCGGTGAGGATAAACAAAAGCAGAAGGCTAAATGAGTCTGGATGAGAGAATGGCGGAGAAGACGAGGCAGGCTGTCTCTTCTTCAGTGAGAACTGGCGGTTTTAATATCCGTCAACAGCGGTACGCTAGCCAACGTGAGCCTTAGTGGGCCAGAACCGTTGCTTGGAAAACAACCATCAGCAGCTCCGGCTCCTCTCTCTCATTGGCAGTTATGGTGCGGCTCGTAAAGTAGCAACGTCATCGTCCAGGTTTGACCTCCTAAAATACCAAGTTGAAATACTCGGGGCGACCCGAATGAAGCCGTGAACGGTTCTATATGTTTCAGACTGGACCATTAAACCCCTCACATTACCAGATAATCTGGGCCGAAACTCCGTCTTTAAAGCAATGGATAGATGCAAATAAGACGCGCTTTAGACTCCAAACCTCGATGAAACTATTAGCAAATAACTAGTTTAAAGTGTTGTCTCTGTGGTCACTCCCTCCCTCTCTCTCGCTCTCTCTCTCTCTCATTCATTTGCTACTCTCTCTCTCTCTCTCTCTCTCTCTCTCTCTCTCTCTCTCTCTCTCTCTCAACAGCCGCTCCTTCTCTCTTCTGTTCGTTCACACACTTATTCTCACTTCTTTCGCCTGTCTGTCTGTTTTTAGCCTCCTGCTGCATTTGGAAACGAGGTCGATGAGACAGTAAAACAGGAGAGTAGCTCGCTGGCCAGAAAGCATATAGATAACGTTCAGGCCCTGTGTTACGCCTCAACGGCTCCTGGACCTCTGGGGAGCACTGCCCTGGGAGTAGTCAGTTCCTACTTCCTCTGAAAACTGGGGAAAAGTTTCCCAAAAGAAGAAGTGGAACTCCCTTGAGGTCCATGAGCCATGAGTCATGACCACTGTGCACAAAGGTTGAAAGCTCTGAGTGTGCTGCTGCTACGTCTTGCATGCAAACTTCTGAAACATGTGCAGTGCGTCGTGTGTTGTATTCCTGTTTGAGTTTGAAGTTGATTTATCAGCCAACAAACACAAAACACATGTCCTTTCATCTTTTGCTGGCTATTTTTTATTCATTATCCACTTATGTCCAGATATAACAGCTTTCTTTCTTTTCTTTTCTTTTTTAAACGTTGCAAAGTGTTTTACAAGGCAGCGCAACATCAAAACACACAGACCAAGAGGAACACAAAACGAAAAAAAACAACAAGCACAGAGATGAAAATGCTGCTTTTATTGCACATTGCGGCCCTTGATTTCAGCTGATTGTATTTGAAAGCATCATTTCTTGAATCACAAGAAATCGGCATCACAAGAAAACGTTCACATATTTGCAGGTTTTGTATGAAAGAGAAAGAAAAAGAAAGTGCAGAGAAAGGAGTAACACGTAGAGAGAGAGAGAGAGAGAGAGAGAGAGAGAGAGAGAGAGAGAGAGAGGCAAGGAGGGAGAGTGGTTGAGCGACAGAACGCTATAAAAGTCCCATTAAGCTCTCAGCCTTGATTGCTCGACAATTAAATGTCCATTTTCTTTGAGTACATAGACAAGGTTGGCAACTTCACTTCAGCAGTTGGTTTACTGTGTCTATGTGTGTGTTTGTCTGTGTGTGTGTGTGTGTGTGTGTGTGTGTGTGTGTGTGTGTGTGTGTGTGTGTGTGTGTGTGTGTGTTTGTCTGTGTGTGTGTGTGTGTGTGTGTATCCGGGAGTAAAAGCCAGCCATTACTTGTCGAGGCTGAGTGGTGTTGCTAGACATTCACACTTACACATCAGGGAGCCAAGTTCCAGTATAGCCTGCCAAATTGATTTCAGGTCAAAATCAGTTAATTAAATAAAGACTCAAACAGCTCAGGAGTCCTCTGTAATCATAGTGTGTTTAGGCTGGAAGTCTCGAGAGCCGTTAAACAATCTTTCCCCCGTGACAGGGTCGGCCAGGAAAAGCTTTCCCACAGTATGTCAACGAGCAATGGCAATGTGCTGGAGTCCAGATGGATGAGGGTCAGAGGAGCCTGTGCTGTCGCCGTGGTCGGGGGAGCAGGTTGGAAAGAGTTCATGGAAGTGGCGGAAGCAGTCATCAAATCTTTTGTCTTGGTCAAAGTACTGGATTTGCAGGCTGTCCTGGTCACACTCCATGGACCACATCATATGGAGCTCACCTGGAGGGGTGGGCACCTAACGATCTGATTCTCCCCCAACTCAGAGAGCTACCATTCCATTATTAAACAATTATGGATTCACCTTGATGCATCAAAATGCATCAAAACAGATGATTGCAGTCTACTTTGTGACTCCGGTCGGATTGGAGACATATTTGACTGCTGAAGCTCAGCCGCCCTCCCCAAAACTCCTCTACTACATAGCCTAGCTTAGTAAACAAGAGGCGCGTGTATTAGGATTGTTGCGTTCAGGGGCGGCGGTAAGGAACAGACAGCTCGGTGTCACAGAATAGATACAGGCGATCATAACTATGAGAATTGAGTTTGAAATTGCCGATTATTGAGTTTTCGGCGTTGAGTCATAATAGTTCGAGAGAGAATCGCGATGCATCTAAGGATCGATTTTATTTTAATTTTTCACATCCCATCTCACCTGGGCTCTTATGTCCCTCGATGAATCAAGTGGTGGGAACGACAACAATGTTTTGCTCCATATCGTGAGGAGATCATGGAACTGCTGGGACTACTCGCAGCTCATGGACATGAGCGAGACGAAGGGTGTTAAGGGTACACTGATTCAATATTAGGGGCACAAACCTCAAAAGGTTGTGCTTTTTTGGTTTGTGCCCTTTCTTACTCTGGTTTCCACCTTGCATGCGTTTCTTTTCATTTCACATTTAGATTTTAGTCTCTACCAGGGCTGGGTTTAAAAAAAAAGAACATTACCGATTCAAATCGATCTTCATTTGGGTGACCCAATGTAGATTCCTAAAGTCCTGAGGTAGATCTTTTAATATAAGCTTTTCTATGCCTTATGCATGAAGACGAGCACGCCTCAGTTGATTCAAAACACGGCTGGAAGCTGCTCCACTGAAGGCACCTCCAGGCAGCGGCGCCGGCTCATTTCAGAAGCAGGAGGTAAAAAAAAAAAGCGTGAGTGTGTGTGTGAGTGAGAGAGTGAGACAACTTTACAGCTAATGTCTTCTCTGCTTCAATCGCTAAGAACAGCTGATCTGCCCTGAGAGCATCGCCTCTCGGACACTCACTCACTCACTCTTCTAGCGAGTCCGACATATCACTTTAACGTGTACACTGCACTTAAACCCGGCCGTGGCCATTTTCACACAGCAATACTGTGAGCATGTAGGGGTCCAAAACCAGATGTTTGGTTTCATAATGAACCAAGAATATTTCTACAATCAAGAGGTGGGCTCTCTTTGCGTATTTTGTCCTTCTCGTGTAGAAGGGGTCAGCTTTCTGTTTTTAAATGCATCTCTAACCTGTGACAGTTTGTGATAGCGTCAAAGTCTTATATGTTTAGATTCAAAGTAAAAATGAAAGGAGACCAAGGGTCCAAAAGTATTGAAAGTAGTCATCTTAGTGAAAACTTTGTCATTAGTTATTTGATTCACACCATAGTCATTCTCATCTTCTACAGTTTTGAATTTCATCAAATCATTTTTTGTTCGTTGTACTGTAACTCCATCACAAGGGCACAGAGAAGCACCCATGTATTGTAATGTACAAGAGAGATATTTATAAAGGCCAGTGTTTAATTGAATAACTCAGAAAAAATATTAAATAGGAAGAAAAGGTCAAAGAAAGATGATATTGCTTTATTTTTCAGCTTTTATCTCCATAGTAACAAGCAACTATTACCTAAAAAATCCCTTTATGAGATGGCATCAGATCTAGGCACAAGTTATCGCACCTTTCTTTACAGTTTGTCAAATTAATTAATAGTGACACAGTCACCGTGTTACTGTTTTTCCCTAAGTTAAAACCCTCAATATACATTTATGATGTTAAGCAAGAGTGTTCTGTTCAGCATCCCATTACAGCCTTCCAGTAGCATGGTACCAAACACATGCACATGCGTAGACATTATCTAACATAGGCACGACTCAAAGTGGAATGCAGTGTTTCAAAAGGCAAAAACAAAAAGCCTGCAAAGGTCCTCTGTGGTCGACTGAGAGCTTTTTCCTGTCGCAAGCCTTCGTACTGCGAGAACCCTGCCGCTCAATCCTGCGTCGGCCTCAGCGTGACACTTCAAATCATTCAGGTAAGTTGTTTTGGGACCCACTCAGGTGAAGTGCATCTGTCCTCAAACGGGACACGAGTAACCCGCGGCCCATCTCTGCCCGTCTCGTCCTGTACCTCTCAGAGGACGGATGTCCAATACCCGTCACTTGTCTCGGTATCTTATCTGACAGTCACCCCTGCAGGAAAAATGAGTTCCCCTCTCCACTACTGAGGAGCGTCACAACCACAAAGTGCTCTGCGTTGGTCTGCCACGGTGAGGTCATTCGCTACAGATGTTTACGTGGTTGCAGGCTTGTTGAATTAGCTCGTTGGCAAAAAGCTTGTAAACGTCTTGAGTTATTCCGCGTCGGTATTTCTTGCCAAAAGATTAATGAATTTTGTTCAGTAACTGTGTAATAAGTAGGATGATGTGCAGGCTGCTGCTCAGGGCCACGAGGTCCACTTTGTATCAATTGATTTACCCAATTGGATTTAATTTTGGGCTAATGACCGTCTAGATTGCTGCACAATATGGCAGCGCCACTCAAATTAAACATTTATCCTTGTTTTCTCGTGTATTGGTATTTTGCCTATACATGCTTGCTGTGCAAATATTTAGTATTTTAATATGTGCAAATATGTTGTAGTTAATGCCATAGCCATATCCAATTTGCTCAACTGTTGTTTATACTCTATACAATTGCTTAGCTGTAGCCCTTTTTACTTTATTGCTGTAATAACTCAATCACCCCGTGGGGAACATTCACTTTTCATTTCTTTATGCTGTCTATTCACATAGTTAGGCAGATGCAATTAAAGCTACAGGGAACCCAAACACTGGATGTTAGTTGTGCTGTGACTCCCCTGTGTTTCTTTACTTTCTTGTGTCACGTTTCTGGAGCTAAAAGATGATCATGAGGGGTCAGTCGTATGTCACAATGTGGGCACTTTTTAGTAGAAAAAAATAAAACGCCAAAAAGCAGGAAGTATGTATGTATTCACTGTATTGTATGAGGGGCCGTTTAGGCCATAACTATTGAGACACTCTCACACTCACTACTGAGACACTCTCACACATACTAATGAAACACTCGTACATTCACTATTGAAACGCTCTCACACTCACTACTGAAACACTTACACATACACATACTCTGTAAACCTATGCACGCTCATATATAAAACACTATACATACTCGTCTGAAACACTTACGCATACATATGAGAAACACACACGCATTCATATATACTTCTGTGTCATATACACATACATATGAAATGCTTACATGCATACAAGTGAAACATTTATACGTATCTATCTGAAACAGTCATGCATGCACATATGAAAATGCAGTATATATATATATTGTTGAACATGTATACATTCATAACTGAATCTCTTGCATATGATTACAAAGATATAAAAAGTTTAGATACATGTGCAAGTGTTTCACATATATATGTATACATGTTTCAAATGTGTATGTATACGTTTTTCAGTTATCAGAATCAGAATCAGCTTTAATGGCCATGTAAATTTGCACATACATGGAATTTGACTCCGGTTTCACTTGCTCTTCGTACTTTTTTCACACACAATATACAAGATAAATATAAAAAATATAAAAAGGACATTAGAGACAGTAGTAAAACAACAAAAAAGTGCAGATAGTGCAGATGAAGAGTCTGTTTAACTGTTCATCAGAGTGACGGCCAGTGGGAAGAAGCTGTTCCTGTGTCTGGTGGTTTTGGCGTACAGTGCTCTGTAGCGCCTTCCAGAGGGGAGGAGTTGGAACAGCTTGTGTCCAGGGTATGTATGCTCTTACATGAGGATGTGCAAGTGTCTCACATGTATTCATACAAGTCATTTCAGTAGTGACCGTGAGAGCGTTTCAATAGTGAATGTACGAGTGTTTCATTAGTATGTGTGAGAGTGTCTCAGTAGTGAGTGTGAGAGTGTCTCAATAGTTATGGCCTAAACGGCCCCTCATAGTATTGTGGCATCAGCTTCACGGACTTTGACAACTGAGGTAGAACAATGCACAACAAAGTGCATAGAGCCTTCGCTTAGTGTCTCGTCGACACACACACAAACACACACACTGACTGCAACTCATCTATGTTCATGTGTGCCGTCATTCTAATGTAAAATAGCGATGAACAAGCAAAAGGCCATATTTCCACAAAGCAGAACAGTTCTGAGGGTAAAACCTTTGACAGGAAGGTTACAACTATGTCTCACTAAAGTCTGTAATCTAAACTAACAAACAGCTCCTTCAAACAACTTATTTATCATGGTTGTTTTGACAAAAACTAAATTTTTTCTAGATTACATTTGGAATCTCTATGATAAAGTCATTATTTACCTTCGCCCAATACTCAAATTGTACTGAATAGAGCTTGCATGCATCTTAATGCAACCTCCATTGTCTTTAGCTGTTAGCTCCGTTATTTAGCCCAGCAGGACTGTGCTAGTCCTGGCCAGTGAACGGGCCGGGACTACGACAAGCTATCGGCTAACTAACTAGTTTCTTTTCAGCCTCGTCATTTGGAACGGCTGCGTGTTTTAATTAAAATATTGATATTTGGCGCCAGTCTATCGATAACGCATCACAAGAGGAAGTAATCAAATATATTCCCGTATTGATATTTTGTCCCACCCCAAATTGAGTGGGACAAGGATTCGTTGCATTAACAACATTAAAAAGCGGTACTTTTAATTTCAACTTTTATCTTTAGCTTTCAAAATAAAGAACCACGCCTAATAGATATGTATTGTGTATGCAACACATGTATCCGCTCGGAGACCATGGAATATCACTGCATTTTGGCAATATAAGCACCAAACGAAGACATACTCATATCATTAATTATCAAGAAAATATACGAGTTGTTGTATTGAGAACGATTAATCAGAAAATCATTTCACAAAGCTGCAAGGGGAAACTTTCCTAATTTCTGGAGAAGCAAGGCTTGTTCACTCACAAACAGCAACAGTGAATGTGAGGCTCCTTTATGCTGTTTGCATAATGAAACCAGACAGCAGCCCTAATGTGACTGCGACATTTACTGCAGTTACATTGAAGCAGAACTCTTCTTAAATGTTTGTGAGAGGGAGGTGAAATCCAATATGCCCATTACACTGCGTCTCACTTCGGGCCGGGTTTCAATATGTTCATTTGCCGAACAACTCGGGTACAATCAGCATCGACACTGACAGCTTCTGGAACGCCACATACCTTGTTGAACCCAGGACAGCTGGAAAGCAGCTAAATATGATCAGCATGTGTATTCTTCACGGCACCTTTTTTTTTGCCATGGTTGCCGAATTCAAGGGTGGTAATGTCGGCCACCACCACTTTGGTCCAGACAGAAAGAGCTCAAGGATTGGATGGACCGCCAAGAAGAAATGTCACTGACTTTAGTGAGCTGCTGACCTTTCCCTTAGCGCCACCAGCTGGTTGAAGTTGTTTGATCGTAGTGATTTTAGGGTCTTAACATAAATTTGATGGATTGCCATGACATTTTGTACAGATAAATATGGTGGAGTGGAGTAGAATCCTTGTGCCGTTGCTCATCCGGCTGACGTTTCCTCTAGCAGGGTTTCCACTCTACTGATCATTCTTTATCAATAAACATACAATCTTTTATTTTGTATCCATTTTAATTGCGTTTTTATTCTTATCGGCCTATTCGAAATATTCAGATTAACAAGTCATGAAAACCATGAAACCGTGACATTTCCTCCGGCCATAGTCGTGGTATCAAAAGTTCATATCGTGACATCCTTAGCCGTCAGTCGGCTCCCCCGAGGAGCTGCTGGTGACAGATCTAGCGAAGACTCGGTCAGAGTGGATCGCATGCCGGA
Source organism: Myoxocephalus aenaeus (assembly GCA_038501785.1). Lineage (NCBI taxonomy): Eukaryota > Metazoa > Chordata > Actinopteri > Perciformes > Cottidae > Myoxocephalus > Myoxocephalus aenaeus. The sequence goes on from JBAMJR010000097.1 coordinate 379,567, forward strand.
ACGCGTGTGCTCTCGTCTCGCCCACGTCTCACGGTGGGGATTCCCAGTCAGCGCCAACAGTCTGTGTAGCTGTGAACACGCCCTCAAGTCACGTCGCACGGTCCCAGATGCAGGTTGGATGACGTTGCGCTATGTTGCTGTCTTCTCAACTTCTTAATGGTTGAATAATGTTCAGCATGTTCGCTTCAGTTGCTAAAGCTGGTGCTCTTGCTACTTTGTTTTGCACACATCTGCAGGTGTGTGTGTTTGGATAATTTTATAATCATTCTGTCATAATTTCTAAGCATGTAAGAGATGATTTCATGTATATTTAGATATGAGCGCAGAGAGGAACATTTAAGTGTACGGTACGATCCCTGTCTGTCACAACAGCTGGGTCATCACTTAAAATGTCCTTTAATCATTGGCAGTTTTTAAGCTTCTTAAAGCTAGCATTAGGACGTTAAACAGATCAGTTTCCCCTCTCTAATATCTATTCTACTGTGAAAACAAATGTCTGATTCATTGAGCAGATCATGCGCTCAGCGTTAAATAATGGCTCACATTATCTCCAATTTTGTTGAACTACAATCTGTCCTGCATATATATAATGACATGAAATCCAGCAATTGTGGACGGCCCGCTAAATTCAGTAAATCACACCTGATAAAGAAACCAGTGTAAAAGTTCACTAAAGAAACCCCTCTCTGGCCTTGCTGTAGCCTCTGGGCTTTCTCACAGTGCTGGAGAGAAGGGCGGGCAGGCTCTCCATTGTGCCCATAATCACATAAAAAGACGGCAGCATTATGGCCACAGTAACCATATGTTGTTGTCGGATGATTTAAATCTCCCACATCCCCTTTTTCCCCTACCTCTCTATCTCCTCCTCTCTTTCTATCCTTCAGCCTCATGCATACTGAGTAGTACATCAAATATTCATAGCACATGCACACAACACACACTCACCCAGGCACAGGGAGGCGCACATACACACACACACACACACACACACACACACACACACACACACACACACACACAGGCTCCGACAAACGAGGTGCCCAAGGGCTCGCCTCCCCCCCTCTGTTTTATGCACTTGGACGCACCCATACACACGCATACATACAATGTTGCAATCATTCACATGCGAAAGAACCAGCTCAAAGCAAGCGTCCATGAAAGTTTAATACGGCGGGTGTCGGACGGAGTCGCAAACAGACGCGCGCACACACACACACACACACACACAGTGCACGGACGTAGACACGCCACATATCTGCCTCCTTCACTCACGGCCATTAAAGTTTAATCTACAGGATGTCAAGTGGATTCATTGTGTTGGGCTGTTTGTAGCACCTGTGTTTTTACACTCCTGAAATATTTAAAACATATTCATGCTCCAGGATACAGCCAACATCATCATTATGAGCCCAATGATGGTTTGGGGCAGCCGTCGCTACTGTCGGAGAGATTCATGTTCATCATCAGGATTATTTAATTTTTTAAGGCAACACGGCTCTTTATCGCGGCCGTGGTATCCTGGTTCCCTGCTGTGCCTCTTCAGAGGCCTGTAATTGGCCAGTTACTGAACGCAATATACTATAAACAACTGCATCTCACCAACCTGTTGTGTCAAAGTCTATGCAGTGAGAAAGCCAAGCCACCATGTTGTGTACTTTATCTACTTTTGCAAAAGGATTACCATAAAACATTCAATTCAATTCAATTCAGTTTATTTTATATAGCCCAACATCACAAATACAAGTTTGCCTCGGAGGGCTTTACAATCTGTACACATAACATCCCTGTCCCGGGACCTCACATCGGATCAGGAAAAACTCCCATAGAAAGATAGTAAAAACCCTTTCACAGGGAAAAAAGGGAAGAAACCTGAGGGAGAGCAACAGAGGAGGATCCCTCTCCCCGGATGGACAGAAGCAATAGATGTCATGTGGCCAGAATGAATAGTGTAGTTACAGCACATTCAATGAATATGACAGAAATTATTCATATAATGAGTATTAGGCATGGTCCATGATCCTGATAATCCATGAAGCAGAAGGCGGTAGAGAGGAGGGGGGCATCAGAAGGGCCATGGCAGCAGGCAGGACCGGTTCCAGGCCGGTTCCATCAGCAGGGCCATGGCAGCAGGCAGGACCGGTTCCAGGCAGCCATGGATCCATGGCAGGAGGGGTGGGTGGGGGGGCGGCAGGACCCGGGGCAGGACCGGTTCCAGGCAGCCATGAATCCATGGAAAAAGAAAGTAGAGTTAGTAATGTGCATTGAAGAGACAATAGTTTATCCAGATGGAGAGAAAGAAGAGGAGAGGAGGAGTGAAAGAGGAAGACAAGAGGAGCTCAGTGTATCCTAAGATGTCCCCCAGCAGTCTAGGCCTATAGCAGCATATCTAGGGGCTGGACCAGGGCAAACCTGAGCCAGCCCTAACTATAAGCCTGAAACAGCCCTAAGTATAAGCGCTATCAAAGAGGAAAGTCTTAAGTCTACTCTTAAATGAGGTGACTGTGTCTGCCCCCCGGACTGAAAGTGGAAGCTGATTCCACAGAAGAGGAGCCCGATAACTGAAAGCTCTAGCCCCCAACCTACTTTTTAAGACTCTGGGAACCACAAGTAACCCTGCATTCAGTGAGCGTAACGCTCTGGTGGGGTAATATGGCACTATAAGCTCTTTAAGATATGATGGTGCATCACCAGCTAAGGCTTTATAGGTGAGGAGGAGGATTTTAAATATGATTCTCGATCTTACAGGAAGCCAGTGGAGAGCAGCTAGTACAGGAGTAATGTGATCTCTCTTCCGAGTCCTTGTTAGTACACGAGCTGCAGCATTCTGGATCAGCTGGAGAGACCCAAGGGACTTTCCGGAGCAGCCTGATAATACGGAGTTACAGTAATCCAGTCTTGAAGTAACAAATGCGTGGATCAATGTTTCTGCATCGCTTTGAGACAGGATGTGCCGGATCTTTGAGATGTTCCGTAGGTGAAAAATGGCAGTCCTTGAGATCTGTTTCACGTGGGAGCCAAAGGACAGGTCCTGGTCAAAAATAACTCCGAGATTCCTTACGGTGGTGGTGGATGCCAGAGCGATGCCATCCAGGGAAACCATATCGTCAGATAGTTGATTTCTGAGGTGTTCTGGGCCGAGTAGAATAACTTCAGTCTTGTCAGAGTTCAGCAACAGGAAGTTGCAGGTCATCCAGGTTTTGATGTCTTTAAGACACGCTTGAAGTTTAGTGACCTGGTGGATTTCATCTGGCTTGATTGACAGATATAGTTGAGTATCATCGGCATAACAGTGAAAGTTTATGGAGTGTTTTCTGATAATATTGCCTAAAGGAAGCATATACAAGGTGAATAAAATTGGTCCAAGCACAGAACCTTGTGGAACTCCATGACGAACGGCGGTGGTCATCGAGGCCTCATCGTTTACAAATACAAACTGAGATCTATCTGATAAATACGACTTAAACCAGCTTAATGCTGTACCTTTAATACCAATCGACTGGTCTAGTCTCTGTAATAAGATGTCATGGTCAATGGTGTCAAATGCTGCACTAATGTCTAACAGGACAAGTACAGAGACAAGTCCCCTATCTGATGCAACTAGAAGGTCATTAGTAATTGTCACTAGTGCTGTCTCTGTGCTATGATGCTTTCTAAATCCTGACTGAAATTCCTCAAATAAACTATTGTTATGTAAAAAGTCGCACAACTGATTTGCGACTACCTTCTCCAGTATCTTAGAGAGGAAGGGAAGGTTAGAGATAGGTCTGTAGTTAGCCAACACCTCTGGATCCAGGGTGGGCTTTTTAAGAAGAGGTTTAATTACAGCTACTTTAAAAGACTGTGGTACATGGCCCATTATAAAGACCCATTGATAATATCTAGTACAGAGGCACAAATTAAGGGTAAAACTTCTTTAAACAGCTTTGTCGGAACAGGGTCTAGGAGACAGGTAGAAGATTTAGAAGTAGAAACCATTGAAGACAGTTGGTCGAGGTTGATGGTAAAAAATCCATCCAGACGCACAGCAGGGCCCACAGCCTCCTCCATGGCCATCCCACCTGAGGATGGACCGGCAGTAGTCGAGGGCAGGAGATCACCGATCCTGTCTCTAATGGCCATAATCTTATCATTGAAGAAGTTCATGAAGTCATTACTACTGAGGTCTATAGGAATACACGGATCCACCGAGCTATGACTCTCAGCCAGCCTGGCCACAGTGCTAAAGAGAAACCTAGGGTTGCTCTTGTTTTTCTCTATTAGTGATGAGTAGTAGGCTCCTCTGGCATTACGGAGGGCCTTCTTATATGTTCTCAGAATATCCCGCCAAACCAACCGGGACTCCTCCAGACCGTTGGAGCGCCATATGCCCTCAAGCTTCCGTGATGCTTGCTTCAATATGCGGGTCTGAGGGTTGTACCATGGAGCGAGCCTCCTTTGCTTAATGATCCTCTTTTTTAGAGGGGCTATCGAGTCCAGCGTCACTCTCAGTGAGCCAGTAGCACTATCAACGAGCTGATCAATCTGGGAGGGAGTAAAGTTAGCACAGGAGTCATCTGTTATATTGAGACATGGTAATGAATTAAATACAGAAGGAATCGCTTCCTTAAATCTAGCAACAGCACCGTCAGTTAGACATCTGGTGTAAAAACTCTTGCCTAACGCTGTACAATCTGGTAGCATAAACTCAAAAGTTATAAGGCAATGGTCTGATAAAAGAGGGTTCTGTGGAAACACTACTAAATGCTCCACATCAATGCCATATGTAAGAACAAGGTCGAGGGTGTGGTTAAAGCAGTGAGTCGGTTCCTGTACTCTCTGACAGAAGCCAATCGAATCTAACAATAAGCTAAATGCAACACTAAGGCTATCATTGCTAACATCCACATGAATATTAAAATCACCTACAATAATAACCTTATCAGTCTTAAGGACCAAACTTGACAAAAACTCAGAAAATTCAGATATAAATTCGGAGTACAAACCTGGTGCTCGGTATACCACGACAAACAGAATCGGCTGTACTGCTTTCCAGGTTGGATGTGAAATACTAAGAACGAGGCTTTCAAATGAGTTGCAGCTCAATCCAGGTTTAGGACCCATCAGCAGACCCGAGTCAAAGATGGCAGCTACTCCACCTCCTCGGCCGGTGCCTCGAGGAATGTGCATATTAACATGACTTGGAGGAGTAGATTCATTTAGGCTGACATATTCCTCATGTCTCAGCCAGGTTTCAGTAAGACAAAATACATCAATATGGTTGTCAGATATTAATTCATTTACTAATACAGCTTTAGAAGACAAAGATCTAATATTTAGGAGTCCACATTTAATTATCCTATCGTGTTGCACTATTGCAGTAGTGGTGTTAACCTTTATGAGGTTGTTTTCTATAACTCCTCTTTTGGTTACTTTTAATTTAATTAATTTAAGTGGCCGTGGGACAGACACAGTCTCTATAGAGTTAAAGGTGGGCAGCTGCCCTAAAGAAAATGCAGGAAGTGCAGAGAAGGGTGTAAGACTACAACTCTGCTTCTGCTTCCTGGTCTGTCATGCACGAGGTCGACCAATAAACTTGGTCATATTTGCAGAAAGGAGATCCGCTCCATCCGAAGTGGGATGGATGCCGTCACCCCTAATCAGACCTGGGTTTCCCCGGAAAGACCGCCAGTTATCTACGAAGCCCACATTGTTTGCTGGACACCACCGTGACAACCAACGGTGGAAAGTTGACATGCGGCTATACATCTCATCAGTCACTGTGTTTGGGAGCGGGCCAGAGAAGACTACCGAGTCCGCCATTGTTTTGGCGTAAGCACACACCGACTCCACGCCGATTTTAGTGACTTCCGAGTGGCGAAGCCGGGAGTCATTAAAGCCGACGTGTATTACAATCTTACTGTATTTACGTTTGTCTTTAGCCAACAGTTTTAAATAGGACTCAACGTCGCCCGCCCTGGCCCCAGAAATGCATTTGACTGTGGTCCCTGGTTTCGCAATCTTCACGTTTCTAACAATTGAGCTCCCGACAACCAAGGTTGGTTTCTCAGTGCCGCTGAGTGGCGAGAGGCTAGAACCGGGAAGAGGGTGGCGGTGTCCAGAGGACTGCTTAGATCCCGGCTTCTGCCTCCCTCGTACAGTCACCCAGTCCCTCGGCTGCTCGGGGGCTGCCGGGGAACAGTTAACGTTATCAGAAGCTAAAGCTAGTTGGTCCGCACCGACTATGGGAGTTGGGCTGGCTATCGTAGCTAACGTCTGAGCTTCAATGGTGCGGAGCCGTGCATCTAACCCACTGAGACCTGCCTCCAACCTAGCAAATAAACTACACTTCTTACATGTACCGTTATCATTAAAGAAGGCAGGGGAATAGCTAAACATGTGACACGCTGAGCAGGAGAGAGCAGAAGAGGGAGAGGAGGAAGACATCGCTAGCTGCTAGGCTAAGTGAGGTAGCTAACGATTAACAGAACAAGCAAAGTGAAAACAGGACAGTTAGATGCAGGCGGTGAGCCGCTAAAAGAAGAAGAGAGTTGAGTGTTTAGATGTGAAAGATGTACAACAGGTGATCAGGCGCTTGTACTGGAGAATATCACACAATTAGCTCGGTTTAGCTGGAGCTGAGACAAGTACGTTATCAACACACACGGTGGAACCGGAAGTGACGCAATACGCTTACCGTCGGAAGTGACAATCAGATTCAACCCCAGCACATGTAAAGCGTTTCTCTTAAAGCTACTGAATTAAATAGTTCAACACTTTGGAAATAGCATCATTCGCTCTTTTACCGAGAACGAGACGTGAGGATAGAACCCAATCTGTGTCCGGACATGAGACTAGCATGACTCTGTCCAAACTTTTTAAATAAGCCTAAACGACTCCAAAGCCCGCTGACAAACAGTAGTGTCAACATCGTCCAAGGTTACGTTATAAAAGTTACCATTTATTGGTGAACATTAGTCTCATATGTGGACTTTTTTTTATAATACAGTCTCAGTTTGTCATTCGGCTGTAGCTCAGGGGGATGAGTGGTCGTCCCGCAACCACAAGGTAGCCGGTTCGATCCCCAGTCCCCCCATAGCTCACATGCCGAAGTGTCCCTGAGCAAGACACTGAACCCTTAACTGCTCCCCGGGCGCCTCACAGGGCTGCCCACTGCTCCCTATCCAGGGATGGGTCAAATGCAGAGAAGAATTTCCCCAAGGGGATTAATAAAGTGCATGTTTCTTTTTTCTTTTTCTTTTCTGAGATGGGTGGTCTCCAGCCATGCACCTAGCGGCTAGCAGACAGCAATTTGTCAAAACCGAGGAAAATAAAACGCAAACTATCTGCATTGCTTCATATCTTCTAACCCAGCGGTCCCCAACCTTTTTCGAGCCACGGACCGGTTTTGTGTCAGACAATATTTTCACGGCGTGGGCGAAAAATATGACGTAATAAATATGACGTACACCGCGTTCCACATTATTATGCAAATTACACTTTGCTCAGATTTTCCTAAATAGTAATGCACAGTCAGTCAGTATCATTTTCAAGTCATCAACTGTTAGAGTATAAGTCAAATTCTATTGAACAAACCTCCTAACAGTATTTTTTTCAAAAATAAAAAACTCAAAATGCAGTGTTCCAAATTATTATGCAGAATTTCAGAGTTTCAAGATATTTTATAGGTTGTAAAGAACAAAAAATTGCACTTGTTGAATTTGCAGCATTAGGAGGTCATATTTACTGAAATCAAGAAAAGTTTGAATCAAAAACATCTTAACAGGTCAAGTTACATGTTAACATAGGACCCCTTCTTTGATATCAACTTCACAATTCTTGCATCCATTGAACTTGTGAGTTCTTTGATAGTTTCTGCTTTAATGTCTTTGCAGGATGCCATAATAGCCTCCCAGAGCACCTGCTTGGATGTGAACTGCCTTCCACCCACATAGATCTTTTGCTTGATGATGCTCCAAAGGTTCTCAATAGGGTTAAGGTCAGGGGAAGATGGGGGCCACACCATGAGTTTCTCTCCTTTAATGCCCATAGCAGCCAATGCCCCAGAGGTATTCTTTGCAGCATGACATGGTGCATTGTCATGCATGAATATGATTTTGCTACGGAAGGCACGGTTCTTCTTTTTGTACCACAGAAGAAAGTGGTCAGTCAGAAACTCTACATACTTTGCCGAGGTCATTTTCACACCGTCGGGGACCCTGAAGGGGCCTACCAGCTCTCTCTCCATGATTCCGGCCCAAAACATGACTCCGCCACCTCCTTGTTGACGTCTCAGCCTTGTTGGGACATGGTGGCCATTCACCAACCATCCACTACTCCATCCATCAGGACCATGAAGGGTTGCACGGCACTCATCCGTAAACAAAACAGTTTGAAAGTTAGTCTTCATGTAGTCATGAGCCCACTGCAACCTTTTTTGCTTGTGAGCTTGGTTTAGGGGTGGCCGAATAACAGGTTTAAGGACACTTGCAAACCTCTTGAGCATCCTACATCTTGAAGTTCGCGAGACTCCAGAGGCACCAGCGGCTTCAAACACCTGTTTGCTGCTATTCAATGGCATTTTAGTGGCTGCTCTCTTAACCCTACGCATTTGTTTGGCAGAAATCTTCCTTATTTTGCCTTTGTCTGAACGAACCCGCTTGTGCTGTGAATCGGTGACAAATTTCTTCACCGTCCGATGATCACGCGCAATTCTTTTGGAAATATCCAATGTTGTGACACCTTGACCAAGGTATTGCACTATTTGCCGCTTTTCAGCAGCAGAGAGATCCTTTTTCTTCCCCATTTTGCCTGAAACATGTAGCTTGCTTAATAATGTGGAACATCCTTCTTAAGTAGTTTTCCTTTGATTGGGCTCACCTGGCAAACTAATTATTATTATTACTATTTGGATGATTTCAATCATCCAAATAGCCCTGAGACACAATACCATCCATGAGTTTCATTGAAAAACCAAAAAATGAATGTTTATGACCATTAAATACAATTTGCCTAATAATGTGGAACGCGGTGTATTGCGTAATGAGCAAAGAGGCCATCCTTCAAGTTCAACCACTTGTGGTGCTGTTTGTTGCTGTTGTTGACCTTTCGACCTCCCGTTTTTTTCGACGCGTCTTTTTTCTTTGGGGAATTGAGAGTATCAATTAAAAAGAAACAGGTTTCAGAGAGCCGCTGGTTTAAGTGGACGACCACAACTGCAAATGCAGGATCAAAGTCTGTTTGAAAAAGAAAAAAGAAAGCAGGACAGAGGGAGGGCACAATGTGAGAATGCAACATTCAGCACATCCGTAGCTATAATGAGCGGACCGCTTTTGAAGTTCAACAGTGCCTTCATAAATACTGCAAGCTTTATGGCCGAAAGTATACGGTCGTCCTAATATTTCGTCCATGTTTGAATGTTGAGCGCGTCATTTCGAAACCAGGTACATTGAACCGGCTGCTGCAAGGGCCTCCGATCTTTAGGGCATCCTTTTCCACCACGTTTTGGAACTTGGCTGCAAGGATTTTACGGTGAGGTCAGACATGGATGTTGGGTGATAAGGCCTGGTGGTGTTTCCACTTCAAAAAGGTGTTGGAGTTAAAGTTCAACCTACTTCAACCTTGCACAAAACTTATTTTGTGATGATGTTCTACGCAATGTTTTTCGGGGAAATGCAGTACAGAACAGTTATTGCAGTACAGTTATAGTTCAGGTAAAACATCTGTCTTCGAAAGCTTGTTGGAAGTGACTTTGCTTTGTGTCTTTGGACTCTGATGCTGTTAAATCTGGATTATTTCTGTGTACTACGAGAGAGCTTGGATGTCTCGCCGTTACTGCTGTTGGGCTGTTCTTTTGTTACAGAGCCTCCTTCTACGTTAATTAAACCACATTTTCGCCGGCCCACTCGAAAGTTTCAGAACAAGCTATTTCGAATAAATCTATGTGCAGCAGAGAGATAAAGTTTGTTGACAGCCTCAGCCAATGATCGATCCAATGAGCATCCATGGAAATGAACAACACAGATTTAGGTCCAGCTCAACACAACAGCACCGCTCTGTGTGACCTAAAAGCAACAGATAAAGACAATTAAACTGCAAGTATTTGTATGGTAATTAATCGTCGACTATAATAGGAGCTCCTTTCCAGACACAAAGCAGAAAATGCATTCAAACCTGAGCATTATTATTTCGACAAGTCAACACTTTTAAGTTGCAGGGAAAACAAACAGAACAGCAGAAAGAAAACACAGCTTGGCAACTCTTTGGAAAGTGACTCACCAACCAGGAGTACAGATTAGGGAGCCGTATAACCGCTCCAGCGAGTGTATTAGATCATTAAACCGGCTCCATATCTCCCGCTAATGCCAAATAATCCCAGCTGGTGCAAAGTGAGCTCAGTACCTTGGACAGCTCCTGTGGTGCTGACAGCAGCAGCATGGTTTAGGACCTTTGCAAAGTTCAGTGACATGATGTCCTGAGAGGCAAGTTTTTCATTATAAGTGATGGGTTTACATCCATTCAAGTCTACCTATAAACAATGTGAGCAAAATGAGAAAAGTTGGCCCTCGGGGCTTTCTGTGAGAAAAGTTTTATTTTAACCCCGAAATGTCGATCTTTTTCCTTAACCTAACCAAGTGGAGGTGTTGCCTGAACCTAAAGGCAGACAGCCGGGACGGCACAATATTAGGATGCCTATATGTACACCGAAACGGTTATTAGTTGCTGCAAATGTTCTTCAAGAATATACATGTCTCTCCAAAAATACATGTGTATTAATATTGAGTTTATTGATGTTTTAAAATATACAATTAACAAATGTGATTGTCCAACACGGACATAGATACTGCAGTCTGTGTAAATGATTAAATGATCAATTAAACTATTTTGCAGTGTAGAATATAAAAGCAGCGATAAAACGTTTCAACCTTTGAGGGAAATAATCTGGGCTCGCCACTGTGTTGAGTCCTTTTGGGCCAGTCTATGTTCGTCCCATTTTAAAAACTAGCGAGCTTGAATGACACACACACACACAGATGTTCAGAACTATATTTTCCTGAAATTCCGCATCAATTTAAAAGTACTCGTAATACCTGATCCGGTGTTTTAGGCAGTACTGGTGGACGCCGTTTGATTGCCCGCCTCTCTCTTTCTTTTCCCTCCCCGTCACTGTCACTGCCTCTCTTTCTTCCCCCGTCTCACATTTCCTGTCCCCCACTTAGCAAAGTGAAGGGCGACAACTCCACTGCCTTGACATTCCCTCGAGGGCCCTGTTGAAAAATAAGAAGTGATGTTGGCCTGATGCCGGCCAAGTGTACCAAGGTTTCCTCTCCAAGTACAAATTAGTTCGCACACGTTACCCATTGTGGCCACGGTGTAATAATCTCATACCTTTTTTCAGGGTAGCCGACAGAACCTAAGAACATCACCCTTTCCTGTTCTGTTCATGGTGTTTTAGAGTTTGAAAAGTCAGAAGCAGTAAACGGAGTGGTTTCTACTCCCTGAAAATCCCTAGATGAGACAAAAAAGAAAAAGAAAACATGCTTCTGGATTCCCACAAAGTGAACCATTTGATTGCCCTTGCACTTTATCAAGTTTCTGACCTTGCACTGAATGAGACACACTTTATAAAATTCCATAATAGTCCAGAAAAATCAAAGACAAGCTGGTTGCTTTTAAAGGTGCCATAAAAAAACGGCTGCCATTGGACATGCCTGTGTTTAATTAATGTGCTATCCTGAGGGGTCTTCGGAGGCACCAGCGCCTTAGCAGAGGGCCATTTGCTGTAGGTCACACCTGAATAAAACTGGTGTACTTTCAACCATACCCTGACATGGTCGTAAAATAGACTGTCCTCGGATATGCCTGATTAGAATTAGTTTAACATCCCGGGGCCAGAAGCAAAGGAAAGCTGCCCTTGGGACTTGCCTGGCTGTTATTAGGGACCATAATATTAATAGATGCAGGGGTCATGCAGAGGCTGTCCCACAACATGTCTGCATAAAACTGATGTGACTTCCAAAAGGAGTCATTCTGAGGGGCCAGGGCCTTTGCCGTTCAGAGACACATGCCTGCATATGTTTGGTGCAATGCCCGTAGGAGGGAAGGGTCATTCTGGGGGTTTTGCGGTCCCGAGCGGCCTATGGGATTTTACCAGCTTATAATTAATGTAGCGTCCCTTATATAGGCCCCACCGTGGAGTAGATACAGAGGCCTAAAGGTCTTTATACTTTCTCCACATCTCCACCATTCTCCTTTTGTCACTTAAATAGATAAAGGTCGGCTCCCAGTGGCGCTATAGGTGCAGAGATCAGCTTTTTAATATCAGTAAAGTTTGGACTATTAAAATTGAATAAAGTTATGCTGTGATCCATCATTGATAGAGGATGGACAGTATGGGCCCTCATTAGCAAGTTAAGCGGATTCAGAGGGACATGCAAGGAAGGAGGGAGAGGAGGAGGAGGAAGAGGAAAGGAGGAAGTTGAGTGTTTCAGGTATGTGTTTTAGAGGCCTGATTCTTTTAGAGTTCCCATTTGAGTGTAAATAAATCAGTAACTGTTACATTTTACATAATGCAAACATGGAAACGTAAATATATGAAGAACACATATCTAAGCGTCTTTGAGTATTTAGAAAAGCGCTATATAAATTCGAAGTATTATTATTATTATTTATCTCAACAGACACACAAAATGAAATGAGTGTCTTTAAAACCGGGCGCATTGTCCCACAGGCCTCAGTGGACGCGCCACACCGAGCGCCTTTGGGTTAAGACATCGGGTGACTCCACGTCGGCCATATTTCCATATATTTCACAGGTTTATGCGGATGGATACGAACAGTGAGCAAACGCTCCCGTCACGACTGCGTGTTTATACTTTAATAAGAGACAGGACGAAAACACCACTGCATTGTGCTACATAGAACAGCTGCTGTCAGGCCGGTCGGTTGCATGTGCTCGCGTGATTAAAGGCAAACATGCGAAACACAAACAAATGTTTTTGCCAGGGCCTTTTTTTTTCTTTTCTTTAAAAAAAAAGCCTCTCTTGCTTTTCTGTGGCGACGCCCTAGAGCGGCGCTCTCATTAACATTCAGAACTCGGTATGAACTCCACATGCTAATTAGCGGGAGAAGCTGCTCCACTGTAGCCATTACTGAAATATAGTGACCGCATTTAACAGCAAGACAAGGAAGCACCATTCCCACTTTCATTACCGAGGCAGCGTAATGTCGTCGTCCTCATCAACAAAAGGTGCTGCTGACACAAAGCTGCAGCATTATTTCTAAGCAGCTGCATGGGGCCTCCTGAAATGACTCCCTCTCCTTCCTCTACGCTTTCACAAGTGAAAACGCAGCTTTCATCTTCCTCTAATGGACTCCTCCCTGTTCTCGTCTCTCCCCCTTTGCCCACTGGTTGCCTCCTCGGAGTATGCGGTATGGTGCACGTTTGACCCAAAATGATAATCACAACTAGTTATCACAACTATTCAGTCATTTCAGGGAATACATATCATGCATTGCATGAGAACGAGAAGCTAAATTACTTTTTTACTATCAACTTAAATCAACAGAGCACTGCTTTCACTTTAACGTTGTGCTACATTCCTGCTAAATTACAAACTTGCATTTTTTTTTTATTTATGTAAAATAGTCATAATTACAAAAATAGTGTTAGTCTTCACCTGAATTACAGTATATGCCTCATCTTTTTGACATTGTGTGTTTATTCTGCGAGTAATTCTATTGGGAAGTTACATGTTTATTTAGTTAAACTGCTTCAGTTCGGTACAGTTACAAACTAACGTAGATTATCACCTATTAACACATTACATGTCAAAGTTTCTCTTCTTTTTTGTCCCTGTGCAGTTTAAAGCCAAACCGAACGCAGATGTGTTTCAAAGCAATATGTTTGAAACATATGGTCACACACCATGATGTGGTGTGTGACACCACATCATGGTGTCACACTGTTTACATCCCTTTGTATTCCCAGCACTGATTGTGATTTTGAGATTATTTCAGAAATGTCTAAAAGTTTGAACCGCCTTGGAAGCCGAGGAGTGGTGGCCATTAAACCGCATTATATCGTATCATATTCCTCTGTCTGTCTCTCTCTCTCTCATTTCTACACGGTCTCATCAAAACAGAAATGTTTTGTTTTTACAACCACACGGACTGATTAGTGTTCTGATATAAACTGGTAATTGTTACCAAAGCACAACAATGTAGTCCCATTGCATTGTCCCTCTTTTTTATTGAAACACACACACAAAAACACAGAGACAAGCATCTGGGGGGCTTTGATGAACAACATGATACGGTCACAAGTCTGCTCATAGATGATATAACTCTTTTTTTTTAAACGATTGAGCACATTTCAAAGCCTGTCCAGATTCTTCATTTGTTCTCCCACGGCCTCGTGTTTTCAGCTTTCCTTACGCTGTTAATCATCAGTGAGACATGACTGCCACCTTGTGGCAGCAAGCGATATCGGCCTTAAAGATACTCCTCATCACATTTAGACGTGTGCGTGTTGTCAACAACTGTAAGTAAATCAACAGGAATCCCTGCTCATTACTTTTATGTTTCAAAGACGGTTAAAAGGTTTATTTATTTATAGTCAGTTAGTGTGAGGCAACATCTTCTGGTTGATTTTGTCCAAACTTTTATTTGAACAAATTACGGTGTACGCAGCTTTCCCTCACCCTCTCACTTGCTTTCACTAATGCCAGATGGCTATTAATAATGCATGCCTATTCAGTATTTCAGTGCTAATAGTTCGGTGTAGGTATCTGCCTTCAAAGCTTATTATTGATTGATTCATGCTTCCCGGCCTCTGGGCCAACGCAGCAGCAGAACAGACTCTGGAGCAGAGACCGAGATCAAAGTGGTTAGCACGTACACGCCCGAGGTAATATGTGTGTGTGCATGTCCAGTATGTGTGTGTGGACTGTCAATTACCTGCATGCATTTCCTTCGATTTTTTTCATCTAATTGTCAGGAATTTGTGGTCTTTGATTCTTCTTTATTAAACATGTAAAACCTGCAATGTTCTCCAATGAATCCGAGGTGTCGGTTGACTCCACAAAATGCTCCCGCGGGAAAGAGCACCCATCGTCCTGCCCCAGAGACGGGGAGACAAGGACAACGAGAGGAAAACTAAAACATAGGGAAAGGAGAACATTTTTTTTAAAGCATTGAGAGACGAGACACAGAAAGAGGAAAAAGACCAAAAAAAAGGCACAGACGAGGATAGTAAAGGGAGAACCAGCAGACAGTAAGAGAGCAGATTCATTCCCCTGAGAACTAATTATAACATCACCACAGAGCTCAGTTCAATGCCACTTTGAAAAGAAGGAAAATCAACAAAAGACATAACGCATACAGCTTCTCAACATACGTCCCAATGCTGCCATCTAGTGTGGAGCGTGGATTCTACAGGCTCGTGGAAGTAAGTATGTGTCAATTCATCCACTGTGTAGTTCTGTGGGTACATCCCAAGTCTCTTAATTGGCGTTTCCTCATGTCCTCTCTCCTCGGATGGTTTCCTTGCGTCTCTCCATGCATCCCTGGTGGGAGGGACTAAGACGCAAGTGAGGGAAACAGGGCTGCAACTAAGAGACTTGGGATGCACCCCAGGTGAGAGGAATGAGTGGTTACAGGGTGTGAGTGGCAGGACCTGAATTGACAGGAGAGTTCAGGCAGGCAGGATCAAAACAATCTCAGACGTAGTGTCAATTATTTTTCCTAAAGAGGCCTAATGAGAAACAGGGACTGTTGTGGAGGGCCGGACCAATAGACTGAACTCAATCCTGCTCAAAATTATTCTGCAGTAAATTGTATGGTTTCGATCGTCTGCGAGTGGTAAGAGTAAATGGTATATAATCAGTGGTGGAATGAAACTACGTATATTTGCTTAAGTACTGCACTTAAGTACAAATCCAAGGTACTTTACATGAGTATTTTCATTTTCTTTATCTTTGTGCTTTTTACTCCACAAGATTTGTCTGGCTTTGCACATTACAATTATTCAAACCCTTCCGAACTATCCAAACTGAACAACAGTGTATAAAAGGAGTTCAAATGAGCTCCACCTATAAGCAGCAAATATACTATGTGATATCCATATATAATAGTAAAACAATTAGTACTTGTATCACTATTGTTTGTATAGTCCAATTACCTCATTTTCAGTTTTTCAGTTCAGGGGGAAAAATCTCGTCTGTGTTGGGCTTGAACGAGTGCACTGAAGTCAGGTTGAATGTCTGAGGTGGATATGCAAAGGCCAGCTAATCTGTGAGAGAGGATCTGTATCTGGATTTATTTAGATTTATTTATTTAAATTATTATATAAAGAATATACTTCATTCATACAAATGTGTTTATGTTGGAATGGGTTAATATTCAGTAGCCAGTCATTAAGATGTAACCTTGGCAGGGGAAGCAACATGGCACACATCAAAGGTGTTAGTAACACAGCAGTTTCACATGTATATTTGTTCTTACATAAAGGAAAAGGAGCATGAGGAAACAAAGACTGATACGTACCCTCATCATGGCTGGGATCAATTCATAATCACTAGGAGGATAGGCCTAAAGACCAAAACACAAACATGACCAGAACATGGTCAACATGAGACGGAATGATAAAGACATGATTCATGGTCCCAGTTGTGTGTAAATACTCTTTAACAAGTATAAGTCCTGCATTCAAATAAATGACTCAAGTAAAAGTATTAAAGTTTAGCATTAAAACAAACGTTAAGTACCCCAAGTATAACTACTCACTACTCGTTTTAATATGCTGCTGGTAGTTTAATCTATAATAACACATCATCAGTTATTAGTTGAGTATATGTTGTATGATAGTGTAAGCGACGTGGGTTTATCAGTAGGAATAAATCAGTCCAACACGTTCTGGGTTTTCCTCATAACTTTAGTCAACAACTCCACATTCCAGCCGAACCGTCAAGACCCCCGTTTTCCCTCTCTTTACCCTCTCACCTCCAGACGCCCGAACAGCGCCGACTAGTGGTCATAACTAATACATGTAATTAAGTTTACATCATACCATTTCACTCTTACAATAGCCTGCTAACTAACTAGTAACTCATTCTGTCAAATAAATCTGGAGCAGTTAATGTAGCTACATGACTATAAACCACATGCATCTTGAAGTAAGGCGGATGCACGTGCACGTAAGGTGTATGCACGTGCACGTGATTCAAACGAAGCCCCGGGTCCGTTCACAGTTTGCTGTTCTTTCACTGCGTGCATGTACGTAATATCCACAGTATTTATATGCATGTTGACTGACGTACAGTAGAACACGCTCTATCAGATATTTGAATGGACAAGCATGTTAACATGTGATACTTCCGGCCACAAAAACTCAAAGAAGTCACACATTAAGAAAAAAAAAAAGAAGAAACACGACTAACTTTACAGCGTTCAAGTGAACCAGAACATGTCAACACTAATTATCATTACATTTTAGGTCATTATCATTCATTTGAATGACTTACTGTTTGGCGTAACGTCCACACAGCGGAGAGCTCCAGAAAATGCGTGCTGCTGACGGAGACACGGACCGGAGTCAGAGAAACTCAAAACGGCTCAACTGCGCCACTAGCGGCCAAATATATATTACATCGGCGGATTGCAGCGCCATTGACAATGAATGGAAGGGTTTGTTTAGGGCGTTTCGCGGATGTCAGGTGGAGGTCGAAAAGGAGAAGTTTCCAAAATGCTCAATTAGAGTGGTGGAAGAAGTCTAATGTGAGATCAATTTAATATTATAATAACTTTATATTACGTTTTAAAGATAAGAAGTATTCAAAATGAACATACTGACATGACATTAAATGTCATGTCAGGTGTTCTTTTACAGTTTTCTGTCAATAAAAGAACCTTTAGGAGTCTTTGTTTATGAGATAAAAACAGACAGTGAGGCCTCAGGGCTGAGAAACGCAGAGTAAAGGTGTTTACCCGTTCTACCAGTCAATGGCGGTATACGTGTATTTAAACCATACATTTAGTTATATTTACCTGTGTCTTTAATATAGGTTATTGATACAGACATATTTAATATTTACTTTCTCTGATATTTAATGTTCACGGTTCATTTGCAACCTAGTTATATACATCATGTATTTACTTGTTATATTTGTCAAATAAATAAATTATATATATATATATATATATTATTTATTTTTATATATATATATATATATATATATATATATATATATGTTGTGGTGTTTAATTGTTGGTGGCCGATACGAAATGTTTTGCTTTTGGAAATGTACTTTTTGAGCGTTCAAGATATGAGCAGTGTGTTGAGGTTTATTGTACTCTTATACTTGAGCCCTGTGTGTGGTTGACTAAAACGACAAATATTGACTCACAACCTGAAATATTATTAGGCACAGACCTACCTGGCACCCCAAGCAACCAGTCGTACCGTTACATAAAAAGTGTTGCACTTACTGATTGTGATTAAGTTTGAAGTGAAATGATATGGCCAATGTGCATGCTGGCTCACTCAGTTCAGTGGAACAGAGCCGTCATTATCGACATTATTATTGGTATACCGGTCTAAATGTCGTGGGAAAGCACGTGCATATGTGGCCCAGTGGAGTTTGTTAGATCTACAGCAAAGACTAGTATGTTGTAACATTAATATGTTTGATCTACTAATGAATACACTATGATCCCTCAAAGGAAAATAACAATTGTACACTGTTTTTTTATACATCTGTAACTTTTTTTGTTTTATTTTTGCTAATTATAATACACATTGTTATTATTATTATTATTATTATTAGGGCTGCACGGTGGTGTAGTGGCTAGCACTGGGCCCAGGGTTCGGTTCCCGGTCCAGGCGGTCCTTCTGTGTGGAGTTTGCACGTTCTCCCCGTGGTAGAGTGGGTTCCCTCCGGGTTCTCTGGCTTCCTCCCACAGTCCAAAGATATGCAGCTCAGGTTAATTGCAGACTCTAAATTGCTAGTAGGTGTGAATGTGAGTGTGAATGGTTGTCTGTCTCTATTAGTGCTGTCATATTAGCATGTTATTAACGGCGTTAACGCAAACCAATTTTAACGCCGTCAATTTTATTAACGGCGTTAACGCATTTTAATTTTTTTCTCGCCAGCACCACGCCGGATGTAGCTTGACAATAGGCAAAACAATAGGCACGCCGTTTGGGCTTGGAAGCTAGGCTAACGTTACGTTTGAAATGAATGGTGAACGCGATACGGCAAAATGAATGATAAGACGCTAATGAATGGAAAGTTTACTTTCAAAAAGTTGTCAGATGGTTCCCTTGACAAGACCAAAGTGGTATGTGCCATTAGTCATTGTGAACTGAGCTATCATCGTAGCCTCTCCAGTCTGAAACACCACTTGATGGCCAACACACAGCTGATGCTAACTCTGCGCCCCCTCATCATAGCAGACAAGAATGATGACTTCAGAAACACATGGACACCACAACAAGAACAGACTTATTGCAGCCATAGCTAAATGGTGCTACTGCGTGTAGCCTGTTAACGTTGTGGAGGACGAGGGTCTAGCTGATAGAATACGCATCGCATCCAACGGGAGCCTGACTGCTCTCTCTCTTATACCGCCCTGTTTGGCAGTTGTTTTTCAATAAAATAAAACATTTGCATAAAGCAAGCCAATCCACTTTTTCATGTTGATAAGAGCATTCAAATGAAAAAAAGTGCGATTAATCGAGATTAAATATTTTAATCGTTTGACAGCACTAGTCTCTATGTGCCCTGATAATGTGTTATGACTATTATTATAAAGCATTATGAATATTTAAATACATTTAACTATAATTATTGCGTGCAAAAAGCAGATCGTAATGCATTACAAGTATGTTTTTAATGAATTAGACATGGGCAATTATATCTTGGCATTTTTTTTATTATTGGAACATACATGCAATGCAACAAAACAAAGTGTAAAAGGAGATCACCCTGCGATCTCAATAACCGTGCAGTCGTTTTTCATTGTCTGCCTCCACCCCTTTTTACCACAGTGCATTCTGGGAGAATGAGTACATAGGCAACACTTCCAGTGTCCACACTCTGCTCCCCTTCACCGCTCACAGTGAGCCAGCCCTTCCTCTGCGCGGCGACCCGCGGTCTGGTCCTGGTGACACGAGAACATCACAATGATCACTTGGTTGTTGTTGTGTACGTTGTTGTTTACGTTGACGCAACCGATGCGATTTCCCATTTTCACCTTTTGGTGTCTGGTCACGAGGGCACCGCATATGAAGGATATCAGCAAGCAGGCGAAAGCAGCCAGAGCGATCACGGCCGCCCTCATTGTCCTGACGAGACTGTCGGTGTCCTGAACCCGGACGGCGTACTGGACCACAGTCCTCCGGTGCACTTTACCCTTTACCGTTTCCACCGTCTCACAGGTGTAAACGCCAGAATCCGAATAGGAAGGTCTGACGATGAGACCCTGGCTGAGTACAGTGTGTCGCGGGCCGGGGAGGAGGACGCTGTCTGAGAGGCGCCAGCTAACTGGGAGGTTTGTCTCGGGGGAACACGGGAGGAACTGCGCCATATGCGCGATGAGGTGGACGATGCCAGGTTTCTTTTCCACTGGGGAAGAAATAGAGTGCTTACACATTGTTGAATTTAATTACGACAGTCTCGGCAATGTAAGGGCCCCGATCACGCCAGAACGCGTCGCATCAAGCCTGGCAAAGATTTGGTAAATGTAAGTAACATTTGGTAAATGGTTGCAATGCAGGCTTCGAACAGTTGCTGTTGCTCTGCAGTTGATTGAGGAGGGGGGAAATTGTAATAGAGAAAAGTTAATATCAACCTTTCGACTATCACATTGACCGACATCAAAACAGGAAGGCGGTGGTAAAGTAGTAAAGGCCGCCTCCTGCTCGATTTTATTGACTTCCTGGGCCAAGTGTGACGAGCGGTGCCACTCCCAGCCTGGTGCCGAAAAGCTGAGGGGATTTTAACTTTTGTACGCATCTACAACAGTCTAAAAAAACGTGGCGCAAGAGAGGATCGCGCACCATCGCATTTCTAGCAACGCGTCTCAGTGTGATCGTGGCCAAACAGAGATTCTATAGGGGAGGTGATGCGTTTTGAAATCCTGATTTCAGACACATCACGTGTCCTGTATGACCACATGAATGATTTAACTTACGCTCAGGGATCGGGCACATCCAGATGTCTCCATCAGTCAAACTCTGAATCCTGCACAAAGCAAAACACCTTTCAGAATGAAGCTCACAACACATAATTAGTGATAAAAAAAAGAAAAGATCTTTGACTTACACAGAGCCAAGTAGTGCGCCAACAACAGACACACACTGGCCTCTGATCTTGTCCCAGCCACAGTATGGGTCCCTGGCAAGAAGGCAGTCATTGCACGATGTGTAGCGGCTGCAGTCCCTGACATTAACCTGGACCGCAACGTCGTTGGCGCCACTGTACAGCTGGCCCTACAGAGACCGGGTTCACAGCAGAGTGTTGAGCTGCCTCCTCCACACTTTCTTAATCGTAACTCTCTGAAGATCAAGCGAGAAATAAAACTCTCAAGGGATCAAGGTATTTCAAGCCCTACTGTTATGGAGGAGAGCTGGAGGAAGTTGATTGGCCGAGGAGTTTGAAACAGCTGCAGCTCCTCGATGACGCGCCCGTCTTCGCCGTCGAACCTCACTGCCTTCTGCAGCCAGCCGGAATCTGCAGAGGGGATATAATTAATCCAACCTCTGTGTGATGTGTGTTATTGGGGTAAATCCTCATTGCATACCTGTGCCAATGAGCATAACTTGATGCTGCCGTCCATCCGGCGACGTGACTTGGTCCACAACGATTTTGGAGAACCGCATCCCCGTGCGGACCAGCAGAGGCTTGCCGGCCGCCGGCGTGACCACCCCCTTCATCAGAGGGTGGTTCTTCATGAACAGCAGGGTCTTGTCCGAGAGGTCGAGGGACGACGTCACGCCTCTGGCACGCAGTTCATCGTTGATGCACTGTGAGACCCAGACAGAAGGCAATTTGAGAGGCGGATGAGCGCGACCATCGAAACGCTCTTTAGAGAGGCTTGATACTTGCCGAAGCAGGGTGAGGGGACGGCTCTTCTCCTGTGTACGTGTCCCAGCTCCCAGTGTCCCTCTCAATCAAAAACCTCCCGCCCAGCACCCGTCTGATGTCGGACAGCTTGTATGCGCAGACAGCCGACCGGCTGCAAGCACCTGAGGACTCCCTGTGACTGAAGCAGAAAAGACGCGCAATGCGGCAATATACATCCGAAGCGACGCCCTCCATGCCGTGGACACGTGCGACTCACGAGTTGGCAGTGAACGTGACGTAGAAGACGCTGTCCCTCCAGTCATTTTGGTCTCTGAGAAGGAACGCGTCCTGGACGAGGGATGGCGAGCCAGCGTCGCCAAATGGGCATTCCAAACGGGCCTTCAGGAAAGACGTCCACCTCCTCTGCAGGGTCCTTTTGCCCCCCAGGTCACTCTGAAGACGACACACACATTGATCAGCTCACTTCCTACTTGTTTACGGCGAGCGCGGCTGTTTCAAAGCTACTTTCGAGGCCCACCTTACACACGCTGGCGATCCTCGACACCCGGACGCTGTCGCTGTGTTCCTCCACGGCCCTCTCCGTGAAGAACAAGAAGACGCCGTCCTCATCGCTGGTTTTGCTCGCTTCAACAAGGTTTATGGAAATCATGGTGGGCTCTGAAACCAAAACCGGTCAATGCCTCTTTGCAAAACAGTTCACTGCACCTTGCATTGGGTGGTTTTGTCGCGCCATGTGAGAGCAGTTTACCGTTGAACCAGGAGCGCTTCACTTCGGTCCTGAGAGGGTTCAGTCCATGTCTCTGAAACGCCAGCTCTGTGCCCAGAAAGTTGGAGGAAGCGGCCGAGTACAAAGTGTTTCCTGCCAAGTGGAGAGGAAACGCCGACGCGCCGTTATTGTCCACAAAAGTGGAAAGTTGCCTTAGCGGGGAATAAAGTGCTGAGAAACCCGTAGACGGTTGCATGCTCACCCTTCATAAGAGAGGCGAAACGTTGGTAGGGGTCGAAAGGAACTTTCCCCCTGCCCACCTGCTTCCTTCCCTCCAGGGAGACTTTCCCATTTGTGAAAGTCTGTTGAATGAGGCAATAATGGGGGTGTACAATTAATCTGTCAGTTCTGGGAAAAAAAAAAATATATATATATATATATATATGGTTTGATACCACTCTCCAAACTGGAATAGAAATGTGACGCCAGAGCCAGCAAATAGCATGGTTAGCTTAGTTTAGCATGACGAAGCAGATTTCTTTGGACAGAGCCATGCTCGCCATTTCCTCCCCCTTGGTTGGAGTCTTTGTGCTAAACTAAGCTAAGCTATAGCGGCGCGTTGGCTCTAGCTACATGTTCAACAGACAGAGATGAGAGTGGTATCACGTTTGTCATCGAACTCTCAGCAAGAGAGCCAACGAGCGTACCTTACGAAACTGTTCCTCTCACATTTCTCCCATGAACAAGCTACACACCGTGTCACCATGACTTCTCGCTGCAACAAACGCAGCGCACACAACGCGGCGGGCTCCCGTCACAAGTACACCATGCAGTATCTAGTACCTCTGGGAGACTCACCATGTAGTCACACTCCGGGTTGAAAGCGTTCGTCCCACACACCAGCATTTTGCCGTTCTCCGTCGTGTGTAGGCTGCGGATGAAGTTATCACACTCCTGTTGGAAGAACAAATGGGTGTTACGAGCCTGAGCGCAACATACGAATGGACCAAATTTAGGACCAATGCTGCAGAATGTATAGTACAATGATATTTTTTTATTTTTCACCCGGAGTCACAAATTCTTCAGGGTGAGCCTGGCCCAAAATAACAAACAAAACAATCTGTGTACGTAATCTAACTTCCCTAGCCCACAAAAGAAATAAAAGAAAGTACAGGTGTCTTACCTATCTCCCTACCAGAAAACAGGAGAAAACATTGTTAAACAAAAAGGGCTTCTCACCACTACCGACACGCTTCCTAAACCCCACCACCCAAGAATCCCTGTTGTGCAGCATGGCCCAGTTGGAAGCTGGAGAGAGAGACGGCCTCCCCAGGTTCCCCCTTATATACCACCGTCCAATCACCTGCAGGAACAAAGCACGGCCAAACATCTCACAGCACCCCCCCTCAGGCATTCAGTGATTTTTCCCCTACATTCATAACATGGGGTTTAAATGATTAAAAAAAGATATACTGTGTTTGGTGAAAGAAGGAAAATGCTTACTATACCTTTGTGCCCTTGCCCTTCATTTGACAGAGGGCTTTGTCTGCTGAACTGACCGTCCATTCGGCCTGGAAGAAAAGACATTTAGCAATGACCCAGGAGCTCTTGTGTTTATACTGTGGGTGGAGATACAAAGGAGGCACGTGGTATTAGAAAATAGATCTGACAGTAGTTCTGTACTTGTATTACATTTAAAAAAAAGCTTGTTTTACTGGAACGTCTTTCTTCGTATGTGCTTGAGTATTGAGAACCGATTGCAGTACACTCATCACAACTTGTGACCGTGATTGAGCGACAGTGTGTTGGGGCAGCAGCCAGGCCCGGGGCGGCCTAAGCTAAAGCGTTTACCTCGCCGGTCTTTTTGGTGATGTCGTCCAAGCTGAGCGTGAGCACTTTCCCTCGGGCTCCGACGACGAGCTGGCGGACGTCGTCTCTTATCGCCAGAGAGCTCAAGCTGTCGAAGCCGGACTCATGGAACTGTTTCAGGTCCACGTCTAAAGCGGACGAAAGGTCAAGGAGCAAATCCAATGCACTTTTATCACAGATCAGTTGTTCAGTGTGCTTTGTTCGTACTGCATCATTGTTTTTGTGAGTTTTCGTTGCTGCAGCTGCATGCTGGGATTTGTGCTACCCCTCATCTAGAAATGTTCTCCCTGTGTAAATTCATAAAGCGTTATGAGTATTGCGCACTTGTCTATTTAGTGTCTCATTTGTCCCCTTCAAAGTGCCATCTGTGGTCTTAACCCATAAGGACCCACAGTGACACAGGTGTCACATGTCCTTTAAATGTTCTGGAAAGTTCCATATACAGCTTTATCCTTGATTTCAACTCATGAAGTCCCTAAGTGACACATACTGAACATCTTGGTGGGATTTTGTGTTCCCATAACAACATTTTCAAGATGGCTGCTCCAGGTTGTGACAGATCTGAAGGAAATGCTACATTTTAAAAGCTTTATTTTCGTTGTTAAAGTAAGATTTACCCGTTTAAGAAGTATAATGTACTGAACCTGCTGGGAGCACATTTCTTGAAGGCACTGATATAATACAAATCAGATCAAAATCGTTGTGACACATACGTTACATCGTATAAAAATAAAAAAATGGAAACGGTGTGACATATATGCACAATACGAAAAATAATTATGATCTGCTCAGTTAATTTGGCTGATTCAATGATATTTAGCTAACATATTTTATATTGTTCAATCCAAAGCATATAAAAACAAATGTAAACCAAAAAAATCATGTTATAATTATGTAATTATTAATAAAAAACGTTTTACCATTGTGACATACATGTAACATTTCAAATATTTGACACTATTTTGAAAACAATGTCAGAAATGTGTTCTATGTGGTCTATTTAGTCTGTACTATGTCCCCCATCATTTTCCTTGAAGGAGAAATGGGTCCGGGTTCTTCTGGGTTAAGTGTCGCCTGCTAGATGCTTTACCTTGGAAGGAAACGCTCCTGCGGGGTTTTGCTGCGAGGCCTTCGCTCATAATGAGAAGGAAATAGCTGAGCACCGCAGGTGGTCTCATCGTGTCCTACAACTCAGGATGAACACACCAGTTTAGAGGGAAAAGTTGTCAAAGTCAAATATTCACCATCATGCATGCTGTTCACTGAAGACAACAGCAATTATTGACTCGGTTCTGTCTTACTTCCTCAATCCAATTCAAGATGCCCAATTAGCATGAATGTAACAGGAATGTAATGCGTTTGTTTTTGTATTGTATTTTACCTGTTAGTGATCTCGTTTTCTGGGAAGAAACACGTGACTACTTCGCCGTATTAGTTGTGCAGCCAGCTGTCAGTGTTGTTTTCTTGCTCTCCTGTTTAACCCGACTTGCGATGCGGATTCCCAGCCGTATCCACAGTGACGGTTCTGGGCCGCGCACCGAACTGTCTCGGACCAAGCCTTATGATTAAGCCGTTTTCGACTGTAAAACATCACAATAAACACTTTCCAAACCGAAGACTACACAAGCGATTAATCCCACAGTTTGTGCCGCTCAGAGGTGCTGAAGTTTTGAAAGGAAATGTGCACATGTGTGTGGCAGTACAACCTCGAGCCGCTAGAGGGAGCCAAACGGCCACGGCTGCAACGTAAAGTCATGACACTGTTACAAAAGTGTATTGAACTTCCATTTCACGTGCATTACCGTAATGGAGTTCACTTGCCGTAAAGTGTGCCACCTGGCAGTGCAACGAGGTGAGTCTGGAACGATTATCAGAGACAAACTACATTTTCTACATACATTAGATGGTTTGACTTTTGAACCCCATTCATACTTACTATTTCACGCTAATGACAGTAAGTGTTATTACTTATAATTATAAGTAATAACACTTACTGTCATTAGCGTGAACTTATTTATTGAATTATTTATATTCTAGTAAATTAATTTACTAGAATATAAATAATTCAATAAATAATTGCAAATCAATTAGTTAACAAATGAGCTCCCTGTAATTTAAGAATCACACTAACATACTATCTGATACATCGTGGGACCTATGCTACTATTCTTATATTTTTGCTTTAAATTTCTCCTTCATCCTTGGCAACTTGACATTCAATGTTACTGTAACAATCTAGGTGTTTGTCTTAGTTCTAACAAAGTGTTTTCCATTTGAATATAGGGGGCTTTAATTTGTCCTAAATATTGGTAGATATGTTTATGTAAGCATGGGTGGTCTTGTTCAATGATGTGTTGAAGGACAGAGCATGCATTTAAATACCAGTTGCATTTCAGGCATATAACACATACATAACATAAAAGAATATGGTCTTTCTGAGAAAGTATGGAAACATGAACCGTTCTCACATATTGAGAATTCACAGACATCTTCACAGTATGTGATGCCCTCTAATATTTAATTATTTCCTTCTAGTGGAGCTTCTTTTCTAAAAAGTGATGTAGAGCATTGTACTGTATATTGCTTCCCAGCTGATTATACATTATAAAACAATTAAAGTGTAAATCAAGTTGATGTGCCTCAAGCCACGCCCTCCCGTACTTATGAAACGCGTGGCCACGCCCCCTCCGATATTATTATGGGCGTGGAATTTCCGGTATTTTTTGCGTCAGGATTTTTAGGTTTTACAGAGTATGCGCGTGTGTGTCATTAGTGTACGTGCGTGTTGCGTGTATGTGTGTGCGAGTGCGTGTGTGTTGCGTGACAGAGAGTTCGCCGTGTGCTCGTACGCGTTCCCAGCCCGCACGCTGTCACCGCCGTGCACCGCAGGCAGGCGCCGCGGTCCTACATGCGAGTTCACCGCCGCGGCTCCACAATCGTTGGCCAGCAATGACCGAGAGCCCCGCGACCAAGCCGGCCGACGGGGATGCGTGTCCGCGCGTGAAGAACGGACTGAAGCCGGAGAGGAACGGCTTGGTGAAGAGCCTCCGCCGCTGCCATGAGCGGCAGCCCAAGCGCCACTGCCACCCCGAGGAGGAGGAGGTGAGGCCCGGGATGGGGATGGGGATGGGAGGCTGATGTAGCCGGGGGACGCGTCTGCTGTGTGGACCCGGAAACACGCGGACATCCCTGTCACCTTCATGGACTCGATAAAACAGTGCCGCTGCTCATTATCTGACAGTTTGTTGCCACGGTTCTCTCCCGAGTAGAGGACGACTACAACTCTAGTTTAAAGGGTTTTCGCACGTTCTTAACGTAATACACTCCCTCAAAACATGAATCAAACGCTTTCCACGAGCCATAACGAGACTCTGTTTGATTCGGCGCCATCATACTGGCACCACGTAACGTTTGAATGTGTTAAAATCTCAACTTTATGAATGGGCTTATGATGCTCCCCACCGGTCCCTGAGTTATTTTATACCGGCGCGTGTGACAGCTCCAGAAAGTTGACCGAATTCTGAATCTGTGAAGTGCATAATATGCATGCCGATTTTAAGAAGAGCAATATCTGTAACCCCACTCTGTGTATTTTGGTTAGGCTCGACGAACTGGGGATGGTGTAACCCCTAGCAATTAAAAAACAAATACTAGTTTTTATACTAGTGCTACACCGTGATGCTGTAGCACCAGAGCCAGTCAAACTACTTGGGGCACTTTACATTTCCTCCCATTAGTTGACGGTGTGTTATGCTTAGAGGGAGTGGTGTGTGTGTGTAGGTGGGTGTGGGTGGGTGTGTGTGTGTGTGTGGAAATAATTATAGTATACAAGCTGCTCCTCTCAACCTCAAAGTGAACTATAAACATTTCTCAATTAGTTTTTGTTTCAGGCTAGTTTCTGAGAGTGCATAGGCTGCAATGTTCTGGTAAATATGTGTCTGTTAACGAGTATGCGGGGTGGGTAACGATGAGGGATTACAGTGTGTGATGTTGAGATGCTGTCGATGTACACGAGCACGGAGACATGCAGTTTTTCATCCGAATGGTTGCGAGGCTAAATGCACAGCAGGAAACATTGGTTTTAAGGTCTCTCCTAAGATTTGACTGAGGCATACAGGCGGCATCAGGGAGATGCCGTCAACTGCCGTCAATCTTTGAGTCTTTTTGAAGGGCAACACACACTTGGTAGAGAGAGACACACTTGTTGCCAGGTTCTTCCACAAACAATTCTTTAAACCCCCCCCTCGTGTTTAGGTATTTGAGAGAAAAAGGCATGACCGGTCACATGCAGCGCCTAATAGCCGCGAGCACACAGAGACAGCGTGCATGATGGGGGAATTATATAATGTGTGTGTGAGCTTCTATCCGCCTGGACAGAGGAAAAGAGAGAGAGGTGACTTGTCTTTATGACGAATCATGAACATGTTAAGGTCATGAACGCGTTGCCGGCCACTCGGCACATGTACATCGTCTCTTCCCTTATTTGGCAGTCAAATCCTCCCTCCCTGGCATTTGTTGCACACTGTTTTCTTTCCTGTATGGTCGGTGTTCAGCTGCACCAGAGCTAATGCCTTCTTATCTTCCCCCTACTTACACTTTGACTGCACATAAGCCATCTTTTTTAAAGTGAGACACAGAAACATCAGCCTTGTTTTTTTGGTCCACATTAGAACAAAAGGACAGGGAGTCACAGGAAGACAGAATCTACATTCATATAAAGTATTCAAAACGTGAAACTGTATTCCAGCTTAGGTGTAAGTCGCTGTGTTTGCATAGGGAGATAAGTTGTACCTTTTTTACAGGCGAGGCGTGTGTACATGGAGACAGTGTTGACTCTTTTTTTTTTTTTTCACTTGGTAATAATAATGCAATATATGTATAAATATATATTTATATTTTATAAATATGTATATATTTATAAATATATCTTTTCAAATATACATCAGGTATTATTTACTTTTTTTATTTACTTCTTTTTTTTTATCAATGAACTAACAAATAATCTAAAAGAGTCCAAAGATTCTGTCAGTTTGAATGTTTTTTAAAACTAAAATGGTCATGTCCTTAACATTACGTAGCCACAGCGGACGCTTCAACTCATAAAGCCCATAGCAAACACTGAAAACACTGAAAGATACTATTACTTTTGAGAACATTTGACGGCCACTCCTATGTACCAAAGGTCATCTTTTTTTTTTTTCTTTACTTTTTTTTTCTCCAGTTAACAAAAAACGCGACAAAACATTGTAAATGACAAAACAGTGGACTAAATAAATGAGTAAATTAATTAAATGAATAGGGGGTCACCAATCGTTCATTATAATTTTTGGTCCATTCTTTACAGGTCAGCTGAGAACATTACTCCAAAGGTCATCTTAGTTCACAAATCCCAGTCACTTAAATCTGAATTTCTGGTTCCCCCATGTCGCCCAGGTCCATGTGGCGTCGCCCCATGGCGGCCTGTACAGCCGGCCCTTCCTGGAGTCGTTCGAGGAGACGCCCATGCTGGTGGCGGTGCTCACCTACATGGGCTACGGCGTCCTCACCGTCTTCGGCTACCTGCGCGACTTCCTCCGCCACTGGAAGATCGAGCGGTGCCACATCGCCAGGGAGAAGGAGGAGCAGAAGGTGAGGGAGGGAGTTGTCTTTTAGGTTTTCTTCCCCATTTGCATCGGCAGACGCACTTTGCCCCCTGTCACGCCGTCTAGGAAAAGAAGGCCAGATTGAACCAGGGTGTTGAACAAAGCCTCCCAAATTACCGTGGGCTCTGTCCAACAGCTTTAAGTATTGTGAAGCATTGCTCCAAGCTCAACGTCTGGAGAGGAAGCATACATTTAGAACCAAGTTCACCCCTCGGATCATTCGATGGAATCTTCAAGTTGTTATGGCTTCTCTTCACAATTATGCGGGAAAAAATGTGCACATTGCATTGTTTTTGTCACTTTTTTTTCTTTTTCTCCCTGAAACGTGTCCTTGACCGCCGTTATGTAACTTTTGATAGTGAGGCCCATTGTTTTAAGTGTTTTGGTTACGTCGAGGAAAGGAAGCAGGAGAGATAAACGTAGGGGAGTCGTGAAATGGGCCCCGCTGGACATGCCCCGCATGTTATTCTCCTGAGAACCCAGGGACATGAATTTGAATGTTGAGGAAGATATTCCTGTATTTCTTTCCTTCCAGCTGTACCTGGCAAACGTATACATGAGCTGTAGTTCTCTGAAGTCACTGGTAGTTTTTATACCCTGCTCACTCCTCCTCATCACGCTCTCTCTCTCTCTTCATCCACCTGTAGGACTTTGTGCCCCTCTACCAGGACTTTGAGAACTTTTACACCAGAAATCTCTACATGCGTATAAGGGACAACTGGAACAGGCCCATATGCAGCGTCCCAGGGGCCAAAATGGACGTGATGGAGCGAGCGTCCCGCGACTACAACTGGACTTTTGAGTGAGAGAGACATTCATTCAAGGCTGTAATGTATAAGTTAACATAAAGGTATATGCTGACACATGAAGGAGAGCCGCCGGCACTCACGGGACAATAGGAAGCAGACGTGTGCTGTTTGGTTAAGGGTTAGTCCAGACTGTGCTACCACCCTTCTGCTCTACAAATACCAACGAGGCAAGGGACACATTTAACTTTAGATAATGAGACTGGATAACGTTACTAGTCTACGATAATGCCGAGCAGGTTTGTGCACCAGCTAGAAAGTTGCAATGTCATGTTGTTAAGTTCTAGAAAAGAGGAAACTGGCATGAGGCACTTGAGCTTTGAATGTGTTTTTTATATAGTGGCGTCTGCTGTCATTATTGTTGTTATTGTTAATTAATTGTTTAGATTTATTTGGGGACTTTAAATGGGGGGAGGGGTGTCAGCTGAGTAATAGAGCGAAATGTAAGCAGGCAGCAGCGTGCAGAGACGAGCTGGCATCTCAAGAGCATCCGATTGTACCGTCCAATCGATGCAATAGAGGCCTCCACAGGAAGTTCTATGTCAGCTGCAGCCAGCTTGGTCATTTTCTAAATACCTCCTCTTTGCGGCCTTCGTTCTATTTCTCATGTCACTGAACACAAGGCCAGGGGGGTAAACTGTAGTTCAACTACCTGAGTAGCAAATCAGAACACATCTCTTGGCAGATTTAATATGGCCAAAATTCTCCCTTCACATGTGACTGACGTGACGGAGCGGGAACGCGTCAGATCGCATTCAATGTGAAACTTGTGATGCATGTCGTATTGTCATTGTTAACTGTACCAATAGGCTTGCATGAACATCTCTTTGCTCGCCCTCTGTCTCCGCCCCATGCAGTTACACGGGTCGGGTGGTGCAGGAAGTGATCAACTTGGGCTCCTACAATTACCTGGGCTTCGCTGAGAACACGGGTCCGTGCGCCGCCTCCGCGGCCGAGGTCACCGCGAAGTACGGCGTCGGAGTTGCGAGCACCAGGCAGGAGATTGGTACAATCACACGGCGAAACACAGACGCGCCGACGACACTCGCTGTCACTAGAGCTGAGCGGCAGGAATGTGGTGGGGGGGGGGGATTCTCCACAGTAAAGAGAGAATAATGGAGCAGTTTGTTTTGTAGATTTTCTGTCTTGACAACGTTGTGTGCAAATATGGTATAGCGTTGTTTAGTATCTGGGCTTTATTTGTCCTGCACAACAGATATTGGTTCTCTTAATAGATGCTCGACGAAAACCTTGGGGTGCCTCGAGGTGTTCGTTTAAACGAAAGTGTAAAAAGTATAAATCCTGGCAGCATCGCAGTGATTACAGGACTCCAGGAAGTCACTGCACCCGTCAAAGACATATGCTAACCATCTCCTGGCAGAAGATTCCTATTGAATGGACTGATCTGAGAGGGGTGTCCATCTTCTCGTGTAATTCTCAGCAAGAAAGCCAATGAACCTATTCACCAAGCAATCTATGTCAGGCTGGTCTTTGAGGTTTTGTTTGGTATGGTGACGACCTGTGAATCTCCATCTCAGGCAACCTGGACGGACACGAGGAGATGGAGAAACTGGTGGCTAAGTTCCTGGGTGTGGAGTCGGCCATGGCGTTTGGGATGGGGTTTGCGACCAACTCCATGAACATACCAGCACTGGCTGGCAAGGTAAGTCCACCGGTGGTGGATGTCTTCTTGGTTGAGCTGAGATTTCTTCTTGCAGCACTTAATCCCCATTCTTTTAGCTGGTCGTTTGTTTCCTTGTCAGGTTTCCTTTATGTTGTGTCAGCTCTTTCCTCTTATTCCTGCCCACTGTCACTCACTCACTCTACCTTCTACCAATGTTCAGTTTTCGGTAGTGTATGGACTTGCGTATATATTTACCTTTTTGATGAAATATGTTTCCTACCAGAGCACATTTACTGTAGCTTTAACTTTTAACGTTGCGTAACATCACAATAACACAAAAGCGTCCCACGGCCTCGTGAGTCGGGAGAAAACACTTCCTGTTGGCACGAGCAACTGGAGGCTCGACTGCACGTCAGATTTGGAAATAAATAATAAATCAATCAATTCCAACCTGTACTGTCACGCTGATGCCGTTGACGCTCTGCAGGTAGACGTCAGTAATAGTTGCTCAATGGCTTTTCTTAAATGGGCCAACAATAAAGCAACACTGTCTGCTGCCTCAGATGGGTATTGCACAAATCCATCTGAGGTTTATAAATGTTGCCCGGTGTCCCGCAGGGCTGTCTGATTCTGAGTGATGAATTGAACCATGCCTCCCTGGTCCTGGGCACCAGACTTTCGGGGTCCACCATCAGAGTCTTCAAACACAACAGTGAGTCTGTGATCCCAATCAGGTCCTTTTTTTAATTTTTTAAGTATGTCCATTTTTCTATCTCTGTTTGTCATTCATCGCTTTCTTCTTCAGAAGCCTCTAATAGCTTTCATTACTTTTTTCGCTACATACGTCATTGATTTACCTCATGGCTCTACTTGATAATGATTTTTCTTTCTCATCCTTCTATATGCTGAATGTCGCCGCCATGTGTCACTTGATCTCATCACTTTTCATACATGCACTACTGGAGAGTTAGCTCCGCCTTCCACGTCTCGGGTTAAGTCGTGTATCATAATCTGAGTATTTATGACTAGAATGAATGACGGATGCTTCGGTTTCAGCGCCCTCCTTGTATTGTTCATGCTGGCTCACTGTCACACTTGAATAGAACCGAAGAATAGCCTTTGTTAACGTTATTCCTGACACCTGGGCTTTTTCCTGGTGCAACTCAGAATGTCTGCTGTTGAAAGTCATATTGGCATTCACTTTATTGTGTCTTCTTTCTGAATCACAAACGTTAATATTGTTCACACAAAAAAACACTTGCTTTGTCTATTTCTACTGTTAAGTCTTGTTAAACGTATCGTATCTTACAAACCAAATTTAATGTTTGAAAAACAAGAGCAACATCATTGAAGAATTTGACTCTGGTTATAAAGTTTTATTAAACACCCAATATTCAGTATTGTTGTCCACGCTTTGTTAGAGGGTGGATGGAAACGGTCTAGGCTGGTGGATCATGTTCTTCTCCTGAATCCCTAGCAGACAAACGTCTCTGAGTGTTTTCCTGCTACCGCTGCTGATACCACAACTTTGATATTGAATGAAGTGCATTTACTTGTCTCTCTTGATTTTCCTGTCAGATATGCAGAGCCTTGAGAAACTGCTGAGAGAGGCCATAGTTCACGGGCAGCCCAGGACTCACAGACCATGGAAGAAGATCCTCATTGTGGTGGAGGGCATTTACAGGTGGATTACCTATTTTACTTCACAAAAAATATCTTAAATAAAAAAATGTTGATTTACAGTTACAGTTAACTAGGCTAAAGGTCTCACTTGGCCAAAAGCCGTGAAACAAAAGGAGTTACCAGCTTTAAAATATTGATTTCCTTCCTGGTTTCAACATGACCAATGCTTACCTTAGTTGCGCAAGCAGTAGTTTCATCAGATTCTGTGCATTGGTAACTCTTTTCAATCAACAGACTTGGGCTTTCATTTAAAAAACGGGTAAAATGTAATCCAATTATTTACATGTTTACTGACGAATAAGGCAAAGCATGTTTATCAGACACATCACATCTTACACAAACACATGCAGCTCTTATCTCCTATTGATTGGTTCATGTGGTTCCATTGGATTCAGCAGTATCAACACTCCCGGGAACTGGATTGCTGGTTGACGGAGCTGATTCGGTGCTTGGTTAGCTCTTACTGGTTGTACGCTGCACAAACTTGATGGGTTACTTTAATCCGCCTGACAGGGCGGCTGCAGGAGGTTGCACTGTACAGCAATCTGCAGCAACACTGTGCAACTCAAATCTAGCTTTTTCCCTGTGACACTGTGATATTATTCCCACGAGTTGGCACGTGTGAACTGAATATTTGAGACGGTTGTCGTTCAGCTAACGTCTGCTCGCCAGCTGACGGGTCCCAGCTGTTTCGCACTTGGCCCTTGAGTGGGGAGCAGAGTACTCGGCTTTCCCGGGTTGTCAGGGAGGAAGTGAACACACCGGGAAATTTTCTTGACACGGATTGTAACCCCTTCTACTACTGTGCCTTTTTTAAATGTATTTATTTTTCCCTGCCTTGCAGCATGGAGGGCAGTGTAGTGCGCCTGCCAGAGGTGATTGCCCTGAAGAACCGCTACCGGGCCTACCTTTACCTAGACGAGGCCCACAGCATCGGGGCCCTGGGGCCGAGAGGGAGAGGCGTGGTCGACTACTTTGGCCTGGACCCCTGCGATGTGGATGTCATGATGGGCACTTTCACCAAGAGCTTCGGCGCAGCAGGGGGATACATCGCGGGGAAAAGGGTGAGGATGCAGAGGGGTGGCGGGTGGTGTTGTAGGTTTTATTTTCATCTGTTTTTGAAAGCACAGTTCTAAAAGAGAGAGCTCAACTAAAGCACTTGCAGTCACAAGACGAGACGGTTTTGTTGTTAACTGGGCTAAACGGCAATATTTATGTTTCAGTTGCAAACTGTCTCAAGTTCTGGAGTTTCCGTGTCAAGTGACGAAATATAATGTGGATTTTCAGCCTGACAGCTGCATTCCTTTCCTCTTAGCCTCGTAACATGACGTCAGTGTATTAAAACCAAAGGCCAGGTTCACAGACGTCTCGGCTTCAGGACGTGAACTGCTTTTGTGACTCATTCTGAATTTTTATTTTTTTAATTAGTCTGAGCAGAATTACCGGCTTCTTGTCACCTGCTCCCACTCACAAACTGTGTCAAAGTTGCAGGTTGTAACTTTTGCAACAAAGTGTTAATAACCTGCATGACCCTTTCAAACTTTGTTGTAAGGATCGTCGGTAATCTTGTGGAACAAAATGTGAGGTGTGTTTATATCGAAACTTTGAAAGTTTCGATATAAACACACCTCATTGGATGCCAGAGCCTGTTGTAGACTCCCAATCTGTACAAAACCCGTAAACGTTGTTAAAGTTGTCCATGCACATCTCCTGTGTCTCCTGGTTTAGGAGCTCATCGAGTACCTGCGCTCCCATTCGCACAGTGCGGTCTACGCCACCTCCATGTCTCCTCCTGTGGTGGAGCAAATCATCACTTCTATGAAGTGCATTATGGGAGAGGATGGAACAACGATCGGTGAGTGGTACAACAATATATATATTTATTTAAGAAAAATAGTTTTTGACCTTGTGGCGACATTGAAGGAAGTATATATATTTTGAGTAATAAAATTGACTTTTTATTTTGTTTGTATGACAAATGCGTGTAAAAAATGAAATAAAAAGGTAATGCAACACACACAGTCCCACCAGTGTTTTTTACACTATCGCCCCAATAATGCAGGTTTCAATAATCTTACAAATTAAAAGAGGACGAGTCTCCAGAATGCATTGTATGCGTCTGCATTTCCAACGCTGATGGCAGACATAGCTGCGGTTTGTTTCCAAGAAAACTCCACAGGGCCCCTTTTACACGTGATGCTTAGAAAGATCCCTAATCGCGATTCTGATGTAATGAAAGGTCCCCACGTCCCCCACAGCACTTTCCTATATTATGTGAGTCCTCACATTCATCAGATACGTTCCTACCTAATCATTTTATCACTTAATCACCAAGAGTGACACCCATCAGAGTAGCTTTGTGGGCTGTCCGCTTTGCCGTGTGTTGAGTGGATCCCATCTTAGCTGCTGTAATTGTCGCCAGGCGCCACCGGGTGTCAGTGCACCCTAATGAAATCTATCACAGGAGTCTTATCTGACTCGCGTTCCTCCTCAAAGATTCCAGGGCAATCAATTTCAGATGGAGTAAATATTATCTCTCTTCTCTTCCTCCATTATTGCAAGGCTAGGTCCAGATAAATCTCCAGTAAGATTTAGCTTTTGTGCCGTTTCTTTTAACCCTCCACCCCAAAAAAGGCATAGACCTGTATGTCTTTGCAGCAATCTCTGTCTGTGTGTGTGTGTGTGTGTGTGTGTGTGTGTGTGTGTGTGTGCGCCATGTTGTTTATGTCTAGTCACGAAACCCAGTTTGTAGCCTTGCGAACCCAGCGACTCAGTGAATCTGAGAAACATTCCGGAGAAAGTGAAAGCCTGCTCTCCGCATGGTGCCATGAATGTGATTGCTTGCAGCTGCTTGTCAACCTTCTTTTTTTCTTCTTCAAACGAGCTATAAATAATCCCCATCCCTGTGCCAGAAGGATCACATCTGGTAAAGGGGGGAAAAACATATTTTGGAGTCTTCTTTGTTTAACTCCTGACACTCCATATACATTTTATTTTTTTCCTGCATTTATTCAAACTTTTGAGTCATGAATTGTTGTTGAACGGAGTTCATCCCGTGGAGCTTGCTCTTCACTGCAGTGTAAATATACTAAATGATCATTAACTCTGAGGGTCAACTCGCGTTTCAATGTCTCCTCCCGCCGTCCCCAGGCCTCGAGCGCGTGCAACAGCTGGCAGGGAACACGGCCTATTTCCGCAGGAGGCTCCGAGAGATGGGCTTCATCATCTACGGCAACGAGGACTCGCCCGTTGTGCCCATGATGCTCTACATGCCCGCCAAGATAGGGTGAGCCTCCAGCTTTGACCAGCTGCTGCTGCTGCTGCTGTCGTGCATGTTGTGTGTAACTTGTGCCTGCATCTCCTCGCGTCCCACCAGAGCGTTCGGCAGGGAGATGCTGAAGAGGAACATCGGGGTGGTGGTCGTGGGCTTCCCCGCTACGCCCATCATCGAGTCCCGGGCGCGCTTCTGCATCTCGGCCGCCCACACGAGAGACGTGCTCGACAGGGTAACTTTTTTTATTTATTTTTTACTGCTGAACAGCTGACGTTTGGACGGATGGGGAAACGAGACTTGCCACTTTTAAATGGCTTCAACTTTATTTTTACTTTCTGCAAAACAAGATACAGCTTAGATTATTAATTGTTTAACCCTATCAACAGGACAGTCTGTGGTTTGCTTTAAACAAACAAACAAAAGAGCTGAAGCACTCGCTATTCTGTGAAAAACACGGAATGCGGGTGGTCTTTAATTAGTCCGAATTGTCCGTCCCAAGCGTCACTGGACTACGCTTACAGGGGCTTATGGGCTCCATACAAACACTAGACTTGTAGACACATTGGGTTTTCCAGCAATTAGCTCGTTAGCTAGACTTGCAAGTTATTGTTGTGGAGTCCAGAAGGAAGAGAACGGTGTACATGTCAATATTCCACGATTGGCATGCCTTCCTCAGTAGTACCAGTTGATACGACAAGCTTTTTTTTTTTTTTTAATAACAGCTCTCCTGTTCCAGGTTTGTGTAATAACCTTCAATTAGTTTGAATTCAAGCCGAAGAGGTCATGAGGACACTGGAATGGGAAGAAGGGCGGTGTAGTGGGCGGGAAAAAAAAGGTGTGATCTGCTTTGACCCCAAATATATGTGTGTGTGTGTGTGTGTGTGTGTGTGTGTGTGTGTGTGTGTGTGTGTGTGTGTGTGTGTGTGTGTGTGTGTCGGCTGCATCGCCCTGCCAGTTATAATGCACAGTTTGTTCACGGTACCTTTCCCCCTGTGCTGAACCGCCACTCTAGCCGTCCTATTTCCTCATTTGATCGCTTCTTTGTCGAGCCATCAGAGAGCCGCCCACTGCTCTCCTCTTCCACTGTACGGAGCTCTCCGTAGACCCGCCTGCTCGTCCTCTTCCAGTCACCGTTAAAAGCTTCGGCCTATCTCTCATTCTCGCCTTAAATACAGATCCTCTCGCACAGCGGCTGAGCCGTCTCCTGTCTAATTGGGCTGTCCTTGTGGCTCAGCTGGCTCAGATGCGTGCTGTCGTACCGGGGGGGGGGGGGGGCGGGGGGGGGGCTGTTATCCACTCCCGTTCCTCTTTCTTTCTTTTTTTTTTGCTCTTCAAAAAGAAATAAAATAAAGCGAGGACAGGGCGTGGGAGTATCGTAGCGCTGTAGTGCTTTTATCTGTCATGATGTTAAAGTCTCTCTTTGTTAGCCGTCCTCTCCGTATAACTCTCAGGTACTTTGATGCGTCGTGTCGATTTGTGCGTCTCTTTTATCTGCCGGGCGAGCTTTTCACAGTTTTAACTTCTCAATCGAACGCGCCCACACACACGTGCACATAAACCTTAATTCCTTTTCTTTTGTCCTTCTGGAGACGTTTCATTTCACTGACCACATTAATATCCGGCCCGACAAATCGTACTGGTCTACGGTGAAAACGGACTGTGTGTGTGTGTGTGTGTGTGTGTGTGTGTGTGTGTGTGTGTGCTATGTGAACTGAATCTGAATCTCGCACAATGAACGTCACCAACACGTCCGTCACCCTAGCTAGCTAGCTTTGGCTAGGTGCCAAATAATGCAACCAAGGGAATGACACGCTAACAGAATGCCTGTAGCGAGCTAAACACTTTATTTTTAATTACGTAAAGGCTGGCTTTTCATACTTGGATGGAAATTGTTATTTGGACAAACAGCCAATCGTGTTGAGGTTCTTTGTCTTGTGCTTTAAAAATATGTCTGTCAGCAGGTTTTTTTTATTTTTATATCCGACAGCACCGTGACCAACCCAGGGGACTCCGTCTTCAATAGCACAGAACATTGCATTCAGTCACACGCAGCTCGTGTCGTTATTGTTGATCATGTGACTGCTTGAAATGTAAGAACTTCCAATGACATTACTCATAAATAAGGCACTTTTAAGACTGAGAAAGGAAGTCATCGCCTCCTGTGCCCTAACAAATGTGCGACCGGGGACTTCACCTCTAGACAAATGGGGAAAGATCGGGTCCATCTGCAGCATTTAAAGTCAGCTGTATTTTCTATTGCAGCCCATGTTTGTGATTTAAACTTACAAGACCGGTGTGTTTTGTTTTTTTTCCCCTAAAAATCTTGCTTGGTGCAGCTTTCATTTTCCCCGAGCCACATATTGCCCTTCACGGTGACTGCTTCTTTTTTTTTATTGTATGA
This sequence comes from Myoxocephalus aenaeus, assembly GCA_038501785.1. Lineage (NCBI taxonomy): Eukaryota > Metazoa > Chordata > Actinopteri > Perciformes > Cottidae > Myoxocephalus > Myoxocephalus aenaeus. Next base: position 419,633 of record JBAMJR010000097.1, read on the forward strand.
ATGTCTCCACAGGCGCTGAGTGTCATCAGCGAGGTAGGAGACCTTCTTCAGCTCAAGTACTCCCGACACAAAATCCAGCCGTCGTTGCCGCGGCCCATCGACAACAACGTGTACGAGGACATCGACGACTGAGGAGCTGCTCCTCTCCTGAAGTGGCGTGAACCAGAACAACCCCAGAAATTGCAGAACGGGTCAAGATGGATCACAAGTCTTCCACGAGGACCGAGATGTGCGCAGGTGCCTCCTTGCCCACTAGCTAGCCATAAAGTAACCCCCCCAAACAAAAAGAGAAACACTTCCAACGGTCGTTAATTCTACTTTGCCTTACTTAACCATGCAGAACCTGTGGTGCACACACTGAAAGACAGCACTTTTCCCTCATCATTTTGTGTCAAAGATTTAGATAGATGTGTTTAGATGTGTGTGTGTGTGTGTGTGTGTGTGTGTGTGTGTGTGTGTGTGTGTGTGTGTGTGTGTGTGCGTGCGTGTGCGTGTGCGCGCGTAGTGGACAAATGTCAACTTTCCGAATGTCTCTGGAATTGAGAACGTGGCACTTTTACGTCAACAGCAGCGATGATGTCATACAACAACAAAAAGTCGGCAACCATCAGAAGATGTTGAGCGGCAGATAACTCCCCTGATCAATGCAGCGACGTATTCTGTAAAGCCAGCGTTTGCCACTTCTTTCCGGAAATAAGCTTGTTTTGATTTCTTTCTTTCTGCCCTTGGATGAGAAGATTCACACCGCTCTTGTGACTGTACGGCAGATATGAAGCCGCATCCAGCTGGCGCTCTGCTAATGATTAAATAATACATCCATGAGAGTTACGGGCTGGAACCATTTCTCTAAGGGCTAGTGTAGCCCTTAGAGAAATGGTTCCAGCCCGTAACTCTCATGGATGTATTATTACTTACTGGATATCGGACACCAAGATGGCGCCCATTCAGTCCAATGAGGATAAGTCGCCAAGACAGTTTTCTAGCATCTGGGTTCATATCCTGGTTATGCGGCCAACTGAATATGGGCAGTAGTTCTCGCTGGCACCGCCCACTCGCCAGTCTTAAAACACATCCATGGTAACTCGACATAAAAGCTCGACATAAAAGCACAGCACTTGTTTTTTTTGGACCGATTAAACGAACGCCCTGCCCTGTTGTTTTTTATGCTAAGCTAAGCTAATAACCTGCTGGCCCTAGCTTAATATTTACTTTAGTAGTATTGTTCTCCTCTCTAAATTTAGACAAAACAAGTGTATTTCCCAAAAAAAGAAACCATTTGGGTCAGTGGGCTGTCAGGTTAAATGTCCAGTACTCTCTATCATGAGGTAATTTACTGAGCATAATCAGCATTCAGGAAAAACTCCATCATGAACTACAGCTTGACAACTTAATTTGTCTCCGCTAACGCCAGATTTATGTACTTTTTTTTTATATTCCAGTGACAATATTTAAGAATATAATGTAAAGAAAGCTTAATTGAATCTCACAACTCCAAACATATGGACTATATCATTTTAAAAATTATTAAATCTTTCAGAAATTAAAACTTAAGAAGGCAACATTGCAATTCAGACTAATAGTAAGTATCTGCTATGGAGTAGGAAAAAAATGGAAATATCTATTTCAACTTTAACTTAAACCCTAACTGTTTGTTACACTTAGATTTGGCTGACCTCTCGTCCCACTGCGTTGTTTTATTTCACCATCACTGACATCAGTATGATTGTATGTTTTTTTTGTTTTTTTTTACTCAACTAACTTGGTGCGTATATGTACAGTTTTTCATGTTGCAGATGAATTTAATATCACTTAATAGTTGTATTTAAATGCCAATATCTGCCGAGTATACAGTCCAGTTTATTGGTGTCAAAGCTCGAGTTTAAAGCTGGGTCAGCTGAGTCTCTCCAAGAAGTGCGACACATAGGAATAATATTTTAATTCAAGACGAGTCTGGGTGTGATTTCACCGCTGGTTGTAAGAGCCCTCAATATAGTTTTAATGCCTTGTAAAAATGCTCTCTTTGCACTGTGACTTAAAAGCTTTCATAGTTCAACCAGTGTGAGACTAGAGGTGTGTGGGTGTGTGTGCACTTGCTTGCATGGTTTGGGGTATTACTGTGTGTCACCGTTGCTTTTATATATATATTTTTTTTTTTCTTTCGTGTTAGACACTCCCGTCTTTCAAAATCTTTTCCTTTGTGCCACTGAGCTTTGGGACAACAACATTCTTAAATGGAGGCAGCTGTGTTTGAGAAGAAAAGAAGACTTTCCACACGCAATACATTCCCACTCGCCTGCACTCCGACAAGCATTGTGTAACCACTCGTTCCTCATACTAATGTGTGTACAGTAAGAATGAGTCATTGAAGCTGCTCAGCACCACAGCTAGTGGTGCTCAATGAAATATACACTGTTCTGCTCCATGTGACTGTTTATTTTTATTTTTTATGTTTTCATAAAAATCCCCTTCATTCTTGGTTCTAGGAAGGGTCTTTATTTTCTTCTTTTTTATCCTCTTCCATACTAGTTGTTTATCTGTCACTGTAAAACGGGAGATTCTTGTGTTGTTTAGTTTCCTTCCGATAGAAAACGTATCTCAACTTTATCTACAAATGATTGTCTGTGAGCTCAGAGCTAAGATTTATGACGTTACACGTATAGATGCAGATTGTCTTTTTTAATGTATTTTTAAGTTTGCACACAGGAAAGTCATCAAATGATACTGAAAGCAAGCCTTGAGAGCACATTTTGATATGAAAATATAATTATGTAACCCCCCCGACTCCGTCCAGGGTTGTGGACTTAATGACGCCATTCTTAGTATGAATTGGACCCCAGTGCTTTCAGAATGATTGGTGCTTGATAAAACTTTAAGTAAACCAGATGCACAGGAACACCTGTGGGCTTTGTCGGTGTATGTTCCCAATATTTTGTAAAAAAATTGTATTGTATTGTCTTTTGAAAAATGAGCTATTCATAATATTGTGATATATTTTGCTTTAGAGCAACCTGGGAACGATGGTTATCTTCATTACTGGCAGCTTTTGGTTGACAGGGCTCGATGGCGCCATTTATAGAGGCATTTGTTTCAATGGTTTAGCGCGAGTTACCACACATCAGAGACAATTATTTTCTGATATAGTGCCTTTTTGAAGCAAACGATTTTCTAAGAATTCTGATTATAGCCCGTGTCGTCACTCGGATTGTCCATCTTTCGTCTTATTTGACTTCTTTCACCACTCTGTCTTCAACGATTCTTATAATTAGCGCTGGATGTGTCCTCTGTGTTGACTAATAATTCCCGTGCGTTTGATCGTAGAAAATGCACATTGCGTTTGCAACATGTCCGCAAATGATTAACATGTATAACGTCACCCATGTCGATGATATTAGTAGATTGTTAAAACAATAATAAAAACAAAGTGGTTTTGAATTGCCGTCAGTGTTGTAAGACTCCTCTTTAACACACTTTATTTCATCACACAGCCCACACTGTCCTGCCTCTCCTGTTCTCTCTGCCCACCAATCAGATTAGTGTGAACTGGCTCCTTCGTAGAGGCACTTCATCATCCATCCATCCATCCATCCATCCATCCATCCATCCATTATCAGCCGCTTATCCGTGGTCGGGTCGCGGTGGCAGCAGGTTCAGCAGGCCGACCCAGGCTTCCCTCTCACCCGCAACACTTTCCAGCTCATTCTGGGGGATCCCGAGGCGTTCCAAGGACAGCCGGGAGATATAATCCCTCCAGCGTGTCCTTGGTCTTCCCCGGGGTCTCCTACCAGTTGGACATGCCTGGAAAACCTCTAATGGAGGCGTCCAGGAGGCATCCTGATTAGATGCCCGAACCACCTCAGCTGACTCCTTTCGACACGAAGGAGCAGCGACTCGACTCCAAGCTCCCTCCTGATGTCCGAGCTCCTTACCCTATCTCTAAGGCTGAGCCCGGCCACCCTACGGAGGAAGCTCATTTCGGCCGCTTGTATCCGAGACCTCGTTCTTTCGGTCACGACCCAGAGTTCGTGACCATAGGTGAGGGTTGGAACGTAGACCGACCAGTAAATGGAGAGCTTCGCCTTCCGGCTCAGCTCCTCTTCACCAAGACGGACCGGTACAGCGCCTGTTTCACTGCTGCAGCCGCACCGATCCGGCTGTCCATCTCCCGCTCCACCTTAACCTCACTCGTGAACAAGACCCTGAGATACTTGAACTCCTTCGCTGAGTCGTGTCCTCATCTTTTCTCACAGGGCTGGAACGTGCAACGACCAGTCTGCTTCCAGAATGTCAATATACTGATAAACAGTTGTGGGTGTTGAAGTGCGCAGGCGTGTGACTAACTTCCCTTGGGAACTGGACATTTCATAGACACAACAGCTGCATAGCTGTGTTATACTGACCTCGCTAGCCTGAACTTTAATAGACATGAAGAGTAATACAATGAAGAATATCTACAGAATATAAGGATTTATACCACGATAGTTCGAGCACACTCTCCGGTCCCCCTTCTTGAAGATGGGAACCACCACCCCGGTCTGCCAGTCCAAGGGCACTGTTCCCGACCCCCATGCGACACTGAAAAGACGTGTCAGCCAAGACAGCCCAACAATGTCCAGCGCTTTCAGCATCTCAGGGCGAATCTCATCCACCCCCGGCGCCTTGCCACCAAGGAGCTTTTTGACTACCTTAGCGACCTCTGCCAGGGATATGGGTGCAACCACCCCAAAGTCTTCCGGCGCTGCCCCCTCTCCAGGGGACATGTTGGCCGGGTTTAGGAGTTCCTCAAAGTGCTCTTTCCACCGCCCGATGATATCCCCAGTCCGGGTCAGCACTTAGAACCGCTCTTAGTCTGGGCACTCCCCCGAGACCTGTTTGTCTTAGGAGACCCTACCAGGGGCTGATGCCCCGGACAACATAGCTCCCAGGATCACTGAGCCACTCAAACTCCTCCACCACGTTAAGGTGGCGATTCGTTGGAGGAGTCATCATATGAATAACATAACATATATCATAGAAAACTTTAAAAATAAGTCTTAGATCTGTTTGTGGTTAAAATAATTTGGGTTCTTTGTGTACCGACTGGCATTCCATGCAGGCTCCACAAACTTTAATAAAATTGTAAGCTAGATTTGAATTGATATCAATTAGAAATACAAACATTTGTCACAACATATTAACACTTTTAGAGTATTAAATTACTGTATAACTATACCGGTATGTCCACACGAAAAAATAAAACGCAATTGGAATTTTTTTAGTTTTTTCTTGCATTCTATGTTGAAGATCTACAGGTGTTTTTCTCCCATTTCTGATAAAATAAGATAATCCTTTATTAGTCCCGCAGTGGGGAAATTACAGGCAAAATCAAGTAACATAAATAAACAGTAAAGAACTTTTTTTTCTGTGCTCTCTTCTCGTGATATTCATTTGTTTTCATTATTTTCAATTAGTTCCACCTGATCTGTTATCATCCAGGCCTCCAATACACTATATAGGTGTGACCACACCGCACTTTTTTCTTCTTTTAAATGCCCTGACGAAGTACCGCAGCATGTTGGCCCGTTTCCTGATGGAGCCACTATAATTCAATTGAGGATCAATTGAAGTAAAACATAACTTCGTAGAAGATCTTCTCTACAGGTGTGGTATTAAAGAGGCTCTATACACAATTCAGAACATGGGCCTATCTATGGCCGCAGCATGTCTCCACACACAGCGCTACAACAACAGTGCTAATAGGGCAAACAATGGCCACATTGCTGACATAGCTAACAGTGTTTATTTTGGGGGTGTCACTCTTCCAGCGTTATCAGCGGTAACAGCCCTATGAGTGCAGTGCTGAGTGGTTGATATTAGCTAACCATCGGGGCACACAAAAAGGGAATCACATGCACTGATGTACTGTATATACTGTATATGTGGTGGGCTGTCAGGGCCAGCTAAGCCTTCTTTGCTGGCCTAAACAGAATCACAAAGTTATAGCTATTTTATAATTTAATTGTTTTTCACAAATACACTACATATATTATAATAATTTTTCCCTATTAGCTTATTTTCTCATTGCACAGCTCCTGTCTTCCTCTGTTGCTCTGCTTCCAGCCTGCAGCGCCTGAAGCTTTTTTTAAGGAGAGCTTTCATCCAATCAGATTTCACCTCTATGTCTCTATGGTAGCAAAGTGCTTCAAGCTGACCTTTGCAGATTAAAGTACACAGAGAGTGGACGTTATTGTTGATTGTCATGGTCTTCAACCAATCAGATCTTTAGTTTGACATGCTGGGCGTGTTCTCCTTGCTGCTTGCAGAACAGCAGATAGAACAGCAAGAAGAATTCAGGCTGAAACATAAGAGAAGTTAGGCCATTTTTAGTGTTTTGCTTTGTGTAGTTTTTTTAACACTCAATGGCTGAAGGAGGAGGAGAAACGGACTTGGTGGCAGATTTACTAAATGGAGGTGAGCGCGGTGGCACATTTTACGGTATATATATATATATATGGCGGACCAAAGCAAAGAGAAGCTCTGATTACAACACACTCAACTATATCTTTACACAGCAAATAGTTGTTTGACGCTATAGCAATGCTCCGTATATCAAATTTAGCGCCTTCTAAGTTCAGAGCTTTAAGGAGTTGTCAATATTTGCTATGATAATACTAAGTTAAAGCACAGGGTGGGGACCAGGTGATTAGGACTTTAATCTAAGACTTGAGGGTGGGTACACAGTCGTGAGAGTAATGTGATAACCTTTTGATCGTTTAAAAAAAATGACAGTTGTCTTTAATCAAGAAAACATGGCTTCCACATTATTTGATGACCATACAGCTTCCAAATACAGTAGCCCAGATTTGAGTATCAGGATCTGATAACATAGTGTAACGTCCGCAGATACGACACGCAGACGTTGGGTTGCGTTAACTTTCCGGTTTTTATTGCAACAGTGGTCACAGGATTGGCAACAGGCTCTTCGCTAACAGTTGCACACGTAGCATCCCCCACACTAGCATAACTAACCACAACACACGTCACTTCCTCCTTAACCACCCGCCTACCCCCCTACTCCACCAATCACAGGCCGCAACCCTACCAAGAGCACGCTGCTTCCCTGTGATTGGCCGGAGAGAGTGAGAGGCCCCCTGACCGACCCCTCCCCACCAACAGACGCCTGTACAGGGTCGCTACACTACCCCCCCCCATACAAAGATCCTTGCCCACAAGGAACCACACCAACCACCCGCCTTATCCCCGAACACATAACTACACAGATGACCCCACAAAGAACACTAAACAGCATGTTTTTTTTTTGTGGGAAGATCAGGGTGGACTACCATCACTTCCAGTGAGACCAGGGCGCATTCTTGCCCTTTCTGAACAGTCCGGTCTCACTTATACTGCACTACAAAGTCTCTGAGGGCAACCGGGGCCCTTCTCTGCCTTCGCGGCCGGCCCAGTTGTGGGGTTGACGCGGCGACGGGTTCTGCCACCTCAGTCTCTGGCGGAGCTCCCCCCTCCAGGGCCTCCGGAGGTTGCCCACTGCTGCCGTGCTGTGACGAGTGCCCCCTTGCCAGTGGAGACGCCGTCCCTCTGTACGGGGCTAGACGGTCCCGATGAAGCACCACTCTCCTCCCCTTGGGCGGTAGCTGCACCCGGTACACGACCTCTCCCACCCGCTCCAGAACTCTGCATGGGCCGGCCCATTGACTGTCCAACTTTGGGCACCGCCCCTTCTTCCGTTGCGGGTTGTACACCCACACCAGCTCTCCAGCTCGAAAGTGCTGCCCCCTTTCCCTTACATCATAATTCCGTTTCTGCCTCACCCCGGCGTTCAGCTGCTGACCTCTCGAGAATTCGTGGGCAGATTCGAGGCGGTCCTGTAGTCTCCTGGCGAATTCGGGCCCTGGTGGAATATCCGGGGTTTCCGGGGGCCGACCAAAAGCCATTTCGCCAGGGGTGCGGAGCTCCCTCCCCAGCATGATGAGGGCAGGCGTACAGGCCGAAGACTCCTGCACTGCCGAGCGACACGCCATGAGTACTAGAGGCAAATGTTTGTCCCAGTCGCGCTGATGTTGCGATGTAAGGATGGCCAGCTACTGGCCCATGGTGCGGTGGAACCGTTCCACCAACCCGTCACTCTGAGGACGCAGAGGGGAGGTGCGCGTCTTATGCATGCCCAGGCGCTCGCACATGCTGGCAAACACTCGGGACTCGAAGTTCCTGCCCTGATCGCTGTGGATGTTCTCTGGAATCCCAAACCGACTGAACATTCCTCCCACCAGCGCCTCCACAACTGTCTCTGCCTCCTGATCCGGAATCGCGTACGCCTCTGGCCACTTGGTGAAGTAGTCGATGGCGGTGAGAACGTAGCGGTTCCCTCCGTCCGAGCGAGGCAGCGGCCCCACCACATCCACGGCCACTCGTTCCATCGGTGCCCCCACAAGGGACTGTTGTAGCGCTGCATGCGAGCGCCCTGGGGGTCCCTTTCGTGCCGTGCAGAGATCGCAGCGATGGCAGAAATCCTCCACATCCCTCCTGCACTGTCCCCAGTAGAAGCCCCGACGTAGGCGACGTAGTGTTTTGGACACGCCGAAGTGTCCGGACCCTGCAGCCCCGTGCATGGACTCTAGCACTGCGACAAGCAGCCCCTTGGGGACCACCATCTGCCACTTTGCCTCCCCTGTTGCAGGCTCTTTCCATGCCCGCTGGAGTACACCCAGACTCAGGCGTAGCGATTCAAACTGTGCCCACAGGCCTTTGAGGGATTTAGAGAAGCCTGCTACCTCTTCCCACGCCGGCCGCTGCCCGGCCTCCACCCACTGTATGACTGCCTGTAAGTCCGTGTCCTGACTCTGTTGGCGTTTCCATTCGGCTAGGTCAACCGCTTGCCGCTCCGTGACCTCCTCCAGCCGTCTTACCGCCGCGCAGTCCCCCTCCTCCTCTCTCAGCTCCTGCTCTCGGGACTCCCTTCTTTCACAGTACCGGCACTCGTCGGCGGCACAAGGGCGACGTGAGAGCGCATCGGCATTGGTGTGCCGTGCCCCAGCCCGATGCTCCACGACGAACTCAAACGACTGGAGCTCCTCCAGCCACCTGGCCACCTGGCCCTCCGGCTCCTTGAACGACATGAGCCACTGCAGAGCCGCGTGGTCCGTCCTCACAGTGAACGCCCGCCCGCACAGGTAATATTTGAAGTGTCGGATTGCTAGCACTACCGGAAGGAGCTCCCTGCGGGTAACGCAGTAGCGGCGCTCAGCCTTGCTGAATGATCGGCTGAAGTACGCCACCACCCGTTCCCCTTCTGGTCTTGACTGCGAGAGTACTCCCCCGACACCCCCCCCCCGCTGGCATCCGTGTCCAATGTGAAAGGCAAGTTGTCAGGGCACACCGCAGTCTGTCGAACGCTGCCTGGCACTCCTCCGTCCCGGAGAACACCCTGTCCTTCTGGAGCAACTGGAACAGCGGAGCAGCTGTCCCCCCGAACCCTCGTACAAATCTCCGGTAGTACGAGGACTGGCCCAGGAAGCTTTTCAGCTGTTTCGGATTGGTGGGAGTTGGCCAGTCGGCGACTGCCTGCACTTTCTCCTGCAAGGTGCCGACGCCTTCGGCCCCTACCCTGTGACCCAAGAAGGACACCTCCCTCTGAAGAAAGTGGCACTTCTCCGGGTGCAGTTTCAGGCCCGCTGACCTGATTTTGCCCAGCACCAACCGCAGTGATGCAAGCGCGCACTCGAACGAGTTGCCATGTGCCAGGATGTCGTCCAGGTAGACCAGGCACTGCTCACGGGGAACCCCTTCCAACACCTTGTCCATTAACCGGACGAATGTGGCAGGGGCATTGCACAGTCCAAAACTCAGGACCTTAAACTGCCACAGTCCCCGCCCGGTGCAGAACGCCGTCTTTGGTCGAGACTCTGGGGCGAGCGGCACCTGATAGTAGCCACTGCGGAGGTCCAGTGAGGAAAACCACGAGGACCTTGAGACCAGGTCCAGGGATTCATCGATACGGGGCAGCGGGTACGAATCCTTCCGTGTTACCCCGTTCACCGGCCTGTAGTCTGCGCAGAGTCTCCAGCCCCACGTCTTCTTTGGCACCATGACCACAGCTGCCGCCCATGGACTGTCTGAAGGCTCTATAATGCCGGCTTGGAGCATGCCTGCCACCGCTTAATCACAAGCATGTTGGCGCGCCAGCGGAAGGCGGCGGGGGCGGCACTTAATAGGCCTTGCGTCCCCTGTGTCTATCACGTGCACCGCTAGGTGAGTTTGTCCCACCTCTTCTTCGTTCCTGGCGAAGATGCCCCGGAACTCCCATAGAGTCTGCCACAGCTACTCCTGCTGTCGGGGGTGCAACCCGTCCCGGTTCTTGTCCTATATTGCTTTCATTGCCCCCAGCAACTCTTTGTCCTCTTCCTGCACGATGGGGTCAGCCGCGGATGAGGTAACGCCTGATTCTGCGGAAACAGAGGGGGGGAAACGATCTTCGGGTTCCGCCTCCGCCGCACTCGCTGACGGGACGGACGGGGCCAGGGAAGGAATAAGGGTGGGGCTCATTTTGACATACGGCCCTCCTTGGAAGTTGAAGGTCCAGCTGGCAGCCCGCTGCCTTCAAAAAGTCCAGACCTAATATGGACGGGTCTTGTACAGTTGCTACCCACACCAGGTGGCACACTGTCGTCGTCCCCCCCCACACTGATAATGTCAGCCTCGCTCTGCCCTCCATGGGAGCCAACTCTCCCGTGACCGTGCGCAGACGCACCGAGGTGGGTTCAAGTACAGTCTTATCTCAAAGTCAAAGTCAAAGTCAGTTTTATTTGTCACTTCTTCCATATTGTGCAAACATACAGAGGACCTGAAATTATGTTTCTCTACTGTCTGAAAAAAAAGTGAATAGTGCAACATTTAAAAAAGTAAAAAATAGACAACATATAACATATAAACAACATCTAAACTAGACAACATATAAACATATAAACAACATATAAACATATAAACATAGTGCAGAAACATAAAGTGAATAGTGCACATTTAAAAAAAAAAAAAAGTAAAAAATAGACAACATATAACATATAAACATTCAGACCATCACAGACTACAAACTCTGGAACATCACAGACTACACAACTCTGGAACCATATCTGGTCTTACTAATGTCACTGTTGACCCGGTGTCCACTAGAGCCAGGCAGGCCACTCCCTCCACCATAACCGTAACATAACAAGAGTCACCCTTACCCGTACGCCCCACCGCCACGTACCCGTACGCCCCACCGCCACGACAGGCTCCAGACCCGAGTCGACATCGGATTCTGTGGCACGCGGACCCTGGCCCCCCCGGTTGTGCTGCTGGGCTCCCTCCTCCGCTGTAGATGCTTGTGAGCCTGGGGTTGGAGTTATCGTCAGGGTCCGCATATCCTCCTTTATACGGGCCCCGAGGCGTTTCCCTGCGGCCTGCTTGACGTGGGGCACTCTCTGGCTAAGTGCCCCGGTTGACCGCACCCCCAACAAAGCCTGGGACCTGGCCGTGGCCAGTTTGTTTGTTGCAGCGACACAGCCCTGATCAGCTCCGTCACCTCGGTCAGCCATGCTGGTCTCTCCTCCTCTGCGGGCCTCGCCATTGCAGTCCTCACCATCTGTAGTCCTTCTCTCCGACCGTCCCCGGCCATTATACTCCCCACATTCTCCCTCTCCACAGCCATCTCTAAGGCCTCCTGGAGGGACTTTGGGTGCTGCAGCTGCACTTGAACCCGCAAGTCTGCTGGGTGGATGGCCCTGATGAACTGGTCTCGTGCCAGCTCGCTCTGTACTCCGGGGGGCATATGGTTGTACGCTCTCCGTGATAGGCTCTCTACATCGTTGGCTAACGCTCGTAGCGGCTCCCCTGGTTTCCTGCAGCGATTGTTCAACTCGTTCCGCAGTAATCCAGGCTGCACACACTGTCCAAAATCTAAGACTTGAGGGTTCCGCCCACAGTCGTGAGAGTAATGTGATAACCTTTTGATCGTTTAAAAAAAATGACAGTTGTCTTTAATCAAGAAAACATGGCTTCCACATTATTTGATGACCATACAGCTTCCAAATACAGTAGCCCAGATTTGAGTATCAGGATCTGATAACATAGTGTAACGTCCGCAGATACGACACGCAGACGTTGGGTTGCGTTAACTTTCCGGTTTTTATTGCAACAGTGGTCACAGGATTGGCAACAGGCTCTTCGCTAACAGTTGCACACGTAGCATCCCCCACACTAGCATAACTAACCACAACACACGTCACTTCCTCCTTAACCACCCGCCTACCCCCCTACTCCACCAATCACAGGCCGCAACCCTACCAAGAGCACGCTGCTTCCCTGTGATTGGCCGGAGAGAGTGCCCCCCTGACCGACCCCTCCCCACCAACAGACGCCTGTACAGGGTCGCTACAATAGATTGAACAGCAATGCTTTCGTAAGTCCCTGCCCATGTGGATGTTTGCATAACAACTTGTTCTTGCAGCAGTATTTAAACCTCACAGCCAAGGTCTCTCCTCCCCACTCCTCGGTCCAGCAGCTCTTTCTTTCTCTCTCTCTCAACTCCGTCCTTAATATCTGCTTTCAGCTTTGCTGCAAAAATGGCCACAGCTGGTAAGGTAGGTAATCATTCAATAACAGAGTATGTAAGTATGTACAGCTGTGATGTTTTAATTTGTTTGTGTATGTTTAAGTATAGTCAAGAGTGTGTAGGTAGAAGAACAAAAACCTCAGACTACAATTCAATTTCTTTTTACATTCACATTCTCATTTAATATAATGAGATTTGTATAATAATATTAATATATTATCTAATATTTTCATAATAATAAGGAGGGTAGGAATGTAGCAAGATACTTGACAATGTGTTTCAGTGTTCTCACTAACAGTGTCAATGTTATTATCTTTGCACTTTCAACTTTTTCCCCTTAGAGTTATTATTTTTACTGCTGTCCCCTCTGCCTCAGAGAGATATTGCACGTCCTTCTAGTTTGAAAACTATCCAGACAGATTTGCACAGCTGTGGAAATTGGCACAGATGAGAAGGTAGTGAGCCAAAAAAAAGATCCTGAATGTCTACATTGGAATTTAAAAGAGACCAAAATAACTTTGAAGTGATGTATATTTAGATATATAGACAACATCTATATACATTATCATTCAAAGTTGTTTTCATGTTGAAAGAAACAAAGAATGTTTTTGTGCCAAAAAAACGCTTTTCTCCTTTTATAGTACAATAACTTGTAATCTTTCACTGTCATATAACCGAGTTAGAAAGTTCAGTTTACTTAGTGTCTTCAGTTGAAAAAGCTGGGAAATTATCTTTCAGAGTAAAGTACAAACGAATAGTTTGAACCATTAACTGTCACATCATTCACCATCAGCTGTTGAGTCACAAACGATTCTCCCACATCAATGTACTCCCTTAAATCGGGTCGCAACCCTTTTGATATGAAGTGCTATCTTTAAATGTTCTTCACAGCGTCGCGTTTCATTATGACACCACGGTCAAATTGAAATCACCAACGGATTGTTCATTTTATTTCATCTATATAGGAAAGATTTTTTCCGTCATAACCAGGACATTGTAATCATAAAAGAGAACACGCCACAAGAAGGCTGCCACCATTATGAAAACAGCATCCGAGTTGAAATCATTGACTCTACCGACCTCCCATCAATCTTCAGCAATAAACTTGATGAACTATGGGAAGAAGGCAACGATTGCTGGCCAATCAGAGGCAGAGTAGTTGTGGGTGAGGGAGAAGAAAATAATTAACTACAGTGAATGACCGGCCGCGGATCAGATTTTGGCATGTGGACGAGAGGGCACATATCCAAAGAACTCTAGCAGAGTAACAACTGTAATCTATCACCGTTAATGTGCAATGAATGATTATGTTTGCTGTGCTGATAATTTGCATGGTATAAAGTCAAAGTGGCGCCTCCTAGATGAGGGTTTGCCTTTAAATGATACACAGTTGAACTATGGCAGTAGCACCCGGTAATTTGAGATTCCACTACCCTGTAGGTCATCAAGTGCAAGGCAGCAGTGGCCTGGGAGCCCAACAAGCCTTTGGTGATTGAGGAGATCGAGGTAGCCCCGCCCGAGGCCAACGAGGTCCGCATCAAGGTGAGAGACGTCCACACTCGAGACATGTACACACACGCACACAGGAAAGGCGAATTAATATCGTTCTTACTGAAGACTTCCCCCAACCAGAAATCCAAAGGGACAACCCAGTGGTGGGCCGTCAGGGCTTGCTAAGCCTTCTCTGCTGGCCTAAACAGAATCATAAATATATAGCTATTGTATAATTACATTTATTGTTGTTTTTTTTAAGTTATAGCTATTGATCATTTAATTTGTTTTTTCACAAATACACTACATGTATTATAATTTTTGCACAGCTCCTGTCTTGTCTGTTCCTCAGCTTCTGGCTGTGTGCGGGCACTGCTTGGCAGCTGGTTAAGCTGTCCGATCAGATTTCACCTCTGTTTCTCTATGGTAGAAAAGCAGGTTAAACTACATCGTGACTGCCTGCTAGGAGGGTTCTGTGCGTGTGATTCCTCACAGAGACAAGGATCCTCTCAGCAGCAGCACCCTGAATCTGCACACTCCGGTACACTAGGTGGCAGTATGCACACAGCTGTTAAACAGCTGATCTAGGCTTTGACTCCCTGAAAGTTCAGGTAGAAAATCCACGGCCCGCCACTGGGACAACCAACTCATGAAAGTCTTCCTCTGGATATGTAGTGGAGAAAATAGGATGGCTCTTCACTGATGTTCATACCGGGCCCAATTCGTAGCTATACCCACGAAAAGTAATGCAGCATAATTCGTAGAGTTCCCACAAAATCATTTTGTATTTAATCCACGTGATACAGACCATGATACAGACCGCAAAGTCCACACGGTGGGACAGAGAGGCGGTAGAAGGGTCAAACAAAAAACGGTCTTTCACCCTGGAGACTACTGTTCTTTCCCGTGTGCAACAAGAAGTCAACGTCTGTGAAGTCGTCACATAACTTGCATACTTCAGTAGTTATTTTATCCCAAACAACGATCTTTTCCCAAACCCAACCACGTAGTTTTGCTACCTAAACCTAACTAAGTATATTCTTATCCTAAACCTAACCAAGTAGTTGTGTTTAAGGAACAAACCAGAGCTAAAATGTTTTTCATGGCACACATGCAGGGTGTCATTTGTAGCCCACACTCAAAATGCTTAATACATTTTGAAACAATGGGTCTTTGATTTTAGTCAGAGGTACGATACCTATAACCCTATAGAAATGTAGTTAGAAGTAACGTTCAGGTTCTTCTTCAGTCATACATGCTAATGTTTGCAATGTATGCTCGAGCAGATTAACATACAATCTAATCCATTCTTTGCTCCACTGGTACGGTTGCTTTGCTGTGATTTCAATGGCGAATGCTTAAAGGAAGCACGATACCCAACTTTTGGCAAGAAACATCCGCATCAGCGTTTTCATTGTGTGGTCGTTTGTCTTGGGCGCAGATTGTGGCGACCGGAGTGTGCCACACAGACCTGTACCATCTGTTTGAGGGAATGCATAAAGACGGCTTCCCTGCAGTCCTCGGCCATGAGGGTGCCGGCATCGTAGAGAGCGTTGGGCCTGGAGTTACTGAGTTTCAACCGGGTCAGTTAAAGCTCCCAACCTCAAAAGTTGAATTTGTATAACAACTCCATATAGCAGCTCAACATCGGATTTGTTGTTTTGTCAGTTGGCCTGAATTTCCTTTGACGTGGGAGCACTTTGTTTGAATTTCAGGAGACAAGGTCATCCCCCTGTTCATACCCCAATGTAGAGAATGTCGCTTCTGCAAGAGCACCAAAACCAACCAGTGTGTGAATGCCTGGTGAGCTCGTCTTTTTCTTCTCATCTCTTCATTGCATGAATCCAGGATGTGTTCACATTAGTTTATAGACCCATTTGATGGTGCATTAACATCAAATTCACTGTGTCTTTACATATGTCATAGTACTCACTATGTTAGAGGAGCAACTGTAGGTGTTGTCTAATGATGGCACAAACCACTAACTTATTTTATTGTTTGGCAACCAATATGTATTGCACCCTCTAATGAAACAAGGGCAATGCAAACATTGTGTCTCAAGCCATATTATCATTCCAACCAATTCGCTACTCAGGGATGTTGGTGTGATGTCAAAGCCAGAGTCCAGGTTCACCTGTAAGGGGAAGAAGGTGCTGCAATTTATGGGAACCAGTACCTTCTCCCAGTACACTGTTATGAACCAGATGGCTGTGGCTAAGATCGACCCCGCTGCCCCTCTGGACAAAGTCTGCCTCCTTGGCTGTGGGATCTGCACAGGATACGGAGCGGCAGTGAATACTGCTAAGGTGTGTCTGTTTGACTGAACACATTCCAACATGTATTGTTGTAGGGAAAAACCTGCTGTTAAAGATAATGCATCTGAAATGACACATACTGTCAGTGGTACCAAAGTATCTGGATAGTAATAGGAGAACAAATGTTTGAAGAACTAAGACGTCCGACCTAAAGAGCCATGTTGACTGAAGTCTGTTGTATCGTAGGTGGAACCGGGCTCCACATGTGCTGTGTTCGGTCTGGGAGCTGTGGGTTTGGCTGCGGTCATGGGCTGCAAGGCTGCAGGAGCCAAGAGGATTATCGCTGTTGACATCAATCCGGACAAGTTCGAGAAGGCTAAGGTGTTCGGGGCGACCGACTTCGTGAACCCCAAGGATCACAGTAAACCCGTCAGCCAGGTGCTGTCCGAGATGACCGACGGAGGAGTGGACTTCTCCCTGGAGTGTGTCGGGAATGTGGGAGTCATGGTTAGTGACTTTTAAAAACCCTTCTTTTTGATTAGCTCCTCTGCAGATTTGAGACCCTTCCGGTGACATGCCCACTGACTTTGTGCCGTTTCTCAAATCTAGCGCAGTGCCTTGGAGTCTTGTGTGAGAGGTTGGGGCGTCAGCGTGCTGGTTGGCTGGACGGACATGGACGACTTTGCCGCCCGCCCCATTCAGCTCATCGCTGGACGCACATGGAAGGGCTCTCTGTTTGGAGGTGAGACGCCTGTCAGATATTGTCACAGTAACAGGTTGTTATTTCTGATTGGTAGTCATCTCAAAAAGGCGGGTCTTAAAAGTAATAATCGTAGTATGAGCAGCCAAAGAGAGTTGACCTCATATGGGTCTCAGATAAGCAGCTTTTTCTCTTTGACGGCAACCAGCGTTATGTCTCTTATCTATGGCCTGTTAGTAGCTGGTGCAGTGACGGTAAACAACATGTATTTTTAAGATAAGACTCCATTTGCTCTTATTTTAAAAAGTGTGTGCTCCCTGTGGTTCAGGATTTAAGAGTAAGGATGGTGTACCTATGATGGTCAAAGCCTACCTGGACAAGAAGGTGAAGGTGGATGAGTTCATCACTCACAACATGGCTTTGGACCAGGTCAACGACGCCATTGAGCTGATGAAGCACGGCAAATGGTAGATAGATGTACACTCCCACACTTTCTCTGCTCTTCAGGATTTACTAACCGATTGGACAGGGTCTGAATGTTGTTTGTTTTTGCTCCGCAGCATCCGGACGGTCCTGAGTGTCTCCCCACAATAAGACCACTGCATCGCTTCCAGTCACGCAAAAAAAAAAAAAACATGTCATGGCTGGCAGCTATTATTTTACCGGATTTCAACACTGTATACAAACGTGCACCTAATAAAGAGATCGATCAAATAATGCACAGTGTGCGTGTGCCTGACTTTGAACACTCAACACTATTAAAACTGGATTTCTTGCCAATTGTGAGAATCATGTGCAGAGTTTAACAAGGACACCAGAGCAGTGGTTAAAGTCCAAATGCAATCAAATAAAATCTGTACATATCTGCAGCAACTTCGTCCTATCATAGCAAAAAGTGAGGTATGGCTACTTTTGTCCTGATTTGGCATATTCACATGTTCATTGCACTCATGTACTATGTATATACATATATACATGAGTATGTATATATACTCACCTAAAGGATTATTAGGAACACCTGTTCAATTTCTCATTAATGCAATTATCTAATCAACCAATCACATGGCAGTTGCTTCAATGCATTTAGGGGTGTGGTCCTGGTCAAGACAATCTCCTGAACTCCAAACTGAATGTCAGAATGGGAAAGAAAGGTGATTTAAGCAATTTTGAGCGTGGCATGGTTGTTGGTGCCAGACGGGCCGGTCTGAGTATTTCACAATCTGCTCAGTTACTGGGATTTTCACGCACAACCATTTCTAGGGTTTACAAAGAATGGTGTGAAAAGGGAAAAACATCCAGTATGCGGCAGTCCTGTGGGCGAAAATGCCTTGTTGATGCTAGAGGTCAGAGGAGAATGGGCCGACTGATTCAAGCTGATAGAAGAGCAACTTTGACTGAAATAACCACTCGTTACAACCGAGGTATGCAGCAAAGCATTTGTGAAGCCACAACACGCACAACCTTGAGGCGGATGGGCTACAACAGCAGAAGACCCCACCGGGTACCACTCATCTCCACTACAAATAGGAAAAAGAGGCTACAATTTGCAAGAGCTCACCAAAATTGGACAGTTGAAGACTGGAAAAATGTTGCCTGGTCTGATGAGTCTGGATTTCTGTTGAGACATTCAGATGGTAGTCAGAATTTGGCGTAAACAGAATGAGAACATGGATCCATCATGCCTTGTTACCACTGTGCAGGCTGGTGGTGGTGGTGTAATGGTGTGGGGCATGTTTTCTTGGCACACTTTAGGCCCCTTAGTGCCAATTGGGCATCGTTTAAATGGCACGGCCTACCTGAGCATTGTTTCTGACCATGTCCATCCCTTTATGGCCACCATGTACCCATCCTCTGACGGCTACTTCCAGCAGGATAATGCACCATGTCACAAAGCTCGAATCATTTCCAATTGGTTTCTTGAACATGACAATGAGTTCACTGTACTAAAATGGCCCCCACAGTCACCAGATCTCAAGCCAATAGAGCATCTTTGGGATGTGGTTAACGGGAGCTTCGTGCCCTGGATGTGCATCCCACAAATCTCCATCAACTGCAAGATGCTATCCTATCAATATGGGCCAACATTTCTAAAGAATGCTTTCAGCACCTTGTTGAATCAATGCCACGTAGAATTAAGGCAGTTCTGATGGCGAAAGGGGGTCAAACACAGTATTAGTATGGTGTTCCTAATAATCCTTTAGGTGAGTGTATATTGCTTCTGTCCATCCGGGGAGAGGGATCCTCCTCTGTTGCTCTCCCTCAGGTTTCTTCCCTGTGAAAGGGTTTTTACTATCTTCATTAGTGGAATTTTTCCTGATCCGATGTGAGGTCCCGGGACAGGGATGTATGTGTAAAGCCCTCTGAGGCAAACTTGTATTTGTGATGCTGGGCTATATAAAATAAACTGAATTGAAAGTTCAAGATAATAAATCTCCTTTGCTCAAGGGACGTTGACCAAAACAGGATACAAAAGGAAACGCCAGAGGAATTTACGAGTGGACCAGTGGTTCAGACCTTCACAAGAATAAAAAAAAAAAAAAACTGCTTTGATTTAATGAGACCCAGAGATATAACACACAACTCAGAATAAACTGGAGCCAGAGACCACTATGCCAAAAATATAGATTTTATTGACCCTGCATGAAATAATAAAAACCAACAAGTGAGTTTCAATAGAAGGCCCAAATGTAGACTACAAAAAGGGAGGGACGGAGTAAATTATACATTAAATACATAAATCAAAAGAACTGACCAAACAATAAAGTAGACCAGGTGGGCTGCACCATCAGGGAGGTCAGTGTAGAGTTAGATGTAAACAAAAAGTAAATGGTCACAAAATAGGTCAGCAAATTATAAGTAACTTTTACTTCACACAAACCAAACAAATCACAAACTAAGGTGACTAAAAACACACAATGAAATGCCCATCAAAATGGCTGCTCCCCCAACAGCACAGTACAAAGCCCTTCAGGAAAAATAAAACAGAAAAGGCCCATGCAGTTGACTATTTGAAAAAGGGACACTCAAATGTAATAGGTCTGGAAAAAACCTTCTCAATTTATTGTTTCAACAGGATTACATGCATTAATGCTTAAAAACCACACTGGCTGTCTTTGTCTTGCTGCACCTCTTCTCACCAGCTGTGTCTGAGCGCTTGCTCCTCCCTCCAGACAGGCCAGCCTGCCCTAAATGGTCAGCGAGCCCACTCTGTTGTGATTGGTCAACCACATAGCATGCCTCGGAAATGTCCCGCCCCTTACAATGAACAGAAGCTCCAAAGGCTCAATGGCCTGATGCCACTGAGTTTTACTGCAATTAAAAAAATGTTCCAGCTCCTTTTGTGGTTGTTGTAAAAGACTGATGGGGAAGTACTTAAGAACAGATGAGCAGGCGGTGAGGCGTCTGCAGGATTAATGACGGACAGGTGACACTAATCAGGATGGGGCAGGCAAACAACTGGTGGGAAATCCCACAAACGCAGGAAGTAAAGCGCTCTGAAACTAAAAGGACAGGTGAATAACAAAATAACACACCGTCTGCTGCCATAAAGAAATAAACACCAAAGCACCAAATGTGGACCAAGCGACCATTGAAAATGTTACCCAACATGTGTTACGTCCTCTTGTACAGCGTCCCAACCATTTTAGGAAATGACAGCCTTTAAAAAACAACTATATTGTGTTGGTGTTTTTAGAAATTTTACATAAAAGGAACCAGTATGTGGTATATTGATCGAGCACTCGGTGCTCGATCGTGTTTGACTGTCACTACTATGGTGTTCGGGAATGGTAAAGGATTGGACTTGTACCGCATCCTCGTCGCCGTGCATTTGTATCTAACAGTGATTTAGATAACCCGCGAGTAGTAGAACTATAATAGTGTACTAACTATACGAGTAGTATGAAGCCACAACTTGGTGTCAGAAGACGGAGTTACAGAATAATGCGACGGTATTTTAGAAGCTAGCTATAAAAATATGAAAAATAAAGTGCAAGCGCGTGTGAACATGGAGCAGTTCAAGCCGCCACCACCGCTGATACTTACCGGGAATATAGCTGAAAACTGGAGAAGATGGGAACAACGTTTCCAGCTGTATATGACCGCTTCAGGTGCGTTGGATAAGGAAGAGATTGTTAAAATAGCCATTCTGCTCCACACTGTCAGCGAGGAGGCGCTGGAAGTGTACAACACTCACCATCATCCCAGATGGCGACGACCAAACGATGGAGGAAGTTCTCCAAGCTTTCACGGACTACTGCAGCCCTCGAAAGAACGTGGTTTTCGAACGCCATAAATTCTGGTCACACGCGATGTCAGCAGGAATATCGGTGGACAGATTTGTCACAGAGCTACGCCAGAAGAGCAAAGACTGAATTTGGCAGAAATGAAGACGACATGATTAGGGATAAATTTGTGTTTAGCATAAACGATATTCGTCTGAAGGAGAGACTGTTGCGTGATAATGCGCTCACTTTGCGCAGAGCCATGGACACATGGAGATCAGCAGAGCTCGCTAAGTCACAAATACAAGCGACGCAGACGTCACAGGTTGTCCAAGACACCTCAGTAGATGCTTTAAGGAAAGCAACAGGGCAAACGCGCACGGGCAGCTGGAACAAGAGAAAAACAAATAGCAAGAGGCATGAAACAACAGTCTGCCATAAATGTGGAAACAAGCATGAGCCCCGTCAATGCCCCGCTTATGGTGCAGTGTGCCATAGATGTGGTAAGAACAACCATTTTTCTAAAAGGTACAGTCAGGTCCATAAATATTTGGACATTGACACACTTCATTATTTTGGCTCTGTACACCACAACAATGGAGTTGAGGCTTTAATTTGAGGGCATTTACATCCAAATCAGGTGAACGGTGTAGGAACTACAACAAATGTATAAGTGGCCACCCCGTTTTTAAAGGGACCAAAAGACTAAAGACTTTAAAGACTGTAAAACATGCGCTGAAGAAGGCAACGCAGACCGGCACCGACCCACATCTAGTGTTGCTGTCACTGAGGAACACACCGGTGACAGGACTGAATGAGTCACCTGCACAGATGTTGATGGGAAGAGTTCTACGGAGCACACTTCCGTGTTCCAGGGCCGTGCTGACACAGTCAGCCCCACAGCATCTTCACAGCAAAATACAGAACCTACAGTTCCGCCAAAAGCAACACTACGATCAGCGTGCAAAGCCCCTGCCAGTGTTGACCTCGGGAGACACCGTACACATGCACACACGGCGCGGCTGGGAGCCTCCTGTTGTCATCCGACAGCGAGATGAACCACGCTCCTACACTGTGCAGACGCCGGCAGGTAGGATGCAAAGGAGGAACCGGCGACATCTGAGGAAGATACTGTCAGGCCTGGACAGTGGTGTATAAAGTACCCAAAAGCCGTACTTGAGTAAAAGTAAAGATACCTTACTGGAAAATTACTCCAGTAAA
The DNA here is from genome assembly GCA_038501785.1 of Myoxocephalus aenaeus. Classification (NCBI taxonomy): domain Eukaryota; kingdom Metazoa; phylum Chordata; class Actinopteri; order Perciformes; family Cottidae; genus Myoxocephalus; species Myoxocephalus aenaeus. Next base: position 442,109 of record JBAMJR010000097.1, read on the forward strand.
AGTAAAAGTCACCTATTAAAATACTACTTGAGTAAAAGTCTTAAAGTATCTGATATTTTCTGTACTTAAGTATCAAAAGTATTTTTCTGATATAAAATGTACTTAAGTATTGAAAGTAAAAGTACAAGTACATGCTTTTAATAAAAAAGCAATGGGTCAGAGTTTTGAGAATTATGAAGTTTATTCTTTTAAGTGCTGTGGCCACCATGACCAAGGACCAAGAGTTGTGTTGATACAATAACTGGGTTGGCTGGGATCATCCATATATATTATGTTCAACATAATATATTGTACCTAAGTATACTTTTGCATCTACTATGAACTTATCATCATAATTCTCCAAAAAGCAATATGACACTATGAAGGACTTGTAACAGTGTGGTTATAAGTATGCTCATTCCGCCCGCCGTGGGTCTCTTGGTACCGGTCTGTGGGTCTCTTGGTACCGGTCTGTGGGTCTCTTGGTACCGGTCTGTGGGTCTCTTGGTACCGGGCCACAGAAAGAATGAAACATTTCAATTAAATAAAAATAAAAAAATCAAGGCCGGAAAGATGTTTTATTGTGAAAAATTACCGCATACATCCGTCTGTGGTAACCTCAGACGGAACCTCTTGACACATGTCAAGATGTTACGTTACTCTAAAAATGAAACGCAAGTCTGTTACAACTCTGTCGGTGATCTGGAAACCAAGGCAGAGTATCCTGAGATCGCCATTTCAACATCCTGTCTTTGTGCAGCGCGTTATAAGTTAAGCAGTAGACTGGACTAAAGGTTTAGTTAGCAGTAGAGTCAGTAGACTGGACTAAAGGTTTAGTTAGCAGTAGAGTCAGTAGACTGGACTAAAGGTTTAGTTAGCAGTAGAGTCAGTAGACTGGACTAAAGGTTTAGTTAGCAGTAGAGTCAGTAGACTGGACTAAAGGTTTAGTTAGCAGTAGAGTCAGTAGACTGGACTAAAGGTTTAGTTAGGAGTAGACTGGACATAACGAACACACGTTGGGTGTCGTTGTCTCCCGTCTTTCCGAGGTCGGACCCGGTCTGTGAAAATATTGTCTTCACGTAACCGGTCTGTGGCGCATAAAGGTTTGGGAGCGCTGGACTAGAGGATGTAGAGGGAAAATGCAAAACATTGTGATTCGCAAAACCTGCTTGGTGGAGTCTGTGTTCCACCACAGTCCCCGATGTTTTTTTTTTTTTTCTAAAGATAGATTTGATTTTGTAGCGAGTAACGAAGGTTTCAGGGGAAATGTATCGGAGTAAAAGTATCATTTTTCTTTGCAAAATGTAGTGAAGTAAAAGTAAACAGAAATATAAATAGTAAAGTAGAGTACAGATATCCCAAAAAACTACTTAAGTACAGTAACGAAGTATTTCTACTTCGTTACTATACACCACTGGGCCTGGACTAGAATGAGGACTCAGATGCAGAGGATATCACGTACAAGCACACTTTATTGATTTCAGATCCTCTTTGAAGAGTGACAAACAATTGGGCTATGAAAAACTAGCCCAACTAGCCCAGGCAAGAATAACTTGCGGAAGATAACCTTCCTAATAAGGAAATTCTCCAATAAAAGGAGAGACAAAAACACACTAGAAACAGGGAATATCCTAAAACATAAATCGCTCCCGAAGGAGGAAAACTAAAACTACTGATCAACGGGACAAAAGAAAAGGTTCACCTAAACAGGAGGCTCTACAACTATCTAGTACTAATTAAACACAAAATCACTCCAAAGGGAAGGAAAGAAAACAGATTACAAAAACACAAATCGAAGCTGAACTAGAAAACTTTAACAAATGAAAAATCACTCTCCAAGGAGGAAACAGAAAACAACTTACGTGGCGTAGCAAAAAACTCTTGGCAAAATCAACTATGACTGTGGATAAGGGCTTAGGTGCACGGACAAGGATGAAGCACTTTGGCACAAGACAAAGGGGAGACGCCGACTATAAGCACATGAGGGTAATGGGGAACAGGTGGAAACAATCAGGGATCAGGGGAGACAATCAGACCGGTGACACATGAGGAAGGGCAAGTGACCTGCAACGAGAGGAGAGTTACACTTCAAAATAAAACAGGAAGTTACGAGACAAAAACCCAAGACAAGACAAACCTCACCCATGTGTGACAGATACACCCAAGTCTGTTCATAGACACTGACCGTGATGAGCAGTTGGACCCAGAGGTACAACCCTCTCAAGCGCCTGTGTCAGTGGGCTCACCACCACACAACCCTCCTTCTGTGACTACGGGCAGTACACCCACATGCTACACAAGGAGCGGCAGAGCGGTTAGACGCCCTGCCAGATTCAATGACTGATTTCAGGGATGTTTATATACTCATTCAAATGTTTGTTTGTAAAAAAAAAGAAGAGAAAAGAGAATGAGGACTGTTTAGGACTGAAATGTTTCAAGAGTGTTGGTGAGAAGAGGTGCAGCAGGACAGCCAGTGTGAGGAAAAACAAGGCGGTTTTTAAGCATTAATGCATGTAATCCTGTTGAAACAATAAATTGAGAAAAGGTTTTTTCCAGACCTATTTCCTCGTCTCCGTGCATTTGTATCTAACAGTGATTTAGATAACACACGAGTAGTAGAACTATAACAGTGTACTAATATGCGAGTAGCATAAAGCCACAACACAGTAGATTTGGGGCTTATGGAGCCACAGACAGGGTAGGAAAGTGCACAAAATTAGATAGGATAAGATATTTGTCTTGGACACATAAAGCATCGGTCTCCAATGCTACTGCACCTACAACACAATATCCAAGCGCTTCAGCTGGTCTGGAATCAGTCAGCGTGACAACCCCCCTTCGATCCATTTACTGCCAGGGCAAGGTTTAGTTAAACAGTCTGAATATTTACATAGTGGGAAGAGTCTAGGCTGACAGAATTCTGATGTACAGACAGGGAAGTAAACAATAAAAAAGAAAGAATAACTTAACACTAAATTCATCATTTTCAAATAGGTAAATACAATAACAGTCACTTTATTTAACAATTGATCCTTTGCAGAACCCAGGGACAGTCTGGAATATGACAGATTGTAGCAGTGGTAGGAATACCATTTATACTACTCGTAAGCTCGTAGTTAACAGTGTTGAGCAGTGTCTGTGGGCAATTTACACCTATTGTGTCCATGTTGATTGTTCATGCATCTCCAAAGATATTCATACAAAAAAATATTTGTCATGACTCACCTTGAATTTGGGGGCAGTATACTAATTAACAAAAAATAAAACCAACCAGTAAAAACATGATTTGTGTTGACAAGCATCCCTCTCCACATCCACTGTGACGCTCAGTCAAATTCAAAGTAAAAATAATTTGATTACAATCTTTTAACGGCGTACTGTAATGGTAAAATATAGCATTGCTTAGGTTACAACAGGTTTTAGAAGTTACATAGAGAAATTGTTTGTGTCTAATGAAGCCAAAAAGTGATTTGGAGGCTCACAGGCCAAGAGAAGACAATGAGCCTGTCTTGAGAGGCCTGCCCAGCTAGCAGAGGTAACAACGTATCGCAATGTGCCTGGGAAAGCCTGTTTTAAGTATCTTTTGCAAACCTAACATTAATAAGAGTTGATTGTATTGTGATGTGAGAAAAATGCTTACTGGGCAGAAACCATATCTGGTTTAGACTAGTTCAGTTCTACTAGTGTTCAACCAAAAAGGGGTGTTACTTCCGATATGCATAAATATGCTGGTGACTTTTTCATATGTCTAAGAAATCTTGCTGCAGACTGCCTCACGTAGCTGTTACATGTTTCATTCCTTTCTTGCAAGAAATAAACGGACAAAGACAAGTTTGATTCTTGAGACTTTATTCCTCCTTCCCCGAGTGACAGAGAAACTCTTCCATCACAGTACCATCCACATATATTACTCAAACCCCACCCCTGTCCAACTGGAAATCACATTTAGCCATTCCTCTATGCAGTCAAATATAGAATGTATTCTTCATAGTTTATTATTATTATTAAAAGGAAGAGAAAAAAAGAGAAACAAAGCGAATAAGAACCCATTTTTCTTTCTTCGAAAGATATCATCAACCCGTCTCGTAAGAGGATACTGTATGTTGCATGGGCAGACGGGATGTTGTTGGTGGTAATGAGGTCTAAGGACTAAGCAGCTTCTAAATGGACCGGCTAGCCAGCTTTCCAGTCTGCAAACTGATGTTAAGATTACAGTTGGACTTATATTAAAATGATATTTTCCATACTGGATGCCAAGTTGAAGTAAGTGCCATTGATATAACTGACAACATCTGAGAGAAAATGTAACCTAAAACTGTGGTCGCACTAAACACAATGCAGTAGAATATTTAGTAAATGGACTTGCATTCATGTAACATGATAGTTTTAGATAAACACAACAAAATCACATATCAAACAAGGAAGCCACTGAGCCCATCTGTTTATACCATTTAGTTCACTCTATAAACACTTTGACATGAACACTGCAGGTGTAATTTGATTTTATTATGCACATTGCAGTATTTTTACGAGTATTATGAATTGATTACTTGGGGGTCATTGAAAGCATCACAGTGGTCTCATTGTTGCGAAACAGTCATGACCGCCCGGATGCTGTGGAACAAAAATAGAAATGAGGAGACACTCAGCACCTTTTAATTGATCTGTGTTGTCGTTGAGTCATGAGTGGTGGAGGAAGTATAGGAGTGTATCTACCATTTGCCGTGCTTCATCAGCTCAATGGCGTCGTTGACCTGGTCCAAAGTCATGGTGTGTGTGATGAACTCATCCACCTTCACCTTCTTGTCCAGGTAGGCTTTGACCATCTGAGGCACGGCATACTTACCCTTAAAGCCTGAGACACACAAGCACTTGAGCAAAGACTCGTATCCAGAATACAACTAACATGAGAGGTGCAGAACACAAGTAGTTAAAGAAGAAGAAAGAAATTATCCTTTATTAATCCCCTTGGGGAAATTCTTCTCTGCATTTGACCCATCCTTGGTTAGGGAGCAGTGGGCAGCCCTGTGGGGCGCCTGGGGAGCAGCTGGGGGTTCAGTGTCTTGCTCAGGGACACTTCGACATGTGAGCTATGGGGAGACTGGGGATTGAACCGGCTACCTTGTGGTTACTGGACAACCATTCATCACCCTGAGCTACAGCCGTCCCAAAGTGATGGTCATATTGGTCTCACCTCCAAACGCGGAGCCCTTCCATGTGCGTCCACCAATGAGCTGAACGGGTCGGGCCGAAAAGTCTTCCATGTCCGTCCAGCCAACTATCACGCTGACACCCCAACCTTGCACACAAGACTCCAAGGCGCTGCGCTAGATGGAGGACACAGCACAAAGGCAGTGGGCTTTTTACCAGAAGGACACTGGTTCAAAGAACTAGCTGAGGAAATGTAGGGTTGGTGACTTAATGAATGATACAATAACTGCTGCTGCAAAGAAGCAGAAGACATGGGCTCAATTTACTTTGATTAGGTTAAAGGACACTGTTTTGATAGTTAGGTCACACCTCTTCATTACATCCTTGAACCATATAAAATCAAAATCTCCCCACCATGACTTCCACATTCCCGACACACTCCAGGGAGAAGTCCACTCCTCCGTCGGTCATCTCGGACAGCACCTGGCTGACGGGTTTACTGTGATCCTTGGGGTTCACGAAGTCGGTCGCCCCGAACACCTTAGCCTTCTCGAACTTGTCCGGATTGATGTCAACAGCGATAATCCTCTTGGCTCCTGCAGCCTTGCAGCCCATGACCGCAGCCAAACCCACAGCTCCCAGACCGAACACAGCACATGTGGAGCCCGGTTCCACCTACGATACAACAGACTTCAGTCAACATGGCTCTTTAGGTCGGACGTCTTAGTTCTTCAAACATTTGTTCTCCTATTACTATCCAGATACTTTGGTACCACTGACAGTATGTGTCATTTCAGATGCATTATCTTTAACAGCAGGTTTTTCCCTACAACAATACATGTTGGACTGTGTTCAGTCAAACAGACACACCTTAGCAGTATTCACTGCCGCTCCGTATCCTGTGCAGATCCCACAGCCAAGGAGACAGACTTTGTCCAGAGGGGCAGCGGGGTCGATCTTAGCCACAGCCATCTGGTTAACCACAGTGTACTCAGAGAAGGTACTGGTTCCTGTAAACTGCAGCAGTTGTTTCCCCTTACAGGTGAACCTGGACTTTGGGAGTGGCAACACGTTGTGGCGACCAACCCTGAATAGAGAATTTATTCAAATGAATATGCAGCTTTTATGCTTGGAAATGAAGAACAAAACAGGAAGAACGATCTCAACTATCTGTACCGTGGCATCGTCAGACAACATTTAAAGTTGCGACACTGAGAGATACGCGTTGAATACAATGTATTGTCTATAACCGTATGGACACAGCCAAGAGTAGGAAATTAAATGTTAAGACTGAAGAGAAAACGAAGTGGAAGGAGGAGATGAGTGTGTATTGAGCTCACCATGCTTTCTCACACTGGTTGGTCTTCGGGCTCTTACAAAAGCGACATTCTTTACACTGGGAGATGAACAGAGGAATGACCTTGTCTCCTGAAAGACAAAAATAATGTTGCCACGTCAAATTAATTCAACTTTTAGAATGGTGTTAAACAAATATTGGCTGAATGGCACAGTTAGGCATCAGTGTACATGCCTCATATACTTCCACAAATATCCAAATTAGTAATATTTACAATTTTGTTAATGGCTTAAATTTTAAGATGGAACTTGCTAATAGTGAGCTTTAGAGGTTTTGTTCATGCGGGTCAACCGTATTGATCACTGTATAGCAGAACTTTGGAAAGAGCCAGGCTAGCTGTTTCCAGTCACGCTAAACTAAGCTAAGCTAAAATCAGCTAAGCTAAGTTAAACTACACAACAAACAGACATGAGACATATCAATATTCTCATCTCAAGCAAATAAGCATTTACGTATTTCTAAATATATACACATACACACACATGTGAGGACATGTGTGTGCCGACAAAAACCTTCTGCACATTCAACAACAATAAACCCTGGTTCACTGAAAAACTCAGGCAGCTTCGTCGTGCTAAAGAGGAGGCCTACAGAGGGGGGGACAGGATTCTGTACAACCAGGCCAGGAACACACTAACGAGGGAGATCAAGGTAGCTAAGAAGAGCTACACTGATAAGCTGGAAAAAAAGTTTTCAGCCAACGACCCCTCGTCAGTTTGGAGAGGCCTGGAGGTACTCACCAACTACAAGAGACCATCTCCCCCCACTGAGGACAATCACCGACTGGCTGACGACCTGAATGTCTTCTATTGCAGGTTTGACAAGCCCACTTCCACCCCGCCCAACTGCCCCATCATCGAACAATCACCTCCACTCTCTGCCTCACCTCTCCCATCCAACCCCCCACCGGCACTGAGGATCTGCGAAGGGGATGTGAGTCGGCTCTTTCAGAGACAAAAGATCAGGAAGGCTCCGGGCCCAGACGGTGTGTCCCCCTCCTGCCTGAAAGTCTGTGCTGACCAGCTGGCCCCCATCTTTACGGAGATCTTCAACCGATCACTGGAGCTGTGTGAAGTCCCTTCCTGCTTCAAGCGCTCCTTGATCATCCCGGTCCCCAAGAAATCCTCCATCACAGGATTAAATGACTACAGACCCGTCGCCCTGATGTCTGTGGTCATGAAGTCCTTTGAGAGGCTGGTGTTGACCCATCTGAAGGACATCACAGGGCCCCTGCTGGACCCCCTGCAGTTTGCCTACCGTGCAAACAGGTCGGTGGATGATGCAGTTAATATGGGACTGCACCATATTCTTCAACACCTGGACACCCCAGGGAGATATGCAAGGGTTCTGTTTGTGGACTTCAGCTCTGCATTCAACACGATCATCCCGGAGGTTCTTCAACCCAAACTCTCCCAGCTCACCGTGCCAGCCCCCACCTGCCGGTGGATCACAAACTTCCTGACAGACAGGACGCAGCAGGTGAGGCTGGGAAAAATCATATCCAGCACCCGGACTATAAGCACTGGCGCCCCCCAGGGATGTGTGCTCTCTCCACTGCTCTTCTCCCTCTACACCAAGGACTGCACCTCAGGGGACCCATCTGAAGTTCGCAGACGACACAACGGTCATCGGCCTCATCAGCGACGGCGACGAGTCTGCGTACAGACGGGAGGTTGAACAGCTGGTTCTCTGGTGTGGTCAGAACCACCTGGAGCTGAACAAGGCCAAAACTGTAGAGATGACAGTGGACTTCAGGAGGAGCCCCCCAACACTACCCCCCCTCACAATACTCAACAGCACTGTTTCTGCGGTGGAGACCTTCAAGTTTCTGGGATCCACAATCTCCCGGGACCTGAAGTGGACCGCCAACATCAACACCATCCGGAAAAAGGCCCAGCAGAGGCTGTACTTCCTGCGCCAGCTCAGGAAATTCAACCTGCCTCAGGAGCTGCTGATCCTGTTCTACACCGCCATCATCCAGTCTGTCCTCTGCTCCTCCATCACTGTGTGGTTTGGATCGGCCACCAAACAGGACAGAGTCAGACTACAGCGGATCGTCAGGTCTGCAGAGAGAACCATTGGTTCCAGCCTGCCCTCCATCCTGGACTTGCACACCGCCAGAGTCAGGAAGCGGGCTGTAAAGATCACCACAGACCCCTCACACCCTGGACACAAGCTGTTCCAACTCCTCCCATCTGGAAGGCGCTACAGAGCACTGTACGCCAAAACCACCAGACACAGAAACAGTTTCTTCCCACTGGCCGTCACTCTGATGAACAGTTAAACAGACTCTTCATCTGCACTATCTGCACTTTTTTGTTGTCTTACTACTGTCTTTAATGTCCTTTTTATATTTTTTATATTTATCTTGTATATTGTGTGTGGAAAAAAGTACGAGAGCCAGTGAAACCGGAGTCAAATTCCATGTATGTGAAAATTTACATGGCCATTAAAGCTGATTCTGATTCTGATTCTGATTCTGAATATTGTACTATTCAATTCGACCTGGCTGAAATTCAGTGACTCCAGGCCCGACGCTCTCTACGATGCCGGCCGCCTCGTGGCCGAGGACTACCGGGAAGCCGTCTTTTTCCATACTCTCCAGAAGGTGGTGCAGGTCCGTGTGGCACACCGCAGTCGCCACAATCTGCATCGAAGAGAGTAGCCAAACATTGAAAAGACAAAGACGAGCAAGGGGACAGTTGTTGGGAGTGTTTCCTCTCAGCGGGTTCCGCTGAGAGGAAACACTCCCAACAACTGTCCCCTTGCTCAGCAGCACGAGCAACACTTTAACATTATTTTGATACATCTATTTGGAACATCAAATATATCACTCTTTCTGGACCAATACACCTCTCCAGCACATTGTCACTTATTGGCAGTACCAGGGAAGAGTGAATTAAAGGAGTGCCGTAACACACCGTGGATATGGAGGAAAAGATGGTGCAGAGGACGGACGGCGTGTCATAAACTTCTTCCGAATTTTCATCTTTTATTGTGGTATTTGTCTGTTATTACATTTATAGTTTTCCAATCATGTATGCAACATGATAGAGAACAACTTCTGCACATCATGATCCGGACTCAGCCATGGTTTTGTTGGGTCGCCCGATTCAACTGCCAGGACTGGACAGTAGCATGGGGAAAAACAGCATCGATGAGGTCGTAGCAAAGGTTACTCTGCGAACATTTCCAAATTCAAAGCAACAACTTGGGTGGTTTGGACGGATACAGCAAAATCCAGGGATGCACATAAGTAATGGAAGTGGGAGAGGCCGTCTCCCAGCTGGGAGAGAAACACATGAGAGAATGCTTTTCATTGACTGATTCGGCATTCAATACCAATGCACTCTCCAAGCTCATCATCCAGCTCAGAGACCTGGGACTGTGGGAGGCGATGAGATGGAGGAGGTCAGAGCCCTGATATCTTGTTGCCAGGACAACAACTTCCATCTCAATTTCTGCAAGACAGAGGAGCTGATCACGAACTATGGGAAGCCACAGAGAGAAGGACACACCTTCCGACATGATCTCAAAGACAGCAGCTCTTCTTGTGGTTCAAACCGTATATATGTGTATTACTGTATATTAGGAAAAAATCAACAAAGCTTAGCATCGAGATATTGACAATATTGTTTCGATGCACGGACGCCAAGTATCAATCTTTTACAACATAAACTAGTAATATTGCAATTACAAATCAAACCTTTTGGAAACAAGTGCTTCCAAATCAACTGGAAGGTAGGGAAGTCAGGGGGATTGGAGTGTGCAGACTATAATACAAAGGTCAAACGCCTGACGCAACATTTCCGTCAGGCTTGTTTGGCCAGTCTGTCTGCTTGAATTAAGTGGGATGACCTGAGTGAAAACGTCATCTTATTAGATACAACACATGTCGGCAAAATGCATAATTTGCAGTTTAAAAAAAAAAGGTCATAAATGGCAAATATATTGCAATATATGTCACAGCATATTGGAACCTTAACGTGTTCCGTCTGTGTACGTGTGTGTGTGCTGATAGTGGACGTCTCTCACCTTAATGCGGACCTCGTTGGCCTCGGGCGGGGCTACCTCGACCTCCTCAATCACCAAAGGCTTGTTGGGCTCCCAGGCCACTGCTGCCTTGCACTTTATGACCTACAGGGCAGTAAAACCACATGAAATGACCCAGCAAAGAGATATGGCAAATATTACTGAGGACTGTTAAATCTTATCAGGAAGGTTTTCAAGCAAATGAGGCACAATGTCCCGATCCTTTGATAAAGGCTTTATAATAAAACATGGTCAGCAGCTTTTCACATTGACTGTCTATCACATCAAGAAAACAAATGGGTTTAAAGTCCTCCTCTCAGTACATCTGTTATTATTATTTTATTACTTATTAACGGGAACAGTACGCGCTTTCATTAACTCTGTTACAGCTGCTCCTGGCAAAAGCCAACATGAAAAGCAACAGTTTTAAAGTCCACGAACTATTTGACAAACAACATTTTTGCCATTAAACCGCTGAGTAATTCAGTCGTGTCCGATTGGATAAATGACCATCCTCCACCTTGCCAATATCAACACAAAACTGGATGGATACATTCAAACTGTGCCAAGTCAGGACATGAGCTATTTCCACAGAGAGAGTTACAAGTTAGAGACGGAGATAAAGGGCACTTTAAGGTCAAGATACCCAAACACTATTACATAAGATGACTTATCTGTAACCAGATACGCAGGAAAATACTGCGCAGGAAAGCACACTCCAACCCCTTGAATCAGCCTCACTAATGTGAACTGCACAGCGAGCAGAAATACATTCAAAAGAAAAATATTCTTCATGAAAATCGTGAGATACTGATCCATTTTGGCATATCATGTGACCGAGGCAAACTGTCATGTACATATTGCAAAGGAAGAAGGAAAATAATAACAACACCATACATATGAGTGGCCACGTGTTAGATACTCACTTTACCAGCTGTGGCCATTTCTGCTGCAAAGATGAGGGTATACAAGTGGGAGAGAGGAGTTCAGAGAGGAGTTCAGGATTGTACAGTAGACAAGTGACACCTGGAATTGTATATAGTGGAAAGAAAACAGATGCTAATGGGCAGGGACTTCCTGAAATGGCCGCATACGTCATTCAAAGTCTCCCTCCCGTTCCACATTAACCACACTCCTGATCACTTTATTACTTTACAGCAGGGGTCACTGCCTTTGCGACCTTTCGGTCCAGGAAACACACCAACCAATCACACGCCTTGTAAATCCTCTCGCTTGATCCTACTCGACCAATCGCATATGTGTGTATTCCGTTAAGCCCCGCCCTCGACTCAAATGAGATCTTCACACACGGGAGGAGAGAGACCCGGTAGTTGGAAAAAGTCCGTCGTGAGTCAGAAGTTATTTCACTTGGTGTTCCAAAAAGATAAATGTAGACATCTTAACCAGAGGCTTTAACAGGAATGGACAGACTGTTATATGTTTATTATTCCCACAACCAGTTCAAGAGCAGCATGTCTCATGTTCAGAGATATTTAAAGCAGTGATGTGAAGCGCCACCACGAGACAAAGCACACATCTTTAGAGCAAACGGACCGACTCACATCCGAAATTAAGGCACAGAAAATAAACCTAAGAGCCCAAATGATCAGAACCCTAACACATGAATGAATATGATCAGAACCCTAACACATGAATGAATATGATCAGAACCCTAACACATGAATGAATATGATCAGAACCCTAACACATGAATGAATATGATTAGAACCCTAACACATGAATGAATATGATCAGAACCCTAACACATGAACTAATATGATCAGAACCCTAACACATGAACTAATATGATCAGAACCCTAACACATGAATGAATATGATTAGAACCCTAACACATGAATGAATATGATTAGAACCCTAACACATGAATGAATATGATCAGAACCCTAACACATGAATGAATATGATTAGAACCCTAACACATGAATGAATATGATCAGAACCCTAACACATGAACTAATATGATCAGAACCCTAACACATGAACTAATATGATCAGAACCCTAACACATGAACTAATATGATCAGAACCCTAACACATGAATGAATATGATTAGAACCCTAACACATGAATGAATATGATTAGAACCCTAACACATGAATTAATATGATCAGAACCCTAACACATGAATGAATATGATCAGAACCCTAACACATGAATGAATATGATCAGAACCCTAACACATGAACTAATATGATCAGAACCCTAACACATGAATAAATATGATCAGAACCCTAACACATGAATGAATATGATCAGAACCCTAACACATGAATGAATATGATTAGAACCCTAACACATGAATTAATATGATCAGAACCCTAACACATGAATGAATATGATCAGAACCCTAACACATGAATGAATATGATCAGAACCCTAACACATGAACTAATATGATCAGAACCCTAACACATGAATAAATATGATCAGAACCCTAACACATGAATGAATATGATCAGAACCCTAACACATGAATGAATATGATCAGAACCCTAACACATGAACTAACTGACCAACAATGAGGTTAAGAGAGAGGAGAAATGAGCTGAAACAAGTGGTATAATAACCAGGTGAAGAGGTTTAATACCCAGGTGAAGTCTCAGAACACATTTATCTTTTTAGATGACAATAATATAGTATATTGGCTCTTTTGATTGACATCACTTGACGCCTGAATAAACTGAATTTGAAGCTGCATGACAATTATTAAATTATTTTTTCTAAAATAATAAATTACATTTATTCATTTAATTTATATAGTCACATTTTTCAAAAGCTTTCTGTTTTAAATCCAGCCTTTATTTTATTTGAAATAAAAGATGATGTATGTATTATTAGAGTATGTATTATTTATAATTATTCCAGTTAATTGGAAATCTGTAATAATAAATATTGTTTAGATGTTATCCAATTGAACTTTCTTTATTTAATTTGACAGTCAGTTGTTGACTACATACATACGTTAATACAACTGTTGGCTACTTCAATACATATGGCACAAAATCATAGAGCATACATTTTACATTATTATGATGTTCCGGACCTTTGCATGAGGAAATTCTCTCGAACTGGACCTCGCAGAATTTTTGTTGAATACCCCTGCTTTACAGCTTTGGGATTACAGGTAAATTGTCTCTGGCTGCACCTGGGTTCAAACCGCAGCTAATTTACTCAGTAGAGAGAAGTAGTGATGTCTGTAATAACAGGCAGGCTCGCAAAATTATAACGTCTGAACCTGAACATATAGGGGTCCTTTTTGAGTGCCCGTTGGGCACGTCTCACTTTATCACGCCTCACTTTGTTCACGCCTCACTTTGTTCACGCCTCACTTTATCACGTCTCACTTTGTTCACGCCTCACTTTATCAAGGAGATTGAAAAGAAAAACCTGAAGATAATTTATGCGATAAGATCACAATAAAAAGAAAAGAAACATGCACTTTATTAATCCCCTTGGGGAAATTCTTCTCTGCATTTGACCCATCCCTGGATAGGGAGCAGTGGGCAGCCCTGTGAGGCGCCCGGGGAGCAGTTAAGGGTTCAGTGTCTTGCTCAGGGACACTTCGACATGTGAGCTATGCGGCGGCCGGGGATTCTTTAGCTAAACGCCCTAAACGGACCCTCCATTCATTCTCTATGGCAGTGCTGAACCACTACCGATGTAATATTTATTTGGCCGCTAGTGGCGCAGTGGAGCCGTTTTGAGTTCCGCCGGCTCCTCCCCCTGCTCGCCCCCTCCCTTCCTGCTTCACTCACAGACGGAACAGAGTATCGACAACACGTATTTTCTGCAGCTCTTCATTGTTTGAACATTACGTGAAACAGTAAGTCATTCAATTGAATAATAATGAGCTGAAATGTGATGATAATTAGTGTTGACATGTTGTGGTTCACTTGAAAGCTGTAAAGTTAGTGGTTTTTCTTCAGTGTTGTTTAATCATGTGGGACTTCTTCGGGTTTCTGTGGAAGTTTCACTAGTTAACGTGACTGTCCATTCACATGTATGATAGTGTGTTGTCCTGCACGTCAGTAACATGCATGTAATATAATAACTGTGGATATTACGTTACATGCACGCTGTGAACGAACAGCACGGACCCGCAGCTTCATTTGAATCGTGCACGTCTGCTGAGTAACGTTACTGAGGACCACCTTCAAGATGCATGTAGTTTATAGTCATGTAACTATGTTAACTGCTCCACATGTATGTGACAGGAAGAGTTACTAATGAGGTACTAGTTAGTTATCAGATTAAGGTTATAATACAACATATGCTCATATACAGACTTATACTTGTTAAAGAGTATTTACATTTTTTACACCATGTCATATCATTTTTTAGTCAAGTACAAGATCTGTAAAATTCAGACAACACCAGAATGTGATACAGTTGTTTATTACATAATATAAATCATATGCCACACGTCTGTTTGGGGTGGTCAGAAGGTGAATTAAATTCAAGATAAGACACTTCACACTTCATTGTTACTTGAGTCACATGACTGGGGGGTGTCGTTGTAGATTTCCACGTTGTAGATTCACCTCCAAGTACTTTTCCATGGGGTTGTAGATTCACCTTCAAGTACTTTTCCATGAGTAGTTCAAAGGGTTTTACCCACAGGAGATGGGGAGGGGGGGGGGGGGGGGGGGGGGGGGGGGTCTGCCTGCCATTGAAATGTAAATAGTGTGGCTGCCTACAGGAAGACAGGCACTTAAGGTACACAAATGATATCAGATGTCAGGCTGCTATACTAACCTCCTATTTCCATAGAGACTATCTATTAACATCTGGTATGAAAACAATGCCTGTCTATAACGTATTAATATACTCTACTCTTTGTCATAACAGGAACAATGCGCAAACTGTTGTTTTACCCTGGGAAAATGGCAGTTTCATTCCGTAAGGGACCACTGGGATTTCTCCGTCAGGATCCAAGCGATGCAGCTAAAGTCCTGAAAGACAACCCGTCTCTGCAGGACAAGTCTGCACCTGTGAAGGAGGAGCTGGTCAGGCTAAATGCACTGACTGTGGTCCGCCATAGAGGAGGAGACCCTTCAGAGAAAAATGAGGTGACTGGAGAATACATCCTGCAGTTTGGGAAGTACAAGGGGAAGTCCTTCCGCTGGCTGCTGGAGAATGACATTGGGTATACAGTCTACCTAATCAAGAACCAGAAAAAGGAGGAGGCTGCAGGAGTGTTCATGTCAGCGGGGCACAACAAGGACAGCCTGCTGTCATTTGTGAGCTTTTCCCTTAGCTTTCCAGAAATCCAGTCTCTTCTCAGCTATGAGGAACGAAAGCCAGCTGTGACAGCAGCAGCAGCAGCATCGGAGGATGAGCAGCGGGTTGGTTTTGGCTCTCGTGCCAACAACACTTGGCAAGAGATTTGGGACAGCAGGAAGGATGGATATGCATCCTTCATTGTGAAGAAAAAATGTGCTGCAGGAACAAAGATGCACAAACTCCAGCTCTACCTCCAGAAGAAGCTGCATCCGCCCTCTGGATCCTCTCTGATGACACAAACCCCTCCTGCTCCTGCTGAAGCCATGGGTGAGTCTGCTGTCCTGTTTGTTTAGTCAGGAAGATGTACACACTGTCATACACACAGAAGGGAACACACTTCCATCCTACGAGTGGGGATGTAAGTCCTTAAATACAAGAAGATGTGTATTTAATGACATTGTAATTCTTGTCTGTTTGCATCAGTGATGGATGAAGATGAAGAGCTGGAGAGAGTGATGCTGGGTATCTCTCCTTCCAAGCATCATGTGCAGAGCTGTGAGTAAACATGTGTTTCATGTTGTTTCTAGCTGAAGATTCAAAATCATTTACAGTTCAGCCCATGTGCCATTGATTGTGTGTTCTATTCAGCATATATGTTGTTGTTTTGTGTGTTTAACAGGTGATGTTGCATCATCCTCAGCGTCTGCCAGAATACAACAGGGTTTGGGTATAGAAAGAGGTTTTTAATGGAAAACGGGCGGTCGTCGACCGACAACACTGGGACCATGAATTCTTATCCCACATGAAGCATGACTTTATCATTCCGTCTCATGTTGACATGTTCTGGTCATGTGTGTTCTGCTGTTCTACTTCTCGTCCTCCTGACTATGAATTGATCTCAGCCGTGATGAGGGTACGTATCAGTCTTTATTTTCCTTATGCTCCTTTATGTAAGAACACATGTGTATATATATACATATATATATATATATATATATATATGTATGTGGAACTACTGTGTTACTAACACCTGATTGCATGTGTTTGAAGTGTGTTTGAAGTGAGTTTTAGTGTCATGTTGCTTCCCCTGCTGAGGTAAAATCTTAATGAACGGCTACTGAATATTAACCCAATCCAACATAAACACACGTGTATGAATGAAGTATATTCTTTATATAATAATGTTAGAAACAGTCTGTTTCATTGGATTTGGCTGAGAAAAGCAGGTGAAGTAAACTACTACTAATAATTTCTGCCTTTACTAATAGTAGTTTTTGTGTATTGTCAAATTATAAATAACAAACAAGGGTGTTTCCATTGCAGCACCATCTGCGACGCTGGCTGCACCAACCAAGGCTCAAGGTTCACCAGTAAATGGTAAATGTATTATAATTCTGTCTATTCATTGAAACATTAGCTCTCATTTTCACTGCGCTTATATATTAGTTATAAAACATGAATTGATTATTTTTTGTGATTCTTCTCTCACTGCAGCCCCTGCTTTGCCATCTGTGAAGAGACCTGTGCCCGTTCCCCAGCAGCTCCTGTGTCTGATGCCAGAAGGACCAGCTCATCTGTCCACAGAGGCGACCGTCACAGTGCCTGGTGTGTATTATTTTACCTGTATTTGCATCCTAAAAATATCCATATGTAGTTTTCAGACCAAAAGGAGCCACCACTCCAGTGTTCAGCTTGCTGAGTGTCACGGACTACAGAGTAGACGTCATGTTACATTATTGCTTCATCTTACGGTCAATAAAAACAACATGTTCAATGTTCTCTACAGAGTCAGATGACCTCCGGATTCCTCCTGAGGCGTCATCTGCAGAGCCGGGTCAACTGCAAACTGCACAAAGAGACCAAAGTCAGTATTTGAATGTTTTTTATTTGGTCGTGTAGATTTTAAAAAGATGACATCAAGTCCCACCCAATCGTACTAATTTGCGATGTCTTTATTCTGGTCTGACTAGGTGAGCCATTAGCTGTCCCCATCCGTCCTCCTCCACAGCTTCCTGCCTACGACCACGACATCAGCCAGTGGACCTGTTCGCAGCAGCAGAGGGTCTGGATGAAGACGGAGCTGGAGTCTCTGGGTCTCTGGCCAGGCTCCATTCCTGTGCGCAACCTGATGAAGATGGTGTCATTGTGGCGGTCGCCTCCCCAGCCAGAACTAATTGACAGTATCTCCGATCTTCCTTCCCCAAAGTACTTTCAACTCCATCCATTCTTCATATGGAAGCCAGAGAACGAGAGCCTCATGGGGAGAATGAGGAACAACGACACTCTGCCGTGCATTGAAGGTTGTGCCCGGCCTCAAGTGACCTCTGCAGGTGTTGGTAGACCTCGTGTGGTTGTTGGTGTCACTGGGCAGTACTACCTGTTGTCCTCCAGGCTGTGCTGCAAAGTGTGCAAAAGGCGGTGGTACGCTGACAACCCAGTGTGGCTTGACAAACTACCAAAGAGGTACACTAACTTGTTGCCAGCAATCCTGACATACAAGAAGGCCGTATGCAAATCGGTCATGGACGAGCTCAGGCGCACAGGTAACTCCCCCACAGACATGGCAAAGCAGCTAATGGAGGCGATGCACCTGAAATTTGAACGGGCTCACCTGGCTCACCTCCTCAGCTGTCAAAATGTCATGGATGGAGAGGCAGGACAGTATGACCAGAGGACCATCACTCAGTTCTTGAGACAGGAAACCAAGCCGGCTCCCTTCGGAGAGTACGGGGATTCAGATGGCTGGAACGGGATCATTGTGTCTGCTCACTACCTGACTGCCTGCCTGCTGCATGAGTACCATCACCAGGAGAGCGCCATCAACACACTTCTCCAGGGAACCTTTGGACAGGTGTTCCGCTCAGACCACACCCGCAAAGTTGCAAGGAAGGTCACCTTCTCATCCGGCACCATGTCCTCGTATGCGGTCATGAATGAGAACTGGATGATCCTGTCATGGGTGATGGTGCAGTCTGAGACAGAGAAGTCCCTGAAGCCCATGTACGAAGGACTGGCACAGCGCTACAGCACAGCAGGCGTACAGAAGGCACAATACCACTGGGTAGACAGGTACATTTTAATCTTTATTTTTTACAAATGGCTCATAATCACAACTTATATTGCTTTTTATATTTTCAAATTTGATGAAAGATATCACATAGCATTCATTTAGCTGTTAAGAATCATCCTATTATATGCACTGGACTACAGGTGGTGGTTCATATGACTGCTTCAACGTTCATGGCTGTACTTCTTCTTTCAGGGATTGCTGTGCAGCGTTCACAGTGGCAGAATCGTATGCAGGAGAGCATCTGAAGTGGGATTGTTGGCAAACAACTGATGCCATCGTTGCAGAGGTCACTTCTGGGAACCTGCTGAACACGTGTGCATCACGATCTCATTTCAGTGCGAACATGAGTGTGAAGCTGGACATGTTCCACTGTATGAGGAGGTTCCTCCGTGAGTGTGTGACAGAGCATCATGCACTATACAGTTCATTTGCACAGTTCCTGTCTGCAGCCTTTTTTGTGGTTGATCAGGAAGACCTGCAGAGGCTTAAAGACGCCTATGCCTTCTGTGGAATTCAGCCTGCCAACCCGACCAAGCTACACATCCGGGAGCACTGCAGGACCAGGATCCCACTGCCCGAGGAGCTCGTCAAGAGAGTGGAGGGGGTTTTCCAGCAGTTTCACCTCGCCAGTGACCCAAATGGCGCTCCTCTCTTCAAGCCCTCAATGCTGAAGGTATGGAGGATCCAGCGAGTGCACATCCTGCGGGGTTGCCTGAGTGATCCTGTGGTGGAAGGTGGGATTTTGTACAGGGATGGAGGATCACGGCAGCTGAACCACGTCCAGGGTGAAGGGGCCAAAGTTCCTGTTTGGATCCCCATCAGAGGCACGTCCCAGCAGGAGGGCTACCACTTCCACCAGGCTCAGTGGGTCACTGGTACACGCGTTTCCCCAGAGCTGTTTCAAGCTCAGGGGATGACTGGGGTGGCGCGGTGGAATTACCAGCGCCTGGTGGACTTGAAGCAGCCTGGTGTTCACCTCCCAGCTGTCTTTGATCCAGCATTAATGGCCCAGCTCAACACAGTCTCTGAACGGGTGTTGGGACACATGAAATATCCAGCATTTCATCTCTCGAGTAGAGACACAGGAGAGAAGTTTGGCCTGCAGTACGTTGAGCCTGGTTGCCGCGCAGTTCCTCTGGACTGGAACAAGGACAAGACCAAGACAGACTCGGCCCCGGCCCTGAATCCACCTCCTCAAAGCAGTGTGCCCACTGCCCAGTCCTCCCAGTCCTCCTCTATGGCACCACTCAAGTTGTTTCAGTTTCCTCCATGCCCTCCTGCAGATCCTGCTGTCAAACCCGACGTGACTCCCGGCCCTCAGACAGATCCAGGTAACCATCTAGCAGACAAACAAAGTAGTGAACGAGACTCAGCATTAGTTAGTAGAAACTGAATTTCAATCATATTTATTTTAATAAGGGGATGTGTTGCAGTATTCTTTTCTTACGAGATGTGAACATATTGAATGCGTAAATGAGTAGACAGTTACATAAACATACCATACACGTGTGTGAAATAAGGCTTTTTACCTTCTGTAGGTCAGAATAACTTATTGTACTGTCTTTTGTTTTCATAGAAACCACATGTCGGCCGTCTCTGCCCATGCTGTCCTCACCAACTGCCGCTCGCACTGGACCTGTGAAGACAGGAGGGAGAGTGTTTGTGTTGGACCACAAGCGCTGGCCGGCCCCCATGAAGGCAGCTGTTGACAACCTGCTCAACAGATACCGTGGGCAGAAGGACATGCTCAAGCTGGTGGACCAGGACTATGCTGCTCTAGTCCACAACTCCTGTACTGACCCAAACAGCATGCTCCACCCAACAACAAAACATCATATCCTACAATATGTAAAACACCTCTGCAAATTGCTGAACACGAGCTCATCTTTGAACACCAGCCCAGAGAAACTGCAAGAGAGGCAGGAACTCTGGCACTCTCTGACAAAGGGCAGTGAGACTACTCGTGTGCCTGTTGTAATTATGCCTGTTGCTGTGGTTAATCCACCGCCACCTGTTCAGGCCCTTACTAAAGCCTCCATTGAGCAAATTGTCCAAAATATCATACAGAAGCAACAGCAGCACCAGCAGCAACAACAACAACAACCAGTGCAAAAAAAGAAGCAGACAAAAACGTGCCTTTCCTGTGGCCAGCCTAAGGCCCGGTATGAAAATGATGGTTCCTCCATCCACTTCTTTTACCAGCAGGGCCCTGTCAGATACTTTTACTGCTCCACTAAAGTTTTTAAAGCGTATGGCGCTGAAGGTCTGACAAACCCCAGAATGCCCTTCAACGACTTTGCGGAAACAAAGTTCTTTCAACAGGAACTGGATGCCACAAAGAAAAGGGTGGAGGAGAGAGGGCAGCAGAAAAGGAAGAGGACTGAATCCCAGCACACTGAATCTCAACACACTACATCCCAGAAAACTGAATCGCAGCACACTGCAGCCCAAAAAACTGAGTCCCAGCACACAGGTCGAAGGTGTCGCTTCTGTAGGATGGGACTGAAGCAGGGCCCAAACAGTCCTCACATCCACACCGGGTTCCCTGGAGTAGCAGGGAAGTACATTTACTGCCCTGCTAAAGTGTTTTCCCAGTACAAAGACCAGGGCATGGAGAAGGAGATGACATGGAGAGAGTTCCAGGTGTCTGTCTTTTATGAGGAAGAAAAAAAGAGATGGATGGTTGAAAAGGGACAATAAGAGAAAAGGGGAGTGTTTTGTCATGTATATATCTTTTCTTATTTCAATAATAAATTTTCTGTATTATATAAATTATTATATTTGTTTTACATATTTGTGTTGTGTTTGTGTGACTGTGAGCTCTGTTCTATATTTACTGTCCCTGTTGCGTTTAATAAATATATTTCATGGACTAATGTCTACAAGTCTTATTAATATGTGAACCATTAACAGTAAAGAAACATTTCATTGAAGTAATTGTAATTAACATGTTCATAAGTAGGAAAACTGTAATATAATAAGTAAATAGCCATAAATAAGTCAAGTACTTATATAATCTGTCTGCCACTACAATAGTGACAGTCAGTAAACTTATTACAGTACACTTTTATTAATTCATAATTAGCTCTTCATCATTGATGTGTGGCTTTGCCCAAAATGACTCAAGAATAGAAAAAAAACAGGAGAATATTTGAGTCTCAGATGCTGAAAACAGGGATTTTCATCCGCTCAGACAGGCTTTAATAATGCTGCAATCTCATTGGCTGTCAGTGAACACCAGCTATACACGACTTGCCGCTATGGGGGGACTGGGGATCGAACCGGCTACCTTGTGGTTGCGGGACGACCACTCATTCCCCTGAGCTACAGCCGCCCTAAAGATCAGAGGTCAGTGGCATTACCACTACACCACGATAGACATAAATACTAATTGTGGACTAGAACACTGCAGCATTGATCCTTATTTGGGAGGTGGGGAGAAGGGGAGACTCGTCGTTATGTTGCGCTCAGGCTCCCTTAGACTGGGCGTAACAATCACACAATCTTGAGTGAAATCGATTTAGGTGAACATTTTTCATCACATAAACCTTGTGAGGAAATGCATTGCTGTAGGCCCGGGGTAAGCAACCTCAGACACAAAGGGGTAGGCGCGGTGGCTTCACCAGTAGCACGCTCGCAATGAGTGTGCTAGAGTTCTTTGGATATGTGCCCTCTCGTCCACATGCCAAAATCTGTTCCGCGGTCGGTCATTCACTGTAGTTAATTTTTTTCTTCTCCCTCACCCACAACTACTCTGCCTCTGATTGGCCAGCAATCGTTGCCTTCTTCCCATAGTTCATCAAGTTTATTGCTGAAGATTGATGGGAGGTCGGTAGAGTCAATGATTTCAACTCGGATGCTGTTTTCATAATGGTGGCAGCCTTCTTGTGGCGTGCTCTCTTTTATGATTACAGTGTCCTGGTTATGACGGAGAAAATCTTTCCTATATAGATGGAATAAAATGAACAATCCGTTGGTGATTTCAATTTGACCGTGGTGTCATAATGAAACGGGACGCTGTGAAGAACATTTAAAGATAGCACTTCATATCAAAAGGGTTGCGACCCGATTTAAGGGAGTACATTGATGTGGGAGAATCGTTTGTGACTCAACAGCTGATGGTGAATGATGTGACAGTTAATGGTTCAAACTATTCGTTTGTACTTTACTCTGAAAGATAATTTCCCAGCTTTTTCAACTGAAGACACTAAGTAAACTGAACTTTCTAACTCGGTTATATGACAGTGAAAGATTACAAGTTATTGTACTATAAAAGGAGAAAAGCGTTTTTTTTGGCACAAAAACATTGTTTGTTTCTTTCAACATGAAAACAACTTTTAATGATAATGTATATAGATTTTGTCTATATATCTAAATATACATACACACATATGTACATATATACATACTGTATGTCATGTGGCCAGAATGAATAACGTAACGGAGTTACAGCACATTCAATGAATATGACAGAAATTATTCATATAATGAGTAGTAGGCATGATCCAGATAAACCACGGTCCATGAAGCAGAAGGAAATAGAGAGGAGGGGGCGCATCAGCAGGGCCATGGCAGCAGGCAGGACCGGTTCCAGGCAGCCATGAATCCATGGCAGGGGGCTGGACCGGGGTCAGGACCGGTTCCAGGCAGCCATGAATCCATGGAAAAAGAAAGTAGAGTTAGTAATGTCCATTGAAGAGACAATAGTTTATCCAGAAGGAGAGAAAGAAGAGAAGAGGAGAGGAGGAGCGAAAGAGGAAGAGAAGAGGAGCTCAGTGTATCCTAAGATGTCCCCCAGCAGTCTAAGCCTATAGCAGCATATCTTGGGGCTGGACCAGGGCAAACCTGAGCCAGCCCTAACTATAAGCCTGAAACAGCTCTAAGTATAAGCGCTATCAAAGAGGAAAGTCTTAAGTCTACTCTTAAATGAGGTGACTGTGTCTGCCCCCCGGACTGAAAGTGGAAGCTGATTCCACAGAAGAGGAGCCCGATAACTGAAAGCTCTAGCCCCCAACCTACATTTTAAGACTCTGGGAACCACAAGTAACCCTGCATTCAGTGAGCGTAACGCTCTAGTGGGGTAATATGGCACTATAAGCTCTTTAAGATATGATGGTGCATCACCAGTTAAGGCTTTATAGGTGAGGAGAAGGATTTTAAATATGATTCTCGATCTTACAGGAAGCCAGTGGAGAGCAGCTAGTACAGGAGTAATGTGATCTCTCTTCCGCGTCCTCGTTAGTACACGAGCTGCAGCATTCTGGATCAGCTGGAGAGACCCAAGGGACTTTCTGGAGCAGCCTGATAATACGGAGTTACAGTAATCCAGTCTTGAAGTAACAAATGCGTGGATCAATGTTTCTGCATCGCTTTGAGACAGGATGTGCCGGATCTTTGAGATGTTCCGTAGGTGAAAAAAGGCAGTCCTTGAGATCTGTTTCACGTGGGAGCCAAAGGATAGGTCCTGGTCAAAAATAACTCAGAGGTTCCTTACGGTGGTGGTGGATGCCAGAGCGATGCCATCCAGGGAAACCATATCGTCAGATAGTTGATTTCTGAGGTGTTCTGGGCCGAGTAGAATGACTTCAGTCTTGTCAGAGTTCAGCAACAGGAAGTTGCAGGTCATCCAGGTCTTGATGTCTTTAAGACACGCTTGAAGTTTAGCGACCTGGTGGATTTCATCTGGCTTGATCGACAAATATAGTTGAGTATCATCGGCATAACAGTGAAAGTTTATGGAGTGTTTTCTGATAATATTGCCTAAAGGAAGCATATATAAGGTGAATAAAATTGGTCCAAGCACAGAACCTTGTGGAACTCCATGACGAACGGCGGTGGTCATCGAGGCCTCATCGTTTACAAATACAAACTGAGATCGATCTGATAAATACGACTTAAACCAGCTTAATGCTGTACCTTTAATACCAATCGACTGGTCTAGTCTCTGTAATAGGATGTCATGGTCAATGGTGTTGAATGCTGCACTAAGGTCTAACAGGACAAGTACAGAAACAAGTCCCCTATCTGATGCAACTAGAAGGTCATTAGTAATTAGCACAGAGACACTAGTCTCTGTGCTATGATGCTTTCTAAATCCTGACTGAAACTCCTCAAATAAACTATTGTTATGTAAAAAGTCACACAACTGATTTGCGACTACCTTCTCCAGTATCTTAGAGAGGAAGGGAAGGTTAGAGATAGGTCTGTAGTTAGCCAACACCTCTGGATCCAGGGTGGGCTTCTTAAGAAGAGGTTTAATTACAGCTACTTTAAAAGACTGTGGTACATGACCCATTAGTAAAGACCCATTTATAATATCTAGTAGAGAGGTGCTAATTAAAGGTAAAACTTCCTTAATCAGCTTAGTCGGAACAGGGTCTAGGAGACAGGTAGAAGATTTAGAAGTAGAAACCATTGAAGACAGTTGGTCGAGGTTGATGGTAAAAAATCCATCCAGATGCACAACAGGGCTCACAGCCTCCTCCATGGCCATCCCACCTAAGGATGGACCGGCAGTAGTCGAGGGCAGGAGATCACTGATCCATAATCTTACCATTGAAGAAGTTCATAAAGTCATTACTACTGAGGTCTATAGGATTACACGGATCCACCGAGCTATGACTCTCAGCCAGCCTGGCCACAGTGCTAAAGAGAAACCTAGGGTTGCTAGGTTTCAGATACCTAATACCAAACCACTCTTAGCTGGGAACCAGCTTGAACCATGCATGGCTTATCAGGAGATGAGGCTGCAGCTGTGTAGTCTCAACTGCTGACAACCTGTGGCTGCAGTCCAACACAAACAGACTCTCTACCCCAAACACGGTCCCAGAAACCTGCTGTTACATTTGTAGCACTCTGAGGAACAACCAGGCAAACTTGTTTGGGCACATGGAAGAGCAAAGGTTGCATATTAATGTGACAGAACAATAAGAAATATTACTTCTTGACTGGTTTCAGCCAAACCTAGTGGTGGTCTTCTTTTGCCTGAACTGACTTAAGTTTATTTTCGAAGAGATACTATACGCCTGAAAATAGGAAACTGACTCGCCGTTCTGACTCGCCACAGTTCAACGCTTAGGAGCACTAACCGAGCATCGGTATTTTACATGTTGGGGGTGTTGTGTTGAAAAATCTATGGGTGCATTCGAGGGAAAAGTGCCAGATTCAGAGAGTTATAATAAACAGATGTAATACAAATTCAATGATGATACAGTGTATAAAGTTCTCAGCTGAGGGTGCTTAAGTTGCCGCGGTCCACAGGCCATCAACAGCTGTCTGTTAACAGTTAAGTGTCTACGCTTTAACTCAAGAACCACGAACTGTGCATTACATTTGATAATATAGTTTAGTGCATTGGCCGTGCATTGTTATTCAGTGCTGTGGGGGTACCTGGTACGGTGTTTATCTTAGGCTTCCATTTTGAGTAAAAACCGGGGGTTCCATCTTGTCTCACATTCCTGGCATACCTGAAGTGGTAAAACTAGTGGTGACTTTCTACCATGTAAAGAATATACATTGTCATAAGGCTCGCTAATCCTTATTGTTTATGTGGCGAGAGGGCCACTTTTGATTAAGGGGTGTGCCGCTGCCCCAGCCAATGACAAGAGCGGCCTTCTGCCACATTTACATCCTTCTTAAGTATCGTAATTTACACATAGACATTCTTTATTTACAAGTGTAAGTCATAGTAAAGTATTATAATTCTACAGGAGTTAGACTGTTCTTCCTATTGTACCTATTTTGTCTCCAAAGAATTGTGCCAATAAATGAACTAAACTTAAGACTACTTAAGACAATATTCTCCCATGGGAGACAATAAAGTCACCTTTTATTGTATTTGTCCCACAACAAGACGTGTGTGGGACGTCTTGTTGCCTGATGTCCAAAAGCTGGTGGAGGAGAACATGAACTAGGAGCCGAGAGTGGATGGATTTGTGACTCACACACGTCTCATGTATACTGTCCCTCTGGGCTTTGACGCTGAGATGGGATTCTGTAATGATTTTCCCTCTGAGGACATTTATTTGTCCACGTTTGTGTCGAGATGTGGTGTGTTCACGGACCCAAATGCAGCGACAGGACAACTGAGATCGTTGTTAAACCAGGTTTATTGCAGCAGGGGAACAGGATGAAACTAACAAAGTCCGGTGGTAGACAGTAACAGACAGACGGGCAAAATAAACAAGGTCCGGGCGCAGACAGTCACGAACAGCGGGCAGGTGGGACGCTGACTAGAGGCGCGTACACGCGCACCTAGAAGCCGCTGACGGGACGGCAGCGAACTGACTGTAGATGGGAGCGCGGGAGCGCGCTCCATCCTGGGCCGGAAGGTGGCCGTGAAGCGTCCGCGAACCTCTCTCCGGTCCAAGCCGGAAGGTGGCTGATAACGGCGGGCTGACGGACAGGCAACAGTATCCTCAAGCCTCCACGCGGAACGAGCGGGAGGCTCTCTTCATGCAGGTGAAACCCGAGGCTCGACACTGGCAGGAAGGTAAAACCAAGCATGATGTCCAAAAGGAAAAAGACTCACAGGAGCCAACCGAGCCACTCACGGGCGGGGGACCAGGTTGGCAGACGGTGAAGACGGTACGGACTGACACCAGAGGTGAGGAAGACCGGAGTATTTGACAGCAGGAGGTAATTAGAGGAAACGAGAATCAGCTGTGAATCAGCTGATCAGGGAAAGAGGCGCAGCTGTGGGCAGAACTCCCAGGGTTCGGCCCAAATCCTCACAGTACCCCCCCCTCAAGGGGCGGATCCCAGACGACCCAAAACAACAATCCCCTAGGGTGGGTGGAGGGGAGCCGGAGGAGGGACCAGGAGTACGGAACAAACAGTCCGGGTACCTGGCCAGAGGACGGCCATCAGGCGCTCAGATGTACTCTGGGGGGACGGACCGGAGGCTGCGGGGCGCCGTAGAGCGAGACGGACGGGGGCTCCGTAGAGCGAGTCAGACGGGGGCTCCGTAGAGCGAGTCAGACGGGGGCTCCGTAGAGCGAGTCAGACGGGGGCTCCGTAGAGCGAGTCAGACGGGGGCTCCGTAGAGCGAGACAGACGGGGGCTCCGTAGAGCGAGACAGACGGGGGCTCCGTAGAGCGAGACAGACGGGACTCTGAAGGGGAACCGGGGGACAGGGAATGGCCGAGAGGCAGCAGCGGAGGCTGGGGACGGCTGCGAGGCGGCAGCAGAGGAACCGGACTCGGGGGAACCAGGCTCGGGGGCACTAGGTTTGCAGTCAATGGCTCGGGGTCAATTGGCTCGGGAGTACTAGGCTCAGGGCACTAGGCTCGGGGGCATTGACTTATGGGGACTAGCCTCAGGGGAACCGGACTCGGGGGAACCAGGCTCGGGTGCACTAGACTCGGGGTCAATAGGCTCGGGGTCAATAGGTTTGCAGTCAAATGGCTCGGGGTCAAGTGGCTCGGGAGCACTAGGCTCAGGGCACTAGGCTCGGGGGCATTGACTTATGGGGACTAGCCTCAGGGGAACTGCCTCGGGGAACACGGGACGGCTGCAGGGCGGCAGCGGGGGACACTTGACGAAAGACTCACGAACGGGTTGCGGGGTCCCCGCCGTCTGACCTTGGAGGCAGGGGCGGGGTTGCGAGAGACCTTGCACCCTGCTGCTGATCTCGGAGACCTCTCTTCTGAGGGCTTGCCTGGCTGCTGGGTCCATAATTGGTCAGTCCGTTCTGTCGAGATGTGGTGTGTTCACGGACCCAAATGCAGCGACAGGACAACTGAGATCGTTGTTAAACCAGGTTTATTGCAGCAGGGGAACAGGATGAAACTAACAAAGTCCGGTGGTAGACAGTAACAGACAGACGGGCAAAATAAACAAGGTCCGGGCGCAGACAGTCACGAACAGCGGGCAGGTGGGACGCTGACTAGAGGCGCGTACACGCGCACCTAGAAGCCGCTGACGGGACGGCAGCGAACTGACTGTAGATGGGAGCGCGGGAGCGCGCTCCATCCTGGGCCGGAAGGTGGCCGTGAAGCGTCCGCGAACCTCTCTCCGGTCCAAGCCGGAAAGTGGCTGATAACGTCCGCGAACTCCTCTCCGGTCCAAGCTGGAAGGTGGCTGTTAACGGCGGGCTGACGGACAGGCAACAGGATCCTCAAGCCTCCACGCGGAACTCCGTGGAACGAGCGGGAGGCTCTCTTCATGCAGGTGAAACCCGAGGCTCGACACTGGCAGGAAGGTAAAACCAAGCATGATGTCCAAAAGGAAAAAGACTCACAGGAGCCAACCGAGCCACTCACGGGCGGGGGACCAGGTTGGTAGACGGTGAAGACGGTACGGACTGACACCAGAGGTGAGGAAGACCGGAGTATTTGACAGCAGGAGGTAATCAGAGGAAACGAGAATCAGCTGTGAATCAGCTGATCAGGGAAAGAGGCGCAGCTGTGGGCAGAACTCCCAGGGTTCGGCCCAAATCCTCACAGTTTGTGACACGTTTAGAGTCTCATCTGAGTCTCAAAACGTATTTCCCAAACTCCTTTTCTCTTATGTTGGCCATTAAGTCTTGATAGCTGCTTGTTTAATTCACACAGGCTCCACATCTGCTGTCCATATGTGGGTAGGAACTCAAGACACCAATGACATGGCTGCATGGGCTTATTGTTTTCCCACATTTAGTGTTAACCAATCGTAGTCTCAAACTAAAGTTTAAAAAACAAAGTTGTCCTCCCTCCGAATGTTTATTCAATAAAAACCACATGTCCGGGGTCTCTTGTGTCCTGCCCTCTTTTTTTCCTGCTGCTGCTGCTGCACTCTTCTCTTAACTCCTCTCCTGCTTGTTTGCTCTCTTTGCAGCAAAAATGGACACAGCTGGAAAGGTGAGTACAATTTGACATGTGAGCTGTCGTATATTTTTGTGTTTATCATTTAAATAATGTGTGCATGAATATTTGCCCATGTCCCATGACACTCCCATGCATGCACACACACTAAAAGTTAATGGAACAACATGATTTCATGGATATTTCACATTCATATAAATGACACGTTATTGTTATTCGTTTGAGATTATTCTGTGCTCCTGGGTTGTGTGAGGTTGTGTGAGGTTTGTGAATGTAAGGCTGATTTGGAGCAGGGCTGGGTGTGAAACAAAGTTGATACCTTCAGTGCTTTCCTATTGTGTATCTGGTTGATAATATGCAGGGGACCACTTAAAGCAAAAAATCTTCATTTTAGAATAGGTAATAAAAGTTAAGTTTGAGGGTATCTTAACATAAAATACCCTCTGTCTCATATGTTCTGTCTCTGTTCCCTCTGGCTCATGTTCAAACTACCCCATAATATACAAAACAAAATTCTATTAAAATGTGTTATTTAGTTTGGCTCAAAATATTGTGAAAGGTTACGCGGGGCTGTTTGCAGACCCCTTCTCAGCGGATGTGGAGAGAGTCCCGAGTATGTTGCAACTGGAACTAATTGACTTGCAGTGCAACAGTGACCTACAAGCTAAATTCAGAGAAGCACAAGGACAATCAGACATGACTGTCTACATGTTATTTACAATGTAAGGAGGATGTGGCACCTGTTTGTTCGCTTTCGATACTATATTCAGCTATTCTTGATCATGTGGCATGCTGTCTTTTTATATTTACATTTACAAGCTGACAAACATGTCATCTCCCGCTTCACAGGGTCTTGGCACTGTGGTTAATTGTTTGAAACCTTTCCCAGTTTGATTTAATAGTCCTCAGTAATATTTGTCATATCTCTTTGCTGGGTCATTTCATGTGGTTTTACTACCCTGTAGGTCATCAAGTGCAAGGCAGCAGTGGCCTGGGAGCCCAACAAGCCTTTGGTGATTGAGGAGATCGAGGTAGCCCCGCCCGAGGCCAACGAGGTCCGCATCAAGGTGAGAGACGTCCACTAACTGTCACTACTTTGGGGCGGCTGTGGCTCGGGAATCTGAAGTAAATCGTCCTTTAATCACGAAATCCTGCTTAGTGAAACTTACCAGGTCTATTTAGTAACATGTTTGATACCGCTGCATAAAAGGAATGTTATATTCCTAGTTGTATTTGAACTGGTTTACAAACTTATTCTGCATCTATTGCCTGCATTGCATGACTAGGGGGTCATGTATCAGCTGCTCTAATGGTATACGAACCCCTGTACCTGGTGTGAAGTAATCAAACACTTGTGAGGACAGGTCATAAATTAAGGGCAGGACGAAGACCGTTGGATGTTTTGATTCCCATGCTAACCATATTTTCCTTTTGCAACCCCCACCTTTCCTCTCTGTTTATACGGTATATGTGCATTGTCACTCTTCAGCGCATCCTTGGGCAGACTCATGTGTGACTCTGTATAACGATGCCAATTCTCTGCTCAGGGAATAAATGATCTAAAAGACAAGTTCTGTTATTATGATATTCGTTATTTGAACACAGTGAGAGTGAACTCTCGTCAGTCTGTCCCTTTTTAATTATTTGTATTTTCATTGTTTGGTTACTGTCTTCGGTGCAGATTGTGGCGACTGCGGTGTGCCATTCTGACCTGTACCACCTTTTAGAGAGCATGCATGAAGACGGCTTCCCGGTAGTCCTCGGCCACGAGGCAGCCGGCATCGTAGAGAGCGTCGGACTTGGAGTCACTGAATTTCAGCCAGGTCAGTACAATATTTTGGAATAAATGCTTATTTGCTTTCTATAAAAGAGTGAGACGAGAAGATTGATATGTCTCATGTCTGTGTGTTGAGTACGGAGCTTAGACGTGCTTAGCTTAGCGTAAAGTTTGGAAACAGCTACCTTGGCTCTGTCCAAAGTTTCGAAATAAAGGGTCATAGCTGTCACATTTCATTAAAACATGTTTTGACTTTTTGAAAACTTGACATACCTCTTAAGGTCACTATTAACGAGTTGTCTCCTTAAACCGTTTTACAGATATTAGTGGAAATGGTTGTAAAAGGTTTTAAATGGTTCTAAAAGCTGTAAGGTTTCTTCTCTTTTTTTTCCCTGTGAAAGGGTTTTTACTATCTTCATTTGGGGGAGTTTTTTCTGATCTGATGTGAGGTCCCGGGACAGAGATGTCATATGTGTACAGATTGTAAAGCCCTCCGAGGCAAATTTGTATTTGTGATTTTGGGCTATACAAAATAAACTGAATTGAATTAAATTGAGGCCACTCTGTGCCATTGTTTGACACCATCATGAAAGTTGGAGATTACTATTGTTGTTTTTGTCTTTCAGGAGACAAGGTCCTTCCTCTGTTCATCTCCCAGTGTAACGACTGTCGCTTCTGTAAGAGTCCAAAGACCAACCAGTGTGAGAAAGGATGGTGAGCTCAATGAACACTAATACACTCATCTGTCTCAACTATTGAATTCATTCCTGCTGGGTATGTTCAAAATGTATGTTAAAATGCTTATAGCAATTATTGTATTCATCATGTCTCTATCAGTATAGCTGTTACACGTGTGATACAGGAGAACAGGGATTGGAGCCAAATGCAAACAGTTGTAGGCCGCAGAATGAAGTCTGTGATTTATTGGAAATAGCTTACAGGCAGAGAGTCCAAATTGCATGCAGGTAACAGGCAGACAGAACACAGTTGCCACAATGATGACTCAGGCGAGTACCCTTAGCAGATGACTGCGGGATGTCACGGTGGCTCCCCGACCAGTTCATTGAAGGCTTAGAGGATTCAGGGGAAGCAAGCATCGAGATTGCTGAATCACAAACGGGCAGCTGCTTCAATAACTCAAGAAAGGCCAACTCAAGACAGGAAGGTAGCGGACTACCTGGCTCAGGCTTGAGCTGAGGGCTGGGAATTTGGAGCTAAGTAACAGGAGTGTCAGGGAAGACCGTGACCTACAAAGGTAACAAGTTCCTCAGAGAAAGCTTTGAGGACACTCCCCTGCATTCCCCAGATACAGTATTTCCTAATAGGGGCCTTCTTCCAACAATCTATGAGGCACAGGATGGGAGAAATCAGCTCATATAGTGAATCAAATGCAGTGTCTGCTGGGTCCAGGACTGGATCGATCACACAATTGGTATGCAGAGATGATTAAGGAACTGGGAACAGGTGTGTGGCCAGGTGACGATGGAGAAAACAGGGAAAGACCCAGATAATTTGGTGGACAGATAGAAAATGTCAATGGTTTGATTTGGGGAATGAGAAATATGTCTGGAGAGGAGGGACAAGTGTGACGGTTGGAACAGTAGTTACTGACTGATGATACCACAGAACAGATAGTTTAGATTTTGGTTTGTTTGTTTTTACATTTTAAAACATTGTCTTGTTCAGGTCCAATGGTCGTCTGCATGTGATGTCACCGTCAGACTCCAGGTTCACCTGTAAGGGGAAGAAGGTGCTGCAGTTTACAGGAACCAGTACCTTCTCTGAGTACACTGTGGTTAACCAGATGGCTGTGGCTAAGATCGACCCCGCTGCCCCTCTGGACAAAGTCTGCCTCCTTGGCTGTGGGATCTGCACAGGATACGGAGCGGCAGTGAATACTGCTAAGGTGTGTCTGTTTGACTGTTGGAGATAGCTTAGATCATTATTTAAAACCCGTTGAAAACTGTAGAGCCCATAGGGCAGGGGTGCCCAATACGTCAATCGCGATCGACCAGTTGATCGCAGAGGTAGTGCGGGTAGATCGCATGCCATTAAAAAAAAAAAAAAAAAGAAAACTTTGTGCAAATTAATGCCAATCACCACGGACGGTGCGCCGCCAATGGTCGGCTGCTTGAATATTTATACATTATATATCAGTGGCGGGCAGCTTTTATAATTATAACAGCTTTTCGATTAATTATTACAGTATGGTGCATTAGTACAACCTAGTCTGACCTAAAGAGCCATGTTGACTGAAGTCTGTTGTATCGTAGGTGGAACCGGGCTCCACATGTGCTGTGTTCGGTCTGGGAGCTGTGGGTTTGGCTGCGGTCATGGGCTGCAAGGCTGCAGGAGCCAAGAGGATTATCGCTGTTGACATCAATCCGGACAAGTTCGAGAAGGCTAAGGTGTTCGGGGCGACCGACTTCGTGAACCCCAAGGATCACAGTAAACCCGTCAGCCAGGTGCTGTCCGAGATGACCGACGGAGGAGTGGACTTCTCCCTGGAGTGTGTCGGGAATGTGGGAGTCATGGTGAGCCAGATACAAAAAGGTTTGCATAAAGATTTGAAATACATTGGCTCATTCATGCCATTTCTTCCTCTAGCGCAGCGCCTTGGAGTCTTGTATGAGAGGTTGGGGCGTCAGCGTGCTGGTTGGCTGGACAGACATGGACGACGTTGCTACTCGCCCCATTCAGCTCCTCTCTGGACGCACTTGGAAGGGCTCTGTGTTTGGAGGTGAGACAGATATGAACATCACCACCGCCTTATGAATCTCTGGTAACTAATTGGCTGCAGTGTTTTTGTTCTGGACTTCTCTAGTTGGTTGTATTCCATATGTACTCTTTGCTCTTACTAAGTGCTTGTGTGTCTCAGGCTTTAAGGGTAAGTATGAAGTGCCTCAGATGGTCAAAAACTACCTGGACAAGAAGGTGAAGCTGGATGAGTTCATCACACACACCATGACTTTGGACCAGGTCAACGACGCCATTGAGCTGATGAAGCACGGCAAATGGTAGATACACTCCTATACTTCCTCCACCACTCATGACTCAACGACAACACAGATCAATTAAAAGGTGCTGAGTGTCTCCTCATTTCTCTTCTATTTTCATTCCACAGCATCCGGGCGGTCATCATAATTTAGTCATTTACCCCTATATTCAACACAATTTCAACATAATATTCACACAAATAATGCAGTGCACATAATAAACTGAACACTTTCAAAGTATGCACACTAAACATGCCTGACTCTGACCACTAAATACTAATTTGTCAGATTTATGGGAAGCATCTGTAGTGTTTATAAGCATAAGCTAAACATATCAAACTGTTTAAAGAGCAAAATAAACGTTACAAACAAATGCACTCTGTGGCTTTCTTGTTTTTGTTCTGTTTTATGTGTTGTATGTCACAGGCACAGCATTTACATGGTCTGTGATGTCTCTGAATGCTCAGTTAAACTATGTTTAAAGTCTCAGTCAAGCAGTTTTCCCTCACATCTACTCAGACTAGCCACATTTTATCAGTGTTTGTTTAACTTGGCAGACAGCATTGTAATTATTCTGCTAGGACGGACTCCAGGATTTGTCCCTGAGCAGTGCTTCTGCTCGCTTCTTGAAGAATATATAATAAAGGATACAATATTGCAGTTGAAGGGGCACTAAATGAAAAAGGATATGAGACCATAAAAGTACATATAATAACAGCTGATGTTTGGCACTGTGAGGTTTTACAGAGACTGATGGTTGAGCGGATGGTTTTATCCAATTATTCCTCATTGTTATGATCTTGGGGAAATAAAAGCGCATTCCCTTTTCAGGTTTATACACTAGATTTGCTGTGATTGCCTTGAGTTAGTTTTAGCAATCTGACACGATATAAAAATGATATGAACCACCTGGGCTGCTCCTGCTTCCATTAATTACAAAACTG
Organism: Myoxocephalus aenaeus; assembly: GCA_038501785.1. Classification (NCBI taxonomy): domain Eukaryota; kingdom Metazoa; phylum Chordata; class Actinopteri; order Perciformes; family Cottidae; genus Myoxocephalus; species Myoxocephalus aenaeus. The sequence goes on from JBAMJR010000097.1 coordinate 477,461, forward strand.
GAATCACAAATTTAAAGGTACTTCACTTAAAACTGAACCACACATTGTCAACAGATATAAAAGGGCTCGTCAAATGTGACCTTACCCAGTACATGTTACCATCCAACTCTTAATAGTATACACTATTCACTCACAAGGCTAAAAAATACAGGAACTGGATGAATTCTAAATCATAAATACTATAATAATAAATGTGTTCTTCTCTCATTTCAATTACAATAAGGGCTGGATTTAAAAATGAAGAAAAAAAACATTACTGAAAGCTTTATAAAATGGTCATCTTTCATTTTTGTAAATTAATTTTACAAAAATGTATTTAAGTGAATTGTCTTTTCCCCTGCAGCTTTACGTTCAGTTAATTCAGGTGTGAAACCACTATGTTATGTCATATTCATCTTCTAAAAAGAAAAAGAAAATGTGTGTGCAGGGACTTCTATCTGTGGTTTTTAAAACAACTTGTTTCAGCTCTATTCCCATTTCTGTTTACATCATTGTTGGATAGTTTGTGGCACTCCCTGTTGCAAGGAACAGGAAGTGCTCTTTCCCCATCTGGGTCTGAATCCCCTGGTCTAGAGTGAGATAAGACCTGCACTCTTATCTAACCCTTGTGAGGGAGAGACCACTCGGGAAACAGCATGGCAACTGCAGGGAAGGTAAGCACGCTGGCTTCTCCTCATGTCAGAATAATGAACTTCTGTAAAAGTTTTAACAGATTGGAGCTAACACAAACACTCTCGTTTGTGGAGCAGAAGGAATGCTAAGAGGGAGGGGGTCTGGAGGGTGGGGTTGAATCTGCTATTCATATTGGAACATGAGTTATCATTTAGCTGTAATGAGAAACCCTCCTGCGCTATCTACAAAGGGCAAAGGAGGTCATTGGAGAGTTTTGTTGTTTTTCCTGGCCGACTCTTGTAGAGCTTTAGTTGAGGCTTCCTGTCGTTGCAACACGTCTGCACAATGGGGGAGGGAAAGGTCAACGTCTGCCTTGAGGACAGCATTTTTTCCTGGGTGTGTTATTCAAAGCCCGTTAAGAAACAGAGACGAGGCAAACTGACTCCGATCCTGTGTTCAATAGTCTGCAATGACAAAGTAGCAATGTGTTGTCCTCCATCCCATTGACTCGATGCTGCCTCTCCACTAGAACACTGTCCACAGAATTGTTTTCGTCAGCTGGCTGAAGCTCTGGCATGTTGTGTTGTAGGTCGTCCGGTGCAAAGCTGCCGTGGCATGGGATGCTGGGAAACCTCTGGTGATGGAGGAGGTGGAGGTGGCCCCTCCGAAAGGCGGGGAGGTTCGCCTCAAGGTAACGGAACGGGGGTCGACGTGTTCGCTATGGAAAGATGAATTAAGATTGTTGTGTTTCTGCAAAACTCTGAAGTTAACGTGTTCTCACTTCAGAATTAAAATCGGTTAAAGGCAATGCTGCAACTATGGAGTTGTAGTTACAGTATATCATGTTCATAATCTACACCATATGGTGACCAGCTCCACCTGAAAGCTTATCTGTTGTCACTTCTTCCTCATTTAGTGTATGTGCAATCAAACACTGCAGTGTACTTTGCACCTTTTAGTTATTTCCGGTCATATGTTGGACAAGAGAAGAATTTGCTTTATTGGTCCTGTATGGATAATTTACCATGCACGAGAAAGATCTTCTCTTTATATTAACACAATCTTTACAATAGTAATATAACGAAATTCTCGCAAATCAGCAAATTAAGTAAGATGATTTAAATGAATTACTAAACAAACGTTTGATTTGTCAAATCTGATCGATTGTTTCCCACAGTGCAGCAAGTCTTTGTCTTTGGTTAAGAGCATGTAACAAACGGATCAAGCATGGATTAGATCACAGCCCTGTATTTCAGATTGTGGCCACAGGGATCTGCCACACTGACTCCTACACTCTCAGTGGGTCCGACCCCGAGGGGGTTTTCCCTGCAGTGCTGGGCCACGAGGGCGCCGGCATCGTGGAGAGCGTTGGAGAGGGAGTCACCAAGTTTCAGCCAGGTTGCCCCCTCTCTTCGGTTCACTTGTCTTCATGAAGGGTTGCTGCACCCAATGTGCATGCTCGACTGAACATGCTTTTTTTGTTTGGGTTTTAGGGGACACGGTCATACCCTTGTACATCCCACAGTGTGGAGAGTGCAAGTTCTGTAAGAATCCCAAAACCAACTTGTGTCAAAAGATCAGGTAAATGTCCTCGGTTAAAGAGTGCGCAGATCCGCTTCTGACAAAAAGAAACTCTTGCCTCGTGCAGCCGATCAGCGGTCAGATCTGCGCTTGTGTCTCGTTCCCCAGGCTCACTCAGGGCAAAGGCTTGATGCCGGATGGGACAACCCGTTTCACCTGCAGAGGCAGGAGCCTCTTCCACTTTATGGGCTGCAGCACGTTCTCAGAGTACACTGTGGTGGCGGAGATCTCCCTCGCTAAAGTGGACCCCAGGGCCCCTCTGGACAAGGTGTGTCTGCTGGGTTGTGGCATCACCACGGGTTACGGTGCTGCTCTCAACACCGCCAAGGTGAGTCCGCCGCCGCCGCCGCAAATGTCAACTATATCGAACCTCGGTTCCCCCCCACTTTGTCAATTGTACGCTGCAGAGTACTGTATGGCGGGGTTTGGTCAGTAACCTTTTTTAAAAAAAAAAATTGCGATTGCTTGACGCCACTATTTAAAAATGGTTTAGAAATGTTTTGGTCTTGGGATGGCAATGTTGGGTCAGTCGGATGATACGACGCTTTGTTTAAGACCAACATGTCTCAACAATTATGAAATGCATTGCCATGAAATTTGACGTTGACATTGATGTTTCCCAGAGGATGAAGCCGAATGATTTTGGTGATCCCCTGACTTTTCCTCTCACGCGTCCAGCAAGTCAAACTTTTTACTTACCCAGTGAATTATCTGAAAATCTGCTGGATGAATTGGCACAAACGTAAAGGACTGATCTTATGAGTTCTTATGAGTCCACCGTTCAATCATTAGCTGCAGAAATGTGCTGACATGTACCTGCTTCTAACCCTCACCCAGGTGGAGACCGGCTCCACCTGCGCGGTTTTTGGCCTGGGTGCGCTGGGCCTTGCGGCTATCATGGGCTGTAAAGCAGCCGGAGCAGCCAGGATTATTGGAGTCGACCTCAACCCTGATAAGTTTCAAACCGCCCGGGAGTTCGGGGCCACCGACGTGGTGAACCCAAAGGACCACGGCAAGCCGATCCAAGAAGTCCTGGTAGAGATGACCGATGGCGGCGTGGACTACTCCTTTGAATGTGTGGGCAATGTGGCAATCATGGTGAGTGGGGAATTAATAATTCCACCTTATTGACCATGTCCCCTACTAAACAATTCACTTGTGCAAGCTGAATAATCACATGAGCCTAATAAATATGGTAAAACCACGTCCACTCCACTCAAAATCCTGGGCAAAGGCCTTTTAAAATATACACATTTAAGCAGTCCAAATATATTAGGGTGAGGTTGTGGTAGTGTCCAGCTGCCGTTTGGATCCGGTTGATGTTATATTGTCTCTTGGTGGCAGAGGGCAGCCCTGGAGGCCTGCCACAAAGGATGGGGCACTAGCGTCATCATCGGAGTGGCAGCAGCTGGACATGAGATCTCCACCAGGCCCTTAGAGCTGGTAACTGGACGCACCTGGAAAGGCACTGCCTTTGGAGGTACCACGCTAGTTGTTCCGGGAATGATTTGTTTAATTCAATTCAATTCAGTTTATTTTATATAGCCCAACATCACAAATACAGGTTTGCCTCGGAGGGCTTTACAATCTGTACACATAACATCCCTGTCCCGGGACCTCACATCGGATCAGGAAAAACTCCCCTAAAGAGATAGTAAAAACCCTTTCACAGGGAAAAAAGGGAAGAAACCTGAGGGAGAGCAACAGAGGAGGATCCCTCTCCCCGGATGGACAGAAGCAATAGATGTCATGTGGCCAGAATGAATAGCGTAGTTACAGCACATTCAATGAATATGACAGAAATTATTCATATAATGAGTATTAGGCATGGTCCATGATCCTGATAATCCATGAAGCAGAAGGCGGTAGAGAGGAGGGGGGCATCAGAAGGGCCATGGCAGCAGGTAGGACCGGTTCCAGGCCGGTTCCATCAGCAGGGCCATGGCAGCAGGAAGGACCGGTTCCAGGCCGGTTCCATCAGCAGGGCCATGGCAGCAGGCAGGACCGGTTCCAGGCCGGTTCCATCAGCAGGGCCATGGTAGCAGGCAGGACCAGTTCCAGGCAGCCATGGATCCATGGCAGGACCGGGGGGCAGGACCGGGGGCAGTTTAGGGACGATGCGATGAACATTCAGAATGTTAAGACAGTTTGGTTCAGACATTCACGCGCCCTCAGGAGAAGTTTGCCTTCATGGCTTTCTACCAGAAACGGTTTATTCGAACTCGTCTCTCTTGACGTAGACGATGGGGGGGGCATCTTCACACTTCACATTGCAATAGAACGAGGGGAGACGGAGGTTTAAAATGCAGTTTGAACCGTAAAAATCCACAGGGTTGTTACGAATCATCTGGATGAGGGCGTATTGAGGAGTGTCACATCAGCAGGCTGTAAGCCGTACACATATTGACCGAGGCAAACATACATCGGACATGTGACCGAGGAGTGCGAGTCATACTTAGGACGCCGAGCTGTGGAGCACAGAGCCCTGGGAGCGTAGATACACCGCACATAATGAGCACATGTACCGCACAGAGCAAGCCAGTCGTTAGTGTTCTACAGCAACTGCTTTGCGACACTGGATCGAAGCCAGGCTGTTACATAAGTATTTACTCGTCCCTCGATGCAAACAGTCCTCGGTTTTGTTAAACCTTTATAAACCGGATATCTTTTTCCACATAAAAAAAGAAACCTCTTTTGTAAATGAAAGGAGCTGACATAGCTCAGCTCACATCCACATTTGCACACTTCTACTTTGTAAACGCGTATTCTTCCGCATTCTGCCGTGGGCCCCTGCAAGTATAGACCAAAAATAAATAAATAAAGTGTGCAACCACTACTTTCCTCTACTTTAATGAGCTCATTTACACTTTTCCCAGGATACAAGAGCGTTGACAGCGTTCCAAAACTGGTGGAGGAGTACATGAGCAAGAAGCTCAAAGTGGATGAGTTTGTGACTCACACTCTGCCCTTTGAGAAGATCACTGACGGGTTTGATCTCATGCATGCCGGGAAATGGTAAGCCTCCGTTTAAGATCGTTTTTTCAACCAAATGGTAAGCCTCCGTTTGGTCTGTTGAAAAACAAGGTGTTCTGCGTCAGTGCTGCCCTCTGTTGAGGACGGAGCTGAGATGAGTGAGACAGGGTTTCATAATGTGCACCATAAGAGGTCATACAAGGTCTTTCCTCAAATACGAGCTCTAATTCAGTCAGTAAAAAAACAAAACAATCTAATCCAATCTTCATCTTCCAGCATCCGTGTCGTCCTTCAGTTCTAGAAGCGAAGCAAGCACAGGAATCTCACTCTACACTGCTCAGTTTAATAAATAATCTTTCAATTCCCTGTTTGAGTGTGTTTTATTTGAACAAGACACAGCCAGACACCTCTTTGATCGGCGCTTCTTCCCCCCCGAAGGTACGCGCATACGCAGAGAGAACACCGTGTATTAAAAAAAAACAGGGGGAAAAACAGAGGAACCACAACAAGATTATTGTGAAATATTCTTTGATCTCGGCTGAATGAATAATGAGGAAGTGAAATCACAAGCGCATCACAACGGCATGAAGGACGGAGGGTCGTTTTACCCAACGAGGATTTCGAGTGCTTCTTTTTGGAGGGAAGTACGGACATCGAGGCCCGGTGAAGTTGTGGGGGAGCGCGCCGAAAGGCCGAGCAGACCAAGTGGAACAAGCCTCTTTATTATTCTCCCTGAAGGATTTGAGAACGCCGTTTTTCTGTTTTCCCTGCGAACGCAAGTGTCTCTCCGAGCTCGGGTGACGCGCCTTCCGTTTCCCCCCAAAAATGTAATAAAAGTTGACTCAAACTGGAGCGGACTCGAGTGGATTGCGACGACTTGCTTGTACTCAACGGTGTCACACCCGGTTAGGCGGAACATGTCAGCGGCCATGTTTCCCCCAACAGCTCAGTACATGCTCTACAGCTGGAACCCAGAAGCTAAATGTTTTTTCCCCTTCCCCTCAGTATTTCTACAGTTTTTGAGGCAAACATGAAGGATTCTTATGAGGACACATGAGCTTGAAAAGGATGGCTCAAAGGGACTGTGGGGCCTTTTAGCATCACGGGGAGATTCAACCTTAAACTACTTCTCAGTCAGTTTTAAACAACAACGGGCAAATTCACTAAAGGATTGAGCACATTCCGCGACCGCTGACCCTGCACAATTAGGACAAAAAAAATAGTGTTATTTGCATGTATTTATATTAGGTTATATGCAGACGATTGGCCCCTTTCTATTCAGATGAGCCCCATTGCAAAGAGTCCAATTCACAAAGATCAGTGCAAGTAGCCAAACGCAGTTACAGTGAAGCCTTTATTTAGGAAGTGACAGGGTGTAATGAAACAGTTGTCATGAAAAATATAAAACTCCCCGACGTGTCATTTTTGAAAATACATGAGAAAAACAAAGATTACGGAAAAATATGTTTATGTAAACAAATTATTTGTTCTCTCTACCTCCATTTATGAAAATCGGGGACATTGCACTCTGCTGCAAAAATGTTGTTATATCCTCAGTGAAGCGGACCTTGAGAAGTCACCTTACAAACTGGTAGACACCTGCACCTTTTCTGCTTGTTGATGTGTTATGACCCATAACACTTTGAGTACTTAATTTCTGCTGAACGCCAGCCAACCTCTGTCCACGGCATGAATCACCATGTATTAGTCATTGCAGACTAATAACTAATAATATACTATGAAGTCATGTCTCTGGGCCCTAAATAGAGTTATGTATGTTTAGAGAAGTAGAGAACCTACATCGTAACTATATGAAGCTAAAAGTTTACTGATACATTCACAGTTAACGTAACTTGAAGTAAAATAATACAATCTCAAATGCAGCTTTGACCCTCATCGTACTCCACTTAGTTTAAGGGCATTAAGGCTCCCAGGTACGCAGACAGTCCTTTCTAGTCATAAAAAGGCTGGTGAATTAGACCACTTTCGGGATTAAGATCACGAGCGTATCCAAGGACAAACTCGCCCACACAGAGCTACAGAAGAGTTGTTTATTACTCCATTAGAAGAAATACAAAGATGGCAGAGAAAACGGTGATCACATTAGTCCTCTGAAAATAGAAAGAATGAAAACGATGCTCACGCCGGGGGAGAATTCCCCACGTCAAGGTAAATGGTGACCGTCGAGATGAGGGGGTTAACGCCAGTTAACGTGCCTCGAGATACCCGCCGTGTTCTTGATTCCTATATTCACACATTAAGGCTCATTTTGCTACACCAGGGCTGTCGGGTACGCGAGCCGCCGAGGGAGACTTCCTCGGAGCCGGGTCAACAAGCTCAACGCCGCCTCATCCTGGGAACCTATGCCCAACGCTCGGTGGCCGCGTCACAAACTCCACTGTTAAAATAGCCACATTCCGGATGGACAGGACAATTGAGGGAAGAGTAATAACGGCTACTACTGCACAAGTCACCAGGTAGATGGAACATTGATAGTTGCCCCTGTGCTGTGGTTAGCTAATATGGCGCAATAAAACTATCGATTCATGTGATTTACCAACCTGCACAGAAATGTCTTCATTTCTGGAAATGTGCTAATTTTGCTTTCTTCCTCAAAGTAGTTGAGAGTAATACAACTCTCATATCTGTAAATTAAATATGAGGTTACAACCAGGAGAGGTTAGCGTAGCCTCGCTTAGAATAAAGACTAGAAACGGTAAGCCTGGCTCTGTCCAAAGCTAACAAAATCTACCTCCCAGCACATCCAAACTTCATTAATTAACATGTATTACAACAAAGTCTGTTTAAACCCTATAAAGAGAAGAAAAAGGTAAAATATACAACTTGTGGTTTTAACAGTTATGATTTCACTACATTTTCTTGTACAAAATAAACAATTGAGGTATAATATAATGTGTTAATTATTGTGCTTTCAAGACCCAGGCTAGCTGTTTACTTCGGTCTTTATGCTAAGCTAAGCTATCTGTCTCCTGGTTGCAGTTAAATATAGAAAGGGACGATCATGAGTGGTATCAATCTTCTCATTAAACTATGGAGGAAAAAAAGCCACCAAGTGTATTTCCTAAAATATCAAACTACTCCTTTAGATACATCTGTTGCTGAACTCTGCTTCTGTTGCAGAAAAAGGGCCGGAGGATGATTTTTGTTGGCTGGAATCTAAACTTAAGAAGCGTTTTTTAACCTAGTGTTCTGAAACAAGATTTGAGTTGCGAGACTTGTTGACCCAGTTTCCAGGAAGCCTCTTTCTTCTCGTCTTTAGTATTGCTGATTCTTTTCGATCCGTCTCTGGGAAATTCATATGAATTTTCATTAAGTTAGCAGAGTTTGAGAGAAAAGAAGCGAAGCATGGCGTACTAGTTGGATTTGCCCTGAGCACCACACACACGCACACCACAGACAACAACTAGCCAGCCAGTAAGAAACACTGGGTGACACGACCCAGAGGTCGAAAACAGGCCCGATGTCGAGCCCGACCACTAAGCAAAGCCAAATCTCATCAATACGTTCATGTTTCCTTCAAAGGATACAGTTTTCACTAATAAAGCGATCCACGTGTAATATAAGACACATTCAAGTACTTCCATTTAATTTGAGGAACCGATATTTAATTCAAAGAACAATGAGCGCCGCAGTTAAACTGAGCTCAAGGGGTGGTGCCTCTTGTTTGAGATGGAGTGTGTGTGTGTGTGTGTGCGTGCATGTGCGTGCGTGTGTGTGCGTGTGTGTGTGTGTGCGCTTGTGTGAGGCCCAGAGGTGCTGGGTGTCAGTGTCTGGAAAGTCCAGTCCTTGGTGCGCTCCAGTCCGGCCTACACTTGGTTGAGGAAGTGAGCACGCCCGTTGTCCTCCAGGCGGCGGGTGAGGATCTCGCAGCCGGTCTCCGTCACCAGCAGGGTGTGTTCGAACTGAGCCGAGCGCTTCCCGTCTCTGGTCACCGCCGTCCAGCCGTCAGGCCACGTCTCGTCTTGCCAGCCACCTGAGATTGTGACACACGGGATCAATTAAACAGAGCTGCAGGAACAAACACTGCTGGATACCCGTGAGAGGTTAGAGTGGCGTTTTTAAGATTGTAATCACCCGTTTTATGTTACACAGCCAGTCAACAAATCAAGGTTTGAGTGCAACAGTGACCAATTTTTCAAAACCACACCTTTTATATATTTTTTAAAATAGGTTGGGAACACTTCTACTACCTACTTCTAAAACCAAATAAACCATTTACAACCGCAATAAATCATCTGACGAAGCTGACATTTTTTTATTTCATCGACAGCAGAGTGATATATTACTTTACACTCTAGCCTTGCTGTACTCCGTTTTAATTTGTTTTATATAATTGTGCCAATTATGTCATATTTATATCAATTGAAAGACGATCACTATTGTTGTTCACACTATTCATACTAAAGTGCAGATACACTCACCTTCACATATCATGGGCTCAATGGTGAACACGTGGCCGGGCTTCATTACGCCAACTGCTTTGTTTTCTGGGAAATTAATGAACATGGAAATCATCCGGTCGTAAGAGGGCGTGCGGGACATTCCATGGCAACTTTCAAGAGATTTAAAACACGTGACTACTCACTGGCATAATGTGGCACATTGGGAGCGGTGTGGAAAAGTCTATGGATGCCGTGGCCGCAGTAGCTCCGCACCACAGAGAAGCCGTTGGCCTGTGCGTGCTTCTGAATGATGTTACCTAATTCTCTGTAGCGAATGCCAGGCTTCACTGTAAAAACAGGAAGCATGAGGGTTATATGCATTGGATATATGAACTGTAGTTTATAGCCTGAAGGGCACAGGAATTCAGGGGCTGATAAGTGAGTAAAAGAATACAAAACATCTGATCATGACTTATTGACGAAATGTCTGATACCAAAAGTATACTTTTTTGTTTTTAAAAAGGAACCATTTCAGAATTAATACTAGAACTTCGTCCACGTGAGCTTCAAAGTTGAGGTAGAAAGTTCATTGCCGACTGGTCAGAAACTGGCTCTGAAAAGTCGGTGCTCTCTGGTGGACAAACTATGTAATGTCCACACTGTTTCTTAAATGAATTCAAATGGATCTTCTGCATCTCTGTCCTGCAATGTCTTTGCTAATACCCCAACTAGCCCACCCATATAATGAAAGTAGGCGTGCACAAAACTCTCGACAACGTGCGGTGACATCCGCAAACTGAAAGAAACTGGGTTCCTACCTGAGTCGATGGACTGCATAAGGCATTCGTATGTGGTCTGGACCAGCTTCTTCGCCTCTTCATCCACCTCGCCGATATAGAAGGTTTCATTGAGGTCGCCATGGAAACCATTGTGGTAGACGGTGATGTCCACTGCACAAGGGGGAGACGGTGAATGCGTCAGAGCCATTGTGTTGCACGACACTAGAGTATATTGTGTCCAACACAAAGAAAGGCACCGTTATGAACAACCTGAAACATCACGGTACGTTTTGGGGGGAAAACGTCGACCCATTCACAAAGCCAAACTAAAATGTGACTATCTTTTTGGGGGGCGACTGCTGATGAAATTGCTGCTGGGCAAACTGGGACTTCTCCCACTTATGGAGAAATATAGAGAGCAGCAGAACTGACATGAAATCCCCACTGCTAAAGGTTAATGAAACAATTTGTCTTGTCGGGACCACGCAGCGAGAGATGAGTTGTTGGCAAGTGCTCCATCAGAGGCTCTGAGGGGAGTGGCGGATGGGAGACATCGCCTTCGCGGAAATATTCATAAGAGAGACTAAAATTGGCCAAACTCCCGCTGACACCATTTCAGGATGCCGGTACAACCATTTGTCATGGAGGAGGATTCGTTTCTTCCTTCTACTTCACTCTCTTAAATAAAACATTTCCCTGCATCCAAACTTAACTCAACTTTCTTGAGCCGGGTTTGAAATTGAGGATATGACAATAGCGAGAAAAATTGGTGTTTGAAAAAAGAAAGAAAAAAGAAAGAATCTATTTTAGGTGCAGTGAAGAAAGTTAAATAAATACATAAATAAAATGAGGCACTGCGACTCATAAAAACTTGTCAAACCATGTAACGGGTGGTGCAGTGAGCATACCGTTGAGAATGTCTCCTTCTTGTAATAGTCTTCGGTCCGGGATGCCATGGCAGATGACTTCATTGACAGACGTGCAGCAGGATTTGGGGAAGTTGTAGTAGTTGAGAGGGGAGGGGTAGCAGTTCCTGGCTGTGCAAGCCTGAATAGACAAAGCATGTTGGTTATAGCGATAGCGAGACAAGTAGAGGGTTCGATGTCGGTCAAGTGAGCGTGCACATACCAGGTGCACAGCGTGGTCGATTTCTTCTGTTGTAACGCCTGCTTTCACCATCAAGGCTGCGATGTCCAGGACTTCTCGCGCCAGCTGTGAATAACACACGAACATTAAACTGGGGGGGAAAAAACTAAAATCGCAAACCACCGTGACGGCCTGCGTCATTACCTTGCACACTACTCGCATGCCTTCGATGTCCTCGGGACAGAGAATCTTGATCTGCGACGTCCCCTTCAGAGACTGCTCCGACTCGGATATCCCTGTGTGAAGGAAACAAGGACAGACAAGAGGCGTCATTCACACGTCAGCGCTGCCGATGAGCCGACTGTCGGAGGTCTATCGACCAGATTTACAAACTCCTGGTGTTGGTTTTACGTCGTAGGTGACGACAGGTCATTTATTCGAGAGAAGGGATAAGCATCATCACCCTTCTTTCATTTTGCAGTTGCACTGCATCTTTACAAAACATGGAGCCAAAACCTGCTTTTGGTACTCTCAACATGAGCCACGTCTAGAGTCATAAGTGTGATAACTAGCGGTTGATTTCCCAACAGTGACCACATTTCCAAATTTGAAAAAGGGACTTCAATAATTTCACATCATGATTTCACTTCTGCATAAATTCCACCCACACAGAATGCTCAAAATGTGATTTTCTTTCTTCCATTTTTTTTTTAAAAGCATCCATGTACAGTTTGAGACTTAACTTCCACCATTTGAGGCACAGTAACAGATTAAAGCTTTAAGATCATTTGCATCTGTAATCCCTCTGCAGTGAAAAGCAAAAGATTGCCTTTTTGTTTGACTTCTGTGGAACTCCTTGCTTTAAGACTGCTCGAGGCACGCGATGTCGACATCGTCTTTCAAATCCCTTTATCAAAAGGCCCTTTCTTCCTAATAGTTTACAGCTCAAGCGTTCTTTAGTTACGACATTGATGAATTCCACATTTCTAACCAGCGCTACGGCACTAGGGGACAACTAGCTGCTCCTACACAGAAGGAGGTACGACAGCAGCAGCTGAGCAGAGGCAGGCTGTGATGACACTCGCACCGTCGACTCAGAAGGGGGACAGAGCAGGACCGTTGCTGCTACGTGGAGGAGAGCAGCAGCGCTGGCAGTCTGTGCAGTCGGCTTGGCAACGCGTAAGACCGCCGGCAGTTTAACTACAGATTACACAAGATCAGAATTCTTGGCCTGAAAAGCACATTAAGGGCCGTTATTTAACCAGATATTGTTCAAGGCACTGGAGTCATCAACGACTCGCTGATCTATAATTCATCAACTCAACAAGATGACTGCTGGATGAACACCAACAGTTGCCTGGCAACGCAGACTTTCGACAGGTTTGTGTTAACACAGCCCTCCTTTTGACCCGCAGAGCCGACAGTGCGAGTGCAACAATCAATTAGACTTACTTACGCTTTGATACAGCTGCTCAGGAGAGAAGAAAGGCATGAGAATCACAGAGTGTGCACATTTTTAGGTCCTCAGAATTGTGTGCTCCACTTCCCCACAGGTTTATTTGAGGTAATAACCGCCATTTAATGTGTAAAAATAAATACATAAATAAACACTGTTCCAGATTTGACTTTGGCTCAGTAACAGTGCCGCGTTGAGAAACACCAGCCTGCAACAATTGTGCTTCAGTCCCCGAGAAGGCATCACAGGAGGAGACTGAAAGGAGACTGTAACCATGACTACCCGAGTATGGATCTATGCAGTCAGATGAGAAGGATGTAGAGGTTGCCATGGTTGCACACTGAATGTCTTTCCCACAGAAACAAGACCAGGTAAATACGCAGGTTGCAATTAGAGGAGTCTTGTGATGATTAACACCTGCTCATTGAAGTGACGGAAATAAACCTGGACCCGCTGGCTTTCCAGAATGAGGTGTTGAGCCACAGTGATTCAGTTGGAATGCTAAAACAGGACCTGAGGCATGGAAATATTATGTACGTGCAAAGAATTATTTAAAAAAATTAAAATCTAAATTGTTTGTTGAATGGAACTAAATCCAGTGACATGATACTAGTACTACAGATCCTACTGAGAATACACACCTACATCTGCAGCTGAGCTGTCAGCCAACTGCTCAAACCACATAATAAGGGTGCAAATGTGTGACTGTCCTGTTTGCAGAGCACAACACATAAAAAAAATAGAAAAGCACAAGACACATCCATGGATGACTGCTTTGTCTACCACGGAAATAAACCGAGACAGCCCCTCAACAGCTTGCAGCTCAGAATGTGCTCTCAATTTTTTCTAACAGTGCAATAGTGTCAAATTGCTCAAATTTGGCCATTGCTGGCCGACGCTACTCTCTCTCCGCTCGCACATGCTGGATCGATGAAACTCTCGACAGAAGTGAGAAAGAAGCGAGATGGCTGGCTCGTCGCATAATCCCATCATCGATTTCAGACGCAGCTGACAAAATGGTGCAATAACGCGATTAACGGAACTTGCCGATACCCGATGGATTAAAATTTGCATTAGAATCTCAATCCTTTTTTTCTACTTGTGGATTCGCAAAGGTTTCCACATGTGTTTCGTAGTTCTACGTGAAAACATTTTTATGGTGATGTCAGGATGTTATGGCTATGCTTCCAGGAAAACAATAGGTTACACTCTGTAGTATTGATTTGGTGTTGTTCTTGTCCGGTCGAAAAACGTGAGAACAAACAAAAAACTAAAATTGCAGTTTTAAAGAAAATACCAAAGTTTCCCAAGTGGACGATGAGCCAATGTGATCAGCTGAAAACATATTTCCTTGAGAAAGGAGCACAGGTACCTCTGGGGTGATCAGCATAGTCAGGTCTTTGGATGTCACCAGGCACGTGCCTCATGGGAGTCTACGGCAGGAACCAAGGAGAGGACAGAAACATTATGGGATTCACATAAATCAGCACATGCACAAGGAAATAATTCCCTGTTACTCTCTGTCCGTTCCTTTTCCCCCCTAGGGCTGTCCTCCATTCTTTATAGGAGGCAATTTGGTGTTACAATTTGTTCTGACACATTCGGAACAAATGTGCACCGACAGGTCTCAGTATATGGCCCCGTTTTGGATTTTTTCATTGTTTTAACTATACTGTGTGGTGTGTAGCAAGGACTGTTCATCATCTCTACTTAAGGGAGTTGATGTAACTTGTCCGAGTATATTCTTACCTTTCAGCCCACAATTGTGTCGCAAGGGAGAAGTTGACATTTAAAACATTGTGGTGAAACATAAAACACAGAGGTAATTATCTCTTTCCAGTTGCCACCGTTGTTACGGCTATTTGCGTTTAATGATTGGGAAAATTGAGAGAATTTTGCAAATCAGTTTTGCGCCACTGAGTGCAACCAACTGGGAACAAAAAGGGCATCATTGCTCATGCATGTCCGCACTCGAGCCTTCTTTTCATGTCTCACTTGAAAGTGAATGTGTTACAACTCAGTGAGAACTTACCAGTGGGTAATGAGGTTGTAGTTTCCCCGTGTAGCGGTAGCCGGGCCACGGGTCTGTGTTGATGTCATTCTCCACACAGTTCTTGGATTCATTCTCGTTCTGGTCATCCTCTGACAAAACACAGCACAAGGCATCTGAAACCACCTCGTTACTTCAGTCTAGGGGTATCTTGCCTTTCAAAACGAGCACTGATTGAACACCACGTGTAGGTTTAGAATGCTGCTTAAAAAAATGCAACATGCAACGTGTTCACATACTGAGAACGATTCCGCCTCAGGCGTAAACGGTGTACGGAACTGACAACGACCAGTAATACATACTTGCTTTTTTGTGCAGCAACTTGTGAGACACCCAGCTCCCTTTGAAACATTCCTGGAAATGAAAACACAGACAGAAACCCTAAATGGGAGCGTGCAATGACCGACACCGTGCAAATTGAGCTCAAACTTTCACTTAACTAACAAAAAAAATATGATGTTACGTACACACCGTGACAGACAGTGCACCATAGAAAGTGCCCAAAAGAATATTTGGGGGATTTTTTGCAAATAAGACTTTGAACCCATCACGTAGCCATGTATTCCCCCTCTCAATGGTGTCATGTTGTTGGGACAGAAAACAGCGGAGAAAGATAGACGTGGAAATATAGAAAGCGGGGTCAGGTTGCGCGGCCGCAAAACTGCAACCGCAGCAAAGATCTTCGAGGGTCAAATACCATGGCCAAGCAGGAGAATTTAAACTGCCAACCCAAGCCAACTATTTATAAAGCTTTTGACTCAGAACATGGCAGGGCCCTTCTGCTGAGAGAGCAGTTGCTGTAGCTTAATGTTTAATGCTTTGTTGGCAGGGACATTTCCAATACAGTGTCTGCAAGAAGAAGAAGACAAAAACATTGCCCCCAAAAGCAGCAACTGTCAAGTGTGATTCAGGTGACTTCTTTAAAAGCCCTCTTAGTATTTAAGTGAAAGAAGAACTGCATTGACAGTGGGTCCATCGGTACTTGTCCCAATGCTCAGAGCAGACAGGGAAGTAGCTTCTCTCAATCCAAGTGTGAGGTCCTGTCGTTTGGGAATCCATCGTTAAACTGACATGTGTGAGTGGGGTTTGGTCTCGTCAGAGAGAGAGAGAGAGAGAGAGATCGTGACAACAAACGCTCTGTCACGCAACATTTACTCTGTGGCACTTCATAGCCACAACTCGTCATTCCTCTCAGTCTGTGTAGTCATTGCAACGCCTGGCACCAATACACAAATGGACATTATGTCACACAGCTGTAAGCTGTCAGCAAGCGAGCCCCACACTATGGGCTTTTTTTTTTCTCCCCCATTTTGAGCAAGGGACGATACCGGGGACTCACTTGAGCTAATCAGCCGACAGTTAGCTAGCTTAAACGTTTTCCCCTCGGCCAACAGGCTCAGATAGGATGACTGAATGCATTATTCCTCCTCTGAAAATTGTACAATTCACCGCCAGAAAGCATATTCGTTGACGTTATCCAAATACGTTATTAGCGGTTTACAAGCCCCTCACAGTTACACATGTCTACTTAGCTTGACAGTTAGCAGCCGCGTGATGAGACAGAAAGGCCTAAAGCTAGGTGTGTGTGTGGCTACAGCCGACGTTTAAACTGGACACGCCAAACATGCAGCAGTACCTGGGAACAGAAATAGGAGCCTTGAATACCAAGCTTGATACATGTGGGACACTGGAGCTTGGCGTCCTTGCTGCAGCCCTCTGTCTCACACTCCCTTCTAGCCTCGGTGCTCGCCATGCCTTCGTCTGCCGGAGGGGTGGAGTCGCGTTGAAACGACCAGCCAGCGACTGCACACTGCGCATGTGCGCAGCGGGGAACGTCACGTTGAGCAGCTCGGCCCAATCAACAGAAACTTTTTCCAACAGAGATTTTTAAGATGGCGACCGCCGAACCGGTGAGTACTTTTACGAGAGATCATATCAAAACGTTTGCGTGGGGGTGGGGAGCGGCTTATTGATGTAATTACAGGCCGGTAACTTTAAACATGTGTCTACAAAAAGGAAATTGAGAGTTGTTATGATCGCATTTGCTGTTTTTACTAGTTGCAAGTGTGTCTGTCTTCTGAGCGTGAGCGAGGGACGCTCGTGTGTGGAGATCTCCCAACTTGAACGCTGACGTTAACGTTACAGCTCACCGACGTGCCGTTCACCTTTGCGCAATAGAGCCATTACAAAATGAGTTACTGAGCTATTACTTAGCTTAACCGCAATACTACACACCTGAGTAATTAGTATTCAAGACGGGTATGACTACTGTGAACTAAAAGTCAATTCGGCATACGATATAAGTCGGCAAATATAAATAGCAGTTTATTTTTTGTAACTACAATGTCAGCTGTCAAAGTTGGTTGACGTTACTCACTGCTGACCTCTGCAAATGCAATGTTGGCTACTTTGGTGGCTGACTAGTTAGTTGCTTCACTTTAGCATAACGGTAGATGACCGTAAGAAAGCTAAAGTGGCCGTTTTAAAAGTAGCCCCCGCCCCCGAATTAAACACTATTCGGTTTATGAAATGAACGCCGAATTCAAGACTGGGTCCAACAGTTTGCTGTCACGTCCCAGCCGGTAGCTGGTTACGTTAACTTTAGCGTTACGTTTTAAGCTGGTGGATCGGTTATTTGAATGGAAATGTAACGTTACGTGGTGTTCTTCGTTCATTAACAAACATCCGGGGAATAGACACAGCCGTGCCTGACAATAAAGTTAACACTACCCGAAGTATCTTGCCACCAGTAACGTTACTGGGTACAAGTTGGCACGGTAGTTGACGTTAAACTGTGGCTTCACATAACGGCGGAATGTGCTCCAGATGTTCATATCGGGTTTCACTAGTTAACGCTTACGTCACGGATTTTTATTTTTTATATATTTTGTGTGACCTATAATTCGACTTTTATTTTGGAGATAGTCTCGTTCGAGATTAGATACAACATTATTGTTTTTGTCAGATGGGCTCTTTCTACATTGTATTTAAATGCACCAGCTATGGCTGAAGAAGGGTTCACTTTTGTGATCAACAACTGGTACCGGCGTTACATCAGAGATACCATGTCATACTACTATTACAGAATAGTGTATACTAATTATAATAACAACTATAGACCCACTGCCAACCTCCCTTATATGTATCTCACCTCTACCTCACTGCTTTTTAGGAAACCAACTCAAGTCCAACCCTGCCTGTTGAAGATGGAGCTGAGGAGACCGGACAAGAGATTGTGGACCCAGAGTCCTACATCAAACACCCCCTCCAGAACAGGTTGGGGTCATTAGAGATAGCCAGTTGAATTGATTGAAGCCTTTGTAACACGCATGTTTAATTTTTCAAAATGATGTCACGGGTACGGTGTTTACTGATCCCTCTAAAGCAGTACATTCATAATCACTCTGACAGCAAAGGATCATGTATCAGGTCAGCAGAATGCACCACACTTTATACTACTATTGCAAGCAGTAAGAAACAAACTAAATATTTACATTTTTGGTTTCATAAACCATTTAAATTATAGTCTTAAGGGGTGAGAAAACATGGAACGTTTTAGATCATTTTCACTATTTTTCCGTTTGCCTTATCATAACTGTTAATGGATGTCTATTTTTATGCCAACTTTATTGAATTTACACGATTTGTTAGTTAATTGATCACAGGAATGACAGGAACAACACTCATCCAACACTGAATACTTTTCTCAGCTTTGTGTAATTAAACAATTGTAAAAAAAACATTTGGGTTTCCTATTTTTGATGTGCGAGAACATCATCATGGTCTTTTAGAACTTGCCATGGGGGGCAAAATGGAGAAATGGTTCAGATATGCCAGTGTGTGTGTGTGTGTGTGTGTGTGTGTGTGTGTGTGTGTGTGTGTGTGTGTGTGTGTGTGTGCGCGCGCACTGTATAAAACATGGAGCTGGGAAAATGAGCAACTTCAGTGAAAAGATTTGTGTCACAAATATGGTTTGATCCTTGAGCACAGCTCGGGCACTGAGTGACCCTTCCTTCCAAACAACCAACTAGACGGCTCACACAGAAGTGGGAAGCGAGACATGAATTGACCCCTGGTGTTCAGCCGAGCAATTCACCAAATGGTCTGCCTTTTAAAAAAAATAAAATTATGGTGCATAAAAAGGTGTAAAAAAAAAAATATATATATACATTTTATTTAAATAAAAAACTGGCCCACTTTCCAGATGGACTGAGCGGTTGATTAAGAAAAAGTTATATAAAAATATATTTAATGTACTTATCTTATAATGATTTCTTAGTTTCTGGGCTTGTTCTTGTAAGTTGTTGTATGATATTTAAGAACATATTATATATGTTTAATGGTTGATTATTATTAGTATATGCCCGTGGCCCCGGTCCTGTTTGCCTGTTTTCACGCTCTGCATGTGCTAAAGTGGAATTTTCTGTCACATCCCACACAAATGCAGTCTGCTGGAGGGGAGACTTTATTTCCTTTCTTTGATTGTCTGCGATGGTCTGGTGACCTGTCCAGACTGTTTCAGTGCTCTCCTCTCAATCCTAGAGTCCAACTCCCTTCTGTGCCGAATACAAATATACATCAAGTGAATATTTTACACATATTTAAATTCCACAGGGATATTTATGTCCAAAAGGGTCAAGAAGAAAAACCAAACTCAACAGAAAGCCCAGTCAGCTGAAGGAAAAGTTGGCGTCTCACAGCTCAGCTTTTGAAATACGTTGGTGGCGTTCCAATGAAAAATAATTCCCACAGATTGACCATTCAAAATGAGTTTGGATAAATTAATACAAACATTATTTTCCAGATAGCTAATTTATGCTAGTGTAAGTCAAAGAACGTTAGCCTATTTGCATTCATCAATTTTATTGATCTGCTTATTTCTTTATAGGAGCATGAGGCTATCCCAGCATGCATTAGAGGGAAAATAAACATCCTGTATAGGTCCATCTAAGAGATTATACAATACACGTTGCCCCAGATGAAGGGCCATAATCAAACATTCCAATATTTCCCCAAACAAGTTGACAAGGAATAACCTCAAGGCTGCCAATGGCGAATTGTCATATTTGCTCATTAGATCTTCGGTTATGCATGTACGATGCCATTCAAGGCCATTCAATTAGTATCGGTTGATTTATTCAATTTTCGGGCATATATTTGGACCCAAACGCACTGACAGACGAGCTGCTTTAATGGCTTTACAATAAACTTGTGCCGAATTTGCGGTCGGACCACAGGCGATTCTGACTAACAGATGTTTCTGGTGGAGCGGTATGTCCAGCCCCTGAGCCCTGTTAATCAGCACGAGTGACGAGGGAATTTCAAATCTTTTATTACAAACCAGTTTGCTGTCTGTTTTCCATGGATATCTTCTTTATTCTCTATATGCCTGCTCTACATAGGAGTAGTTAACGTTATGGCTCTTTTTATATTAATGTAATTTCTGGTGCTGTTAGATTGCTGCTTGACCACCCCGTTAATGAAGGTGCGGGCTTCGCGGCTGAAAGCATTTTTTTGGGATTAAATCATGTTTTTTTAAATATTTGTATTATACATTTTGACTTTTGGATTGCGGACAGGCGATTTACAAACTATTTGGCATGGCCCTATTCTCAATATGATTTGGATGCTATGGCAAAGATTAGATAATGTTACATGCAACACGATGCTGTGATATTGCCGTACCAAGCGCAGACACACAGGCAGTTGCTGAGCCATAAGAAGATTCAGTCTCTAACAAGCGTGACACCACATTCGCAATTAATTGGACTGTTGGACAGTTGATGGCACGGTATGCCGAACAGTTTGCGGGGCCTCTGCAGTGTTTCCCCTAGGTTTACAGCTTCAGGGGGGGGCACGGCGGCGGGGGCGGCGACGACACCAACACCAACACTTAAAGTAGTGGTTCTCAAACTTTTTCTGTAAATAACTTCATTTTGTGACTCCATCTGTGCTTTTATAAATAACAGAATAAAGAAAATTGCAATCACTTTCAAGTAAATCAGATTGCTCCATCGGACATTTTTTTATTTTTAAATTGCAATCACTTAGAACAATGAAAATAAAGTTATATCTGTGCAAAAAATAACTAATATTTAGTTACTACTAAATAGCTCATCGTGGAAAACAATAAGCTATTTTTTTTTTTTTGCCAAACAAAACAGAATGAGTGCAGAGATGTGAGCATCAGGTTGCATCAGTATTAGTGGAGCAGTGAGCCTCTACACATCTTTATAAACGGGGTTGTAGATTTGATACAATTCATGCTCAACGTTGATCTGAGATCTGTTTTCTGTTTTGAGAGACGCAGCAGCAGAAAGGACGTCACGGAGACTTCTGGCAAAGAGCCAAAAGTCGGCGAGTCGCTATGCGCATGCGCAGCGTAACCTGTTAACGGCATAACGTAAACATTTACCCGAAAGTACAGGCTTTTCTCCATGTATTTATTAATGACTTAGTTTTATGTCCGTGTACTTTGTACTTTTGTAATATGTGAAGCCAGCAGCTCATTGTTGGTACAAGACACGAGCACTTTGTCTCTTTCACCTGAGCAGGAGAGCTGCTCTGTGTTCAGAGAGCTGCTCTGTGATCAGAGAGCTGCTCTGTGTTCAGAGAGCTGCTCTGTGTTCAGAGAGCTGCTCTGTGTTCAGAGAGCTGCTCTGGGTTCAGAGAGCTGCTCTGTGTTCAGAGAGCTGCTCTGTGATCAGAGAGCTGCTCCGTGTTCAGAGAGCTGCTCTGTGTTCAGAGAGCTGCTCTGTGATCAGAGAGCTGCTCTGTGATCAGAGAGCTGCTCTGTGTTCAGAGAGCTGCTCTGTGTTCAGAGAGCTGCTCTGTGTTCAGAGAGCTGCTCTGTGTTCAGAGAGCTGCTCTGTGATCAGAGAGCTGCTCTGGTGTTCCTCACATGAGAGCTGCTGTTGCCATCTTCACCCTGGGAGCGTTTAAAACGCAGATATAGGTCTGCTTTTCACGCGACATATTTTTTTACGCTCTCTGTCCGCTGCTGTGTGCTCAGCGCTCACCTGTGTCTGTGCGCGCGCACGTGTCTGTGCGCTTCAGGGCGGAACTCCGCTGTGCGCCACGCAGAGCAAAGAAGTGTTAACGCCACCATGTAGAGACAGAAATGACAAGCTGTGTGTGGATAAGATCAATAAAATACGGCCGTTTAGTTTGTTTAATAACAGAACAAGGTGTAGACCTGTTCTATAGGAAAGAGAAACTTAAATGACGACTTGTGATCTGGCGCTGTCCAGAAAATTACAGGGGGGCGGGGGTTTTTTTCACGGGGGCGCCCCGCCCCCCTATTCTAACGGTGGGGGAAACACTGCTCTGTACGTCGCTCATTTGCTCCGAAAGCGTCAATGGCTTTTGGTTTCTGTCGGTTAGCTCGCGTTCAATTAGGGGCTTGTTGCATTTATGCTAATTCCTCTTCTGTTTTTCACCCCAACAGATGGTCCCTGTGGTTCTTCAAGAACGACAAGAGCAAAACATGGCAGGCCAACCTGCGACTCATCTCTAAATTTGACACGGTTGAAGATTTCTGGGCGTAAGGAGCAACAAATCCCTCCCAAGTCTTTTTTGTTTTCCTGTGCCTCTATGCAGTGACTGAAGCAGTAAAATGTCGGGCTATTTTTATTTATTTTTTAAATGCTGTTAGAGTGGCATGTTTTTGTTTTTAATACTGTGTTCTCTCTGCATTTCAGACTCTACAACCACATCCAATTGTCAAGCAACCTCATGTCAGGCTGTGATTACTCCCTTTTCAAGGTACGGTGGATTTATTTGCCATTTATGTGAAAGCACAGAGTGAGTAGTTAAAGTACAGGTAATACCATCTTTTTATATATTTGTGCATGCCAATATCCTCTCTGGGTGGACTCAATGAAACTAAAGGAACCACATTGAAGGCTATAAAACAACTTTCTTTCAAAGTGGAATTGCACATTCACATCACGAGACAATATGTTTTGCAAACTAAGCAAAGGCCTGGACACACACACGGCTGATATCATTCAGACTGGGAGTACAAGGAGGAAAAAAATAAAAACCTTTTGTTTCAAACTGATGTCCTTGTAAGAATAAGTGAGCTTGAATTGCAAGGTTGTAATGACAGTCAAATAAAGCTCCCACGAACGGAGCGATACCAGATTGAATTTACAACCCAGCCCTTCAGTCAAAACAACAGCGTCATTACTGGAGGGTAGACGGGAGCGTCTCTGACTAAATCTGTCTCGACTAAAGTTAGCTCATATGCAAAAGAGCTCATTTAACCAGATGTGATGACAGACGGGGAGAAGGGTGTTTTGAAGTTCGGTAAGCTAAATGGCAGTCGGTGGTGAGCAGCCGCTAATTACACTGTGCGAGACAGGTGATGACTACGGTGGCGAAGGGTTTGAACATTTCCAAGAGCAGTTAAGCGTGTGACTTATATAAATATATATATATTTTATTTCTTTTGCTGGTCAAAAGAATACCCATTTAATTGGATTGTAACCACGAGTCACATGCACAGATCCTTTGCCTACATCCCATAAAATGGGAAACTTGTGCAAGCCCACCCTGCTGAACTGTTACTGGAATTAAAACATTATGTATATAAATAAATATATTCTTTATGACATTTCAGGTAGCCTTAACACAGGTTAAAACTTGATAACACCTTCCGCTAGTTTTTTTGTCAGCTAGCTGTTACCATGTAAGATGTAGCTTGATTGTTCGCTTAGATTTGAAAAGTACCTTTCCCCACTGCATTCTCTAATCAGTGAGCTTTTATTGTAACCATGAGCAGGATCGCCTGGGGCAAAAAGACTAACGAGCGAACTTCTAGTCGCTGCAGTGCAGAGACGTCACTATTGAATATCAATACGATTTCCCTTTCACACTTGAAATCTTCTGAAAAAACACTTCGTCCAAATGTTGAGGCAGAAATGCAATTTGAGACGAAGACGTCAACCAAAATGTATATCCATCACTGGACACATGTTGAGTTCATGCTATTGAACTCAACCAGCTGGAAACTTTAAACCCGATTCCCAATTCAAGGTTTTCGGTGCAGTGGCTCGGAACAGTGCATTGACAATTTGTGCCGTCCCTGCAGGATGGCATCGAACCCATGTGGGAGGACGAGAGGAACAAACGTGGCGGGCGCTGGCTGATGACACTCAATAAGCAGCAGAGGAGACTAGACCTGGACCGCTTCTGGCTGGAAACCGTAGGTTTGGCTGTGGCCGCGGTGCTTTGTGTTCTGTCCGGTGTTACGCAAGACGAGTGATGCCAATGCTCTTTTTCTTGAGCCCCATGCGGCCATTACACGTGTCACACTGCTGAAATGGGTGGTTACATCCTCTCATACCTGACCTGCGGCGAGCCACGGATCGAATTGTTGTAATGACATCCTTTTGCACAAAAGGGTTCTATGATTATTTCAAAACTCATATATATATATATATATATATATATATATATATATATATAGTCAAATGAGAGCAAGTGAAATCTGGCTGGCCTGCTGCTCAGTCTGCACTCTGCACGGGGTTGTGGTGAGTTCTCTAGCCGCTCTAAAGGTCACTGACAGTGATACAGACATCCAGCGAGCAATGCTTACCAGTTAGCAGACGGCACTTACTTTACCGTCAGTGCTGCGACTGCTGGTCTGTCTGGGCCGATAGGGGTCCCTTTCTTTCCAATGACATTCCCGCTAATTGTATCGCCATATGTTAAGCCAGAAAAACATATACGTTTTAATGATGGACAGCAGTCAGTATTTAGTAGTTCAGAGGGATCCTGATCTGGGACCGACCAGGTATAATTGCTCACATAGTCCTGGATCTGGCCTCGCAAAGAAATCGCCGGGCTGATTATTTTTGTGCATAGTGTGTTGCAACGATGCTTTGGTCACCACCAGAACGCAGATAACTTCTTTAGGGAATATACTATGACTATATTTAATCTGTACATTCAGGAGGGCGAAACAAAAGATATTGAGTCAGTGCTCCTGGTTTCTAGATGTCACTGTAAAATACCACGATGTAATATTTTAGTATCCTCACTGACTACATTTACTTGCACACTAATATTCCACTATTATTCCAAATATGACAATATTCAGAATTTGTTATGGCTCATGTAAATGGCATATTCCGTTTGTATATTTCCAAGGAGGTCTTATTCCTCATGGAGCATTTTAACAGCAGCTTTCGTTCCCCTCCGTCCCTTCGCCAGCTCCTGTGCTTGGTCGGAGAGGCCTTCGGCGACTGTAGCGACCAGGTCTGTGGCGCAGTGGTCAACATCCGCACGAAAGGAGATAAAATAGCAGTGTGGACATCGGACTACGAGAACCGGGACGCCGTGACACTCATAGGGTGAGGCGCGTCTCCAGTGTCAACGCATGTTCACATTCATTAATGCAGGTGGTAGGCATCCTCCGCAACCTCCTCTCATGGTGTAATTTCCCCGTCGACAGGAGCACTTACAAGGAGCGCCTGGGGCTGCCCACCAAGATGACTATTGGCTACCAGTCTCACTCCGACACAGCCACCAAGAGCGGTTCAACCACCAAGAACAGATTTGTGGTTTGAGAAATGCCCAATGTGCCTTCCTTTTATTCTTATTTGTTGTTGGTTCATATGTTTACTTGGCTACAAAGACTCTGCGTAAATGCAATCTGGAGGAGGAAAAAAAAATAAAAAAAAATAAAACAACTGTCAAATGTTTCCATAACCTGCCCAGGATTTGAACCACATGAAAGAAACAAACATGGACAAACAGATGAACATGAATCTTCCAAAATACTAACAATGGGAGGTTTAAATAATAATGGGTGCTGCATACTTTACTAAAGAAATTTGTCTTGATTTTTTTTCTTTAATGTCAAGGAATCCTGAAATGCTTAAAATATACATACATACAAATGTATGTATAGTTCTCTCCCATTTACTACAGCACCGTTGGTTTGCTGTAAGCCTTAATGACGTGAAACTCTTAATTTATTTTTAATTTGCCTGCATATGATTCGATTTAGACCTTTTTAGTTTTTTTGCCTTTGCCTTAAACTGTTGCACGTAATCGACCATTAAAAAAGTATTTTATGACTCATATTCATTTAAGTGTTAATATAATTAAAACATTGGTTTTGCAATTATCAGTTGTTAAACTGTGTAATACTTATTTATTTGCATACCTGTGATCGGTACATTCCTTGTTCTAAATGACTTTCTTTTGACTCACAGTGGTGCTGCATTGTAGGAGATAGACTCTTAGTAGCTGTGGACGTTTACAGCAGAGCGTCCAATAGATTCCTCCCAATGGTCCACGTTCCCACTATTAAAATACTAAAGGAGACACAATCGATCTCAGGGGAGGGGGACAGGGAAGTCCCTTCTTCGGCTTTCAAGGAGCTTAAGATCCACCGTTCGCCTCAGTGAAAGAGCCAAATTCAAACCTGCCCACCTCCACCCCATCATCCCGAGATCCCTCAAAATGTCAGCAAAAAAAAAAGGAACTTCGAAAGAAAAGGTTACTTTGGGCAACACAGCTTCCCATCTCAGTCCATTGCCACCTTTAAAAATGTCACTTCGGCGTCACAAATGTCATCACGTTCTCAAGGATCGGCGTGATTTAACGGCAGCGGGGCGAAGCATCCACGACTAGATCCCTCTTGATCTGATGAAGCGTTAAGTGACGGCCCGAAGCTTCCTTCTGTCCTTCAGTCTCGTGCTGGTAACCTTTAAAGGCCAGCTGATCTATCATGTAAGATCCTTTTCCAAAATATAAACACGTTGCCGATTAAAATGTACATGTTTATAGCAGCTCTACGGTGCAGCCGCCACAAAGTGCCTCCTGCTAAAAGCAACAGACAAAAGCAATGAGAGCGTACATAAACTATATACGCCGATATAAACAATTACAGAGTGTTATTTGTAAAGATACAGCATGTGGCAAATAATGAAATTCGTTTTGCAATGGTCATAAACTTTTCATTTTTTTTTTATAAATGCAGGTCCAACAGATGAATGCAATACGCATCTTATACCTTTGTTGTGAATACTCACAAAACCAAATTCCCCAGTCTGCAGACAGGTAAACACAAGGCCACTGACACGGACCACTTTATTAAATGGGGTTACAGACTAACCTTGGCAGCAATGAATGCAATCAATGTGGTAAATTGAATTGAGCACAGTTCCTCAGTCTCCAGTCGGCCCCCGGCTGCCACGAGCGGGACCTCCTTGTATTCCAATCAGGGGCACTTATCGAAATCCCAAACCCTTTCGATGTGAAGATAACCGGTCAAATCAATCTGGCAGAAAGGGGCGTAATCCGGCAGGGGAAATCTGAAATGAAAGGCCTTAATCGGAGCAGACTTCAAAGAGAATAAAGTATTGCGAAAGTGATATGATTTCCGAGCTGTGACTCTGACCCGAAAGCAGCTGAGAAGCACAAGGAGCCCAAACAAAAACAATATCATGACTGTGGAATATTTATGCTACTGTCTTGTTTTAGGGCTGCACTGGGGCCTTTCTGTTGATGCCGTGGCTCCGGGCAGGTTTGAATACATCGTCAATACACTGCTGTCCATCACTTCTCACTGGAGGGAGCTGCAACCCCATTTAACTTTAAACTGGCGCTCGCTAAGCCCAGTACGCAGCACAGAGACGGATCTTGTTTACAGCCGTAAATCCACATCCCGCAGACTTTCACCTTAAAAGATTACACCGTAGTCTTGTCTGTTTTTCTGGGCATTTTTTCCTATCTGGGGCTTTGATGGTGGCGGCTCAAAATTCAAGAGGAAAAGGGAATCAACTAGGGAGGGATTTCGGATGATCAACAAAAGCATAAAACACCAAAAAGGATTATAATTGTTTTGTTGGTGTGACAGACAGTGTGGTGGATGAATAATGTCTAGACGGCGAAGAAATGTGTACTACACGTGGTGTATGTTGCCGGCGGCTATAATTACGACATCACATTGTGTAATGCAACCGAAAAAGGATCTAAACCTCCATTCATGGAGCTCAATGCTTTATCAGTTTACCGTTCTCTATATGGCTGATCAATTTCCCCAGGGTCCGTTTTTTTTTTTTTTTTTTTTCTTTTCCTCTACCTATGGTACAGGGATCAATGGTGAAATGATGAAATTAATGTAGAGGGTAATCAGAGAGGCAGTTAACCTATACGGCCTCGAGATCAAGAATGCTGAGATTACATTTGAAGCACCGGACACATACATTTAACTGATACAGAAGGACCCATAAGACACAGTGGTGCCGTGTAAAAAGCAGTCGTTGTAGACATGGTGGGGTTTTAAAAAGTATTGATCCAGAGTCCCCGTCCACCTGTCAGAGCCCATGTGTGTGTGATATAAAGCCCAACTCCTGACAGAAGCGCAGTATAATTCCCATATAAGCTTCACGTTCCTGGCTCCCAGTGCAGTGTGGAATTGATTTAAAAAAATAAAAATAAAACATTTTAATGATCTTAACTTATCCTGGGGGCCGAGGTAGCTTTCCGGTAACCCCCGGGCAGCTTTCCGCCTTTGTGTTGCATTTTAATGCACACTCTTGACAAATTGTGAAAGCTCGAAATTGTTGTAGCCGGCCAGGGAATTGTTTGACATTTTGGGAAATAAGGTTATTGTATTTTTTTTGCCAAGATTAAAAGATGAGCACCACTCTGTCCGTTAAATATGAGGCTAAAGCTAGTAGGGGACAAACCTGGCTCCGTCCAGAGCTACAACAAATATGCCTTCCAGCACCTTTAAAGCTCACAAATCAACATAATGTATCTTGTTTGTTGACTTGATACTAAAGCCAAAGTGTATAAACGATGAATGTTGTGGTTTTAAAAAAGACTATGCTTCTTTGCGCTAGCCGACAGCTAGCTAGCTGTCGGCTAGCGCAAAGAAGCATAGTCTTTGCCATAGAAAATAAAGTTTCTATGGCAAACGTGTTCACATACAATGTGCTATTTACACATCATGCAGGCATGTCAAGTCAATTGTATAGCCCCATATCGCAGCATATGGGGCTATACATCTTCATCCTTAGTCCCTGGATTTCGATCAGTAAAAACTCCCCAAAAAAATATTAAAACGAACAAATACAAGATTGATGTCTTCTCATCTTACTCTCTGCAAGAAAGTGAATAACTGTAATTAGTCAAAGTATTCCTTCAAGCCATCTGTAATGTCCCAACTGCTTTGGTATGTGGTCATTTTGTGACTTTCAGAATCTGAATTTTGCTTATTTAATCATTGCTATAAACCCCTTTGCTCTTTCCTTTGCTAATTGAAAAAAAAACTCGACCCACAGTGCTGCTGGTTATCGGTCTTACTAGGTGGTTAATTGGAGTTGATCACATTGACCTGGCATCGAAGGTGTCAATTAGTCCCTCAATAGGTGGCTGGTATACAAAAAACATTTAAAAAACAGCAGGACTGTGAAACCACAGCATGGAAAACTTTGGCTATGAAGAGAAACAAAACTTGAAAAGTTGTTTCAGAGAAAGCAAGTGTGTCAGTCAATGAGATTGAGCACTTTCGAAGCAGCTTGAAGAAGGAGTTTCTCGTTCATTTGAGCTGTGCATATATCTAACCTTCAAAGGACACACAAACCGGAGATTCATTAGCGTTGCCTTTTGTGACGTTTCACAGTGTTTACACTTGCAGTTATGTATTAAATTGGCTGGCAATAATAACCCCATGTGCACTCCCTGCCTCGTTCATCTGTGACGAATGAGCTCCAGAGATCCAGTTGGCATATTTAATTTGCTGTCTTATTGAGGTGAATATTTTCCGTACAATTAATTTCATACTATTTTGTTATGTGCTACCCACATTCCACTTGCTTTGTAAAATAACATAGTGAACAAGATATATACTGCACACCTTATTGTGAAACTGTTTCTTAACTACTCCAAACCTTGTTTTATGTGCTGAGGGTCTGTAGAATGTTATTATAACCAAAATCTGGAAGCTGCATTAATTGGTTATTTTTGGCCACTTTGGAGCAATATATAAAAGCTGAATATTGTCACCTTATAAAGTTTCTATGGCAAACGTGTTCCCATACAATGTGCTATTTACACATCATGCAGGCATGTCAAGTCAATTGTAGCCCCATATCGCAGCATATGACACCCTTCATCCTTAGTCCCTGGATTTCAATCAGTAAAAACTCCCCCAAAAAAATCCTTTAACAGGGGGATAAAGTAAACAAACCTCAGGAGGCATGATAGGAAAAGGTCCCGCCTCCTGACTTATCTCTGGGGTAAAAAGTCCTGTATTCTGAGAGCTCAGAGTGAAATATAAGGAGATGAGACCGGCAGGGGTAGATCATCAAAAGCACCTTAAAGTGATTTGATATGGATACTGAGCTAATACATTAAAGATCAAATTTGGTATTATATGGTCAAATCTTCTAGATTTACTTAACATTCTAGGTGCAGCATTCTGAACCATTTCAAGACTTTCAAACATGTGGCAGGACCTCTGCATCAGCCGTGGAGAGAAAAGGCCGACATTTTTGTCACGACGTGTCGGTGAAAAGGTGTGTCGTGTCTGTGGTGATATTTTAAAACAGAAGGTTGGATCAAACATAAGACCACGATCCTTGCCGATCAGATATTGAGAAACAACCCAGGTGTTGAGAGTTACTGTGACTTGGTCAAACTGGTTTCTATGTCAAGTAGGGTCAATGACCAGCATGTCAGATTTAGCAGAATTTAGGAGCATAACACACTGTGACGTCCATTTTTCACAGCAGACGAGCAGGCCTCCAACTAATTATTTGGGAATGATCATCCGCCTTCACAGCCGACTGTCATCAGCGTAGCAGCGGACATCAATTCCACGACTTGTGTATAATTTGACCAAGAGGTGAAATAAAGGGAGAGAAAAGCAGAGAGCCATGAACAGATTCTTCAGGTACTCCATATTTCATGTCAAACAAATTAGATGTCTTATTATTGTAAAAAAAAGAAAAACACAAAATGAGCTGAAGGATGCTAAAAACATTGTAGAGCTGAGAGGAACTGCAGACCTGGGTAATAACCCATTGTAGGTTCCTCACTACAAACAACCCTTTTCACATACACACGCTGCCATTTGATCCATGATGGATGAACATGTGGACAAGTGCAGCTAAGAGCTGATGTTACTAATTAGAACCACAATGAACCAATCAGGGTCTCAGCCCTCTGTAGCTAATAGTTGCCCATTAACTGCACATTTCAAGCCAATGGTATTTGTGTAGCCCACTATGACATACAATAGTTTAGTTTTTTGTGGATTGATTCCATTCTACATACGAGTTCTAATCACGTTCCAGTGTGTAGTGTGTTTCTAGAAAAGTGTTCATTCTAAAACAAAACGTGGCCGTTGCCTCACAGTCAAGTGCACAATGGGAAAAAAACACACATAGCTGCAAAACAATTTAACTGATTGCACTGATTTTCATTTGTGATTCTTCCTTTTCATACAATTTGACAAATCCTGTACCTACCAATGTATTGTAAATCTCTAGGAGAGTATTAATTTAATACCATGGAGTCCAACTATGGAATACAAACTTGTATTGACTGTCTCTGTCTATCTTCAAAATGGACTCAAAAGTGCTTTAATTATGACAAATTAGGTTATCCATGTCCTTATCAATATTTAAAAATAAATCATTTTGATTCGTAATTTTTTTAACAGTGCTGTCTTTTCATTATCAGCTCATCATGATCTGCAATGTGATTAGTCCTGTAAAAGAGATACATGTTAACATATTTTATTTTGCATCATTATTATATATTTTTTTAATATCTTTTAGGTGAGGTTTTTAAATAATCCAGAAGTTGGTTTCCTCCACATGCATTTCATATCTATGTACGTTTTCATTCTGTCTGACCTTTCTTTTTTAAATGTGCAAATAAAACGTAAAATATCTATATCGTGTTAAATATGCCTTCTCTTTGTGAAGTTTAATTGACAGTTGCAGTTTGATTGACATCTGTCAGCGCACCCATTATTTCGTGTCAGTAACTGCAAACTTCTCTTATACTAGCTGCAAAAACGTGATAAGCCTACTAAGACAATCATAAGGTGCACAGTGTATACAGTTAGTATGAGTCAAAGAATAAACCTTTTTCACTGCAGACTTTGACTCAGCACAGGTGAAACTATTCTTGTTAACGATTAGGTGTTGGAGCCAGTTCACTTAAACAGAATGAATTAAACCTGTGCTTTTCCTGCTATGACAAGTGCTGTGAAAAAGGTCTATTGGGACACCGCCAATAATCCAGTTCTCTTAAAATAATAAAGAAGTCTTCCGAGATGCAATTTAAGACACTCACAGAAAATAAACAGAAGGTTGCAACAGTTAGTAGAAAGTGAAGATATTAAAGTGGCATTTTAACGCACTAAGGTTGCACTTTATGCAATAAAAAGGTGGAAAGCATATTATGCTGCCTGCCACAGTATTGTAGATCACGTTTTCTTGAGGCCACATCTGCCCTGAAAGGACCTCTGGGATAATATTGCTGCTGTTAAAAAGCATGGATGTCCTTTAACTTGTGGTTTCTTTCCAGTACCAGTGTGTCAAATGAGTCTTGGGTGACACGGGTGCAACCTTAGCACAATTGTAGTGTTGTGCTAAAGAAATTATACATTAAAATAAGCAGACAACATTTTTACATGCATAATTGTCTTTAACTGAGCCCTTGGAAATACGTTGACTATCGCTAAACCAAACTTCTTTTCATCATACAAATCAATCCCAGCGTTTTCCGTGAAGTTGCAGCGAGATGTGTTTGAACGACAATTTACACATGGTTTATCTCTTCTGCTTCTCTCTTTTGTTGGTGCTGCTTGTTTTCGTTGCCTGGAGTACTCTGCAGTCTGCCGCTGTCTTTCTGCACTTGGCTCGCGTTCACCGACTCAATGCAGCCTCCAACTATTCAACGCCCACCTCGGAGCCACTTGTCACTTATTCATGGTTGTTATCTCTCCGTAATTCTCCAAACATGTGCATTTGTGCAAGACAGTATAAAGGATCGGGTTGTGTGAATTTCATGTGCGCGGCAAATTGACTTTGCTTGTCGTTTAATTGCTCCTCGGAGGCAACACAGAGATGTGCTTGAGTTACAGCAGTTACAGCAGTGCAGCTGACATGATACAATGTTTTGAGCCTAACTCCAGATAATGAACATTTAAAGTAATTATAAACACGGTTGTTCGGTGTTGCAATGTGGAAGGAAGGATAAATTAGGGTAATTAGATCTTTTATGTTCTCTTCAGCATCGTTGTTGTTCTACAAACACATTTCCACTGAGCAGACAAGATGTTTAAAAGATTTATATTGGCCAGTTATCTTGAAATTATCGCAAAATGCTAAATATTTTATTGCCGTTAAGCTCACTCTGTCTCCCATGCCATTCCAATAATGACCTTATTTTTTTATTTTGTTGCTCTGTGGTCTGAATTCTCATCATCTGGTCACAGCCTCCCTGTTCTCCCTATTCTCATTTTACCAGGTGGCTAAAATGATTTCATCACCCGTCTTGAAACCCGGCCCCTCGTTATTAAAGGCCGTCATCGGGTTCCGCTGCTCTCTCCTGACCAATTTGCCTTCACACAACACAGTAAAAAAGAAACGGTGCTGTGAGGTCATGGGGCGCTCGACCAGTGATAAAGTGGATAATACTCCTGCCTCGATCCCGACACTTTATCCTCGGCTTTCCAGGAACCTGCAGTTAGTGGGAAAAAAGCCACACCATGGTGAGCTAAAACAGGAATATGCTTAAGCTTTAGGGTCATTGTAAATTCTGCCATCACTTAAACACAAGTGTTGGTTTATACATGGTTCTCTTGTGTTGTGGAGGTGGAGAAGTTAATCTATGTTTAAAGTTGAGTTACCTCATCACTTTTGTGTATTTAAATAATATACAGCAACTGAAGCTTCTTCTTCTTTCCCCCTACATGGTATTTTGTACACACACATGCACGTTCATATACACACCCCTGTTCTTCAATCTTTGAGAGGACCCTCAATGACATAATGCATGTCCCAGCCCCTTACCCTGATCGTAACCATCACCACTTAGTGCCGAACCCCAGCCAAAACCTATTGTAACCTGAACATTAAAATCTATGTCTTACCCTTCAAAAAAAGGCCTTTAGAGAAGTGAGTGATTTCCACAACGTCCTCACTATGTAGCAAATACAAGACATACACACACGCATATATATATACATGTGGTAGTCAGGTGGTTTACTTAGCTTAGCATATTATTGGGGGGCAGCTATACTGGCTCTGTCCAAAGGTGCCGGTTGCCGCTGGTTGCCTGGCAACCACACGGTGAAAGACTAAAGAAATAGTGCCAGCAGTCAATTTGCACTTTTGAACTGATTGAACAAACGAGGTTTGAAAAAAGGGTTAATTAGGGAGCTTTTGATGTGCTGATGTACTGTTTTTTGTATTCATAATATTCTTACCTGTGTACTGAGCTAGGCTAACTATTCCCCTTGTTTCCAGTCTTTATGCTATATGCTAATCACCTCATCAATGTTCTCATCCATCTCTCTGTGATAAAGCAAATAAGTGTATTTACCAAAATATCAAACTAATCCTGAAAGAAAAAGATAAACCTGACCACGAGGTCCACCCATGGAAACTATTCAATATGAGTCGACAGGATTTCGCAATTACTAAATGTCAAAAAACATTTGACTTCTTGCCAAGCCCAGAGCAAACCGAACATCTCTGTGTCGTGTATTTACTGCGGGGCGTGACCTTTTGAAAGCAGATTTCTGGCTGCTGCTCCGAGTGGCGATAAACAACCTGACTCAACCCCTGGACGGCAGCAACGACCGCGGCGGAGCACATCAGCTGGAGGTGTTGCCGTTTGTTTTGAAGGCGAGCTGTCACACAACCTAACATCTGCGGGCCTTATGCAACCCCGCCGTGGTTCACAAGATGCCCCCCAGGACGCGGGTCAGGCACCAACAAGGGACATGCCACTATGTGGAAAGGTGGATGGCTTACGTAACGCTTCCCACTCCCTGCCTCGGTGCATGCGGCGCGCAAGGAGCAAGTGAGCCGCATGCGATCCGTACACGAGGCTGCGGGAGGGCCCAGAGCGTTGCCTCGTAAGGGGGTGTCCACGCGCCAAAACATGGCGACGCCGCGGTCCCAGGGTTCACTCATTCACCGAGGACCCCTGCGAACGATGAAGTCGAGAAGGCCCAGTTGTTTTCTGCGAGGGCCCAGGGAGACGAGACCAAATGGCGTGCCGTCTGTCTCTGTTGTTTCTGCCTTTCTGCACAGCCTCTGCATGAGTGCGACATTCACAATGTAAGCCAGATGCTTGTGATCCCCGAGGCGCCGCTGCCGCTGCCGCCACCAGGTTGTGGGCACGGCGGAAGCAAGTCGTGTTAAGAGGAGGGACCGACCGGCAGCCTGTCGCTTTGCCTCCTTCAGATCTCCTAAATTAGGTTTAATATTTCCTTTGCTTAAGCAAGATGTTCAAACACTCTCACTATTAGCTGTATTTAATATTTTATCTGTGACAAGAAACAAGGTTTGTGTTTCTTTTTGCTTCCTCCCATTTCTTGGCTTCACGCGTTTGTTTTGTTTTTCTCTTCCACGCCCATCTCCCTATAACCGAGTCTGCTAGAAAGAGTGGGTGAAGCAAACAGATCATAATTACCACAGATATTAATTCAGGACAAATTGGATGATTGCAAAAGTGACTTTAACTTCACGAGGCGTAATTACTGTCATCCGGATCTACTCCTTCTTTATGGAAGGGCCCGTCACTCAAATTAAGTTCACGGTCTCCTCAACTGACCTTTTTGAGTGAGATTAGAAAAGAAGAAAATTGAAATGCCATCTACCCTATGTTTTAATCACTTGGGATGTTGATACAGTAAAATAATACTTCCTGTTTATTGATATGAAATGTCAAATTGCAAGTCACCTATATTTTTCGCCCTGCCTCTGTCATTTGTTCCCATCAGTCAAGAGAATATTCAATTTTGGCAGGAGCCTGCAATTGTACAGACATGAGAAGAATACTTAGTATACCATTGGATTATTTATTCCCTTATATCTGTTTCACGACTGTATCAATCTCCATATATTTTAGGACCCTGGTTTTCATTGTAGCGTCGATGAGTGGGAGGATTTCCACCTGGTGAATTTAATTAACTAACGAACAGAGTAGACAATTAATGTGAACTCTTAGCTTACTGGGCTATTTTATTCTATTTTGTTTTTTTAGGGAACTTCTCAATATATATGGTAAAAAAATAAATAATATGATGTACTGGCTTGCATATCACATATCGCACATCATTTAAGTTAGCTAGCTGCAGATGAGACAAGTTCAGACGTTTTTTTCTATCAGAATCAATTTGAAGTTCCAAAAAACGTTTACATTTTGTTCTTCTGCTATTTGTCGCAAATTCGGTTTGAAATGTAGTACATTACACATTATGTAAATAATACATCATGTATCGAGGTTAAAAATCTGAACATGAAAAGGATCTTTTTTTAAATCTTTAAATTGTAAGCAAAAAGGAATAAAGAAAAATGTGCCTCCAAGTACAAGAGGAGTGAACTGCGGGCCTTCAGCTCATCCACATACAGGGTATTAATTTCATATATTTCATAACATGCCAGTTAATGAACGTACTTCAGGCTCACATGCAGAGATGAGAGAGCAGAATGTGTTCTTATGCCAAAGCAATTGAAAAGTCCTGGACCCTAAATTCAGACAAAAAAAAAGCTAATGGAGGGATGAAGTCCTTTTATTCATTCCTTTAATGTGACCAGTTTGTTAGTCTTTATTTTAATTTTTTTAATTGAGGTGGTTCAGTAATGTTCAATCCATCAAATAAAATGTAATTAGAGTTGCTTTACAGCGGGAAAGCTGAGAGGAGGAAATGTATCAAACGAGGAAGGGAAATATTTGACGTTGACATCGTGAGTAATGGGAGTGTAATGAATTACGGGGCGATGAAAACGGCTACAGTTTTTAGGTGAGGCTTTATTTCTTCCTCAGCGTGGTTGCCATAGATTCCAGAACTGTGTTCCTGTTTGGTCTCTGGTTCTTTCTGCTGCTTCTATTTTGGTCTCGCTCTCAGTCCAAAGTGTCAGGCGGCGCGGGAGGGGGAGTGGCAAAGCCAGTCTTTCGCCACAGGGACAGGAGAGTGTGAGGTTGTCTCGCCAGATCCCCATAGAGACATTAACCCCACAGGTGTATGCTAATGAGGACAATGGAATCAATATTCCTGCCATCTTCCCCACGGTGACACACACACACACACACACACACACACACACACACACACACACACACACACACACACACACACACGTTTGTATTTCTGTACTTGTGAGGACCGTCCATCCATTGAGTAAGTCCTCAAGTGCGACCTTGATTATGCCATGCTGGTAAAGGTGCATTACGTGGGATTCAGAGCATTTGGTGTAGCATCCAACACATATTTACAGTGTGACGATATAGTGGAGTAATGTCGGGTGCTGTGGTTATCACGGTCACTCCAGGTTCAAGGTTCGAACCCCGATCTGGGGTAAGGGCCTTGCGTGTATTCTGCGCGTTTTGCATGGGTTTCCTCCGGTTGCTCCAGTTTCTCCCACCACCAAAAACATGTCTCGTAAAGTCTGCCTTCCATCCCCTCTAAAGCTTAATAATCAACGCACTGTATCTCTTTGGTTGTTGTAGGCCTGTGGCTTAAACAAACCGGATATCTAACATGTCATATGCCACGGTAACACTAACGTCTCCAGGCACACAATCTAGATCCCCAACCCTCTATAATAGCTTCCTGTTCTCACCTTGGAGGATTTTTTCCTCCCTCCTACCTCGCCGTCTATGCGAGGATGTTCGGTCCCCACAAGGATAGAAGCGTGAGTAAAACACTCTCACTCACATCTCATATCTTCATTATGCCACATGTGAGTCGGGGGTCCCCGGTGACTCACTGAGTGTATGAGGGTATTTAACAGAAGATTAATACGGGAAAGATAAGGGGAAGCGTGGTGTGTGTGTGCGTGTGTGTGTGTGTGTGTGTGTGTGTGTGTGTGTGTAACCAGGATAAAAAGGGTAAGAATGGATAAAAGCTGATCTCAAAATAAAAGTCACACAGAGCAGAGTGAGCAAAAAGAAAAGAAAAAGGGAACTGGATATAAAATAGATCCCATAGGCATTCCTCTCTTTTTTGCCTCATGCTGTGAGCTGCTGTGAGCTGCTAATGGCAGACTGATTCACTTGGAACACTGGATTCCAAGCATGAATCCAGCCAGAATATGAAACAGGGCTTCCTGGGAAAACTTTCACAATAAAACATAGGGAAAAAATTTGTGCTTTTCACCAACGTCATTAGTCTTGTAAGGAAACACAAATCGTCCATGTTTTATCAGTTTTCCTTAGCCACTCTCGTTGTAAAGTAGTTGCTGCCGTTGATATACAGGCGTGGAATTGAATCTTGCTCAGGAAACATATGATCATTGTTTGAGTGAAATGTGAACCCGGTATCCACCTAAAAATCCAGGTAAGCTTATCTCGAAGTCAGCGTCGTCCACCCCTCTGACGTAGTGATACATTTGTTTCAACAGAAATGTATTGGAAAATTGATTTAACTCTGGTTGTCTATGAAAAAGCCTTTCAGTTGATGTTAATGTGGCATTTTGATCGGACTCTACACACACGGAGGAGCGAGTGTTCACCGTCATTGTCCCGTCTTCTTGGTTGTCTTCTTGCCCTCGTCATCAGTCTAACTTTCGGCGTCGACACAAGAGGCTCAGTGCTCGATGGCGGCCATACGAGGGCCAGCTAGTTGTTGATTTGTCCAACACAGACGACCAATAATGACTTATTGGAAAATGGATGGATGGATGGTCAAAAAGGCAATAAAAAACGTGACACATGACCAATTAAATAAATAAATCAGGATAAAGATCTCTGAATGACCATACCAAATTATAATAACACACTTTATTCATATAGCACTTTTCAAAACAAAGGTTACAATTAAAGCACCTCAAAAGACAGAGATGGTGGACAAACTATGATAAAGAAAAGGTAATCGAAGAGAGAGTTTTTAAAGTTAGGCAACATTGAGCGAAGAAGCAAAATATGAAAAGATAAGCGCACCATGTGGTCGGAGCGGATAGCGAGACGCTGGAGTCTTCTCTGGAATTAGAAATATGGACGAGACACAAGACAATCAATATAAAGAGATTAGACAAAATATAGTTTGGACCGGACCGACACGGTTACTAGGAACCATGCCCTCTGCTGGTGGGTCCCAGATGATTAACGTCACTTTCTTCACTTCCTGTTCTCTTTTTCCTTTTACCCAACCACCTCCTGGTGTTCACCAGTTGCCAGCCATTACTCACCATTATAATACGGGTAGATCAAATCAAGCATTCTGATTGGTTGAGAGTGAGTCACGGGGTGTACTTTATTTAAGCAATAAGGTACGAGAGGCAGTACTGTGTCGTGCAATAATGTACAGTTCAAGGGAGTTGTTAGGCCCTCCGCTGCGCGTCGGGCCTAACAACTCCCTTGAACTGTACATTATTGTAGATACAGTACTGCCTCGAGTACCTTATTGCTTTTATAATACGGGTACCTGCGACTTTATAAATAGTAATAGTAAGCTGCCTTTCAGCACAAAATAGTTGTAGCCGGCAAAACGTTGTGTATCGCATTTCAGCGACAGAGAAAATAGTCCCGGGACGCACGGGACGCACATACGGGACTATAAAACTGACGGCCGGTTGAAAGCAGGGTGGAGGATGACACTCAGCACCGATGTAAAGAAGTGCTCTCGCTGCTTCTGTCCGTCTTTTATC
Organism: Myoxocephalus aenaeus; assembly: GCA_038501785.1. Taxonomy (NCBI): domain Eukaryota; kingdom Metazoa; phylum Chordata; class Actinopteri; order Perciformes; family Cottidae; genus Myoxocephalus; species Myoxocephalus aenaeus. The sequence continues at coordinate 517,264 of JBAMJR010000097.1, forward strand.
CGTCATGTTTCTCCTCCATGATGTTTAGAGAACTTGCTTCGCGTCGGGAAATTACCGACGTAATTATGTCTCACTGGAAATTATCAGGATTTTGTGATCAAACCCTTTTCATTCCTCATCTTTAGGTTAGGGAGGAAGTGACGTGTGTGTTGTTGTTCGTTATGCTAGTGTGGGGGACGCTACGTGAGCTTGTTAGCTGTTCCGTTTGAGCTACTGTTAGCGAAGAGCCCCGTTGCAATACTGTGAACACTCAAGCAATAAACCTGCAAGTTAAGGAAACCAACGTCTGCGAGTCGTTACTGCGGACGTGACGATATCAAAGTTTACACCAAACATGTTTTTAACTGTGCACACTGATATGGAACGCTCTAAATGTAAACAGGCTGTACAGTACTTTATGGCTGAATAAAATACACCCCGAGACTCACTCTCAACCAATCAGAATGCTTGATTTGATCTACCCGTATTATATAAATAATAATAAATAATAAATCGCAAATTTACTGACCGGGGAGTCAGTTTTATACCGGGGAGTCAGTTTTATAGTCCCGTATGTGCGTCCCGTGCGTCCCGGGACTATTTTCTCTGTCGCTGAAATGCGATACACAACGTTTGGTGGCTACAACTATTTTGTGCTGAAAGGGAGCTTACTATTACTATTTATAAAGTTGCAGGTACCCGTATTATAAAAGCATCAAGAGGAAAGTAAGGGTTTGCCGGCCCTCCGCTGCGCGTCGGGCCTAACAACACCCTTGAACAGTACATTATTGACGATACAGTACTGCCTCTCGTACCTTATTGCTTAAGTAGCCAGCACCTCCAACTCTCCAGTCAGACCCTCTGCCTCTACGGACCTTCATCTGCTCATCTCTGGTCTCTCTATCCCCGGCATAAACGTGCAGTGAAATTAATATTGTCTTGTGTCGTTGCTTTAAAAATCTCACTGTTGAGCAGCACTTTCCTTATTCATTTGGCTGAACCATGAGCACTTGTTGCTTATATAAAGAGGCCATATTCCCTTATAGGAACATATGGTCCGTCTTATTGGGCTGCTTTTGATCACGAAGGTAAAAACATATTTTACGTCCTGAGTTTGAATCATTTGAGCATGTTTTTAAAATGATACACACTGCCTATGAGACACATTCCATGAGTATCTGCGCTTCATCAGGCCTCTATTTTCTTCATGTATTTCCTTCCGTTCGGTCATTCATTCCTCCACATGACATTGCAACCATGTTCGGCCTAACGATCACTGGGGTGAACACTACAGTCAGTGTCCTGCAGGTTTTTGTCTGTCACCCTCGATGTTAACGTTTGGCCGACTTATTTTGTTCTATTCCATGCTTTTATTCTGAAGGCAAAGCGCCCCTCGGCAGCAGCTGGCGTGACGCGTCTCTCTCTCTCTCTCTCTCTCTCTCTCTCTCTTTCTCTCTCTCTCTACCTCTACCTCTCTCTACCCGCCGTCGCCCGCTCGGTGCCGATGCCTCCATAAACCTGGAGCCGCCGCCAGGAAGGATGCGCTTCCCTGCTACCGGAGAGAAACTACTGATTACAATTATTATGTTTTAAGAAAAATATTACAAAGAAAGAAAACGGATTTTCTTTTCTTTTTCCTCTTGATGGTAGTCCCCCCATGGAAGACAGAGTGGAAGGAGACCAACTCAGTGAGAGGATTGCGTTCCACACAGTCTGCGTGTCAGGCAGCGCGTGTGCGCCTCGGACTCCCCGCTCAGTGATGTAAAACGGGAAGGTGGATTTTTGGCATGTAGAGGAGAAGGAGCAGGTAAAAGAAAGAAGACCCCAAAAAAAGGTAAGACTCATCGTGACACTCTCTGAACATCAAACAGGTTTTTCTTTTTCTTTTCTCACCTTAGTTTGGAGCTCTGGTGGCTTCCGTCTGCTGCCAACATGAATGAAAGATCTCAATATGAACTAACTCGCAACAGGGGGGCTGGAGGAGAAACGATGTTGACACTTGGTTTCATCAGCAGACTAATAGGCGTAGTCCCGATCTGGGCGCGCGAGGTGTGAGGATTTTTTTTGGGTGGGGGAGTAAATATATATATATATATAAAAAAAAAAAAACGGTGAGGTCCTCGGCGGCGTCTGTGATGAATGAGAATGAATGAATGAAAAAAAGAAGAAAAGAAGAAGAAGCTCTGCCTCAGTTTGGAAGTGGTGTAGGTTGTGTAGGAAAATGTGCTGCATTCACTGTGTGAGTTTGGGAGGATGACGACACACCCCCACCCCCTCTACACACACAGCATTGTGGGAGGGAAAAAAGGGAATCAATTAAGTGATGTATGACGAAGAAGAAAAAAAAAGTCTGAAATCTGCCCTGGGTGAATGGCTTGGTGACGCCTGTGGATTTGTTTCTTCTTCTTCGTACTGAAGAGTGATGCAGCACAGAGATTGCATCTGCGTCCCGAACGACAAGATGACACCAACACACTTCACAAGGTGGATAAAAACCCTCCCCGAGCTGCGGGGAGGGAGGGAGGGAGGGGAGGGGGGTGATGACACATGCACTGTATGAAGTTGGCGGCTGGTGCTCTGCTGTGAGTCAAAGTGGCCCTGCAGCAGAGGAACAGTCCTTTTTCTTCTTCTTCTTTTGTACCCCCCTGAGTGGACCAGGATCTCTAAAAGCCTGTGGGGTGAGATATATAGTGTAGATATATCCTTTCATGCGGATGGAAAAACTCTCTTTACACACTTCTTTCTATCCTGACCTTAGGTATGAGAAATAAGGACTGAATTATAAATGAGTTATGGCCCAGCCGAGGGACTCGGCTCCTGGCTCTCCGTCTGACGTCGGCGGGCATCAATTGAGCGTGACGTGGCCGCACGGTAATTGCGTGCAAATGAAATCTGCTTGTTCCTGTCTAGTTAAGGGAGGGGGGGTTGCCAGGAAATGCCTTTGTAAGCCGAATCTAAAAATAAAAAGAAGTGAGCGCTCGGGAACAACAGTTTGGTGAGCCGTGTCAAATAATTCATCACCCCAAATTCTCACAATCCCACGAATCCAGAATATCAAAGTCAGTGTTTCCGTCTCGTGGACAGCTGGATACTTCGCCGTGCGTCAGGGTTTTCGACAACCGCCGCCCCTGCTATCTCCGAGCAAGAGGGATGCTAATGGAGGAGAGAGAGCGAGGGTGAGCGTGTGTCTGGAGAGAGCGCGTGAGGCGTTTCCATGGCAACCTGTCAGGGGTGTGTTTGGTCCCCTGAGATGGAGAGGAGGGGTGGAGAGAGATGAGAGGAGAGGAGAAAACTATCCCTCGTTAAGGGTGAGTGGGGGAAGGGAAAGGAGATAATGGAGGGGACCCCTCCCATTATTTGTTTTGTTCTCCTCGCAGCCATTCATTTCGGAAGTAACTGACGTGTGTGTGTGTGTGTGTGCGTGTGCGTCATGTAGTTGGGTTTCACGCTCATCATCAAGTGCATGAAAGTGTTTGAACTCGCCACTGCCCCGCGATCATCTTCTGTCCACTTTGCTTGAACACTTCCTTGATGTGTCTTCAGCGGGTCGAACCCAAACCGTGACCTCGATAGCGCTGAGGTCAGTCTAGGTTCAAAACCCGGCATTCATCACTCGATGAGCGAGCTAATGATGCAACAACCCGCTGGTTGCTTTCTCAACACTTTTTTTGCTCTCCCTCAGATGGCGGCGGTGATGATCACCTTAATTGCCGCCGTCAGGGCCTCCGTGAGCCGGGGGCCGTATTTCGCTTTAACGCGACGGAGCTGATGCAGCTCACCTCTGGCCACGTCCATATAGCAAGCAAACCTGTGGCAAGCAAATTATAAAGAGCCCAATGTCCGGATTTAGGCATGAATGCTAAAGCTCTTGAATCACTAATGTAAAATAATATCTTTCATATTTATTGTTATTGTTAAAGGACAAATGCAACGTGTTGCAGCAACAAGTGTCCCCTCAAGATCCAGATTTCCCCCCAAAAATACTGAACTTGTATAAACTGCGTTATTTCACACAAGTTGAGCATATTATGCCTCTGTGAATAGTTCAGTCTCATGAATGTTATGCGTTAGAAGAACATTTTGAGATTTGATACATATGGTTACCAACTCGTGCTACTCGTGTGGTGTGAACGCAGGAGAAGGTATACACTTGGAGAAACGCAGGATGTGCCAACATATTTCGAAGGACAAGAAAAGCAGCAGTCCATCCACTGTGTTTTAGTGATCATTTAAGTAACGTCCGCTGCCTGTTTCAGTGGGCATGCTGCAGTAAGACTGGCACGAATGAACACAAATTAGAGAATAAAACTGTGTGTGTTCCGACCAATTAGAGCTGCGTGTACTTCCTTATTATTAACTCTCTGCTCTGCTGTTTGTGCATACATTTAAATCATTGTTCTGCAATCAGCTATTATACCTACAGTAAAAGAACAGCTGGCCACGAACATTATTGATTATTGATGCAAGGACTTCTCAAATTCATACACACAAACATACACACGCAGCCTTAATTGCTTTAATAATTATCTTTTGAGTTTAATCTTTACAGCATAATTAATAAATGAAAAGATGTTCAGCAGCCACCTCTCGCATTGCGAGAAGCAGAAGAGAGGTGGCTTAAATTCTGATTTAAAGGTGATACTTTAAATCAGAATGGGTCATATGTACAGTATGTCATGCATGTTCTTATTCTTAATGTGTTGACATTGCTGAACACATCTACCGTAAAAGTCGGGTTACAAGCCGCTCCTACCTCCGGTCAGTGTCCCCGCTGTAGCAAGCTAGGAGCATTGTTAGCGGAGAGCTAGCAGAAGGTAGCGCTAGCAGGAGCCCCAGCTGGCTACAGCGGGGAGCTAACAGGGAACACTGACCGAAGGTAGTAGCGGCCCGTAACCCGACTTTTACGGTACTCCATTCACCAAGATAATTACAGAAGCATTATACATGCATTCTCCTCAGGACAGAACAATAAACAAAGCAAACTAGTGTTTTGGTACGTAATGGAAAACAAATAAAACATAACTTTATCTCATAAAATGTATCATCGTCGTAGACTGTATATAAGAAGCGTCCGTAGTCGTCCAATGGTCACCCATTGGTTTGTGGACTGCCATTTCAATGCCTCGAGTTCAGTATTTTTCGGCCATCGCCATCTTGTATTTTGGCAGTCACCATTTTGTATTTTTTTGCAACCAGTGACTGTATTTTGACTGCGGACGAGTGATGTAGACACATTGTATACGGCGGCAGCAGCGACCTGTCAATCACAGGTAGCCACACCCTAAAGCATACTCTGCTTTCTTAGGGTGGACCAGACGTCCTCTTTTTCCCGGACATGTCCTCTTTTCGAGACCTAAAAAAAGCGTCCGGCAGGGATTCCAAAAACGTCCGGGATTTTGCTACGTCGGGGAAAATAGTTATTACCCCCTTACAAGTTTTGGAAATGGTATCTCCCTCACGTTCCACCTTCTTGCGCAAGCTCTGACTGTAGAGAGAACTGTCATTGGTCGACCGATCTCAACGTAAATGTAAGTTCACCGGCATGCTACACACTACTGCTACCCCCCCCCCCCCCCCCCCGGCCCCCCCCCCACCCCCCCGACGAAGTGTCCTCCTCCTCCTCTCTCTCTCTCCACCTCCCCCCCCCCCCCCCCCCCCCCCCCCCCGGAACGAAGTGTCCTCTTTTTCACAAACTCAATTCTGGTCACCCTAGCTTTCTGATCTATTTTACTCTAAAAAGGTACAATCATTTAGTATATAATATAATAAACGTCCGGCTTTTTGAAGAAGTACTAACAATTCAGACCATTATCTCATGTTTACAGTGTTTACTGAGGTAATAAATCAAGGGAGAAGATCCTTTTCTCATAGACTCTGACTTCTTCATCCACCTGGTTATCGTGGAAGATTATTGTGAACATTTGCAAGATAATTTTATCGCCCAACACTATTACTATCTTATGTTAAGGTAAAAATGTATCAGGATTACCAAGGACGAGCAAGTTTCAAGTCTCTTCAAGTTTGGTTTAATAGTGTACTGAGATTACTTGAAAACAGATGGCTGCTGGATCATAGTAAAACACAATAAGTTGTCTGCGACACACCCATTTGCTGGAAAATGGACGGCAGTAATGTAAACAATATCTGATTTGTAGTACGGACATATGGAAAAACACCAGTTTAGTCTCTTGACAGACAAACGAGAGAAGTGATTTTCTACGGACACCACAGCTATTTTTCTTTGCGATTTGCAGTGTATTGTATTCAGTGGCATACCTTGGGAGTACAGTATATCATTAATTCACATCCTCTCTTGTAGTTTCCTGCGTAGATCGTGTTAACTAGGACTTGGGCTCACCAAAACACTAAAAGCACCCACCATGTTCAGTGGGTTTTCGAGTCTCTTTCAATGTCAGTGGACTGTAGTGGAGAAATTAAGTGGAGAACATTCCTTCCTCAACGCAGTTTATAGACATTCGAATGCCAAGAGCACGGCGTCAGAAGCAGACAAAGAGCTTCACTTTCATTGAAAAGGATGCTCTTCGCAAAGACATGATCAAGACCAAAGAGTGATATTTATAAAGCTGTCGAGTACTATCTGGCCCCATTAGGGGAATTCAATGAATAGGAATATGACGTCTTTGAAGGATTTTCCTCGACAAGATGAAATCCTATTAATCTTATCCAAGACGCATAGAGCTCAGAGTAAGATGCCGCGTGGAGGGCGTTTAGTGGCTCATGGGTTCCTGGCCAGGGCTGAGAGGTGAAACCACACCCTTTCCAATACGAAGAAGCCTCGACAAATGTCAGACCAAAAATTAATCCACAAAGCCTCCAGTCTCCAGAGCAGGTATCTGGTCCCAAACCGGTGTGACGCTAGCATGAAAGCATGGTTGAATTAGCAAGCTAACGATCGCTAGCTAACTAACCAACCACTTAATCAAAACTGATAAACAACTTAACACTTCAGCTACACACTCTTGTGCACAGCGTACGAAAGCACATCACTATTGCCAGATAGTCAATCATTAACACTGATTCCCCAGATGTCATAATGGGCGGATAGCTTCTTTTCCAGGGAGGGAACAGGCTTGGGTTTATGACTATCTCAGAATTGGCCATGCAAGATTCTGGCTTCCTTTTTTTAAAGACAGTAAATGGCATGTTGAGGCTTTTTCTTTTTTTGACCTCTTTACCTAGAGAAAGAGGTAGCTGCAACAGGTGGAGAGCAGAAAAGACATCCGAATGCTGAATCACAAAGATGTAATAAAGTGCATCAAATTGCAGGGATGGAACCACTCCTTTACTGGAACAGCATTCTCTGTGACTTTCAGAGAGCATTCTCAAAATAGTCTCAAAAACAGGGTGCGTCTCAGTATTAAATCGCAGATACTCTGGTGGGTCTGGTGAAATGGCTCAAGAGCTTCTACACAACACTTCGTGAAGTAACAGAGATTCTACAAATCACTGGAATGCCTGTGAATACGTTGAGACAATTATGTGAGAGGAGGAGGAGGCGGCGGCGGATGAAGGGATTCCCAGACGTCTGAATTAAGAGCATACACACAATTACACTCGCACAGTAACATCACAGGGCAGAAAGCGTAGAGAAGAACGTACGCGCACGCATCATGGTGGGATCAAAATGAGACCGTACAGCCAGTGTAGCAGACACTTTTAATCTCCGTGCTCCTGCTCTGAATACAGATCTGGCCAAAGTAACAGGGCAGCGAGGTCTCTCTCTCTCTCTCTCTCTCTCTCTCTCTCTCTCCAGATGTAGCCCCGCAACACATTAGCCATGCAGCGAGCCATGGAGTGCTAGGCTATTATCGGGGACGAATTTTGAGTTCTGACAGGGAAGACCAGGCGAGTCTGTGGGGCCCTTTGCTAGAGTGTGATTAGCATTGCAGATGCAGGTTTCTGTAGGCGTCAGTTTCAACAAACTCAAGGCCCCGCTCCTCCCTCCCGCTCCGTCTCCATGCATGATTAAAATGTAACAGTTTGTGCGTGGGAAATTCACAAGAGCAGAATTATTCTCCGACACTCACGGAGCCTATTTTTCGCTCAGGTATATGTTGTGCGCTTCCTTCTGCACGCGCTCTCTTGCTCCTTTCTCTCAAACATAAATACACACAAGGGCTCGGGCCCACATGTTTTTTTTTCTTCTTTTTTTCACGACGCCGGAGCCAAAATCGTCTCAAAGCTGCCAGGAGCTCTTATTTTTCTGCATGTATTAGATATTTAAAAAATGTATGTGTGAATGTGAAAGAGGACATTGCATGAAATGAGAGTTGCGTGAGTTTCCTGGAGGTGCAGGACAAAGATGGTAATTGGCAGCGCGACTCCAAACCTGGAGCACTGCATAATGCTGTACTGAAGTCATATACATAAATATAAGCATCGTCAGAATTATTATAATAAGCACAACAATAATCGTAATGACACACCCAATGACATAATAATGATGACAATAATGGCATATTCCTTGTTATATAACCCTGCTGAAAGCCATTCAGGTCACGGTCCTCACACAGACAACCAGCATGGTATTGATCCATTTTAAAATGAATATGTGATCAATCAAACGTATCATATCCATCGCTGTGGACAACAATAAAAAGCTGATGCTTAATGAAGGCCTGTAGTATCGGGGCCATTTATCAGAAAATCAATATACTGTATTGGTGTGTCAACCAACTGGATACACACACACACACACACACACGCACACACACTTAGGTCACTTTTGGGGATATTGCACAGGCGTGAGACCGTCACACAGCATTATATATATATATATATATATATATATATATATATATATATATATTTATTTTTCACGATTTAATTTGCACATTAATATACTTTATCGAATTGTTGGCCAATTTTTCTGAGCATTTGCACCGCAAGTAAAGGCATCAACCTCAACCAAAATAACTTTGTTCAGAACGGACATATTCAAAAAGCTTCACTTATACTGTACAACAACACTGAGACACATTGTATTAAGCCTACTCCTTTCAACCTTTCACAATGAAAGCCCCGAGACATGTACAGTACAACGAAACTATTTACCTGAGGGACCTCTAAAGAAAACTAGCTTTCATTAGCTTACGATATACAATTAACCTCAGACAGACTGTCAGACGCTGCTCTGGATCCTGGTAGTTGGTCCTCCGCCTGCACAAATCTATTTGAGCCTTTTTTCTTCTTTTTTTTCTTATGCTGCAGCTGTCGCAAATATGCATCGCCGCCAGTATGAATAGTTTTGATGCGAGATATTCACAGCCGAGTATATCGCGTTTCCTTGTCAATGCCTTCAGGCTGCATTCAAATCAAATCAGTTGTTGTGGCAGGAGAAGCAGGGGGAAGTTGGAAAAATAAAATAAACAGCAGTGGGCTGCAAGGAAAAGTAAAAAATGTTACTGTGATTACTGCGAGTTCGAGCTTGCTATATTGTTATGGCTTCTCTCACACATATTCATTAATTCATTTACATTAAAACACACATGAGGCGTCTTAAGCGCACAGTGTCCATACTGCTCTTTACAGTCTCGGCCCACTTCAATTACACATTGCATTAATAACTAATAAGGTTATATGTTGCCTCGATGTCAGTCAATCCATAGTCTGTCTCGCGGCACGTACCGGAAGAAACAAGCTCTTCACCGAGAACACCTTTGAGGTGCTAAAAGTCGAAATGTTTTTAAGTCGCTGCTATATTTAAGGATGCTCAGCTCTCAGCAATGTCAAGAGCACATAATGGCGCACATCCTTCCCATTGAGAAATGAGAAAACGAAAGCAACAGGCAGGTCTCTAGAGGACACTCTCCTGCAAGAGACGCCAGTGAAATGGGAAAGAAAAAAAGAAGAAGCTTTCAGCACAATGGTGTTCTCAGGTTAGCGTGGGCTTCCCTTCCTCTGGCATTATCACAAGCCCAGAGGAAGATCGTTTCCTCAGAAGCCTATTTTGGGATTATTTAAGAGCAGTAAAAGGAGCCGGGTGGCCTTTTTTTTTTAATTAGTACATTCATTAACACTGTAGTGTACTTTAAGGAAGATATTTTTCTCCCCTCTGAAATTCAATTTGGGTGCTTTATGCAGGTACTGTCATTGTTAGGTACCGAGGAAGTCTAGCATGCAGCATGTTTCTCCTGGGTGGCTAATAAACCGCACATTCAAACAAGTTCATCTTTTCACAACCTTTAAAAAAAAGCCTTGTTTTTGCTCGACCACTATTATTCAGACTTGATCCAATACCTAGTTTAATTTAGCATTAGTAAGAAAGCTAAACCAGCAGTGGCTTTGTGGCGGCGATATTTTGTACCTAGTGTCATGACGGCCCTACTCGGCCTCTGATTGGCTTTCCCTTTTATTCTGACCCAAACCAACCTGCATGCCTAAACCCTAACCCACCCAACAAGTCCAAGCCAAACAGAGGCAGGGTTGGACGGGTCATGAGGATTTGTAATTCGGGGTCCTGCTGGTTGAGTAGCATTAGTGCATTCTTATAGGCAACAACAATCATCAAATGTTCTCGTAGAAACGCGGTAAATGGACTGTACCTTTATGGTGCCTTTCTAGTCTTTCGACCACTCAAAGCGCTTTAACACTATTTGTCATCCTTCACCCATTCACACCCATTCAGACAGTACCATGCAAGGTACCACCTGCCCGTCTGGTCTATTTAACATCCATACAACATTCACACACTGTAGGAACAGCTACGCACATTAAGGCCAAGGACACAGCGAGTAGCCAGTCCTCTGATTGAAGGACGACCACGCTCTACCACTGAGCCGCAGTCGCCCCATTGATTACTTTAACTTTTGAATATAATTGATCCCAATTAGTTCAACCAAATTACTTTAATGTCAAAATGTGTTTTTCCAGAAAGAATGTTGTGGTTATTATGGATTTCATTATTAATACTACTTTCTCATGAAGAAAATACCTAATACCTGAGCTTCGGAAATTGTGCTCTCAACAAGTGTGTGAAAGGACCCTGATTGAGATGGGTGGCGGACATATTCCATTCCAAAAAGTCACACTTTTTTTACTGACAAAAAAAAAAAAAACTGATTATAGTCTGCATGATGTTCGCGTTTCACCGTGTTTTGCAGCAGTCAGACTATCGTGGTAACAGACGGGAGATGTGAGGAATTAAGCCAAGAGGCAGATTTGATATCAGAGTGTCAGACTACCTCAAGGCCTCCCGCCCTCACCTTCATCTCTTTTCACTTTGGTATTTATTTATTTCCACAGCGAGAGCTGTAACCCTGCATACCCAGGAGTTCTGCCTGTGTCTGGCCCATATTCTAACATTAGCTCCCCCGACCTCTCTCCCGCTGCCTCCCCGCTACGGCAAATTTACTTTAGACTCAAATGTAGTTATAAATGATAGAAAGGCAGAAGAAAGAAAATGGATTGCACGCAGTGCAGGTGAAACAAACGAGGGCCCAGAGGGGACACTAAAACAGAAAGAGACCGAAATGAGCAAGGAGAGGCGATGAAGACCGCACAGAACTGGATAATAGAGCGGCAAACGATGCCAAAAGTCAACAGGGAGGCATTTTGGAATGTCATTTAAAGTGCACGAACGGCACGGCGTAAAGCAAAGTGAAACTGACACAGGAATTGAAAGCGAGAGCGGCGGCAGGTGAATGGAGAGCGTGATCTAAATGAGATGTTTCGACTTAAAAAAAGGTCTTCTCTTGCCATAAATTCTGAATCTCACTGTGTTTCAGCGCAAACTGAAACTGTATTCACTGCGAGGCTGCTATTGATTATTTTTGCCTTTGTGTGTTTCTCTAGCATGTTTTGTCTTTTGTGTGAGCTGGATTCTGACGTGTTTGCAGCAGCAATGAAGATAAATGACACACCACTTGCCATGCTCTTAAGCATTTCTACCAAGTAAGGAAAAAGGCAGCATCTTCAACAACGCCGTCATCAAATGTTTATTTCTGGCCAAATAAAATTCTGGTATGAATAGATGACACGCGCCATGCTTCCCGAGCCCCCGACCACAGCGTAATAAATGACAGCAGGTGATAGACGAACACAAATCACACTGATTCCCTGACATCATATGCGCGGTAATAAAAACGACTGCTGACTGCCCCGTCGCGCGTGATGGAGGGGGAAGAGACGGCGTACCGCTGCACGTTTCACAACAAATATTGTGTGCAATCCAAGATGGTCAATATGGCGTCGTTCACCTCATGTCAGGATGCGGGGGTGGCTGAGCTGGAGCGCTCAGTGAGGGCACAAATGAAATGAAAAAAAAAACAGGTTGTTTGCTCAGGCTGGGAACAGAGCAGCGCTCCCAGGGATCACCTGCTATTAAGTAAGCACCCTGTCAATACTATTGGCCCCATCGAGCCGTGGCCTGCAACCCTCCCTCCTCCCCCTTCCTATCATCATTATAAAGCACTTCAAAGAATAGAAAGGCCATTAAACAGGCAGCGTATAGTGAAACACGGCCCGGGTGTTTCTAGTTGACCAGCCTGTGGCCTCCCAGCTGTCCTGTTGCGCGGACGCCAGCGCTCTGGTTGATCCTCTGTCTGAGAGCACACTCCTTGCCGCGGGGCCACATGGGCTGGTCAGGGAGGCTGTGGCTTTGGCCACAGCCTCCGTGTTTTAACATTTTTTAATTTATTTTTAAGGATGACAACATCAGAGGGGCCACACGCCCTGCAACGGCTGTGTGCTTCTGTGCTGGCACCACGCAGGGCATCAGATGCCAAGGCAGTGCTCTCAAATAGGGGAATTATGATTCAGAATTTTTGTTTTTTTTGCACTGGTGGCATAATGCCTGTCACAACAACATATATATATATATATATATATATATATATGGTGTTGTGAAATATAATAATTCCTGTGCTACTCAGATACACTGAATGACCTTTAGTGCCGGCTGACTGTATCTTCCCTGTTGAAATGTGCATGTGCGCCACATGTGCAAAGGTCCCTAGGCGAGAAGCAGCGACAAATTGTCCTTGGCATCTGGCATTGTTTTGATTCCCTCTGGTGAAGAGTAAGTGACCTAAGAGTTAGTTTAAAGGTTTACGTCATCATGGATTGTGACTTTCTCCATTGAGAGAGGGGAGTGTTTGGTATCGTGTCTCCCAGTTCCTGTGACCTGTAATGTACTCTCCAAACTTTCACATTTCCGTGTAGGAAAGTTCACACCGATACTTGCCTGAACACTTCAGAGATTCTGGAGACAGCCACGGAGGACTTTTCATCAATAATCTTCGCTTTATCTGACTGTGCAGAAGAAAAAAAACGTATTTATAGTGTAAGACAGGCAGAGAGTAGGATGACAAAGGAGCAGCAGAAATAATTTAATTCAAATTCACCTCCATTGTACGGCATTGGCAAATCTCAGCAGCAGACAACTCCTCAGAAAATAGAACGGAAACTGCAGGCAAGCCATGTAACTGTCAGGCGTGATCAATGTAACCACGCCCAGCAGTGATGTCACGGTGTACTGGCACACTCCTATATCACTGCAGCTGAGAGAGAGGTCAAACAACTGGAAGTCCGCAAAAAGACCATTTCCAAAATACTGAAATTGAACTAAAATGAATATAAGAATTGAGTTGACAGAAGCATTAAAAGGTCAATAAGACAAAAAACGTGATAACATGATTCCGTCACTTAACTACGAATGTAAAAAGAAGTCAATTAAATCCAAACATTTATTTGTATACCCCAAATAAAAAACTTTTTGAAATAATGATAAATATATTTATTCCATTTCAAGCCAAATCATCTGTCACCAAAAAAATCCGAGAGTAAATAGAAAGATCTGATCTTTGCAAATGGGATGTTGTCGCTCTTGCTGAGTGCAGCATTAATGCAAGCTCTGCGAATTCCAAGCCATCGCTTGTTTGCCAAAAAACGAGTGCATTTGCTGTAATGCTGTAAGATTCTCGCCATCCAGCTGGCAAATGCGCTGCTGGAACCAATCGAAGCGTCTGACTGTCGAAAACCTGCCCGAAAAGCACAAAGTATTTGGGGAGAGCCAGATTTTCGCAGAACCAATATTGCGTAGCAATCTGAATGTCACGCTTAGGAGTGGGTTAGTGAACAGAGAGCGCTGCCGTTGGGACAGTGACAATTTGACGAGAGTACATCCTGAATGTGTTGCATTTCGCTAATCTTGCAAAATGTGCAAGCAGTCCTCCTCGCCGTGTTTGTCAGCTGCTTTGGGGATTAATTAGCATAGTCGTGTTGGAAGTGGAGCCGCTGCAGAATGAGACCATGTCCATTATTTCGCACGCCGTTAGTGAGCCAGCATCTCACCCAGAGAGAGAGAGAGAGAGAGAGAGAGAGAGAGAGAGAGAGAGAGAGAGAGAGAGAGAGAGAGAGAGAGAGATGTCAAACAGGCAAAAGTCCCCTGGGTTGAGTGGCATCGACCTTTCTATAAAATAATACAGTGATACAGTTATGCAACCGTTTTGAAAATATTTGTTTTACGAGAGGATCCATGCAGCAATGTATTTTATGTTCTCAGTCTTGGTGGAAGAATGTACTCCAGTGTCATATTAAAGGGGTTCAATGTGTAATTCAGAGCACATCTATTGGCTCCACGTGGAGCTGAGCTGGCAGCTGGCGGCTAGCAGCTAACGGTGCTGACAGAGCTAACAGTGTTTACCTGAAGGGGATCTGGAGGATGGGTGCTATACAGTATGTTTTTTGTGTGTTTTTTTTTATACATTTTTTATACATTTGAGGTCATTTTGGGGATCTTGTATTGTTTTAACCCTTATTGAGATTCATATTTCAGTTCTGGGGGATTTAACGACACCTGTTGTTAGTATCTAAATAACCAAAGTTGCGTTCAAAATAACACGTCAATCAATCACTGCAGGATGGATTTGTAAAATGTTGGTTATACTAAATATGATTCCTCTTTAAACAAAAGAAATGGTTGCTTTTTCAGATTATATGTCATTATTTAAACATTCGATGGCTCTTGTCTTTTGAATTTCATGCATGCCATTTCAATCCAACGCAGGAATGGCGGACTCTGCCATTGACACTGCAAACTACTATATGGGTGTAAATATATTTAATGGCTAAAGTAGAATAAACACCAGCCTGAAAAGGTATCAGAAGTATTATAAAGTTGTGCAATGCAGCCTCCGGTTTCAGCACCACACGACAACGGACAGCGACAAATAGTAAAGGTGCCGTAATGATGCATCCCATTGAGGCAGAGACAACTGGTTCAAGTTAGGCATTGACATCGAGTAGTGAGGGTCAGAAAAGCTCATCGGTCATCGGACCTGAACAAATCAGGTTACTGCACACCTGGCCAATCCCAGGGTGGGTCATGCCCTCTCAATATGAGATACTCCTATGGCTGTACTGAATGGCTTCACTTCGAACACTGACATGTGAATTCTAAATCCACATGTGTATGCCTCGCAGCTTATTTTCATGTCTATTTATTTAGTTTGAAGCCGGTATCAGGCGACACTAATATTATTGGTGACATTTCCAATAACGCCAGAGCGTTGTAAAGAGCAAAAGTCTAAATACATTGCAAAAAGATAGATACAATAAACTCTGAAATATATTCACATGTTTTTAATCGAATTAAATATTCTGCTTCAGTCTATTTTTTTTTTTTTAAACAACATTTTCAATGCAGGAAACCACTCATTCCGAATCCGACATTTAAAGAGCAACGCATCAGCTGCCTGGCTTTAAAGGGCTTCCAAACGGGACATGCCACTCAACACATCATTGGTTACGATTGATTACGAGAATAAACACAACCCCTTGATCTCCTGCGCATTACTTTGCGCCCAGATTGTGCGTTGCGTAGCTTGCAAAAGTCTAAATGCCCTTTCGCCATGCTCTTTAGACGACGCAATATAGATCGTTCAAATAAGGTCAGAGAACTTTCGAAGCCAAATCCTTAAACATTGTGTACGTAAATTACAGATTACAGATTTTTTAACCCAGTTTGAACTACTTAATGCAATTCATGAACTGAGAAGATGATTTGGGACACTGGCTGACAGCCCCTTCTGTCATCTGTTTGGAGACATAGTTTGCTTAGTAACTCACCACGGGCTTAATTAGAGGAAGAACCATTGCTGGAGTATTTTACTTAAAAACAATTCGGCTCCTTCACTTGAATTTCCCCAAAGTCAGAGTTTTCACCAGAGGTTTGCCTCTTATTTCACCCGCAGACACTGCGGGTGAATATGCCATTATTCTCTTGTTAAATGCATTAAGGGATTCCTGTTGTGACACAGTGTTGTAATTATTTTTGTTGTTCCCTTGAAACCGCCTCGCCTATACTTCCCACTTCATACAGTGTAGGTAAAGCCTTTGTTCATCTCACAGAATGCATGTTTACTCCCAGATATATGGCATGATCATTTTACATGTCGGTGTAGAACACACCATTTAATAAAAAAACAACAAACAGAAAGAAAGAAAGAAAAATATTGTTTTTTCCCCCGAAGGAAAAATATTGTTTAGCTGCATTGCATTGTGGTCCATTGAGTACAATTAGGACCAATCTACATACTAAGCTAAGGCAAACACCAATGGCTTGTTGAGCCACAAAAAGCTTGAAGGAAATGAATGAGGCAATTTATTGCTGATGGCTCTCTGAAAAGTAAGAATACTATTTCTGTGAGCAACTAAGTGGTTGTAATGGTTCCGGCCATTTATCCGTTTTAATGGGTCATTAAAGGAGAGGGAACTAGCAGAGTGCACTCAGCATTCCCACATGGACAGGACCTTGATCACTGGGCTTTGCTACGTTCAGATAATAATTGTCAAAGCCGCTCATGTCTCTCAAATCAATATCTCTTCATGTGTTATTTACACGCTTTCCATCCCCCAAAAGGTTGCTTAGAATTCTGGTTCTCCAAAAATCTGGTATACCTTTTTTTTCTTTCTCCAGTGAGCAAAATAAGACAATAAAGAAAATAATTGGGGACAGAGCTCATATCTCATTGTCATATCTCACATGCGCTTTATTCTGTTCCTCAGTCCGTTTGTTCCTCATGACTTCATACCGTTCTTGTCGGTTTTAATTAGTGTTTCTAAATAATTTTAAATACCAATGCATTAGTGACCCGCGGGACACCAGTCAGAAGCTCCCAATTATTATTAGTTTTAATAGATAGAATAGAAGAGACGGATACAAAATTTGCCGTGTGTCCTAATTAAAGTATCGCACACAATCGGGGCGGTGACACGTCGGTCATTCAGCGACAGATGCAGCAGACACACATTTCCTTGTGTGCTCTGTCTGTTTTCCTTTTACACTAATATGCAAATGAACGGTAATTTTCCAAAAATAATAATCGTCTGGGGTTGTTTTGTGTTTATTTTCTTCAGACGACATTCATTACATAACTAACTAGAGACCGTCTCGCAATGCGATGCCACCAGCCAGAACACCAAATCTGTCCGGAGACCGACTCGCAAGGTCCAAACAACACGCTGCCGTGGCAGGCGGTGATGTTTTGAGAAGAAATGCGTGTCTTACAGTAATTTACTCATGGGATCCCCCGGGTATGATAGGTTAAATAGGTTGCTGGGACGAGGGTTACGGCATGGCTCGGCAACAGAAGGGAGTGAAAGAGGATAGAAGTCCATCACCCAGCTTTTCCGAAAAGCTTGTGTAAAGGGGCAAAAGAAAAATCAAGGTTTTATGAGGAAAAGGCACAATCATAATTCCATTGCAGTCTTTCTCCTCACCTTAGATCACCTGTACAGTGATCTGACTTGGGCTCTCAGAGAAAAGAAAAGAGGGGTAGAATCCATTGCCTAGACAGAGCATCTGCCACTATTTACTCTGCAGCTCTGTGTTCCGTTGATAGAAAATAGATGAGGTGCTAATTGATGCGTGCCACCAGTAGTCCTCCATCCTGTGTGAGACTGGGGCTTTGCTACAGAGGCCCTCTTTGTCCTCAGCTCCTCTGTATAGATTTCCTGGCATATGCTTGGATTTCTTGACTGGTACAATTCGTAGGATTCACAATCCTGGGACAGCTCAGCCACTGTGTGTGTGTGTGTGAGATATTTTTTTTTTTGGGATGCCAGTCGTTTTGATGCTAGGCTTGAGGGAAATACTGTATAAAACATATATTAGAAGCTCTATCCAAACCACACTTCCTTCCAGCAGAGACAGTACGAACTCAAGTCATTGTGGAGTGGGAGGATTTCTTCTTTTTTTTTCTTCCCCTCTCGCTTAGTCACAAGGCTTCTCAAGTGGATATCAGACGGTGCATAATATTTTGGAATATTCATGCATGCATGTGAATGTGCGTTGGCCTGGGATTTCAGTGCATTTAAGCACATTTTAATGGTCCAGACCCGCTCCGTTCCCAAAAGGGTTCGGTCTCCGGCTACGTTTGCGGGCAGCCAATTAGGCAGCACGCGTAAAAGGTAGGTAATATCCTGTGAAACACACACACACACACACACACACTAATTTGATGCTGTTGCATTAATTCTGGGGATCGGCATTCTGGCGTCAACGAATCGCAGGAGAAAAGCTTTCCCGTCTCAATGAGCCTCAGGGTTCCGTCACATTTCTAGTTAGAAATCCACAAACAGTATATTGCAGTCTGGGTTTTTAGAGCAGCGACAGTTTCATCTAAAGAACCGACACATCTGGGGATCTAAGTAATTACTGATCTTTGCCGCTGACCGGAACAAACTGCTGGTCCAACTGAGCATACTGATCTTATGAGGAATTAGTTTTTTATAAAAAAAAATAGTGCTCAGAAAATGCCATTAATCGATTTGTTGATTAAAGCCATTCATCAAGCATGTGCAATGTTTTTCTGGTTCCAACTTATTAGATGCCAGGCTTTGGTGCACTCTACTTGCTCAGCGGCCCTAAACGAGAAACGATGGCGCGCTAGATACTTTCCCAAATAGAGTCTTTCCTCCTCTCGTTAGATGTAGACAGCCTTCTGTCAGAATAAACTTCCAATGTAGGTTTCAATTTACTTTGTGGTTTGGGATGTTAAATAACTACGTTTGTTACATTACTGGCATTAGTAAAATAAGTGATCGCTGACTTGGTCTCTCAGGACAAACTCTTTTTGACAATTTGAATGGCTTAATGATATCAGATTCAATTCAATTGAATTCAGTTTATTTTGTTTAGCCCAAAATCACGAATTACAAATTTGCCTCAGAGGGCTTTACAATCTGTACACATACGTCATCCCTGTCCCAGGACCTCACATTGGATTAGGAAAAAATTCCCCCCAAAAATAGAAGAAAAAAAACCTTTATAGGTTAAAAAGGAAGACACCTTGAGGAGAGCAACAGAGGAGGATCCCTCTCCCCGGATGGACAGAAGCATTAGATGTCATGTGACCAGAATGAACAACGTAACAGAGTTACAGCACATTACATGAATATGACAGAAATGAATCATATAATGAGTAGTAGGCATGGACCATGATCCATGTCAGCAGAAGGAGGTAGAGAGGAGGAGCATCAGGAGGGCCGCCATGGCAGGAGGCAGGAGGCAGGAGACAAGGCACAGGGTTTATTATTTGGAGAATCTGAAACGTCAGACTGCCGTTGGACTAAAGACTATGATCCTGAAAGTGGGTTCATACAGAGAGAGACGCTAGATGCAATGAATTGTCAAATATGGCGATATGCACACAATCTTTCCTGGAAGGCATTCATGAATTTGCACCAGTGTGTACACTCAAAAAGTGAACCCTGCTTCCTTTGCAAACCTCTGCAGGAAATGGGCACAATCGTTGGTCTGGGAAAGATACAGAACAGGTGTGGGGAAAGAGGGGTCGCCTGAAGCATTCAGTCAACCTTGACTCCAAAGGAACTGAACCGAAACTTAACCAAATGGCAATTATTTTGTGATGAGGAAAATGTAAATGTTTTGTATTTGCTCAAAACACTTTATAAACTGTCTCATGAATAGAGTTGGAAGGGAAGAGCTATTCCAGTTGCCCCTGGTAAGAGAAGTCACATTATTTTCCCCCTCAAAGTGTTACGTCACTCACAGTTGCAGCACTTCTTCTACGGTTTGCATCGACGTGAAACTCTCCTCATTTAAATCATTCCCCATAGCACCGGTGGTAATAACATGAATCTACAGATTTGTCACATTATCTGGCAACGTTTTGTGTTTCGACAATCCATAACATTGAGGATGTTGCGCAGAGAAACAACTGAAGTGGCAGCTCTACCCGAGAATGTGATTCCAAAAATGTGTTCACTTCTGACAGACATCGTGCAGACCTCTGTGCAAACGGAACCACCTCGAGGCGATCTAAGAAGCAAGCTTCTCGCAAAATACCGAAATGATCAAACCGATTCGGCTTTTGTTTACTGTTTAGGGAAGGAAGCTTTTAAGCGTGTGTGGAGTGAAATGTGTTTGTGTAGAGCCATGGCCGGATTAATCGGTTTTTCGGGGACCCTCGGGGGCAAAAAAAACGTTTTGATTAAACCCTCCGTCCCCATCAAGTACAGAAGCCAGCCAAGGCCTAATGGAGTACTCAACGGGCCTGTACTCTTCTACGTGTCAGTCAGCGTGAGGTGATATGACTTAAAACAAAGAAAGGGCCCGACAACATTAGGTAGGACCCACTTTTTTTGTTTCAGCAGTGCAGGATCCCAACCAGCTGACAACTCTCACTAAGTGTCCGTCGCCAGACTCTGTCAGACACAAAGGCGTCTGGTGAGGGCGCCGACTCCTTCCCTCTCACTCCAGTGTCACCTTGGCTGTCGCGGCCGACTCAAATCCGCTCGGAGTGAATTCTCGGGGAGTGACGGTGGCGATTGCTAATCCGTCAGAATGATTTGGTGACAGGCGAAAGTGCTAATCCTCCCCGTGTTATTCAGTGCCCAGTGCGGAGCGCCTAATCCCTCGCTGAGGGTCGGATGTAAAAAAAAAGATGACGGCAAGTAAAAGGGCTTTCTAGGAAAAACGGACGTTCACGCCTCCAGCACACACTGGTATTAGCGCGGCCAATATTTATATAGTAAACATGTTTTGGATTCTAAGCCAAAAACGTGTTCCTGTGGTGGATTGGCAGCAGAGCGAAAAGACGTTTTGTTCCTCGGGCGAATAGAAATAATTTAAAAACCTTTTCTTCAAGTTTCTTCAACCTGTTTTGGGGTAAAAAGAATAATTCAGAAACTGACTAATTTTTTGAAGTTTGAGTGAGCGTAATTGAAATTTTACTCTCACAAAATGTTCAGTTGGTGTGACTTATTTAAAACGTTGGTTGCTGAAAGAAGCCGTGGATGTGAATGATGCTGCTGCAGCTTATTTCTCTCACCCGCCTTCCTAAATACAAACTGATGTGAAGCCGGGGAAGACATGTCGCGGATTTGGCACGAAACGTCTACAAGAGTTCAAACATGTGTCTGAGAAAAAGAAGAAAAAAAACAAGCTGCTCCAGAGAAGCACCCAGCAATCAAGCTTTTGTCAGATTCTTGTTATTAATAATTGGTAACAGGCAAAATGACTTCCTAGAAATGTGGAGCTGAATATGGAGCTGACTCAGTTTGTAAGTGGAGGAGACTTTCCAGGGAATGAGTGGAGTGCAAGTTCTAAGAGAAAGACATTTGTAATGAGAGCATATTACGAATGCAAATCCCTTGGCGGCTCATAGGAAGTGAGTGACTTTTAAAGCTAGTATTAATTATCGGAGCTGTCAGGAGCATCTTGCTTTAGCTTCCGATACCTAATGTCCACCAGTTGAATCATTCATTTTCAAGAGGAAATGATGGAAAGGCATGCAGGGACTGAGCGTTAGTGTGCAGGAAATAGCACTGCAAATGAATTGGAAACTTTTATTCAAACTGCACCAGTTAATCCCCTAATTATTAGCACTCTGATGCAAATGGAGTATTTTTGACTGTGGGCCCTCTCATTCACAGAGATGAATCATCTTCTCTGACTGAATGAGGGGCCTGAAGCCTGGGAGGGAGCGAGCTGGAGGGATTTGACAAAAACAAAAGGTCTCAAAGAATATCTTCTGATTGTGAAGCATGCATGAAAAAACGGACACAATGAAAGGAATAGTTTTGACATTGTGGGACATAAGTTTATTCACTTGCTTGCCAAGAGAACGGTGAGAAGATCGATGCCACTCTCTGTGTCTGTCTGGGTGATCCCTTAAAGCCGGATACATGATCTAATTATAGACATTGTTTTTCTCCTTCTTCCTTTAAATTTAAAATGTAATTCAAACCTTTTAATGGAAAATAAATGTGGTTATTTATATTCTGTTTGTTTCACAGATAATTTGTTCTCGATTGTTAAAAAACAATTTATTTTAAATATATGTAGATTGTATTCATGTGTGTACTTATATTAATGTGTAAAAGAGTAACTTTTTTAACTTTTTTGTATAAGATATTATGTACAGTATGTGTATATCCTATATTCGTATTACACCTATACATGTGTGCAGAAACACTTATGTGTATTATTTATCTTGTGTGTATTGAATTATTTGATTAATGTCTTGCTATTTGCGGTGGTAGCTACTGGCTTTAGCTTTGTATTTAATACAAAGCTAAAGCCAGTAGCTACGCTTAGCTTAAACCCTGACAGCAGCTAGCTTGGGAGTCTCCGGGGTAACAACATCCTCCTACCAGCACCTCTGGAGATCACTAATTAACACGTTAAATATTGCTTATGTAATCCGTCCAAAATGGAGGCGTGAAAACCACATATTGTGGTTTCACAGGGGATTACTAGCGGGGCTATTTCTTGGCTGGGAGCAGTGACTCTCAGTGCCTCTCAGCCGGCTGCCAGGGCAACCGCTCAGTAACGACCAGACTTATTTCATCAAACAAGACGTGACGCAGTCATGTGTGAGCCTGAGAGCTGCTGGTAGAATTGATAAATGTTAACCTTTTGGCTAGCTGTCTCTCTCAGTCTTCGTGCTAAAGCTAAGCTACAGCGAGCAAGACGTGTTCCTCCCTGTACTCACGCTGCCGTGCTACGATGGGTCAAACCTGATTCTTTCGATGTATACCATCTGCAAAAGGCTATTGCATCATATCTGCCTATCTCTCCCAGTAATCGAATCCAGCTGTTTGCATGGACTCTTATCACAGCATCGCTTCCCGTGAACACAACACAGACATGAGATGTAGAAAGCCATTAATGTTTTCTCTACTCAAAGTAGATACAAATGCCTTATTTATGAGGTTCCTGGTTCTTTTCAAATGAGAGCACTTTTCATTGTTCCCATTTCCTCCGAGATCCAGAGAAGCGTCTGTTGAATGTTAAAATCAAGGACGGGCTCTAATCAATACTCGGGATCGATGTGGGCAACATATAATTGCAACAGGACCCAACTCGGACAGTACAAATGCCTCCCCTGAGTTTTGTGGCAAACACGTTGACAACAAGAGACCGTCTAACATCAGCGGGCTCCTTTTCCTTTTTTTTCTTTCTTTAAAAAAAAAATGTATGTGAGTTAACGCTTGACCTTTTCAAATGGCGACGCCTTTGCCATCATGGTTTGGCGTCATCTGGAATTGAAAGAGACAGTCTCTGCCACGGGAGTTCTCCTTCTCCTGTACCGGGAAGAGAAGAGCATGCCTTTCATTGTGTGTAAAAAAAATTCCCCATGTGAGCTATTTTTGGTATGTTTAATTTTAATAAATTTGTTAGGATTTCACACAAGCTTAACTGAAGATAATCCTCACCCCTGCCCCAGCTGCGGCGAGCCTCGGATGGCGCTCCCACGAACTGAAGAAACTCTGAACTGAACGATAAAGCACTTTTGAAACGCATCACATTGAACTTGTTTGCAGAAGATAACATTATTAGAATGGTTGCAGGGAGAGGGAAATAATATATTATATGCTAAGACTCATTTCGGTGAATGGGGAAGAGGCCTGTGAATCAGTGATGGTACACATATACCATGAAAAATGGATGAGCTCTACCTCCCGAGACTAAAATTAGACAGGAACCTAATATGCTGAGTGTCCTTCAGGTAACACTGTGATTTATAAGCAACAACAAGAGACTCAGGGTGAGAAAAGAAAAGAAAAGAATCTACCGTTCTTCAAAACACTCGCCAAGATAGGGACAGAAACATAATGCCGGTCGACACAGCGTGGAGAATCAGATTATCCCTTTTGGAGGAAACCTAAGCAGCCATTGAAATGAAGCAATGGCGTCTTTTCGAGCAATCGCTTCACACAATGTAATTACTGCGTGACTGTCCTTCTGTGTATACGCTACTGAGGAAGAATAGAAAGGATAACCGTACAATGTAGTATGAATATTGATACACGGTTTCCTGTAGCGTCAGCCACAGATTTGAGCGCGTGCATGTTGATGTTTGAGGGTGGGGGATACATTTCAAGTGGAAATCTTTCGGCAAGTGGCTAATAGATGAGCTACCTAAATAGTTAATTCATTAATGAAGAAGGACATTAATGGGCTTTTTTTGTGGCCTTTTAGCTTCTGGAAGGAGCATCTGTAGCAAACGGCAGTGATGAATTGCTTACTAAAATTTAAAAGTGCAGCCTAATGGCTTATTCGTTTATCAATTAAAAGGTCTTTTATTTAATGTATTGCTTTAATTTAGTGACTCAAAAACTGCCCCGAAGCTGCTCTGAAGATTTTGTTGTGACCAAAAGCCGGAAGTAATTGCTCTCTGTCGTTCAGGTATATAGGTGTCCTCTCTCCCAAGTCCAAGAACAAGAGAGTTAAAACTCAAATGTGTGATGTTGGCGGGTATCGAAGTGCATTTTCTGTTAGAGAATAAAACTCATTTAGGTTTTCGAAAAAGATGAAAAAACGAATGCTGTCCCCCATTAGTGTCTATGGAGCAGCTCCAGACGTTATACCTGATGACATCACACGTTTGAGACTTCTCTGTTTTCTGGCGTTAAGAGAGAGAAGCTCACCTTCTCAAATACTGACTGAACTTTCCTCGGCCACATTGGACTTCCTTATTTAGATGGCGCTAAGAGATAATTGCGAGATTGTTCGTATACTTAGTGCTTGGTGCTTTCTGCTCTCCAAAAAGGCTGCATTAGCGATGGATTCAAAACATACACATGTTGAAGCCTTTGTTAATGACTAGCTTGAGCAAAAGATGACAAGACATTCATCTTGATGGATTTTTGTGAGCCACTTGGGGATGATTTGCATCGTTAACATGAATTGGCAGTCGTCATTGCATCTACCTGACTGAGTGCAACAATCGCTTCTCCTTTTAGCTCAGCTTTGATCTCCACCAGGTCCTGAGGGAAATATCTAGTATCTCTTTCGCTGTGAAACGCTTCAGTGAGCTCACCGGCTTGTTGCTAACTTCTTTCAATCGAGAGTCGGGTGGTAATTCAAGTGACAGCCGTACTTTGCACGTGGTTGTTTGATTTATTGTTAATCTGACAGCGTTTGATTCAGACATGTTGGAAGTGTCCCGGAAATGTCATAACGTCGCAGCTAGTGAGGTTTCCATCACAGCCTTCAGGTAGAAGACTTGTTGGGTTCATGTCTGAATAACCCGCCATATACAGTATATGTAACACAGCCTGCAAACACAGGACAGCAACCAGGATAGTGTTGTCATTTAAAACAAATTATCAGCGACGTGTTTTCCTGTTTCATTGTTTCCGAACGTGTCATACTTACTTAATAAACTTGTTTTAAGCCCAACCACGATTTTTTTTCTAAACCTACACAAGTGGATTTGTTGCCTAAACTTAACTGCGAGCATTTTACAGTTACGACGTGGCGTTTAATGATGCTCTAAGAGCCTTTTCACAACGTTAACCCCGTGGCATACAAAGAACCGTGAAAAGCATAAAATGCGTCATAATGAAATGTAGAAATGTTGGTAATTGTGTGGAATTTGTACACCTTCCTCTGAGATTGGGTTGATGAAACAGGAAGCATGTCTGAAAGGGGCTTACGTTTAAAAGTGGCAAAGTGACTGTCGGTCGGTGTGTTTGTGCTCTTTCTTTCCCCTCTGTGGGGCTGTCGTTAAGAAGCACTACGCCGCCCCTCCCTCGGCCTTTCAGTGTGAGCAAACACCGACTAAGTATTAACTGGACATTTCTAAATCCAGAGACTGCAGGGCAAAGCAACATCCCTCGTGAGCCTGCGGCACAGCCGACGTACCACAAGCCACATGGTGGAGGACAGCATCCGCTGTTGATGGCTCAACAAGGCAACGGCTTCGGAGGAAACACGGTCAGCGGTGCGGAAAGGAGCGGCTTAATTGGCAGAGTTTGAATGCACAAGCACTAATTAGCCGCGAGATGCACGGCCCAACAGCCTCCTGAAAACTGCACTGGCATTTTGCACTCTGCAGGGTGTGCAGACTTCCAAGAATAGAAAATGCATTCGGCTTGTAAGCATTTGTTGTGAATGCACAGTGAATTATCATTAATCTGAGCCAGGGCTACACTGATAAAGTATTCTGCCTCAAAGCTGAAAAGTAACATGGACGAAAGAGCAATCAGCTGTGATTTCCTTCGTCTCGTCAGATGACTTGATGAATAGAACAAGCATCCCTCATGTTTCGTTGAGTCAGTGCATCTCAACAAGGTCCCCTTTAAATCAGCATCACATTACATGGAAAATACCGCTAACGTGACGTAAACACACTTTGCACGTTTAATTATTTGTGCATCAACACACAGAGCTTCTGTGTGTTGATGCACAACAAAAAAAATAAAAAAAGGAAGGAATATCGGTTTAATGTCGCATCCTTTCAGGTCAATCATACGGAGCATGTCGTGTTATGTGCTCACTCCGCGGCAATAATCGCCGACATGTGAACTCTCATGTGAAATAATTCCATTATTCATGCCCGCTATTATATGTGGAAATGAGCAACGCATGCCCATATTTAATATTTCAAGTGAAAACAGAAGGATGAATGAATACTCCGCGCGGTTTACGACTCCATTGATCCAAAGTGACAAATGAAAATTTAAAAAGGAAATATATGCTTCTTTTCTCTTTCTTACTTTTTTGGGGGAGGGAGGATGAAAATGTGCATTAAACATCTTTGCGGAGGTTGTATTGGGTAAGATTAATGCTGAGGAAAACAACAATGGCTGCTTTCCGAGGAATTGGGTGCAACATAAGTGAATTCAAAGCCTCCTGTTTGTGAGGCGGTGCGAAGAGGAGGAGGGAGGATTTATTGTGAAGATTATTATACACGGTCACCACAAAAAGCCATCCATGCCTGTAATTCTGTGTACCTAACCACACACACACACACACACACACACTGTGCTAATAGCGTTATCTTAAAGTACTGCAGACGGCACTTCGCACAGAGATGCAACACAACGCATTGATTCCATGGACACCTGAGGGGCGGACACACATTATGTCAATATAAACCATTATTAATTCATAAATCATTTTGAGGCGATCAATATTGTAATTTGGAGCAGTTTTAAAAACATAATTGGCACAGTCCATTTAGGTCCTTCTCATTGCAAAAAAAAAATCTCTCTGTTCCTGTAGAAAAAGACGTAGATCTGGAAAGTGGGGTGATAATGAGCGGGGCTTTAATGGTGCTCGTCGTGTCGGATTAAAATCAACATGAGCGTTGCCGGAGTGTTGCGAAGATCTCCACGAAGAGCTGGAATCACTTTCCCGAGCTTTAGACAGTTAAATTCACATTAGAAGTCCCAGTCAACTCAAGCAAACAAGGGTTTTACGTAATCTCGTAAGCATGGCTTTCCTTGTTTCTTCATGTATTTCTGCTTTATCTCTCTTCATTCTACCCTCCTCTCTCTCTCTCTCTCTCTCTCTCTCTCTCTCTCTCTCTCTCTCTCTCTCTCTCTCGTCCTCACGCTCACAGTGACTCATGCATCACCCTACAGCTCCTTTTTCGGCTGTCAGATTTTCTACAGTTTCACTGACTCTAATCCAATTCAGAACCAAATCCCAAAACGCCCAACCCTGTAGGCTGCCCTTCTCAATGACCCCCCCTCACCATTACCATTTACCCAGAATTCTGTGGGATATTGTGTGTTTTCCATCTTGCCCATGACACGGTCAGCTCCAAGTGTTTCCAAAAGATATAAAGGGCTCGAAGGGAGTGAAGAAATTACCACTAGACAGTACTGTATGTGTGTCACCTGGGTCAGCCTATCAGAGACATAGCCGTTTGTAGGCCACTCGGAGTGTCAAGTAATATGCCGGTTTTGTGCTATAGATAACTTCAAGTCTATAAAACTATATTATAACGGCATTTAAAAACTGTAATTGTGTTATCACCTCAGAAGGTCAAGTTGGCAAACAGCCTACAGACATGGAGCAACATTTGGAGTTGTCTCTCGAATATCATTGCTACATTCTCTGCTATTGTTCGAGGACTGGCCATTGTTCGGAAGGCCCGTTATTCCAACACCCGAATAGTCCCAAAAAATGTCCCATTGAACCCAAAGCCCATTTGGACGATAGCCCATTATCCCGAAAACAACCGCCCATTCTTAGGAAAGTTCCCCGCAACAAACGGCTAATTATTATGCAGTATGACGTTATTCGTCCTTCCCAATTTCTTCTCCTGCTGGCGAAGGCATGATTCAGCATTCTGCTCTTAGAACTTGTTGCCTCCGTTGGTTGGGTTGCTTAGGTTTAGGCATGAGGAGTGAGATTGGTTGGGTTTCGGGTAAGAATATCAGGGAAAGCCAATCAGAGGCAGAGAGGGGCGGTTGGGGCCGATCAAGCATTTTGCAATATAATCAGCCATGTGCCTTTGTTCGCATGAAGTGTATATTTTAGGAGCAATGGGCCTTCGAAACCCTGTCCTTTTTTTTCGGGACAACGGGCCATCGGCCAAATGAGTGGTTCACCAGCTAGAGTTAGCCACGAGCTTTGACCGTCTGCCTTGTGTTGCTAGGCAGGGATCGTGCAGTGGGTTTATCAAAAATTAAAACAGTCTCGGGACGTAAAAGAACCAAAGCAGTGAACTGAAAGACGCTAAAATGCTTCCTAGCACTGAGGGTGAACTGCAGAGTTATATGATAATTATATCACTACGAGCAGCACATTTCCTTCAATGCTAGAATTAAAAATATTGATGAAACTCGAAAAGGTCAGTTTAATTATCTGCTAATGTGCCACTAGATCTGATACTGTGGTTTAATGGCCGCGAAGCAATGAGATCACAGAGTACAACTTTGGAATCCTTCGAAATGTTACTTTTAATTCTTCCGTATATTGTTTTCTTAAATGTGTGACAACATTTCCAATGTACCCAGCAGCTTCCAGTTCTTTATCCTTACTCCTCACCACGTTGGAAGATATTTTTTATTTCCATCTGCCTTTCACCACCTGTCATTGCCAGAAAGTCTGAAAAGCTTCATTTCTACAGTATTTAGCTGGAAAAACAAAGGCCTCGTTAAAACAAGCTACTAAATCTCCGGCTAACTGTGAACAGTTGCCACACAATGCAAAAGTAAATATCAGCTGCAGAAGCCAACATTCGTTCAGCACTTATTTCTTGTAATCCTGGCAGTGTTTGAACAAGTGGTTTAAAAAAAAAAAAGAAGAAAAAAAAGTGATTTGCTTTGAAACCACATTCTGCCATGTAGACTTGTAGGATCACATACTATTATATCGCATTACATCCCGTCAACCTGTATCTGCTGTCCGTTCAGTCCCTCTGTGGTGGGAGAAACATGTCTTAAAGGCAAACAGCTGAAAACAAAAAGCTGTTGTCTGCCACATATGGATTTGGGACATCAAACAGACTGCTGGTCTTTAGCAGAATCAAAGCGTTTAATGTAATTCACCTTCTGCACTGTGAAACCTGGGTCTGGACAGATTTTGACTATTTATATGTCCTTTAAATATGTCACTTTAGTTCGGAGGATTACATTTTTAAAATGCTGAAAAATGTATTTAAAGTTATTTGAGTAATTCTAGTTTTTTCCAGTGGCCGATCAGGGATGCTGAGCATTCTTTCTTCCAAGGTTTAACTCCAGAGAAAGTCCAACACAACAATAGCCATTTTAATCATGTCTTCTTTTTCAGATATGAGCTTAAATAACTTACAGGGCCGTCGTGTTTTTCAGCACTGCGTGCTGCCTGTCACGCACCGCTCCAACAAGATCACCAGAGCAGTTCCCCACTGCAGCAACAGACAACCGGACTGTAATTATTAAACAGAGAGGCAGAGAGGAACAGGGGCTGACGGCCAGAGGCGGGCAGATAAATACACAAAGACAGCAGCGGGCTTGTGGACGGATAATAAGGTAGACAGACAGAGATAGTTACCAGAGCACCAGATGGATGGGCAACAAGACAGGTCGACAAATAGCAAGGCGGCCAGAATGACAGATTGGAAACACCTTAAACTCGCCTCTGCTGTAGCAACGAAACGGAACTTCCAGGAATGTATTCAATGTGTGTGTTCTCTCAACGCTAGGACCGAGGGAATTTGAAGAAGAAGAAAAAAAATGTCGCCCGCCTTACTCTATTTCTTCCTTTTTTCATTAATGTGATTGGCAGACTACATGGAGCGGATGGGAGTGAGGGTTTGTAGTTGCTGTGGCAACGGCCTGCTCTTTGTTAAAGGCTACATTCCTGGCATCTGATGTTTCTGCGCCGCGATCGATAGAAAACCCAGCCTGCAGGAGGGACTGATGAACGGACTGGGGCTTTTGCCAGGCCAGGCAGGACCGGCGAGAGAAAGAGAGAGAGAGGGGAGTTAGGTGGAAGATGTGCAAACAGGAGGACGGAGAGATAAAACAGCGATAGGAAGAAAGAGGACGATATGGAGATGTGAGCTGTGCAGCTGCTGAGCCGGGTGGAGGGGTGAGTGCTGTGGGTAAGAGCTGTGTGTGTGTCTGTGTGTCTGTGTGTGTGTGTGTGTGTGTGTGTGTGTGTGTGTGTGTGTGTGTGTGTGTGTGTGTGTGTGTGTGTGTGTGTGTGTGCTCTCCGACTCCTTCTGCCTCATCTTGGCTATTTTCTGAACGTCACTCACCTCGCTATCAAAGTATGGTGTGTGCCTGTCTGTGTGCTCATCATCGACTTACCTTTTTTTATTTTTTGGCGGATTCTGCTTTGCGGTGACTGACAGAGATCTGCGAGCAGTCTAAGCGCTTTCTTAAAGGAGCCTCTCATATTTGTTGCATGTTTCTTTGCCGTTTGCGACGTGCGCCTTGACATTTTCCAGCGCTCACAGATGTGCCTGACGTTTTGCACACCTAATTGGCGAAGATGGCCATGAGCAGAATTCAGATACGACTGGTAATGAGGCAATTATGGTCAGTCTCACTGTCTACAGAGCCATCTGCCAATTCAACAACCTGTGGCTGCTGCAAGGTGTTTTTCTGTCTCGGGCTGTCTTTCTGAGCTGTGAGGAGCCATGGCTCTCAGAGAACATAGTGTTTAACAGTTGAACTATGCATCCTCCCCCTCATTACCCTGCCGTTATCCTGGAGAAACCCCTTTCGTATGTGGTGGATAGGAGCTGGAGGCACGTTTCAGAGGAAGGGAAAATGTAAAAAAAAAATGACAGAAAAAAACACAAATCACATCTTTCAAGACTTCCCAGATTAAATATTTAATTTCATACATTGGTTTCCACACGTAGCATGTAGTTATCCTGCCATGCAGAGCGGAAAGAGCTGCTATACCAATGTGCCTTCATGAGCTGTGACTGTTTGCTACAGAGAGGATGTTGCTCTGCCCCACTGTGTGGACCGGGGTTTTAGCACACATCTGAACGCCGAGCGGCTGCATCGTGAGATACACCACTCTGCTGATTGCTTCGTAGAAAAAAAAGATGGGTCATTTCAGGAAAATAAATGCGAGAAGGCAGAATACAACAAACGCAGAACACAAAGAAGCAGCCACTTGCAGCAACAAGCAGTAAACGAAACCGAGCGGTGGAGCAGTGACGCAAGTGTAAAGTGTTGTTGGGGATTAGGCAAATGTTTGCACCTGTTATTTATCTTTTTAAGTTCTTGTGCCGATTGCTTGCAAAAAACATGCAATGAAACGATGAGCCAGTAACTCTGTGTATTCACTCGTAGAAGCAAACATTTCATTTCCTGATCAGTTTGAACACCACCCCACCCCCTCAGAGACTAACACACACACATATACACACCATTAGCGTTGATGCACACTACACAGTCGAACACATGCCGCAGACGGCAAACCCACATGGGCATTTAGCCTCGCTGCACTCTAACGAGGGTCATTTTCTCGCCATCGGGCTGAAACATCTTCCATCCTCACGAAACAGCCACCAGTTAGCCTGCAACCTTTGAATGCTCAAACAGATGACGAACGTTCACATTTTTGCTGCAACTGATATTCCTCTGCTGCAAGTTTAGTTCTATTTTATTCACCTTGTCGGGAAAAGCGACTGTTCATTAAGGGGAGAAAAGACATGGCAGTTTAAAGAGACATAGAGTGTAAAAGGTTGAAAATGTTAAAAAAAAGGGGGCGGTGAAGACAGTCTGAGTCGAGTTGAGTGGGGAGCATTCTAACACATTTCTTGTTCGTGTGCCGTGTCTTGCAGGGCTTGTTCGTGATGGTGCTCTGTATGCACAAGAAGCTGTGCCACGACAGAGGGCAACGTGGGTAAAAGAGACATGCGACACCCAGCCCTGAACCACTGCCACCTCTTCCTGGGCGGGGCCTTGCTGCTTCTCCTGGCCAGCCCGACCCTGAGCTGCCCCGCCCGCTGTGAGTGCTCTGCTCAGAGCAAGTCGGTCAGCTGCCACCGCAAGCGCCTGCCCACCATCCCCGAAGGCATCCCCATCGAGACGCGCGTCCTGGACCTCAGCAAGAACAAGCTACGGATCATCACGCCGGACAACTTCTCCTCATTCCAGCAGCTGGAGGACCTGGACCTCAGCGACAACCTCATCAGCGTGGTGGAGCCCGGCTCGTTCCGCTCTCAGCTCGCGCTCCGCTCGCTCAACTTTCGCAGCAACCTGCTGCAGCTGGTTCCCGCCGGCGTGCTGTCGGGCCTGACCAACCTCACCCGCCTCGACCTCGGCCACAACCGACTGGTGGTTCTCCTGGATCATGCCTTCCAAGATCTGCGCAGGTTGACGTATCTCGAGGTGGGTGACAACGAACTGGTTTTCGTCTCGCAGCGGGCCTTCACAGGATTACTTGGACTCCAAAGTCTGACCCTGGAACGTTCCAATCTGACCGTGGTTCCTACTGATGCTCTGGCACACCTGCACAGCCTGGTGGAACTGCGCATGCGCTACATGAGCATCAGTTTTCTAAAGCCTTTCTCCTTCAAGAGGTTATCACGTCTCCGCCGACTGGAAATTGATTACTGGCCATGGCTGGACACGCTGCCTCCCCTCTCACTGCACGGCCTCAACCTCACGACGTTGTTCATAACCAACACCAACCTGTCTGCCTTCCCCGGCGCGGCACTGCGCAACCTGCCCTACCTCACACATCTCAACTTGTCCTACTGCCGCATCCAGCACATCCATCAGGGAGAGCTGGGCCAACTCCCGCACCTGCTGGAGCTCCACCTCCAAGGGGCTCATCTGATTTCTATTGAGCCCTTTGCATTCACGGGCCTCAAATCTTTGCAGCTACTGGATGTGTCACAGAACCGCCTGGACTCTCTGGAGAGTGGAGTGTTTGCCTCGCCAGACATCCTCCAGAGGCTCTGTCTGGGTGGAAACCCATTAGTGTGCGACTGCAGATTGCTTTGGCTGCTCAATAGCCACAAGCCCCCCTCTCTGCAGATTCTAGATGTGCAGCCAGAGTGCAGCGCCCCGGAGCACCTCCTGGGGAAACCACTCCGTGACCTCAAGGAGCCCCTGGTCTCCAGATACATGACCTGCACCAAACCCCGGATTGGACCCAACACGACCCAGCTGCTGATGGCTGATGAGGGTCAGCCGGCCCGCCTGAGCTGCTTGGCGGAGGGAGCACCTCGGCCCTCAGTGGTGTGGATTACGCCTCACAGACGCTCCATCACAACCAAGAGCAGTGGCAGGGTGGAAGTCCAGCCAGATGGTACCCTGGAGATCAAAGAAGCGGAGCTGCACGACAGCGGTGTGTACTTGTGCATTGCCAGCAACCCTGCTGGAAACGCCAGCCTGTCGGCCTCTTTAGCTGTGAAGAGCCTGGGCATTGGGGACAGATCTCACTTCAGCAACAGGAGTTCAAATTATCAAACAGACTCTAACGGCACGTGGGGTAACGGGACAGTACTGTACAACATGACCTTTGTCCCCATAGACATTAAGACCATCATTATATCTACGGCAATGGGCTGCCTGTCCTTTCTAGGTGTGGTCATCTTCTGCTTCCTGATTCTGTTCATCTGGAGCCGAGGGAAAGGGCGTCATAAGAGCAACTTTGATATTGAGTACGTCCCGCGCAAATCCAACGGGGCGGCGACAGACGTGACAGAAACAAGTGGCCCGCGACGGGTCAACATGAAAATGATTTGAAAAAAGGGATGCAGACGTATGCATACAATAGCAAAATCTACAACAATGTGCACATATCAGTTGGGGGGGGGGAAATGAAGAAAACAAGTTTTCTATGTGGATTTGTGACAAACGAAAGTGACGTGCTATTTACAGTGGGTGTCGATATGGCGGTGATCTAGTGATAAAGTGGGCATGTGACTATAAAAGTGATCTATGAAACCGTGGATGTGTTTATATGAAATAATGTTCTCATACAGTACATTGAATATACTACTATAACCAACATATCAATATGGGAGTGATATAGTGCTGCACTAGGCATGTCTTTCAGTGGTGATGTGATGAGTAATGATGTTGTCGACCCACCGTGACATCAGGGCGCAGGAGGGAGCCGTTGGGAGTGACGGGGACATCTTGGCGTGGCTGGAGAGCCATCATCGCTGCGACATGTCAGGACTAAATCGTCTCAACCCCATCTTAGCTGCAGAATGGAAGGAGCGTGTGTTGTGTTCATGTGTGCGTGCGTGCGTGTCTGTGTGAGTGCATCGGTGTGCGCGTCTGCACGTTTCTTTGTGCATGTGCACGCATTGCCTTTCTCGTTGGACGGAACAGTTGAGGCGAGCGATTTGGTCCAAAGCATTTTTCCAGGCCTTTGTTCGTGTTCGGTCATCGTAACAACAGTATTGCCGCTGTTGACTAAATCAGACGATTATCTATGTTTTGTATGCAAAAATCACAATGATTATATTCAAGAGAAATGCTGCATACATTTAGAAAAAATAATAATAAAAGTTCATTGCCCCTCCCTTGGAATGACTCCAACATTAAATTGATATTTTTCCAAACTCAAGGAAACACAGTAGTTCCAATGTGAAGGCTGAGCTTTCTTTTTTACCGGCGAGCTCCCTCACACTTTTCCTGAGAGATAGCGGTGGTCAGAGCTGTTATTACTCTGGAAAAGCTTCAAGCCACAGAAATGGCATGTTGAACCCATTTTATAACATTATAAATCATCGGCAGATTTTCCTGCCAAACAAATCCCTCGATATGATATAAAAGAGTCGGTGGCGAGACAGAATGGCAAAGATTTACTGGCCGGTGCCCTCTTTGGGACAAGACAAAGTTGAGCTTCACAGATTTATGGGTTGTATTTCCCCGCTGTCACATTTTTTTCTTTGAACGCACCACTTCAAGCTAGCGTGTCCAGATTCTTCCCTAGGGCGGCAAGGGTATTTGGGGTATTTAATAGATGGCAATTTGAAAGTTGTAGTTGAAATCTTGTATTGTTTAGTTTTTTTGTTGAAAATGTTTTAAATGTTTAAGAAAAAAAAGAAGAAAAAACAGTAAAACCAATTAAGGGCAATTGTTTGTAATGCAGGGAGGTGGGTGTTAACTTGTGTGATCCTGTTGTGATAAAATGTTTCAAGGTTGTATAATTGTTTTCATATGACAAATTTATGGGTATATTTTCAAAAGGAAATAAATCTTAATCATACCCGATAATTGGACTTGCGGTAGTTGAAATTTTGTTTACTGACTTTACAGTGATGTTAACATATTTCATTTTCAATCCTGTCCTATTAATCCCTTTCTCTCAATGATATCAGTTATAATATTTAAAATGATTCCTATAACCCATGATGTTAATCTGTCACTGAGTATTGTATTGATCTACAGTCATGCCTTTTTCATATTCCATATATCATGTCATATAGTAAACCTTCTGTTGTAACAACCCAACAATTATGTCCTTTTTACTTGTACGGTCAGTATATTATTACAGGGGCAAAGTGATTTGTATATTACCATATCTTTCTTGTATTTTGCAGGATATTTGAGGAGGAGTGTTTCCTGTCCAGACCTTGTTCTACCAGCTTGCTGTTTCATGTGTTTAAACACTACCATAAAATTCGAGTTATAAGCCGCATCTACTAAATTTAAAGAAAAAGTCGTGTTTAATCTTAAACAAGCCGCTGTTGCTGCTGCTACTGCCCGCGTCCCCGCTGCCCGAGTCGGGCGTCGAGCCACTCGTGAAGGGGATTTGGGAATATTTCACGTGAATTGTGTATGTCTCTGAAACTGCTGCTAAATTTAGAATCAGAAAAATCCACAAATTAGCCGCACTGATATTTAAGCCGGACGGGTCAAAGTTGAGAAAAAATAAATAAAAATGAGTAGCGGCTTATAACCCGACTTTTACAAATAGTCAAGCTTGAACAATGCATTCGTTCAGGCTGTTCTCACACACCGTTCGTAGCTATACCTAAAAAGAAGTGATGCACTATAATTTGTATATATTCAACAAAACCGCTGTTCATATTCCGCGTTCATCCAGAAGATGACAGTGTTGAGTTATAAGTTGCGTAACTTACGTACTTGCGTAACGGCGATCGATCCTTACCTAAAGCCTTACTAGATAGGTGTTCCTGTGATGATGGAAGTTTAGTTAAACTGTTGTGTGAGTTATCCCCACTGTGACGCCTTCAAGGCCAAAATACTGATCTTATTTGACTCCAGTCCACGCTGGTGGCTCTTGGGATAGCCCAGTCATTTGTTTGGTCGATTTTTCCACCGCTTTAGTTAGCACAGTTCGCCAAGAGTCCCCAGAGTATCAATACTAAGGACCCCTGACATTTCCTTTAGCACCACCATGAGGTTGACATTTTTTGTTTTTTAATTCAATGTCTCAGACTTCCCCGTCTGTAACCCAAAGCTCTCCTGCTTGTTGTTGGTGCTGACAAATTGTAGATCGTGCATTCATATTCAAGATGCCATGGGGTTGCGCGGCCTGATCTGATCGTGCATCACACTTCCTTGTGGTCCAGACGGGGATTGGAAAACTGTGACAACATGCATATTTTTGCAGTTCACACTGATCAGAAGACATCAAAACTTGGACTGGGACGTCAGAATTGGGACACTTTGAGCTGCACTCTGTCGGCTGAATAGCCTGTGAGCAAGCAAAACATACACACACACACACAACCACACACACACATTGTATGACTTGATGCTTAGTCAAGGTGACACCCCGCGTGACGCACCTATGGTATATTCTAACCCAGGCCAAGTGCCACACTGACAAAGAGTTCTTAGCAGCTGCCTCTTCCGCTGCCTCTCCCGGGAATTAGATAAAAGGAAATGCTAATTTGGCATCCCCGCTCAAACAGAAAGCGTCTTTTTCAGACGGCACTTAGCCTATCATGCTAACGGTAAAAAGAAAAGAAAAAGAAAGAGCTGTCTTTTTGTGTGTGAAAGCTCACAGGGAATATTCAGGCGGCTGCTGTGCAATCCCGAAGACGAG
This sequence comes from Myoxocephalus aenaeus, assembly GCA_038501785.1. Classification (NCBI taxonomy): domain Eukaryota; kingdom Metazoa; phylum Chordata; class Actinopteri; order Perciformes; family Cottidae; genus Myoxocephalus; species Myoxocephalus aenaeus. Next base: position 554,966 of record JBAMJR010000097.1, read on the forward strand.
ATCAAAGTCCCTCCAATAGGCTTTTTATTGTTGCTGTTGCAGGTTCCCTTTTTACCCGAGAGAGCGCCGTATACAATAGAGAAGAAATGTAATGCAAGTGTCACCGGCTTGTTTCCTCACATCATATCTCTTGTTGATGGAGGAAATTCCAAATCAGTTCTTCAATGATTGGAGCTCATACAAGCGGAGCGTCGTTTGTAATAGAATGCTACAGATGCCTTTACTCAGTCAGGCAAAGAAACAACACGCTATTAGCTTTGTTTTACGCCGGCGATGGAAACAGGAACCGTTATACATTGCAGTAGATATACCATGCCAGGACTCTAAGTGAATTAAAACACTTGAAGAGTGTTTGGTGTTTAGGCTCTGGGCCAAGCGCCCTTAAATGAATAATTTCAGACATCATAAAGGATCTTCATAAAAAATCTGTCACAACCTTGCAGCCTCATCAAAGCCCATGAATCAAAGTGAACCAGACTCTGTGGGTCTGGGTGCTGCGTCAGCGTGAGTTTAGCTTGGTTGTTAAAGAGGATTTTCGTCACAGCGGAGATCCACGTTTTTGGGGGGGTGGTTATAAGTTTATCCTGTCTCATGAGATCATGTTTCTTCCAGGGCCAACTGAATCACTGCAAACAGATATATGTGCATATATTAATGTAAAATCTGACGGCACAGGGACAAGATTTTGGGATTGGAAGCATTCTGGTTTCAGATTTTGGTCCAAGTGGTTTTGACCAATCAGGTTTGAGCTGGCTTTGGTTCTATGCAGGTAAACAATCCATGTGGAGAGCAAAAGAGAAGAAAAGCACTGGCCACAATGCAATCTCAGAAACCCATTTGCCATCTTTTGGCAAAGATTTTGCTTTTTATAGCTTTTCTATTTCATTTATCTGGATTCATAAGCAGATATGTGCTTATAGAGATTAGCCGTAGATGTCATCTCTCAACTACAACTCCATTCTTGCGACTGAAGTTGATAGATTGGACTGTAAACAGTGACCAGCGCACAAAAGAGGAAGTCTTGGTCCAGATATCCATTACCGACACTTTGTCACGACCCTCTGTACGCATCTGTATGAGACACACAGGGTTTTCAAGTACCTACAATGTACACCCATCCGCATCATTATTAGACGCTCTGAGAAAATGCTGTGGGAGTTTGATGGTGTAGTACAAAGACCAAAAAAACAACAACAACAAAACAAAACAGGGGGCCTGTATTTGAGACCGTGTCTCCAAAGTGTTGTTAACTTTGATGTGAAGTTTTCTGTTTTCTGTTCTTATCGTACATTGTATACATTTCACTTAGTTTATGTACTTATTTTGAGGTCCTGAAACACTTTTTTTTGGTCAATCAGATTCTCTCTCTGAGCAATTGGGTCCTTCAAGAAAACAACATGTTATACCAAAGATGGAGCAATTGTGGTTATTTCTTTCGCTCGTTTCAAGTGGGCGCGGCACATTTGCAAAATCAGATTTCACAGCCATCAAGTCTTATCACAGTCCTAATGGAGTGTGAAACTCAAAAAAAGAATTTATTATTTCCAAACTTGAACTTTCATTGTTATTTGTGCAAATGGCATCTTTCTCTTCTTTATTTTTATTTCTCTTTACCATTCACTCCTCTGCACACCGCATACTTAAACACTCGTCACTTTAACATACACTTTAACTTAAATACACATTAACGTATCTGTTGACTGAGCACTTGCTTATCTTACACATATTTTAATACCAATTGCACTGTTGTTTTCGTTGATTGTTGATTGTTGTTTGTCTCGTCTTACGTCCCATGTCCATGTCCAATGTATGCACCTTCCGCCTCAAAAAATTCCTTGTTTGTGTGAAAACATTCCTGGCTAATAAACGGTTTCTGATTCTGATTCTGATTCTGATCTTACATTCTAACTCAGAGATTAGTTGATTTACCGCCAGCCTTGATTCAACTTATCACCAATTATATCCTTATTGCATCCTCGTACCAAAGCTTGATGAGACACAGAACCTTTTCCACACTGTGTTACCAATCATTTCACTGTCTTTTTGCTCCAGACGTCTGTGCAGTTTTGATCTGGGCTTCACAGCAACCCGAATCCATAAAAAATATTGGAGTTTTGTGCAGTGGCTGGTCCCAGTGCCCCGAGGCCTGTTGATGATGGACAGACGATAATGAAAGGTCAGACGCTAATCGAGCTGGCTGGCAGGTTCAAGCCACGCAGGACCCCAGAAGGCCCTCAGTATAGGGAGCTGTAAAAGTGTAATGTTATAGCCTGTTGGTTTGGATGGTGCTGGTGTTATACTGTTTTAATAAAAGCTGCTGCTCTGTAGCCCTAATTCTCTTCAGACCATCCATCAACACAAGAGTACAGCCATCTTTGCATTTACAGTACATTACAGCAGATACAGCGAGTGCATAAATCACCCGGCTCGTCGATCTTGATAAAAGCTACATGAGATTAAATACTCCATTTATTGACCCATCACTTATGACATACGACTAAGAAATCAAAAGATGGAAAACTAAGTGAAACTTGCTTCACTGATTCTCAGTGCCATATTTCATAAAAAAGGCCCATATTCGTCCAGCAGTAATCATATACTTAATGGTGTAAAAACAGATGGAGCCCCAGATTTATAATTGTGTTTACAGCTCCTAAAATTGCAGCTTGGCATCTTTCGCAGTGCTGGAAATTTTCTCATCTGAAGCATCCACAGATACTAAGTCTCTGCAGCAATGAATAACAGAAGGGTGCAAGTATCCGATGATTTTATGAAGAAGATGGAAAAAAAACCTTCACAAGGCTTTTATGTGACTTGGGAAATAACAAAGTATTCCTCTTAGAAATGCAAACTTACATTTATAGGCAATAGAAACACCCACTGGCTCAATGTAATACACTCCCAGTAACTATGCTATTCCGTAGTCAGTCATCCATTTAAAGTCGTTTTAAATCCAGTCTCTCTGGTGCCATAAACCATTCCAAAAACGCGCCAGTCAAGCCTCAGATGATGAATAACCAACATGAGCGACATTACAATCATGACAAGAGAAAGATTTAGTGACAAATAAATTACATGCTTCATGTATGTCATAATGTGTTCGCTCCGTCTGTGTCCATTGCACATTATTGCATTGTTCAACTTCTCCAAATATATATTCAGACTTTTTGTTTAAAATTTCTACTTTTTTTTTATCGGCTAAATTGCGCATAAAAACAGGTGGATTTAAACACCCCTTTTCTGAAATTAGTGCAGCCATTGTGGCACAGTGATGATGTTTTTCGCGCTGGCGGAGAGCAGTGAATTTCGCCCTCTTTTCTCAGCGATGCTGATGGCGCACACTCACCGGCAGCTCCACATTTAACCCTGCTCTGGTCAGAGTCGAGCACCACTCGCTTCGTCTCGGGGAACGGCCCTATTAAAGCGCAGCTTGTGGCAAGTGTCAGGGAGAGGCGCAGTGTGAAAGATGGGAGCAATAACAGGAAAGAAACACATCACGGTGCCCCCCCCTCCCCCGAGGATTAAACCGATGCGTTTCCCAAACCTCGGGGGGTAGACACGGTTCAGCCTGACGTCATTGTACAGACTTCACCCCCCACACAGAGTTGTATGAGGGAGCTTACAAAGATGTGTTACCTGTAGAGCGTCACACGAGTATCAGGAATTACAGCTGGGGCGGCATGGACGCATGCAGTGTGATTCGTGCTGAGGCCGTGGAGAATTGCAGTCATATTAGAGACGTCCCTCTGGGCTTCTCCTGCAACCCGTGTGAACACCAATCCTGTAGGCAGCGCGCCGTTCAAGCTTCCTTCCACTCAACAGCGCTGCCACTGTCTTGCTCCACGTGAAACCCCAGAGCCATGACTTTAATTCTGAAGGACGGAGAGGAAACACGCCATTTACACGTCAGCGTGTGTCCATTCGTTTCTTTGAAATCGCGGCGCCGCAGTTGGCCAACAAGTGAGACGAACGATTATAATATATATATGATTAATTCGTGAGTTACGACTCCCTGCCCCGACTCCTCCCGCGGATGCTAAATCACAGAGGAAGAAAAGCAAAGGTAGGTGCTGATTAATTCCAACATGAACTCTCCTTACAACAAGCCTCCCAGTCAGCTTTAAATAGGCCCATTGTTCAACACAGCCGTCTTCATGCCAGCGTTCGTGTCAGTGAGTCAACAATTAATTCGTTGCATTCTGGGAGGGGGTTGGCCGGCAGCAATCACGTGCTTGGTTCCAAAGTTGGTTCGAACGTGAAGGCGTGACCCACGTGCAAGCCCGCTTGGACTTGTGACCGACGTGTCCCGACGGCTTTCGTTATTGACGAGCATAAAAAGCGCGAATACAACTCACTCGGACGCGCCGCAAACACCGTGGCCTAATTGCACGTATTGCACTCGAGAAAGATCCGGTCCTCGTGTCAGCCAGTGGTCAGAGTGATGAGGCAGGAGTCAGCGCCTTTGCTGGATGAAGAGGTCACAGCCATGCTTAAAGGGTCAGGAGAGCTAATTAGACAGGATGAATGACGGGGACCTGGGGGGCTAAATGCAATTACCAACAGAATGAAAGGCATAAGTAGAGGAGATAAACCCATGAGATGAGATGATGAAAGTATAAATCTTTTAACTTTAAGCCCACGAAATACCTGAAGTGAAAATCAAATATATGCAGGTGCTGGTAAAGGTATGAGCTGTGAGAGAGAGCAGGAAGCTCGCCGCTCAAACAGCTGACGGCTCATTACCACACAGCACATGCACAGTCTGATCCTCGTGAGGGAGTGGCGGGGAGGAATATGCCGCCCTTCTGCCAGGGAATTTAGGGACAATATGACGACCGCAATATGACTGTGAAAATCTGCCCACTTTCCAAAACGAACTGATGAGATTAAAAGAAAAGAAAAAGCTGCAGCGTATCTGGATAACAAGGATCACCTGCTCCTAAATATATACATCCCCCCACTCAGCAGGTGCTGCGAGAAGAGTCGGACGGAGCCTGCAGACGGCAGAATGGCACTTCAAGCACGTCTGGAGAGAGAAGCCGCCTGAATAATCATTATAGCCTGTTCAGCTATTCCCCCCCCCCCCCCCCCCCCCCACCCCCCCACCCCCCAAAAAAAAGGCAGCATAAAGCAGAAGAAGTGCTGTTGCTGCGTGTTTCATGTCGTCTGTTTGATTGTTGGATCCGAGATAAAAGGCGTGCGGGAAACCTGCACGGCTGTCGGCTTGGCTTCCTTCCCAAAGACTGTCACCGTTTGGGAGTCTCTTAATGTCTTAGCGGTATGGGAAGGATGTCTGGAAGAATTTGAATCTGCAGAAGCGAGACTGGGGATGACACTTAACCGGTGTCTGACGGCACAATGGCAATAAGAGCAACGGGGCATGCACGAACCCCTGAAGAACATTTGTACACATACAAGCGAGGGAGCGGGGATGAGTTGGTGATGGAAATATCACTGGTTATAAAAGAATTTCAAAAACACGACCGGAACGTGTAGATACTGGAGGATTCTGTGAAGCCCCAGAACATGTATAATGATATCATCATCCAACAGTTAGATCGGACCAACTATTGATTGCACGGACAAGAGACGTTGTGTCGACACCACCGACTTGTAACTATCGTATCACTCCACGCTTTACAGGCGTTCTAATATCTTAGATTGTCACGAACTTTGCACCGTGGAGATGAGCTAATTTCCACAAATAACATTTTAGTTCAATTTGACATGTTCATAAGAAGAGGACGAAGGGATGGAGGGAAGCCTGGATACCTCAGCGCTGACTTCCACAAATTAGAGAAAAAGCAAAAAAGCACGGCTGTCTGCGCTGATATTCAGTAAAACAGCACTTCCTTCATGTGATATTGCAATGCCTCTCATATGGGCTGATGAACACCTCTATGTGAGATGTGGCTACGCAGTTGTTGTGTGCAGCATCAGCAGCAGACAGCTATATAACAAAGTTCAACAGAATACTGAGTGGATTCTGTGGCTGTTCAGGTCTGAGTTCTGAGTAAAGCAGCCCCGCCGAGTGCCACTGGCACTTAGGCACAGGGAATTGGAAAACAAGTTCAAAGGGATTGTGGAAGCTTTGGTCTTGACCCAAGAAAAACCTGCGCGGGACAAAGCAACGCCCTGAGAAAACAGCAGGCTGCCAGTAGAGGTGTTTTCTTTAAAGAAGGATGCGGCAGGGTGAGTTAAAATAGATTCTCAAGCAGAGACAGGGGGCCGACGTTACACCGACTGGGGAGAACTTTGCTGCAGGGCTCTGCGAGGCGTGTTAAACAACACATGAAAGGGGAGACGCGCAGGTACAGTACGCCGAGCCATACTGTAGCAGCTGTGAAATCTTTGGTAATATGAATTTGCAGGCTCACTCATTTCCAGACTACCGCTGGGTCGGGGCTGAGCGTGCTGAGAGCCAGAGAAGGCTGCCTTCGACAATCGGCTTAAAAATAATAATAAAAAGAGCATGTGCATTTTTCCTCATGCATCATCATCGCATCCCGTGAGATGGAATAAACAAACGTCAGCCACAGGGTGTGAGGGAGACCGGAAGGCACCAGTATAAACAAATTATGTAATCACGGCAAAGTGGTGGAGCAGAGGCAGGTGTTCAAAGGGTTCACAGTTCACAGCTCACGGCAGAGCAAATAAAGCATGATGAGCACATGTGGGGCATGAAATCCCAACACAAACACAGCCAGTAGGTCTGGACTGGACAATAACTGGTGCCAGAAAATGCACAGTGGATGAGCTCTGCAACCGCGGCGCATATTAAAAGACATGATAGCAGCTGAGATTGTAAAAAATGTCATAACAAAAAAGGAAGGCGAAGCAGGTACGTGTGACGTTGAGGGAAGCCCATAGAAATCTCTTTCTGAATGCATTTAGAGTGGGACTTGATCAAACCTGAAGCGATGCATTAACAATTTAACAAAGATCAGAGGGACACTGTTGCCATAGCATCACCCATGATGAAAGCTTGTTCGGGGTGAAATGTGTCACTGAGTTTTAACTATTCAGATTGTCCGCACAGATTGAAGGCTTTTGATTTTTTTGCTATGAATAATTTGCCCGGGATGGTCTTGGGCTCTCAGTACATTCCGGTTCAGCCTCCATTGAGAGGAGCAGCTCCCGGTTCCTTTGTGCTTAGGACACTGACATCTTTACCAACACCTCAGGTCATGTGCATTGATCCAATCCAAAGTTTTTGGAATGACAGCTCCAAAAACATGGTAAAATGTGTAACACAAGGTTGGTATTGTTAATATTGTGTAACAATAAATAGTGTTAAAATAGTGGGAAATTATATCATTATTTCAGCCAGGCATAAGCCTGCAGGGGTATCATGTGTTCGGTTGTCTGTGTGTGTGTGTGTGTGTGTGTGTGTGTGTGTGTGTGTGTGTGTGTGTGTGTGTGTGTGTGTGTGTGTGTGTGTGTGTGTGTGTGTCCGTGGCAAATCTAGCACAACTGAGCGAGGTTCAGCTCTTCTTCCTTGTGACGCAAACACACCTAGCCGAGATCTGCACCTATTGAAGGCACTTTTCTTTTAGTTAGATACACTTATTAATTATTCCTGACAATACTTCAAATGTAGCACGGTGGCTTCTTATTCTGCGTGCTCCTACTCTAACATTGATTTTGTGTTATAATCTTTGATCCAGTGTGTCACCAGTGAAAGTAACTGAATTGCCACTCAGATAGAAAGTGTATAATCCCCCATTAAAGCGTTTACTTACACGGACGACTGATTTTCAACACTTATACGTTGCGTGACGCTTCAGCTGCACTCATGTATTTCCTCTTCAACGTCTTCCAGTGCTTATGTTACCAAAAAAAGCTCTTTGAAGTTCCTCAATTCACATCGTTCATACGCAATTTGCTGATCCACTGCTTGACCATATTAGAAACAATTCTTTCTGATGATTCTCAAAGTGCGTCATCCCAGGGAAAACCTGGCCTCCTGATACTGTGCGTCATACGTACATTTATATTCCTTGTTATGGTCCTTTGACAAATGCACTCCCATTGTGATGTAACAATGTTGCTTCTCAGAGAGCGTAGAGTACATGAACGCCCATCAAAGCTCCGGTTCTTGATCATGCTAACATCTCTTGATCAGTCTTTGAGAGCGTATTTGAGACAGACACAGTGGCCTGCGGTGTTAGTCTGTTTAGCTGTCTATCGAAAGCACTTTTTTGCTCTTTTTACTGATTATAATGATTGGCCCGTGGCAGCGAGCCACATTGCAGCATGGGCTGAGAGAAAATGAGGTTCTTTGAAGCTCCTTCCTTTGAATGGCGACACCGATCGTTGTGTCAAACCTGGAGGCTGCTTTGAAACCATACAAAGGGACCGGGCTTATTATGGCCCAGTGGCCTGTCCATACTGCGCCCTTTAGAAAAGAAATTGAGGAGTAAATGGAATTGGCAGGCGGCAGCCTTTGCCGAGGCGTGATCATGAGCGTGACCGTCTGCAGATCTTTGTGATCGGACTCATTATTTTTCTTCCTCCCGTTGTATTTGCAATGTTTATTCATGTCAGCGTTTTATGTTTAGTGTCTAATCTTATATGACACTGTGCCCAACACAGCGCGTACATGGCACGCATGTTTACTTTTACCACCAATATGTGTGTGATATTTTAGGATCTAACGTGCGAAGGAAGCGGTAGGGGGGGTTACTTCACCAAAGAGTTGGCAGAATGAGAAGAAGAAGAAAAACGTGGACTCACGGAGGCCCCCGGAGGCAGCTCTGAGGGGAGCTTTGCCCCATTTCTCGTGGCCATGTAGGTTAGTGGGGAAAGGACGGATGTTAAAGCGATCCTAATGGATGCTGGCGGTGAGCGTCAGGCAGCCGGCCCGGGTGGACACTCGAGCCCGTCTGTCCGTCCATGTCCGACGGACAAGAGAGATGGCGGCGCTGTCACTCCCCTCGATCACGTCTCCCTGAGAAAAAACACTCAGACACTAATGAAGTGAAGCACAGACACAGAGACACCGCCGCAGACACCACAACCTCAGAGCTTTTAGCGCACATCGCTGCTCAGTCATCTGATGTAGCTTTGTACTTAGATTCCAAATTTAATCGTGTTTAATCCAAATTGAATTAGCAATTCATGAGGTATTTACTGTGCCAAACATATTACATATCTGTATGAAAGGACTTGGCGAGACGGTATTTAGTGTCTTGACTGTCTTCATCAAGGCTAAGTGTTCTTACCTTTAAAAGTTTACGAAGCAGCATTTTCCTAAAGACACTGTAGAGACACGTACGAAAGAAGTTCCTCTCAATTATCGATTATCAACTTTGAATGTTGTTTAAGGACAGCAAGCGGCAGTTCCTGCATTCCTTTAAAACAAATTTTACAATCATTAAACTTCATTTATTTTAATTAAAAAAGTTATTAGAAATGTACTTGAAATGCTATTTGAAATGCAAGGCTTTGTAAAAAGTAAAAAGCAAAAATCCAATGCCAGCAGTGGCGGTTCTACACGTAATTACGCCCCGGGCGAGACCCCCCTCCGAGCGCCCCCCCCCCCCCCCCCCCCCCCCGGGTAAAAAAAAAAAGTCTGCATTTTTTTTTATTTTTGAAAAAAGACCGGATACATCCGTCTGTGTGTAGCCTCAAACGTGACATCTTGACACATGTCAAGAGGTTACGTGATACGTTACCCCAAAAATGAAACTTAAAAGTCCGTTACAACTCGGTGTTCTGGATTAAAATCAAGGCAGAGTTCGCCAAAAAAGCTCTGAAACCCTGCCTCCATTTCAACATCCTGTCTTTGTGAAGCGGGTTTTAATGAAGTTACAGAGTGCACATACAGGTTTAAGTTACGGAGTAGAGTCAGTAGACTGGACATAAACACACATCGGTCTTTTTCTCCCGTCACCCCGAGACGGGACCGGCTCGTAGCAGAGAAACAAGCTCAGGGCTCTCACTAATGCAGCGTAATGGTGAGTTGTATCTTTATGCACTTTATAATTGTCTTTATGCCGGTCGTATTACGTCATATTTATTACGTCATATTTTGCGCCCACACCGTGAAGGCCGGTCCTCGAAAATATTGTCTGACACAAAACCGGTCCGTGGCTCAAAAAGGTTGGGGACCGCTGCATTAGAGTATTGCCCTTTAGCCCACAGTGGATCCCCCCGGGAGACCCAGAGCCTTTTATTATTTTTCAGCACTTTATCCAATAACACACAAATATTTTTCCAATCGTGGTCAATCTCAGGCTATTTTGTTTATGTTTTACAATATTTCCAGACGGTTCATAAGATTAACACTACTTATTACATTACATGAAATGTAACTATTGTTAAAAAATACACTATAACATATAAGAAATTATAACAGGGATTTACGTTGAGATTTTCACTTGCAGTCATACAATATGATCAAAAACACAGAGAATGAACTTTTAGTCTTCCCATGGTCTTCTACGAATGATTTTGGCAGTCCAGTCCAGAAAGTTGTCAAGACATTTCAGTATGAACCGACCATCCGACATGCTGCGGCCCATCAGGACCAAGACCTCAAGCCACAAGCGCTGCAGTCGGGTTCATCAACACTCTCACATCCCGAGGACAATTTTAAACACCCTTACACATCTTTTATTTTCTTATTAAAATGCACTTGCCACTTTTATTTGACAGGAGAATACAGTCAGTGCAGACTATACTTCTTCTCGACTATTAGCATGCAGCTGGATTCACATCTATGCATGCTAATTATGCGTGAAACTGTGAAACAGAAGGTTTCTTTTAGTGTGTGATTATAATGACTAAAAAAAGGCATCCTTTGAAGCCAGGGATACTGAAGTTTGAATAAATGACTCTTTTGTGAATGGGAAATAAAAAGGGACTGTGAATGGAAAAGCCTGCAACACAGACAGATTTAACTCCAACTCATTTGGGGCCAGATATAGATGAAATGGCATTGCATGAAAAGTCTGCAACAGAAATACTATTTTAAAAATGCTATTTTATGTAAACTAAATTGAAATTAAAATATTGGCAATGGGCAGCTTTTGGGCAAGCAAGATCATTATGAGCATTGCTTTTGAAAACCACAGATTTGTTCAGGATATGGTTTCGAACATTTTGGCGAAACACACTTAGAGGAGAAGATCGTGACTGTGGCTTTTCATACAGTAATTATGAAGCTACAGCCCAGAGACGGTTAGCTTAGCCTAGCATAACAGCTATAGCCTGGCACGGTTCGAAGGTTAAATTAATCTGCCTACCAGCACCTCTAAACAGAAGTTTTTACATGCTATTGCACCTCTTATAGTTTGTAAGCGATGACGTACGTAAGCGATGACGTACGTAATGTGCACATGCAGTTTGGCTACGGAAGTACGACGGAGTGCAACAGCTTGTCAAGCTACGCAAGAGCATTGACGCCAAAGATTAGCGACCTCAACAAATTAGTGCGTGGGTAGAATACCCACAAGCAAGTGGACCAATAATTAGTCCCCAAAGTGTACAGAAGGTCAAATGCCATTATTATATAGTTTATAAACAATACCGTTCAAAAGTTTAAGGTCACTTAGACATTTTTCAAAGAAAAGCACTGTTTTTTTTCAATGAAGATAACATTAAATTAATCAGAAATACACTATACATTGTTAATGTGGTAAAGGACTATTCTAGGTGGAAACGTTTGGTTTTTAATAGTGCTGTCAAACGATTAAAATATTTAATCGCGATTAATCGCATTTATGTCATAGTTAACTCGCGATTAATCGCAATTAATCGCAATTGTTTTTTTTTGCATTTTAATTTTAATGTTATCAACATGAAAAAGTGGATTGGCTTGTTTTATTTTATTGAAAAACAACTGCCAAACAGGGCGGTTCAAAATAAAATTACTGCACATTTCAGGTAAACAAGGGTTTACAAAATAAAATTATAAAGTGCACATTTCAGGTAAACAAGGGCTTAAGAGAGAGAGAGAGAGAGAGAGAGAGAGAGAGAGAGCTGTGAACACAGCTCTCTCTCTCTCGAAAGGCAATTCGTAGGTCCTGTCGTTGGATGCGATGCGTATTCTATCAGCTAGACCCTCGTCCTCCACAACGTTAACAGGCCTACACGCAGTAGCACCATTTAGCTATGGCTGCAATAAGTCTGTTCTTCGTTGTGGTGTCCATGTGTTTCTGAAGTCATCATTCTTGTCTGCTATGACGAGGGGCGCAGAGTTAGCATCAGCTGTGTGTTGGCCATCAAGTGGTGTTTCAGACTGGAGAGGCTACGATGATAGCTCAGTTCACAATGACTAATGGCACATACCACTTTGGTCTTGTCAAGGGAACCATCTGACAACTTTTTGAAAGTAAACTTTCCATTCATTAGCGTCTTATCATTCATTTTGCCGTATCACGCTCACCATTCATTCATTTCAAACCGTAACGTTAGCCTAGCTTCCAAGCCCAAACGGCGTGCCTATTGTTTTGCTTCCGGTTGAGCTACATCCGGCGTGGTGCTGGCGAGAAAAAAATTGAAAAATTAAAATGCGTTAACGCCGTTAATAAAATTGACGGTGTTAAAATTGGTTTGCGTTAACGTCGTTAATAATGCGCTAATATGACAGCACTAGTTTTTAATTAAATATCTATATCTCGCCAGTCTGTTCTTGTTCTTAGAAATGAAGGCTATTTCATGCGAGAAATTGCGAAGAAACTGAAAATTGGTCTGGGTGACCCCAAACTTTTGAACGGTAGTGTATATATATAGTTTATTGAGTAATACAATTGGACACTACAAACACAAGCATTGTTTTTATCGGTCCCAGCTTGGAGCCATAGACGCCGACGGTGTTGCGGTTTAAGGAGTGTCCCGTGTTGACTGGTGGCTCTCAGCCATCGCTCGTAGAGGCCGCAGCTGTTTGAAACACAAAACCGCACACTCACCTGTGTTTCTTAGCTACGCCAACCATTTACGTGAGTTACTGCGAGCGACCACCGAGCGACCACCGAGCGACCACCGAGCGACCACCGAGCGACCACCGAGCGACCACCGAGCTCTCTGCTGAAATTTGACAGTTGACACGGGGTCACTCGCTAAGCTGAAACACCTGTTGCTCTGAAACACTTGTGATCCTGTCGGAATTCTGTACAACTTGAATCCGTTGTTGAAATGTCTATTCTGACAGCCAAGCAACAACCAGCCATTGAACAGTTTTGGTTCAATGTTTAAAGCTTGCTAACTCTTGTTGGATGGTCGGGGCAGCGCGCCACTTTTGCTGCCAACACACGGAAGCTCACTGTGTTTTAGAAACACAGTGAGCTTTAAGTATGCTGGTTTTTTTCCCCAACCCTTCGACAGGCTTGCTGTTTACCGGTTTCCAGTCTAACGTCTCCAGCTTCTTATTCTATAAACACATATGATCTGTGTATAGTAGAGCTGCAACTAACGATTATTTTCATAATCGGCTAATCTATCGACTACTTTTTCGATTAGTCGACTAATCTAATGACTATTTCCCATTAAAATGACTCGTATGACTTGTATTTGTCAAATGTATTTGAGTAACAAGATCTGAACATCAGAACATTATATCAAATAAATTAAATAGTAATACAAATTAAAGTGCAAATATGCTTTAAAAGTAAAGAAAAAGTACAAATAAAGTTTTAAAAGTAACTCAAAATAGCAATCAAGCCTCTGAAAGTGCAAAATAACTGACATTCAAAGTCCAAAAGTAAAAAAAATTGTCCATCCTACCCGACAATTAAAGTGCAAGGGTTTAAAAGTAAATCAAAATGACTTATTGCAGTCCCACGTCTTGCTGCTCCCTCCTTCAGGGCATCACAATTTACACACGTTTTAAATTGTAATGCAGAAACGTGAGCATATTGACATGCTCTGGAGCAGGGGTGTAGTAGCTGCTGGTGGAACGATGTTTGGACTTCATATTTTTCATGTGGGAAAAGGCTGACTCACATAAATAAACTCTGACAGACACAAACCATGGCGCTGCAGACAGATGTTGCGTTTTCCGTTTGAAAGCATTAACTGAGCTGATCTTATCAACCACGGTCAAGCTCATTCAACAGATCGGTTAAAAATGCCAAGTCTACAGCCACTGATGGTCATTTAGTTGGTTGTATTCTGCATGTTTAACAACATGGAGAAACTCCTTTATCTCTGGACAGAGCTCTATAAGCCGTCTCACATCAGTGTGATGAACAGCTGTCTTTGAAGAGCTCTCGCTCCAATAGACGATCTTTGATGCCACCTCCGTGATCTCTTTCCTGTTTAGCATGTTAGCGCATAATGCTTGTTATGCAGTGGTAATTAAGGAAGTCGGGGAAAACATCGTTCTCCCTGTAATTAACAATAAATCTATTCAAGTGACCGACCATTGCGGGCGCAGCGTCCGTGGTGATTGAGCTGGGTTTTGTCGATACAGTTATTTTTTTAAATGGCATGCGATCTACCCGCACTACCTCTGCCGACGTATTGGGCCCCTGATGTAGTGCATTGCAATGCCGAATGAAAATGACCGGTAGCTCTGAATCTTTCCATTACAAACGACGCGTCGACGACCAAAATACGCGTCGACGATTTTTCATAATCGACATCGTCGATTATGTCGACTAATCGTTGCAGCCCTGGTGTATAGCTAAATGGCTACTTTCCTACATTTCCAAGCAGTGCATTGATCAACATCCAAATGTGTGAATAAAAAGACTGTTACTTTCCCACCTACTGAAGCAGGTGGGACGTAACAGACATCCAAAAAGTGTTACTTAAAAGACACAGATATTGTGGGCGACGTACACTGTTATCCAAGCCTCGGCCCTGGTGCGAGAAAACCTGCAAGGAACAAAGTAACAGCATTACAGTGCGTAACACTGCCGGTGAGTCGGTTATTGGTTGGGTCTGTTCTGACTGCGGGCGGCTGAGAGGGGCTGATTGCATCTTTGTAGCGATCTGATGGCTGACAGGCGGCAATAGAGCGATAATAACCCCAAAAATAAACGTGAAAAAAAAAGAAATATTTTCTAATCTTTATCCTCGACCCAAACAATGGAGGTAATTGTTCCCTAAATGGCATTTGTGATAATTCAAAAGAGGCCAATAAAGCACCGAATCAGTTTCTCGTGAATTGAGATCCAGGAACCTGACTGTGCTTTTGAAGATGAAAAGATTTATAACAGGAAGGGAAAAGATCTTGAGGCGCTTTTGTGTAAAGCTAGGTGATGAGATACACGAAAGTCCTCTTAATCTGGAGCGGAGTGTGTGTTAAAAAGGAAGACCAGACACGTTCGACTTTCATCAGGGCAGAGATAATAGAAGACGCATTAATAACACCTTCGATTTGGAGAATCTGCCACGAGGAAGTTACCACAAAGCAAAGAGAGCGATAACTAAATAACATGTTGCATTAAATTTGTTCTACAAAATTGTCATAGATCCTTTCGCCTCCGAGGAATATAAAGTAATGGGAAGCCGATCACCTCTGTTGCAGGAGCAAGGCTGCAGTGCTGTTCACAGAATGCAATCACATCAGCAGGGCGGCCAAAGAGGGGGTTGGAGTGGCTGTTGACGGTCAGTGACCTTGAAAACTTCAGCCGGAGACAACTTTTTTTTTCGGTTGACTTGCTGGCCGATCGTCCACACATTGTCCGAGTTTGCTGTTGCTGCAGCTCTCCGTAGAGAGAGAGAGAGAGAGAGAGAGAGAGAGAGAGAGAGAGAGAGAGAGAGAGAGAGAGAGAGAGAGAGAGAGAAGGGAATTAGTATCTTGTTATTGGTGTTGTGGCTCCAGTCATATAGAGGGAAGAGCGGGCAGTGATAAATATGTTGGGCAAAGACTTTCCGCAAAAATGAAAAGGAATAATGTAAGCATTTGGATAAAAGAAAAGAGGGGGACAAAGAAACACAGGAAGCTGCGATGGAAAGAATATGAAGGTGTCAAAGAATATTCAGTATTATTTGGAGAAAGTTCCCATGAGTCCTAAATCTTCAGAGGCCGCTGAAATCCTGCCTGGATGTGATTAGTAGGCCACAGCTGAATGGCAGCACAGTCACTTCATAACCGTACGCTTATACCCGCCAATATCGATCAAATGGGAACAGAAAATCCTCATCCTATCTGAATGTAGCAAAATGTGCCGTCACGCGACATCTTGTTTGGTCAATTTGTGCAAA
The DNA here is from genome assembly GCA_038501785.1 of Myoxocephalus aenaeus. NCBI lineage: Eukaryota > Metazoa > Chordata > Actinopteri > Perciformes > Cottidae > Myoxocephalus > Myoxocephalus aenaeus. Next base: position 571,124 of record JBAMJR010000097.1, read on the forward strand.
GACTAAAATACAAAAACATAAATTTGTGCATTATTATTATTATTATTATTTTATTTTTTACCAAAGGGCTAATGCAGTGTGGGACTATTTCTTGGGCGGGAGCGGCGACTTCGTAGAATCTTGTGGTCGTTGAGAGGTTGCCCGGCAAGAAAGCAAATGAGCAAAATTCAGAGAAATTACAGGACACCCCCGAATGTGTCTGAGGTTGTGTCACAGCTGAGTGTACAATTTTCAACTCTCCGTGTAATTTGGTGACATAGTTAGGGCTCGCTGCTTGGTGGCTCACTGAGATTATTATAAATAATAATGTTAGTTGGTGCAAGTTAAAGCGTTTCGACAAATATACAGAGCTGTGAATATAGTATTTATTGTCCCATAGTAATTTAGTAATTCAACCGAATTCAACGGCTCGTTGGTGTTGCACACACTTTCACCCGGAGCTTATCTTCACATGTGTGATGTGTGAAAGAAACACATTCCCTAATTTTCCTGTTGGTGAATGGAAGGAGGACGAGGGGTGAAATTGGAAAATATCACACATACCCTGAAGGGAAATAACACAATCATGTTAACATCGGTTGACACAGTTACGGTTCCCCTGGAGGAGGTCTGCAGCCAGGGAGGTGTCATGAATGTCATTTACAGTTGAAAAGAGGAACAGAATAGGGAAAGAAAACAAAGCAGTAGGTCTGCAGGACTGGAGTGGGTTGCTATTCATTTGGACTCACAATGCCCTCAGGGGATGACATTAAAAGGCACACACAAAAGAGTTCTGCCCCGCAGATACATGCATGCGCGAGACAAGGCTCACGCGTAAATTATTTCCAATAACTAATTTTATGCAGGTGGCCCCTCTGGACCTCACATGACATCATTGAGTCACTGGCCACTGCCACGCTTCGCTCTCTAGAGGTCGCTGTGCATCTCCGTCAAACGGCTGACGTAGGGCTGACGTACCCGGAAGTGTTTTGAAGACAACAACATTGCAGCTGGATAATCACCACTCGAGCGTCAAGCTACATGCTATGGCAATAACAGAAAACAAATGAGAGGATGACAGTTCCGCAACAGCTAAAACTCATGCTTCAATAAACGCTGCGGTGTGGCCATTTAGCACCCAAAGGTGTAGAACAAGTAAGTCATGATGTCATTCCTGTGCTTTGCCGGCGTTAGTTTGGCTAACGCTAGTTAGCGAGCTACCCTGAGTTAGCCTGCTGCTAATTATTGACTGGTTAGCTAAACAAGTAAGTAATTTGGTGCCTTACTTTTGTGTTTAAGCTAGTTTAACTACTGCATTGTCACTTGAGTTCACGAGACGTAATTATGAGCCGGCTTGGTTCTTGTGCAACGTTGAACAGGAAACATTGACACCATAGTCGGTTGTAAAAGCCGTCAATATAAAGGCACATTGCTTGTTGCCACTTGCCAAGCTAGAGAGCGACCTGGCAACGCAACAGCTACACACCTGAAAGTAACAGAAGTTGCTGGCAAATTCGGCATACATAGGATAAATCGAGTAGCAGCTATATTTATTTATTTAGCGTTGTAACTTATGTCTCACGTTTCTAGGTAAGACACCTTAACGCAGGGAGCTGTATTGTAAGTAAAAAGAGATATTTGACCAAATAACGTGTACGTTTATTAAGCATGAATACGGAGTTCCTCAGAAGTGCATAAAGCCTGGTATAGGCTTTTAGGTAAGCATTTCACAGACGTTCATTAAGCTCAAAAATGAATAAAGTATGAAAAGGCCACATATTTTGAAAAGTGTATGTATCCATTTTTTGTCAAACGTAACGTTGACAGAAATAGAGAAGTTGCTATTGGCTTTGGCTGAGAAGTATCAGCTGACTCCAACAGCAACCCAAACAAATTACTTTCATTTCCACTTGAAGCCTTGGGTCCGTTGGATTTCTTGTACTGCGTGAGCCGACATTTCCAATCATTGTGCAATTACAAGTGCTTTAGAGACATTTGGAAGAGAAGTATACTTCACCAAGAGCTGATAACTGTCATTTGCTGTAGGTGTTCTTGTCATTCACTGTGACACTTGAGGGAAGAGGGTGACATTTCCAGGCCCCTCCAATGTCCTCCGGCTGTCCACCCCAGTCGCCCGCCGTGGCGAAGTCTGAGGTGGCAGTGGATGGAGAATGCCCGCTGCTGGCTGCCACCTTCGCCTACTGGGACAACATCCTGGGTCCGCGGGTGCGGCACATCTGGACGCCGAAGGGAGACCAGTTGATGTTCCTCAGCGACGCCGAGGTCACGTTTTTGGCCAACCACACGCTCAACGGGGAGATCCTGCGCAGCGCCGAGTGCGGCGCCGTGGACGTGAAGTTCTTCGTCCTGGCGGAAAAGGGCGTCATCATCGTGTCTCTCATCTTCGACGGCGAGCTGAAGGGGGACAAGAACACGTGCGCCTTGTCCATCATCCTGCCGCAGACGGAGCTGGCCTTTTACCTGCCTCTGCACACCATCTGCGTGGAGAGGCTGAAGCACGTTATCCGCAAGGGACGCATTTGGATGCAGAAGGTACCCCGCCTCTCGCCGATCCCTTGATTTCTCACTGTTGGACACGAGAGAGTGTAAATTATTCCCCTTCATACCCATAAACCTACTTTAAGACCTGATCTAGCCTCGGTTCCTGATTGGGAGTGGATATTGAGTCATCTATCATCTCTATTTTAACCATTTGGGATCGCAACAACATTGCCGGAATAATAAAGTTGCAGCCTCCCAACACAGAGGACTAAATTAGCTAATTAGGTCTGAGAGCTCCTACGGAGAAAGCTAGTGAGGAGGTAATAATCAGGGGAGGCACAATAACACGACGCACAACACTAAAAATATATCGCTGGTGCAGACACTGCTGTTCACAGTGGGTCCACTTGGTTGCATGTCAACCAGTAGTGTGCATATCCCTGTTACTTAGTTGTACATTTGGACAGTGTTCCTCTTGTCATAGTAAATATTTTAGTAGGTTTTTATATTTTTGCCTGATGCGCCCACAGTTCTGCCATTTTTTTGGTGCTCCGTTACTCATCTTGTGTTGCTTTGAAAACATATATAAGAGTCCTCGTTGCTGCCAAGTTCGGCTCACTGGCCTTAGGACTGAATATTGATCCTCAGTAAATGTTTTGGCACTGACCATAATGCATCTGCATTGAGTACCAAAACCGGGTATAAGTCGGGTACAGTTGGCATTGTGTCTGGTCAGAATAATACTGTTGTTACTTCTTACTTATTCTTTGGCGTTTTTCCAATCTAGAATCATTATTTTCATTATTTATCATTATTCGATTTTTTACATTGTATTTTATTCAGGCAAAGTTCTTGCACAGCTGTGTGTATTGAGCCATTTCAAACAACTGAATGTACCTTTTCACCTAACTTTTTTTTTTTTTAAGGAGTGTTTAGCTTTTTCATAGTCCAACGAATACTGATATCAAAATGTGAGAGTAAAAAAAAAAAAAAATGGGGCCTCACAGGTTTTTTTTTTTTTTTTTTAACAAGTTGTGACCAATATATGTACCAAGCGGGACATTTTACAAAACAGTCTTTCTCTAATGGCTTTTATTTTGTCCATCCCCCGTGAACCGCCGTGCAAAATGCAGCGTTAACTCCACAGTATCAGTTGAGTCTTTTTCACGTTGCGATCGAGGCTTCCAGCTCTTGAGCACAATGCAGAACATGCCGTTCGAGTCCTTAAATGGCCCGGGTCCCCTCAGTCGACCGGCTGTAGTATTTCTGCAGCGCTTCAGTTCACTGTTTCCACTTCCCTCGACCCCAGGGCTACAACATCATCTCGGTGCTGAGCTTGGAGATTGTCCCCATCATGGAGCTGTTGGCCTCGATGAAGTCGCACAGTGTGCCAGAAGACATAAATGTGAGACACACCACACACCACACACATTACCGCTCATACTTTGGAACTAGCCGTGATCAACAAAAGAGCTAAAAGCTGCAACGTTCAATTAACTTTTCTTTTAACCGGAGTGTAAAGCTTTGGGAAAACAGTGTGAACCAGTTCCTTGTTGATGGCAGAATTAATAGCTTATCATCCAAGTGTCATGGGTCCAGTGATTCAAGATATTTGTATTGTCATATACGCAGATAACAGAGTTACTCCGTACAATGAAAAACCTATTTTGCTCGGTCCTCCATCCACACAGAATTACAATTGACTATTATTGATTGACGGTGAAGAAAAACATGACTTTTTCAAAGGAAAAAAAAAAACCTCTTTCTCCCACTTTTGTTTCATTATTTCACTTGTTCAAATAGTTTCTATTTCCAAGAGGTTTAAATTACCCAGGTCCCCTGCCTAGATTACCACCCAGTGTGATTGAACATATTTGCTTCCTTCTAAAAAAAAAAGCGACATGAAGGATTCTCCCTGGAATCTTTCTTGCTTGTTTCCCACATTGTTTGCACGATGGTACTTTGTGTTTTTCATCCTCATCGCGGTGCCTGCAAATGTGCCCCTCAGCACTTTTTTGTTGTTGTCTTTGTTGAGACCAATTTTTTAAATGACTAATTCGTTTTTTCGCTCCCGCTGAGTAGATAAAAGACACCGTGCTAAATGATGATGACATCGGGGACAGCTGCCACGAGGATTTCCTCCACAAGTAAGCACTCTCCGGTACAGGCAGAGGGAAGACAGATGATGAACAGTGCCCATTTAACACCCATCAGCCTTCTGATGATGACTAATGTCTCGCCACTTAGCCCAAGTTTCCTCCTGAGAAAGGAACGAAAGCTAAAATCGCCGTTAGTGTCGAGACTCCAGAAAGTCCATTCCGGCAGCGGAGCTCCCATCACTCTCGAGTAGAACGGGATTAGCGCCGCATCCTGTGGTGATGACAAAGCATGTGTAGCGCTGTAATTTATTTACTTGAATCTTAAGGACGTTCAGAGCCGATTAAGCTTTTTTAATAAGAGAATAGCAGACTTACGGAAGCCTTGAGAGGCACGTAAGTAAAGAAAGGAAGTTTTCTCTCCTGTGTTTATGACTTAAGAACAGGTCGTAAAAACTGATTTTGCTGGGATAATCCTTCTTAATTGCCATACATTTGTCTTCATCTGTGTGACAATAATGACAAGTGACAATGTGAAAATAAAAGGTTTTTTCGCCTCTTAGTGAAATTAGTATTACAACAACAAACCCAATGATCCTGGTCAGAACAAACTTCCCTTTTTGCAAAGATGAAAAAAAGGCACATGTTTTTCTGACAACCTTCTTTTTTTCATTTTTTCGCCTCTTAGTGTTTCCGTACAGACTAGCTGCATGCTCGAGCCAATGTAAAACTAATCAGTACATTTTTCGTGTCATGAAATGTACTATTTACCTTTTAGAATATATTGAAAAAGGCCAGAAAATGAACCAAACTGCATATAAATGAAATAATCACTGGGCAGCTGCAACTCCACTGGCCCCCTCTAAGTAAAGCCTCATGTCATCCTCCCTCTGTTTCAATCATTATTCCTAGAAGCTGTCATTGACGATTAAAGCGATGCTAATGGGTTCTAATTTGCGTGTCTCTGGTTCAGGGCCATCAGCTCTCATCTGCAGACCTGCGGCTGCTCGATAGTTGTTGGAAGCAACCCAGAGAAAGTAAATAAGGTAAATGCTCTGTATTAGTGGCCGCACACAAACACATTTGTAATGCGTCTACATAATTTAGAATGTTTTGAAGTGTGTTGTTTTTGAGTTTAATGAGCCCCTCGTGCACTTTTTCACTCTCCGCTGCCGCTTGAGCCGACGTTTTGAAATGTCTGTCGGGTGTTTGGCAGCTCAATAGCGGCCGACCGCCCGCAACCGGTTTCCCAAAGAGAAGCAACACGAGAAAGCTCATCAGCTTCTCCTTAGCGGGCAGATATCGGAATCAAACGATGAAGAAAAACTGACATTGCATACACTGTTTGTTGAAGAGATCTACAGCCGCTCACAGTTTCAGCCCAATGGATTTCCTCCTTAATTTGTAGATTTGTCGACTCGAGGCCCGAACTGAGCCCCAGTTAGATCGTAACTTTTTTATTTGTGTCTCGCAAACAAGCCTCGAGCCGAACGTCACATTAAGGTCTATTACCAAAATGGGGCTTCTTCAGCCAATTTTGTGCCGAGCTGTAGCTCCTTGAATAAATGTGCAGACATCCACCATAAACAAAAAGCTAATTATTTTCTCCATGTTTAAACGGTACACCTAATACAGCATAGTTGCATGAGTTTGCGCACGCCTTCGAATGGCAAATAGCTGCAGTGATGTAAAGTTTAAGCTGTTTTCCCTTCACCTGAAAGCAAATCAAAGCCAGTTATTTTCTGAAGGCCTTTTTTTTAAGTATTCAAATCTGACTATTTGGTTTTTGTTTCTCCACAGATTGCGCGGACTCTCTGCCTCTTCCTCACCCCGGCGGAGAGGAAGTGCTCCCGCCTCTGCAAGGCCGACTCTTCTTTCAAATATGACACGGGCCTGTTTGTTCAGGGTCTGCTCAAGGTAGCCACCAGTTCCCCCTCATTATGCCGCGCGATGCGATTTGAGGCTGGTTATCGTTCTGTTCCCGCCGCCTCGTTTGATGTTGTTGTGACCTCATTTATTTTTTGACTTGAAATGGTTGCAATAAGAGATTTTTATTTACTGCACTGCGTGCGATTCAGACCCGTTCAAATGCATGCCGCCTTTTTGCATATGTTTTTTTTGTATTCTTAATTATCCAACTGCAAGTTTAAGTTAAGGGTAAGCGAGCATTACACATGTTTAATTTTGTGATTATCTACTCAATCACTTATTATGTAGTGCTGTTTTGCAGTGGGCTTGGTGTTACACAGGCGGCGGCTCTTCATGTCAACAGGAACAGTATTAGAGGCACACAAACCTGCCGGTGCCTGTTAGCTCAGTACTTAAGAGTCCGTGTGGTGCACACCGCTGTGTTGTGGAGCTCCTGCGGGAACGTCTTATGGATTTCAACATACGATGGGGGGGCAAGAGAAACTAGCCCAGGGAGAAACAACAATAAAATGAAATTGGAAGCCGCATGCTCGCAAAAAAGAGAAATTATTTATTAGACCTTCTGACCTGCATGTAAAAATAAATAGGAAAAAAAGCACGATTCCTGAACAAAGAATGAACATCAGGGTAGCTTTAACATGTGTGTGTATGTATGTATGTATGTATGTGTGTGTGTGTGTGTGTGTGTGTGTGTGTGTATATATATATATATATATAATATATCCATGGCAGATATGTGTAAAGATGCTTTGATAAAGCTTCCTATTGTTGTTTTCTCTAGAAAGTTGTGTTTGTATGGAGGGAACTGATTTCCTACACACTACGCACAATAATATACAGGTTTTAATAATACAGTTTCTTTTCATTCCCAGGACTCCACAGGGAGCTTCGTCCTGCCCTTCCGCCAGGTGCTCTACTCGCCGTACCCGACCACGCACATCGACGTCGACATCAACACGGTCAAGCAGATGCCGCCGTGCCACGAGCACACGTACAACCAGCGGCGCTACATGCGGTCCGAGCTGAGCGCCCTCTGGAAGACGGACAGCGAGGAGGACATCGCCCCCGACACGGTCATTCACACGGACGAGAGCTTCACACCCGACCTGTAAGACACACACACACACACACACACACACACACACACACACACACACACACACACACACACACACACACACACACGTACGTTTGCGAACGGATAGTCATAGCTCTGCATTGCTTTAATTGAATTGAATTTGTGACATCCAATCATATAAAACGAAATGCTTACATGATATCATAATCACAATGCCTTTTTGTAATTTTTTTTTTTTTTAGGAATATATTTCAAGACGTCATGCATAAAGACACTTTGGTGAAGTCATTTATTGATGAGGTAAGAATACAGCAGCACCTTTTTTTTTTTTTTTGCCATGTTCTTTCATATTTAAAAAAAATGAGTCCAAAGATACAAGAGAAAAAATCAACTTTGAAACATATTGACAAAATTACTAACATAGGACCATAATAGATAATATAACATAAGATTTTTGTATAATCATTTATCATTTTATAAAACCCCTTTTTACCATTGAATACAAAACAGCAGGTTTTTTAATGGTGATATCTTCTTTTTTTCAGAATAGGAATATGTTATTGCTAACAATAATAGTGTCAATAAAACAGAAATGAGATAGCTTTTTGTGTGAGAGTAAAAAAAATATCTGGTTATCCATTTTTTAAGTCTGAGCTGAGTATGTATTCACTTCTGTGCTAATGACTTTAGAAAGGGAGAAAACTTGCCTCTCGGGGCTTCCATAGATATCAAGTGAATTTGAATGTGGATAAAACTCAGATGTCACAAATCTCAATATTCTTCTAGCCCAGGATGTCATAGCCAAAACAAACCCGTTCCCTGTAGTTCACCCTTAAAAAGTCAGACCTGGTGAAAGTGAACCACATTGAGTGAGGCAAGAACATGGTGGGAGTGTTCATTTATTTTGTTGCCTCTTTGTATACACCATTCTTTTTGTATCCATTTCTATTACAAATGTTTTTTGCAGCGATATTAAGTTCTTAAATGTGTTACTCAGAAAGAGGCTTTCTGCTTCTTAAATAATGTAGTATATTCACTCTGAGTGAGGAGTCCACCATCTGATGCTTGTTGAGGGATTACTGCAAAAAAACGAGACTGTGAAATCATCAAGTAGATGACTAACCTTGTTTTTTCACTGCGGTATGTAATATTGTTACGCATTCTGGTATTTTGTCTGCGGTACAATGCTATAAAATAATCCTTTATTAGTCCCGCAGTGGGGAAATTACAGGATTACAGCAGCCTTGCTCACAAGTGAATAAAAGAATAATACAATAGAAACAAGTAATATAAATAAATAAAAACACAGGCTGGTCAGTTTATATCAGTTTATATCAGGCTCCAGGGAGTACTTAAAGGACGCGCCCCAAACCTCACTGATCCACTCTCCAGAGCCCCCTGAAACGAAGGCTGTAGAATCTATTCCCACGGGTCTCAACCAATCAGCGCCCCCAAAGTTACAAGTTCTTCCTCAAGACAACAGCAATATGTTCCTCTCCCAAGGTCAGCTCAAAGGAGGGGACATTAGGGGTATTATTCCAGACTTTTTACAGTCCGTAGCCTGGACTACTAATTGACGTCCTGTGTCGCACCCAGGTGTTCATGCTGAAGCCCGGCCTGTCCCTGCGGAGCACCTACCTGGCCCAGTTCCTGCTGCTGCTCCACAGGAAGGCCCTCACGCTGCTCAAGTACATCGAGGACGAAACGTAAGAGCCGTCGCCAATATTAAGACTTCAATCACAACAAAAAAAGGATAATTGTTTGGCAAAGGACCACTACACTCACCCACGTTTTTGCGTCAACTTTGCACAGCAGCCGCTGACCTTGCTCTGACAGCAACACAGATGGGACACACCCTGCGGCCCCCGGTGTATTTTCACAAGTTTGCAGTCATAATAGTGCTGCCAGTGGTTTTTCTTTTCTGTATCTGATAATGTTATCCCCGGGTTTTTTTCTTTTCTTTTTAAGCTCACAGGGACAAATGACCAAATGCGGAACAATAGGTTTTAAATCCATCTCAAACACCATCAGGTTGGGTCTGCAAGAGGAGTGAAGGAAAAAAAAAAAAGTGTTGTGGATGCAGGTGAAGGTGTTGAATATATGATCAGACTTTTTGCAGGAGGAATCGGTACATTTACATTTCTCCCTCTGCACTGATGAATGTGACCTTGTTCTGTTACAGTGTTGCTGAGCTGGCAACAACTATATGGGTGGAAAGATTCTCTTTGTAATAGTCACCAATAGCAACGGGCAAATCTGCATTAATTATCTCCCTCTCTGTCTCCGTAACACCAGAATAGCAGCCATGTTCGAACGCGCTTTTGTCTGACTGGTAAACATCACACACGCGACCAAGGGTGAGATCAGAGTCATATACATACATACATACATACATACATACATATTGAAGCCCTGTGGAGATCTGGCCTGGCTATCCCAAGACATTTCAGACCTTTATTGGTCGAGGGCTGATGAAGGTCTGATTGATTGATGATGATGCAAGACTATTAACAAGCAACGTGAGGGTATTACTGCGGCCTCTGGAAGATCCTGATGGGCAGTTTTCACATTTTATAGACTCAACAAATACACGGCAGATTAATCAATAATAATTAAAACAAAAGATTTCTCAGCTTGTTTAAGCCAAAAGATCCCTTTTTTATTTATTTTTTTAATGACATGAGTGAAATGTAGCTCATGTCTGACAGCGAGTTGGGCTCACGGGGCTGGTTTATGATGCCGATCGGCGGTGGGAAGAAGCTGCGACGAAGTGGCTGCATGTTGAGCCCCGCGGGGCGATGAATCCTCAGCGGGGTCCCAGAATGACAGCTTCCCCGTCTGCACAGCACGTGTTTTGGGGGACGGGGGGGACGAAATGTGCCGAGCAGGAAAATTATGCCCAAGCACATGCTGTGGTCGTCCCGGTTTCACCACTGCACAACATCTGAGAGACTGGCGTCGTCGTCGTCATCATCATCAAAGCTCTAAATGATGTTTTTACGATCGTCTGACAAGAAAATGCTCACTCCTTGCCCCCCAGCCCCCGCTGAGCTGCAGAAATGAGACTGCATGCCAGGTGTCAAGGTGACCTGGTGGCTTCTGATGGCCCCACGCCAGACTCATCGCTCTTAGGCACTCAACAGAACACTCACTAAATGATACAACAAGTCAGAAACCAGTAGCTTTACGCTCCTCCTCTGTTAAAAACAACAACTAAAACGTCCCATCACGGTTACCCTACCCTTTCTCTGGCACGGCTCTCACAGCGCCCTCTTAAAGAGATAGTTTCTGATTCTTTTTTTAAAGTGAGGTTGTATGAGATACTTATCCATAGTGAGTGTATTAACGACGGTATATGGTGGTTGACTCGCCCCCGAGTTTGGAGAAACGGACAGGAGCGCCTTTTGTTGGAGATGAAGCGTGAAAACGATTGAAAGAAAACGACCATTTCCTCGTCGGAAAGAGCTGTTTGACATAAATATGACATGTGCTTTTAGGTGGGCCTTTCTGTGACTAAAAAGTTTTGGCCCTCCCCCCGCCACCGGTACTCCTGTCTGTTTCTCCAAACATCTACTGTAGTAGGTAATATACACTGACTGTGAAAAAGTACCTCCTACAACCCCACCATTCCTCTGAGATGCCTGCGGCCCCACCGCGTCTTCAGCCTCCTCCCGTCCCCCGAGCATTCTATTCCACGCTGCTGTCCCCGTGGCGACCTGGTCAGCGCTCCATCTGGGCTTGACTCATCACTGTCTGCGCTCCTCAGCAGTGGACTGACCTTCCCACTCCTTCAGGACAGCAGTCGCTCCCCGTTTAGTTTTTCTACCTCCAGGCTTTTTTTTCCTTCTCTCTCCTCGTGTTAATGAAAGACGTGTGCGTGACGGACCCCTTGAGCAAATGCGTCAACGAGCACGTAAGCGACCCAGAAATCTTTCTCGACTTCTGGTCCCGGTGCTTCTTAATTCAAATGTCTGAGACCATTTCCACTCAAAGGGGATGTCTTCGAAACACGGCAGTACAAACTCTGTGACATGGCCGTACGTATTGCACTCGGGTTACTAACAGCGGCTGAATTGTTGCATCAGTAAATGCAAACACAATGACGTTCACTTGTAGATCACAGAATTTTTTTTTTTTATTATTCAAATGTAATTATGCAGTTATTTATTAATAAATATATATATATATTTTCTTTTCTTTTCCCCTGACTAAAATGTGTTTGTATTAATTTTACTTCAATTGCTCCCAGAGATGTGATGTTGAGTGAACACTGACTACACAAAGCAAAACCCACTATTTAGGCGCTCGCGTGAGAGGATGAAAGCGACCCCCCCCCACCCGGTTTACGGTGCCGCTAACAGCCCCGAGGTCGAAGGGCGCGCTATTATACAGGTGCCTCGACAAGCTTGTTTATGCTCGGCAGCGGCATACATAATTCATCGTGGCGACGGCGCTCCCGTGCACCAGCTGCAGCCCGAAAACTAGTTGCTGATGCAAATCCTCTGCCCCCGAGTATCGTCGGCTGTTAGCAGTGACACGGTCTCCCCCTCCTCTTCTCCGCAGGCAAAAGGGGAAGAAGCCCTTCCGGTCCCTACGCAACCTGAAGACGGACCTGGATCTGGCGGTGGAAGGGGACCTGAACATTGTCATGGCCTTCGCGGAGAAGCTGCGGGCGGGGCTGCACTCGTTCGTGTTCGGGAAGCCGTTCTACACCAGCATGCAGGAGCGAGACGCGCTCATGAGCTTCTGACGCCCGCACCTTTTTTCATTTTTTTTTCTCCATGTTGTATGTCTAATGGCAACAGATGTCGTATTGTCTTTGCTTTTGTTTTTTTTATTGTTGTTACATCAATGCATGCACGTGTGTATTCCCGAGGCGACCGTTAGCCTGAGTATTTGTTTCCGCTAGCTGGAGTGAAAAGAACACAAAAGTAACATGTTTTGGCCTTCCTCTTTGTGTTTTGTTGAATTGAAGGCCTGCTTTCAAAGACTGATCGTTACAGCTATTATGAGCCATTATAATTAAAGTTCTGATATATTGCCTTGATCAACTGTAAGCATAATGTGAGTTTAATGTTTGACGATTTATTCATGTATTCTTTGCCTTCTGTATTAATTTATGGCGTTGAAATTGGCTGAGGGGCCCACCAGGACTTTTTGCAATTTCATTTAGAAATCATATTTATTAAAACATGAGTTATCGGTTTCTTTGCTGCCTGCGTTATACAATAACCTCAGAACTGTTTGAACTTTGGATTTGTATTTAATTTTTTTCTAAGAAATTCAATTAATGAGCCTGCATGCTGAATGTGAATGGTGCAGATCAAGTGACAGTACAAAAAAAGGCTGCGAGAGATCAAAGATTTCATTAAAGATAAAGACAACAAGTCACGGAAGTCTCGCCGCATTCCTTCCCGACAAAGCAGATCCGAGTGTAATGCTGACAGTGAGTGTAATCATTAAATGCATCCGCCCAGCTGTACGTAAAATGGATTTGCATTTGATTGTTGTTGTTTTTTCTCCTCCCACAGCAACCCACATATTTGCCGGTATGATTACCCATCTGTAGCGGTGGTCTTAAAGTCAAGCGATCTAGTTGATATGCTGTATGTATTGCCTCCGAAGACGCACATCGTTTTGACGGTGTGATGTGATAATGATGTGCCATTTTCCACCCACCCCCCCTCCCAAATTTACATGTGATTTTAAATTCTGGACACACACACACACACACACACACACACAGCCTGATCGCCTTTTCAGAGAGGCTTCATAGAGAAACATGTTGTCTACTCAACTTTTAATCATTTCCATTCCACTTCCCATCACGTTCCATTGTACTTCATTTTTTTACTTACTACTTTATTTTTTTACAAAACACTACCAAGAACAAGAGGAAGGCCAGAAAGTGGCTGCATGGAGAAAATAAATTCAGTACTACACGATAAGAGAACAAGGTTATGTGTATAATACTAACACCATACCATTTCCGCCTCCACATGCTGGACTGTTTTCTCAGTAGTTGTAAATCATAATCAATATGCTGAACTTCGTCCTATGCTCAAACTTTTTCTGGCACGCTCAGTTTTGGCTGACCAACAGCCAGGATGTTTCTTGACAAGGTTAATGGAACGGAGTGGGCCAAATGTACTCTTTATTTTTTTGTGAAAGTTTTTCAACATTCCCTACGTGATGTAAAGTGGTTGAATCATCACGTCGTAACATCTGGCCCAGTGTTGTGTGAGTCACGGCGGATGAAGGTGTCCTGTTGAGATCGTGGCGTGTGGAGGTGAGCGGTATCCGTCGAGAGCGGCCTAGAGGGATGCAGGAACGAGTCCCAAAACCCAGCAATGAGTCAGCATTAATGCAGTGACGCCCCCCATCTCGAAGTTGATGGGTTTTTGAATGGTATTCTGGTTAGATGCCTAAAAACAAGGTATTTGGTTAACCCAAGTTTAGGACTTCCTGATCATAAAGTGGCGGCCATTTGCGCAGATCTTGCTGGACAAAAACTGTTGTCAACGTTTGTTTGGCAGAGACTTTTATTTTCTGCAATAATCCATAATCCAGTGGAAAAACCCCATTGGCTATTAAGCCAGGGAACCATTGCGACGCTTACTTCCAGGTTGGCCAACAAAAAGACGTCATCTTGCAGCACTTCTAATGGGCTTCAATTAACCCTGAGAGCACACCTATATCCAATCCATCAGTCAGATACACACCATCAGGCCCATTTGGGAGCGACATAATAACATTGGCCTGTGTGGGGCAGTGAGAAAACAGTGGATGTATCGCCGATGTGGGGGGAAAACTGAGGAAGTTCAAGGTCTGTGAAGTCCTCCATCACCCGGCGGCACTTTCTCTGCAATGCAGTTATCCATAAATGATATCTGTGAGGAAGCTGCTTTCTCTTAACCACTGGAAGAAATAAAGGCAGCTTGAAGATCTTAGTCTTTCTATGATTGCCTCAAGCTAGAACATTATAATTAGGTGTCCTCTTGAGTACCTTGAACTGCTGCATATTTAAAACAGGAGGGGAATGAGCCAAAAGTGAGTAAGATGTTAATTACTAATAGGATATCTGTATAGCGACTGTTTCGGGGACCTCCTTCAGGAATTTGTTTCACAAAACAGGAAAAGTAATTCATGTGAGATATGGTTTCTTCTTTGAAAGCCACTGCTAAAATAGGTTGGTCTTGAGGGGACGACTTGATTGGCGGGGGAAAGCTCTGAGCCCGGTGTTTGGCACCTTTTTCAGTAAAGCTGGAGGGAGGGCATGACAACAGGATCTTACATGAAATGGTACCCTGGAGCTCAGGCAATTCTTCAAGATAAAACAGAAGTTGATGTTGTAAACGTAACTGTTTCTGGTGCTTTAACAGCAGGAAGTTACGATGAGAATAGAACAGGAAGTCGTTTTGTTTTACTTTTGGCTCCCAGGTAGAAGTTAACAGTTCTCAGCTTCTTTGATTTTCAAAGCGATTCATCAAATAATTTGTGTGTTAAGATCAGCATTTTAAAAGTACCACTGAAAGAAAGAGCTAAAGCTTTGCCGAATCTATTATTGCAGAGGTGAAGTTGTTTGTAGGAATGGCTCAAAAGGATTAACACAACAGAGCTTAAAAATAACTCCCATGTTGCAAACACATTTAATAGGCGCTCGGGGTGTCAAGGTTGGTCGATCCATCACATTGGTATCTCAACAACTATTAGATTAATTGCCATACAAAATTTGCAAATACATTCATGGTCCCAAGAGGATGAATCCTATGACTTTGGTGACTTTTCCTCCTGCCCAAAGGTCAAAGTTCTCGCTCACCTTGTCAAACATCTCATCATCTAATAGATGGATTGGCACAACATTTTGAACATGCATGGTCCTCAGAGGATGAATGTTAATGATCCTAATCCCTCAACTTTTCTTGTAGCTCCACCATGAGGTTGACATTTGTGGTTCTGAGTGAAATGTCTCAACAAAGGTCGGACGGATTGCGGTAACATTTAGCACAGACATTCTTACCCCCCTCAGGATTAAATCTAATAGTTTGATTCCCTGACTTTTCATCTAGTGCTATGATCAGTTCATAATTTGCATTGTCCAACACTTACATCAGTGGTAATTTACATGTGTAATCAGCAAATTAAAATAAACTAATATGGTAAACATGGTTATTAAACCGGATGAACATCAGCGTGTAAGCAAATAGTCTCACTCTTGTGGAATACTACTATTTGCATGTATAACCAAAGGCTATTGTCAAGGAATGTTTGGCCTTTTTATTTGACAAATACAGAGTGATTGTTTATAACTAAATACTTTACCATTCCCAAGAAATTAGTGGAAATATGCTACTGTACATTACAAACTCTTGTCAGATAAAATTTGTTGGACTACAAACTTATGATATTACATTACATTGCACTGTTTCAAAAATATGGCAGGAAATAACACAAATACACCAAAATATACCATATATTAAATGTATGTGTTAGGCTATATAAGTTGATGCAATTTCAGTGGACACAGTATATATTTTTTATTTATAGCCACCAATCAAATCGACATCATCTGTAATGACTCGTTGAAACATGAACGAGTCATTCACTTGACTGCATTTAACTGCTTCAGAAACTGCATCTCTAATGTTTAATACCCTACTTGCCAGAGGCCTTATTCACTGTAGAGTAAATATTTCAGCATGTGAAATATATTCCATGAAATATCACAGCGTGATAAACCACCTTCCTTTCTTTGCTATCTATGTTCACTGTTTAAATAGACATATTGTATGTGCATTCTTTTATTTTCTTACGTGTGTAATGTGTGTATGTATAAATTAGTTTAATTGTATAAGGCCTACATTGTTTTTTTGTGTCCATTTTTATGTCGCTTACATTTGAAATACTCTCATAATTTCATAAACAGAAAATTAAAGACGTGTGAACGAAACGAAACTGTACAGCATCAAAACAGCGCTGCTCGAGTCCCACTACTATGAAAACATTAATGTTGATAGGCGGATAGAACTGTCTGTCAACTGTGTGTGTGGCCTCGCTCGCGCTGCTCTCTGATTGGTCGATCGCCAACTTGCCGTCCTTTCCTATTGGTCCATTCTCTGACCGCTCGCGACAGATCAGGAAGAGACGCAAACTGGCCGCTTGCCAGGTAAATATTCAACAGAGGATGCTAGCAGTGCCCATGTCTGACACGACAAACGGACAGCAACTCCTGGATAACTGGAGTAAAGATGAAACCACATGCTTTGCCGAGGACGTTAAGGTATTTCACGACCACCGAGTTGCTTGTCTTCACAGTTTGAAAAAGGAGAAGTTAAAGGGTGCGGCCTGCTGTCATTAGCTTTCTAGCTAACCTCAGTGCTAACGTTATGATATTTAACGGTTAGCTCAATAACTGAATTATCCACAAGCTAACACGCTATGAGCCAAGAAGCCGTCAGGCCGTCTGTATTCACGTTTCGAACGGCAAAAAAAAACAACGTTTGGCAACAGTTCGTTTGTGTTACTAGTGATGATAATGTTTCCCAGGAAAGACCTGCAGCTGGGATTAGCTAGCTAACGTTAAGGTGTGTGGCTTGAGTCAAGTCGGGCTCTGGGTTCAACATTACATATGAATTCGAGTGAATCGTTGGTTCAACAATCAGATAATGATCATGTTGAGCTTCATCTTGACACACGGCGGGAAATGAATACAGAAAGCCGTGTCGATGATGATAGCTCCCCCAGTTCAACATGTAAACAAAGCCACAAGACAAGTCGAGTAACGTCTCCTTCAGTAAGTTACTGTTCTCCTTTCTTTATGTGTCCACGTCGTCTTAGGTTAACAATCATTATATAGCCCAGCAACGACGTATAAAGTCGTTTGGATTCAATGTTTAATTTGGCGACACAGCTGCTTTGTGGCAAAGTAGCAGAACAAGTGTCTCCCAGGAACTCAGAAAAGGTCTCGGATCACGTTGAACAAGGTGGTCATTTAGCTGTGTGTGTCTGAGCAGTCTGTGTGCCTGTGACACGTTTTGGGATCAAGTATGCTCGTGCTGTGGTTGCCAGTTTCACCAGGGACACAGATTCATTCTTATATTAAGAAAAGGCAGTACTCTGACGATGATTGTTCCAAACCTATCATATCTGGAATGGATGATACGAACGGGTGCTTCCCAAAAACTGTCCGCTATGAGGTCGGCTTTTGGTGTGGTGTTTCATCTGATGTGTACAGTATCTGTTGGGAGGGTGCATGGCATGAAAAGGTCTGGGATCAGTGGTGCTTTAGCTGACGGATGTACCCTCCTCGCTGTGCTCAATTCACTCAGTAAACCAAAAGTGAAAACACCTCTGGGTTACAGGTGCCTGTGGTGAGTCGCTGACATCACTGATCATTCTGGGATGATCTACCTTACAGGAATACCTGCCCTGTGATCCATTCAGGTGGACTGGATCACAGACGCGCACAGATACATACATCTGGTTACATTTAGGGGAAGTGTTTTTTTTTTACACTGCTTTAGCTCGTTTTAAGTACAGTTGACCACCTAAAGGAGCGTTTGCCCCCTCCCCAATTTGACGTAATAAACAAACTCAACAGCCTTTAGTTTACCTGTGAGATTGAGAGCCTCCGATACATTTCAGAATGTCACATTTGACAGATAATCATTTATAGAAACAGTGTTTTCTGCAATAGAGAGTGCAGGGTTTTTGGTTACATCTCAGTGGCTTTACAGCCAACCTAATTTAAAGTGGATTGGATGAGGATTTGTGTGTGCATGTGTGAGTGAGCCCCCTCCCCACACGCACAGACGCACACTAATGTGCAACACCCTTCTACCAGCCCCCCTGCAACACACACAAACAAAATAAATAATCCTCCCTGTAGAAGCAAAGTCCACATCACAAAACACACCTCATGACATGCAAAGTAGGTGCACATACAGCGAGTTATAATCATGTGTTTGCACATACCAAGACTATGTGAGTTCAGCTCGTATGGATGTTGGGTGCTATACAAAGGATTTGACTTCTTAAACAATAAAAAAAAAAAAGAATGGCACAGTTGAAGATACGTTGCTTAGATAACTTTTACTGTTTTCTAAATATGTTATGCTAAATTATTTGAAATAATGAATATATCTTCTGGGCAATATTGAGAAAAAATTGAAATGGTACTACTAAACGGCATCACGATGACTGTTCTGCCTTTAGCTTAATCATGTGACATTGTTATTATAATGTATACAAATATAAGTGTAATAGCTTTTTATGCAAGAGTGAAAACCACTGTATAATAGCATAAAGTTATGTTTAATTGGTGAAGATTATCTTGCTGAACACAAACGTGTGAGCATCATAACCGTTTATTTGCCAGGGAGATTATTTTCTACTGTAATCCAAAATCCGATAGAAAAACCAAGCCAGGCAGATGCATCACTCTATTTTGTTTTATTTACATAATAATTTTCACCTTTTTATTCATAACATAATGTAATTTAATATAATATAATACAAACGCTATTTAAATTTAAGAATTACGTTTAATTTAACTGTCTCTTCTGGGAAATTTACGCAGCACCAATGCGTGCATTAGAAATGTTTAAATTACATTTGGCAGTCTTTGCTTTGAGGCTTGTTCTCTTTTTTTTTCTCCCTTTTGTTCCTGTGTCATGGAAGTTATCTGACATTTGCCTGTTTTAGTTTTAGGTATCGAACTGAGAGCCTGTAGCCATGGATGGGCATGCTACCAAAAGCAATGAAAGCGCTTTCCCCAGCGTGGTGGACCTGGATGACTTTCTTATCAAGCACAATTCGAACTTCATCTGGCTCCTCGTTGGTAAGTACTCTCTGTGTGTGTGTGTGTGTGTGTGTGTGTGTGTGTGTGTGTGTGGGGGGGGGGACCTTTTACAAACAAGAAGGTCACTCGCGTGTCTATTTAAAGAGTTTAACTGAACAGAGGCAAACTAGTGACCATGTTTAGACGTACAGGCCTGCTTTACTGTTTGGTTCACAAACATCAGAGATGTTAACAAACTATTCCAAGTATCATGAAAACATACCAAATGCTTTGTTGCTTACTGTTTTTATTATTCCCTGTTTTAACAAAGCGGGCCGTGTTTTTTGTCTTTCAGCCACCATTCTGTCCTGTGGATGGATCATCTATTTAACTTATTACAACTCCCGCAACATCGGCCTCATCCTCACCCTCATCATCAACAGACTCTACAAGGATGGCTACATTCATATCGGTGGGTTCATCCGGCACCCGGTCACACAGTGATGAATAGGAAAGGGGGAACGCTGCCAATGCTTTCAGTTCAAGGCGATAACTCGGCCTGCTGAATATTTCATGACGAACCGGCTTCTCTCAGTGATTATGTCCACAGAGCCTGAACGGCAAACTGCAACCAACACCTGATGGAAATCTCCATAAATGACACAGAAATTAATTAATGAAAGCGCCTCGAGGACGTAAATCCAAGTGTAACCTTGCCATTTATTTTTGTTTTTAGTGAGTGATTAGTTTCTTCCAAAAAAAAAAACTGCACTCAGGAGTACACCTGGTCAGGATCCTCTGCTCTGTTAAACAACCCCAATACTCTAGACTCCAAAAAGGAAGCTAATAGAAAGTCGGAGCATTACTTTGTAATGAGACATGTTTGTGTTGAATGTTTTATCAGTGAATTAACAATTTCACAGCAGAGACCTGCAGCTAACTGACTATGAGTACATATTTAGAGCAAATGGGTTACCAAAGCAACATTACCATTTAATTGAATGAGGAAGGCATGGTTCAGTCTCTTTGCCAACATATGTTGCTACAAAGATGGCAGTCAACAGTGTGCCGGCTAATCCATTTCCATAGTCGGTGCTTTACCAACAGATGACTGCGGCGGCCCTTTGTAGAAGCAGAAATGAGCAGCAAATCCCAGAAGCAGATCAATGTAAAAGATATTTTAGCCACCTAAAAAAAAAAAAACTTTACGTTTTTAAGTGTACGCTATATTTAGAATATTTTCACTGCACTGGAAGCTGAAGCCGTTATATCCATCTATGCCGAATCTGCAAAGCCACAATGACAAAAACATTAATTTGACCTCCCAGAACACAGGGCATGTTATGTTGTGAATCTGAACGAACGCTTTTAAAACCCCAAAGTCGCACAAAAAACAGAAACTCCCGTGTTCTGCAAGGTAGAATGCACGTTTTTGTCAATGCAGTCTAGTGACCTTCAGAGCTAAGTCAGAACTACCCCTTTAAGTCAGGGGTAGCATTTCCAAAAAAGAACGGAAAACGCAAAGGCACAAAAGTTTGGAAATAAACACAGGAAGAGAAAACTCCCTTCTTAACCAACGGCAGTTGGGTACAGACACAGGTTTGTTACGTGATGAGCAGGTTCAGGTTTGAACTCGCCTGAAGGCGCGTGTCGTCATTGCTGGGGTTGTGTGGAAATTCTTGCACAGATTGACAGGGAGGCTCTGACCAAAACAGGCTTTCTAGGCAGAGGATCTCAGGAAAAGTCACTCGACAAAGACCACAAACATGAGGAAGTGTCAGTTTGGATGATGATGATGATGATGATGATGATGATAATGGTGGTGGTAGTTGAACTACGCAGGTGTTGCCGTAATTGAAACGGAGAAAGGCAAGTTCTGACCCCAAAATAATGAATGATGGAAAACCACGTTCAGTTTTCTTCCTCGGGGACGACTCTGACCTACTTGTTATACAATTAGATCCAAATGAAGATTGTTGTCCTTTTTTTCTTAATGAGAAGAGATAACTCGCAGACTGTTTTTTTTAGTTTATTTTTTAACAAGGCTCACACACCCATCTAATTACATCTTTTGTTTACTTTTAATGATTTTAATAATACCTCTTTGATTTCCCACCGCTGTGATCAAATCCAAATCTCTTCGCACTTTTGCTTTAAAAAAAATTGTAATCCTATGATTTCGTATCAAACTGCTGCACTGTTATTGTTTTTTTTGGCAATCTGAAACCTGCACTCTGTTGTGACTAACACAAAATGTGTCTGAACGCACCGCAGGCTCCTTCTCCTTCTCCGTGCTGTCGGGGAAAGTCATGTTCAGAGACGTCTACTTCATCAACCAGGACATGTCTATCAGGTAACCTGACCGGTGCTGCGTTGTTTGCTTCTGCTCTCTCCCGCCTATAATCTATAGTCTATAGTCTCATCGCTTTCTGATTTATTGATATCCATTTTCTTTTGTCTGATCTACAGGATACAGGATGGCTTTCTCATATTTCGCTGGTGGAAAATGTACAACCCAAAACAGAAACAGCATGGTGAGTTTAAGAGATTGTCATTAGTCAGGGGTCTTATACTTCAGGAATCCCTTAAGGGAAGCAAAAAAGACCTTTGTAACTTGAAGAGAGGAAAACACACTTAAAGAACCTCCGTCTCTAGGTCCGGCGGTAACATGGCTGAGTTTATAGCAATAACTGATGGAAATGTGCTCGTGATAAGTTAGACACACACCAGGAACACATTTGTTAACAGAAGGGACAAACATCTATATCCAGTAAGTCTTTAATTATTGAAAACAATAAAACCCAACGTTGTAGCAAAATGGCCTGGCAGTACCAACCAACAGTTTCCATGGAAACTAGTATTTTACCGCTCTCAAATCTCTTTCAATGAAGTAAATGCCTTTTAAGGGACTCTGCAGCAGCGCTAAGTAAGTCTCTCGGCCAAGGAGAAGCTAAATGACTACCTTTATCTTTGCCGGCCCATATATATAAATAAATATAGTTATAATTAAATATTGTAGAATCTTGTAAAACAAAATTTTTGACCACCTACTTAAAATGGACCACCACCTGGAAGGAGACGTCCACATGAGTTTGCTCTCTTGTCGCTAGACCCCAAGGCAGAGACCAGGCTCTACGTGACGGTTAACGGCTTCGAGTTTCACGTCTACAACCGCACCGACCTCTACGCCCGACTGCAGGAGACCTTCGGACTGGACCCGACTCTCATAACGCTCCAAAAAGAGGACGAGAAGGGACAAGAGGATCGAAACAAGACGTTGGAGAGGTACACCCGAGGGCTCGCCAAACGACGAGTCTTTTTTAAATTTAAGTAGAACTAATAATGACATTCAGATAATTACAAGCTCTTGATAGCTGAGCACTTGCAGTATTTTGCACTATCACTATCCTTTCCTGTCTGTTATGACCAAACGTGTTGGAAGTGTCTGCACAGAGGACAGCTGTTGTCATTTCCCTCTGAAAGATAAACGAATAGGGCCGACTGGAAAATGTGTCACCGTTAAACTGCTGTGAGACTAAATGTCTTCTGGTCCCCCGTGTAGCGTGAACATCAAAGCAGAGAGTCCAGACCACACATCATCTTGGCGCTCCCTCATTCCTGTCATCAAAGTTAACATCAGCACCGTAAGTTCCTTTTTTAAACATTTTTTATTTTTTTTAGAAGTAGCTCAAGAGCATTGTTGAGGGAATAAGCGAGTGTTGAGTCCTCGTTCCTTCATTGCATGCGTGGTTGGTTCTGTGCAGGGCCGCTTGGCGTTCGGGAACCACTACCTCCCCCAGACGCTGTGCGTGAACTTCGAGGATGCCTTCCTGACGTACGCCACCAAGCCTCCGTCCAGCCACCTGGACCAGTTCATGCACATCGTCAAAGGCTCGCTGGAGAACGTGCGCGTCATGCTGGTTCCCAGTCCGCGCTACCTCGGCATGCAGAATGACGAGTAAGTCCAAGTCACCTCCTGATGATTGAGCTGTAAAATTCCTCGTTCTCAAAGGCTGGCAGTTCCGGAGGGAGTCACTGTTTACATTCAAGGGGAAAATCCATATAGAATCTATACAAAAGGGTAATTCATAATGTAGCTGATGTGGTATTTATTTATTCCAAGCAATTTCTGAAACTTGTAAACATAATTGTTCAATTTATGACGTTGACATAATTCTGTGAAATTCACACACACACACACACACACACACACACACACACACACACACACACACACACACACACACACACACACACACACGCGCACACACGCGCAGATGACTCGATCTGTTTCAATATTTTTGCCACATTTGTAAGGTGTTAATTGCAGATAATAGCTTACTTGCAGATAATAGTACATTTACTGCATTTAATGGATGACTCCATACATTACATGAGCAGCAGCCTTCTTACAAGCATAAGGGCTATTGCATATTGAATAAAGATAAGGATATACAGTGTGTGTGTGTGTATATCTATCTATCTATCTATCTATCTATCTATCTATCTATCTATCTATCTATCTATCTATCTATCTATCTATCTATATCTCTCTCTCTCTCTCATTAACCATTATCTTCACTTCAGTTGAATGAAATTCCATTTACCCTCTGTCGCTCTGAATGTAACCTGTAGCCTCTTGAAAAGCCATCAGTGATTTCAACCTCCGACAGTCTTAAAGTTTTATTAGAATGTCCAGTGAGATGAAGCAAAGAAAACGTAAGAGGATGGCCACATTTATACCGGTGAAAGAGTCTCTTCATGCCAGAATGGAGCTTCAATGCGGACAGAATATTTAATTCATGCTTTAGTTCCTTTTTTTTTTTTAGGTACCCACTAACCTGCTGTGAACCCGTTCTTCAAAATAGAGATCGTATCCTCTGCATGTAATCTGTATTTTGCCTTCTAATCTCTGAGCCGGTGGATTTCCCATCTAGACCTCCCAGACTGATGGGTGAAGGCTTTGTGGTCATGCAGTCCAACGATGTTGACATCTACTATTACCAGGACGAACCCGGTATGTTCATGAACACACACACACACACACGCACACACGCACGCACGCACGCACGCGCACAAACAAACTCTAACCTTCAGAATAGTTTCTAATGGAGAAATACTGTGTATTGCTTTTGATTAGGGCCTCACGATATATACATGCACAAAGTTCTTCATAGATCTAACCTCTTGATTTTGCACCAGATTGATGCATTTTCCTTTTAAAATGTCCGAAATTGTCTCGACAAAAAAAAGGTATTCGTCATCTGGCAAATGTTCCTGTATTTTTTTTTCAGTCAGTTTTTCCCCCAATACCGTACAGCCCTTCTATCAAACAACCCTTTACACTTCAGCGCCAGCAGAAAAATATGAGCAATGGACGTTGCCGAAGGGATGATTGCACAAGATTGCTTGTGTTTTGTGTCTTGCTTGTGTGTTTTTTGTTCAGCATTTGTTGTTGAGGGTAGTTTAAGGCTTGAAAACTTTGCTTGTGTGCATGCAGGTCTGGTGCCTGAGGAGCAGGAAGGTGGGGAGGAGGCGGAGTCGTGCAGTGAGGGCGATAAGCTTCAGGACCTGCCTCCGTGCTGGGGTCTGGACATCGTCTGCGGAAAAGGAACCGACTTCAACTACGGCCCCTGGGCAGATCGTCAGAGGTGAGTAATGATCCCGCACAAACCCGCTCTGTTTTATCGAAGAATTCCAACCTGAGATCTCTTGTAAATCTGTTAAGTTACACAAATTGTGGCATTCGGTGAGAATTAGTAGAAATGTGCTCTTCTGCGAGCTTCTGAAGGACTGATCATGGCAGTTAAACTCAAGATTTGTATATGGAATAAAGTCCAGGACACATCTTACTGTTCTCATATCTTTTGCATGTACTTGAACCGCATAACAATAATGTAATGGATGGAAGAAGAGCTCCGTTCTGGTCGGGTATAAGTCTGTTTTTTCGCAGACGTGGTCTTGCATTCACACAAACTCTTCGTTTCCTCAGGGACTGTCTGTGGAAGTTCTTCCTGCCGGCTGACTACCAGGCCATGAAAGTCACAGAGGTTGCCCAGCCAGGAAAACCCAGGCAGATCCAGGCCTTCGAGCTGCGCATGAACATCATCGCTGACGCCACCATCGATCTGCTTTTTACCAAAAACAGGGTGACTCTTGCTCTCGTGTTCTTTTTGTTTTCTCCCCCTCCTCTCTCGCCAACCTCTGTGATCTTTCTTCCTCTCCCTGCTGCTTCGCGAGTCTTTGTCTTTATGCCTCATCGTGTTTCAGCAGTCGATATCGGTTCATGTTTTATGCTTTTTCAAATTTTCCTCCTGCAGAGGTGCAGGGATTTTTGTGTGAAGTGCATACTAAACATCAACATTAGGCATGGAAAGATTGCCGAGCTATAACCTCCTTTTTTAAACATATTTTAGTTCAGATTTGAGGACGTTCTTTTCTTCTTAAGACCCCTTCACTGATGATTTGACTGCTCTGTTTTCTCTCTCCCCTCTCTATGCTTTGTTCATCCCCGTTACTAGGAAACCAATGCCATCCATGTGAATGTAGGTGCAGGCTCTTACCTGGAAGTCAACATCCCCATGACTGTAGGAGAGAACGGTAAGTCTGCGTTTAAAAAATTAATAAAAATAAGACGAGCAGACCAAAATGTCAGCACAGTAGACAAGCTTCACGGTAAATATTGTTCACGTAGAAGCGCCCGTCAATAGTTTGCCCATCATCTGGGAATAATCTGTCGCACTGACTAATGGCCGAACCGCAGTCGCGTGACGAGCAGCTTCTTCAAATGTCACGATGAACTCCTCCAAAGTTTTACCGTTCCCCATCGAGCCCTCAGTAATCCCGTTACATGGGCTAAATTTCCAATTTATTTTCAACGATGGATGTAATAATTCATCGCGCCGAGCTCTTAACAGTTTGTCAGTCATCAGTCAGTGCCCTCCTCTGTCTCCAGAAAGGCAGTTACCATAAGTAACCGTTCAAATGTTGCCGGTAAATTACATTATTCGCGCAAACTAAGCCCCAGCTCTGAGATTTGAGGATTGATGGCCCTGCCTGTCTGTCCCTCTCCTCTGCCCTCAGGTTACTCTCCCACCATCAAAGGCCAGCTGCTGCACGTGGACACCACCAGCAGCATGCAGTACAGGACTCTTCTGGAGGCCGAGATGCTGGCTGTAAGTAGCAGCTGATGCGATGTTGAAACGTGCGTACACGCAGGAAGTGCTGTACCACAAGTGAAATCCTGTGCCGCCTCTCTCTTTTTATTTTTCAGTTTCATGTCATAGCCAGCTACCCTCGGGTGTGGAACATGCCTCAGTCCTGGCAGTGTGAGATCGAGGTGTACAAGGCCACTTACCACTTCATCTACGCCCAGAAAAACTTCTTCACCGGTGAGCTCTCCAGCAGACAGACTTTACAAATGACTTTTTCACTGTTCCTTACTATTTCTATTTCTTTTCTGTTTTTAGATTTGATCCAGGACTGGGCGAGTGACAGCGCCCCAGACATCTACTCCTTTGTGCCCTACTCCTGGAAGTTCAAGGTCCTTTTCCACCAGTTCGAGATGATCTGGGCGGCAAATCAGCACAACTGGATCGACTGTTCCACCAAGCAGCAGGAGAATGGTAAGGAAGGAGGTCTCAGACTCAAATAGTCCAGCTGACAGTTGAGCTGAATGTTTTATTAGTTGTTGATTAATATTTTTAAGTGTATTTATTATGACTAGATGTTTTAAGTATTTCATATATCTTCCTTTAAAAAAATATTTTTCATGCCAAAAAAGTACTTTATGCATTAGACAAATTAAAGGTAAAGTAAGTAAGACAGCAATGTTAAAGCACTATATAAATTACTTGTTTAGTCAGTCTGATGCTTAATTCCGCATTGAAAGCTCTTAATATCTAATATTTCTGTCACAATGTGCAAGACAACAAATGGACAGATACTTCTGTGATGTTAAAGAAAGACAGTAAAAAAACAAACAAGCATTACAAAACCACACAAAGCAAACACCAGAATTTATTTTTATTTTCTCAAAACACCGCAGAATTCTACAAATGAATTATAAAAAAATATACTTTTAAAGTAAAGCACACAATACAAAAAAAAGTGAAAACACTGTTAACTTTACCTGGATAAAATCCTTTATAATATAATATAAGTGGGTGATAAAGTAGTTTTGCAGTGGAACTAAACTACACTAAACTAAATGGACTTCCTGTTACATATGTGTTTAGCATAAGCATTAGCACTGAGGCCAAATCTTTTTTTTTTTTTACACCAATGAAAAGAAAATTCAGCCACGAAAGGAATCAATGACTTAATGCCTCTTGAGCGCTGGAAGCAGATGGCCGTGACAGGATACTTTGACTCTATTAAGTAATGATATATTGTGCATACAGTACATACTCCACTTAATCCCAGGGCAGACTAATCAATTGCATTATTGATCTCCTGTAGTGTACCTTGCGGCGTGTGGCGAGACGCTCAATATAGACTTCACTTTGCCTTTCAACGAGTTTGTTCCCACCACCTGCAATACCCGCTTCAGCTTGAAGGTGAGCCATGCTTTAAGTGGATATGATT
Organism: Myoxocephalus aenaeus; assembly: GCA_038501785.1. Classification (NCBI taxonomy): domain Eukaryota; kingdom Metazoa; phylum Chordata; class Actinopteri; order Perciformes; family Cottidae; genus Myoxocephalus; species Myoxocephalus aenaeus. The sequence goes on from JBAMJR010000097.1 coordinate 599,073, forward strand.
TTATGTGCAATTGTGAAGATTTGTCTATCCTACTGGTGTGTGGCATGCTGTTTGTTTTCATATTGGTTGGATGCTTTTGTATTTCAATGCGCCAGTAGATTTGAATGCTTTGACGCCGACTATGAATATGTGTGGGTGAATGCTCTTATACACATAAATATATATTTGTGTGTGCTTCGTCCTCTTCAGGCGGAGGATACAGACATGCGACTCTCCCTGCCAGAGTGCCACCCGAGCCGCGACCCCCTCCTCACCGTGGCCAAAGAATACCAGAACGTCAAGCTGCCCCCAGACATGTTCACGCCGGGGGAAAACCAAAGCGCTCCCCCTCCCAAAGCCACCAAGTCCCGCTGGAGGAACATCACCCACGCAGAGTGAGTTTACCCTGGGAGTTATTTCTATCTAGTTGTGGGGAAGAGGAGGGGACAAAAGTGTGTTAGCAAAGAGCCGGATGATTCATCATCGAAACGCACTGACTCACATCAATCTGAGTTAGTAGGTGGTAATTTCAAAGTAAATGTACCACTAACCTTCACTCTTTATGCTTTGCTTGGTTCAATAGTTGCTTCCTCGCTTGGTTTGAAGTGAGATACTATAGCCTCTTTAACAGGGCTTTTTTTTTGTTTGTGGTATTTTAGATAAGAGGTATACTATTTTCAAAGGTCTTATAACAATTTGTTTATTTCCTTTTAAACCCTTTATCATGTATCAAACACTGTTTTATTTTGTATTTGTCATGGTCTGTAGCCCTTTTTGAAGAATGTTGCAAAGCGTTTTAGGGTCAGGGAGAGTTCAAAAAGATGCGGGACAACATTTAGTAATTGGGGGAGCATGCATGCATCGTGCTCTCTGTCAACATTTCGGATCATTTCCAAGGAATAGCCCCGAGCCAGACTATACTGATGTAGCACCACTGCGAGAGACCCCCCTGGGAGGCGACGATCAAATTCTGTCCGGACCGTTGCATTCGGTGCTGCGGAGAAATCAGCCGTGACCCATTCGTTTGTCTCTCGCCCCGACTGTACGGGCTCGGATTGAACGCTTCATAAAGCGACACGATGTACCGGAAAATCCACTTGAAATGATGATAAACTCGGTACTACGGCTGAACTGAGTGTGTATTTTCGTTCTCTTTTTCTCTCCTTGCATCAGAGCCGGCTGGGTGGATTGCTGGAGCGTACCCAACTTCTTGCTCATCATTGACTACACTTGGCACCCCATTTATCCCCAGAAGGCCGATGAGCAGCTCAAACAGTCGCGTAAGCTCGCTTGCTTCAGTGTCAAATTCCTTTTGCTGTTCGTTCTAAACCAGCCGTCTTTCATGTCTTCGCTCAGTCGGCCTTACTTACGCCTGTACCGAGCTGTTTTTACATGGCGTTTCCCCCCCCCCCCCACTAACTTGCCTGTGATTTGCGTCTGAAGTGTCGGAGATGGAGGAATCCATGCTGTCAGCTCTGCGTCCCCCAGAGCACACTGGGGTGCATCACAACGCTCAGCCGCGCTACACCTCCACGTCTGCCTCCGCCGCCCACAGCCGGATGCCTGCGGACCCCACGGAGCTCCCCCCCGACAGACTTCACGTGGAGATGGAGATGTCCCCAGATTCTCAAATCATCCTCTACGGGCCTTTGCTCCGAGCGCTGATCTCCATCAAGGTACGGAAATCTTGCCATCCGTCTCCGATAACAGAAGTCTGGGTTTCCGTGGCACCGCTTGGTAATCCGTCCTTGGGCGTCGATGTTTTGCACTCAACGTAATCAGGAGGTCATTGAAATGGTGTGGATGCTCGATGTAGAGTTTGGAGGAAAGCATTGTTGTTGTGTTCGCGCAGGAAAACTATTTTGGTGAGGACGACATGTACACAGACTTTGAGGAGGCGGTGACCAGCCCTGTGTTGTCCACCTGCACCTCCTCGGGCCTCGGTTGGTCTCCTCTGGGAATGGAGGACGGCGAACAGAGGGAAAACTCAAACATACATCCCCTGGACCTGCGCCCCTGGGACATCACCGTGCTCATCAACCTCTACAAAGTCCACGGTCGACTGCCGATGGTAAAACCGGTGACCGGCTAATAGTTCACTTTGATCGGTTGGATTTCCTTTTTATTTTTTTTAAGAGAGAGAGAGACATCAGTGTCAAAGTTTAGCAAATTGGGTTACGATCAAAGATTATTACACAAAAAATGTATGTGTTTCATTACCTTGTGCTCTAATGTAATAGGCATGAAAGGCATGCAGCAGTAAAGATATTGGAAACATAATAGATATAATAGAATTTATCATATATAGAAATAGAATGAGGGATATGTGTAGATATACATTTCATTCCACTTTATTTACCGTCATTAGTTTCCTGGCTTGCAGTGGAATTATCTTTTTAAAGTTTGTGTGCGTTATGTTATGTATATGAAAACGACGTGATGCACGACTCCTTATATTTCCTCACTTGCTCGGTGCCTCCAGCACTGCAGCAGCGAGGGTCCCGAAGGTCCGTCCGGCTTCTTGGAGCGGCTCTGTTTTGAGATGAAAAAGGGCTACAAGGAGACGATGCTTCAGCTGCTCCTGTCTCCCATTCACATATTCATCAGTGACAACTACCAGGTCAGAAACACAGCTGCATGTTATGTCTGATGTGATGTTCTGCTTATATGGCTCCATATAGTGCAGTCAGATTAATTAAGTCCAGATGCTTGTAATACAAACCTCAACTATGTTGCAATTCTACAGAAGCCCTGAGAGAAAGAAAAAAATATATGGTGATTTAATTTTTGAGTCTCGTCTAAACCGTTTTCTTTCCTGTGTTCATGATTTATGAAAAGGTCTCTCAGGGTTTCCGTACACCTCTCATGAATGAGAACAATTAAAACACAAACAACTGCTCTTTAATCTGGCAACTAATGTGGTGACTCAGTCCTTGGAAAATACCCTGAATGAAGCTTGCATAATCTAAAACCTGCTTTTCACCAGTCACATCCTTCCATAAGCACCTGCATATTGTATAACCACACCGGATTGCTAAGCTTTAGCCCCGAGTTGGATCCTATTTGCTGCTCAGAGTGAATATGTTTCACTAATCCCTGACAAAGCACGTGGATCCTTCATCTCGCGCCTCTACGGAGAATACAAGCTCAAACGTTGTGTGTGGCATGAGCAGGGATATTACGGAATTATGTTTTACTATTATAAGATGAAAAACAATATTTGCGTGCGTGTGTGCGCATTCGTTTTCTTGCCCACAGCGTCCCACAGCGGACGGGGTTTTGAGGGACGGCCACCTGAGCCTGTCGGGCCTGCAGATGAGGGCCCACGCCATGTTCTCCGCTCAGGGCCTCACCCACGGCAACGACACGCTGGAGTATGCCTGGCTCATCGACATGCAGGCTGGGGGGCTCACCGGCAGGGTCACTGTTCCACAGGTGTGTGTGTGTGTGTGTGTGTGTGTGTGTGTGTGTGTGTGTGTGTGTTTGGCTTACGTCAAAGAGCGATTTGGAAGGGAAGGGATAAATGCGTGCAGCATGAAGATTATGATTACATCATGGATCTTTAGGTCAGCTCTGTGTGTGTGTGTGTGTGTGTGCGCGCGCCTGTGAGTGAGTGTGACTGTGGTAAAGTGCTTCTAAAAAAGCTTGCTTGCACAAACGACCTGCATAGTATAATACGAGCCAACTTTTGTCCATTTATAACGTTCAGTTTGTGTCATACTTTTTTCATACTCTCTGTTTGTGCATTTGCCCTCGCAGTAAATGTATCCATCGATTGTTTAGAAGCACTAACTGCCCGGCCGCTTTTGTGCGCTTGTGATTATTAGGTGGCCAGTATGATCGAGTGGGGGGAGACTTTCCTTTTCCACGGGGTGTCCCGAGAGTTCCAGCTGGAACAGCCCAAGCCCTCCGTCATGTGCCAGCATGGCGTCGACCGCCGCATCTGCGATGCCAAGGTACAAACAGGCAGTATACGACGGAGTGCTGCACAGCCTGAGCCTCATTTCTCACAGTTTTTTTTTTCTTCATCTGCTGTAGCTCTCCAGCGTTGGTTTGAACTAGTTAGCGTGTGTGTGTGTTTGTGTGTGAATCTTACGCTGGAAGCAACCGGATCAGCTCATTATGTCTTTTTTGTTGTTGTGAGATTTGAATGTTGGTCAGAACTGTCCATTGTGAAGGGAAGTGTGCAAATGACATCAGATAATAAAAGGAGACCACTGCGAAGCTTTATCTAATGATGCATGACTCAGAAAGCCCACTTTTTCTTTATGCTGCTGCAGAGACAGCACAGCCGCTAACGCAAAACTATTGATGTAACACCACACACGGCTTACCGACACAACACCGTGATGTATTGAGAGAAAACAAGTCACAAAATGCCTTGTTTGTTTGCGAATACTAACAAGGATTATTTTTTTTAAACTCCGCCTGAGAGCCCTCGTTAGTTTCCGACAGCAGAGCAGCTGTGGCTACCGGCCATGGAGCGCAGCCAGACTAAATTAAAGATGGCTTCCCTTGCAACCCGCTGAAAAGTTTCTGGTACTAAACGGGGGTTGTTTTCCCAGCTGAGCTGCCTGCCGGGTCACTGTCGCACATCGGAGGAGCTGAAGTACACCATGACCCGACTGGCCATGGATGGAGTCGACCTCTTTGTTGTGGAGCATGGCTGCGCTGCCAACATCAAGGTAATTGGCGCCAACTAGTATATATTTATTTATAACACTTGAGCCTCATCTAAATCTATGTCATCCGTTTGGTCTTTGGTATGTGTAAAGATTTTTCCTCCCTCTTTTTTTTTATATAAATATATTTTTTTACCTCCCCAGACGGCCATCATTCATGTCGCCAACTGCAACCTGCACAACCAGGCAGTGGGAGAAGGCATCAGCGCCGTGGTGCAAGACGTGAACATCCGGCAGTACATTGAACAGCAGCAGCACAGCGAGGCGGCCAGGCTGCAGCCGGCCGGTCAGGGTCAGGGTCCGGGTCAGCCGCTGGGTCTCGGGCAGCCCGCTCTGCTGCGACGCTCCGTCTGGCTGGAGGCGGGTTCGGTCAACCTGAACCTCATCACGGCCGACATTGCCCTGGCCGCTGACCATCCGGCCAAATGTGAAGTCCAGAGACACTTTCTGGAGCTGCACGACGCTCACACCAAAAGGTAGGAAAACCCAGACCGTTGTGCGTCACAAGCATTGTGGTATTTTTTGTTTATACTTTTGGCCATTATTGTTCACCTTTTTTATATTCACGTGGTTTAAAAACAGTGTACAAAAGGAAACCGTCAATGCTGAAACTTGTTTTCGATGTAGAAGTGACTCACTGGCTGCATCACACCTCTGTATAATGAGTCACAGATGCAGTCATGAGACGCTCAGCTCGTAATGTTAAGCAGGTCTGTCTAAACAAAACAAGATGATTCCTTTTTCTCTCATCGGATCGGCTCATGATATGCGATAATCAGCTGTTGGACTACTGTGATAATGAATTCAACATAATTTAAGAGCTCATAAAAGGTCTGCAGGGAACAATTATCAGTACAGATTTTCTTGCTTGTAATTGGACATGATGTTTCTTATTTCTTCAGCTAATTGCCCTGTGTGTGTGGGTTATGAGAAAGTTTAAAGTGTGTCTGCTCGCACGTTCGTGATCCTCGGAGTGTACGTTAAAGCAACAACAAAGTCCTGGAAACTAAAGGTGACTAGGAAATAGCCTGTGTTCACTTTTTTTCACAGTCAAAGAACGAGTAGTAGCCAGTTAAAAGGAGGCAGAGTTTTGAGAGTTTATATTTTTGACGTTGTACTTTGTCGTTATGGCTGGTACTGGGGCAGGATCAGCGAAGAGAAAGAGACAGGAATTGACCGTAGAACGTGGCTAACGTTAGCCGCAGTCGTCGCTTTAAAACAAGCGCCGCAGCGACCGACATGCACCAGGCGAGCAACAGCAGTTTGTTCCTGCAAAGAAAGTATTATTATTTTTTTAAGTTGCGTCTTTGTTTTACTTGCTTCCAAAAGAAATGCACTGCGCTAGCCAGATGATGACACAAGACGGTGGTGCTCATCGGAAATGCAGTCTTCATTTCATGACAATACTACTGCTTTTGTCTCCAGGAGTTAAAACACACACACTACCGTTCAAAAGTTTGGGGTCACTTAGAAATGTCCTTATTTTTCAAAGAAAAGCACTGTTTTTTTTTCAAAGAAGATGACATAAAATTAATCAGAAATACACTATACATTGTTAATGTGGTAAATGACTATTATAGTTGAAAACGTCTTGTTTTTAATGAAATATCTACATACAGTAGGTGTATAGAGGCCCATTTCCAGCAACTATCACTCCAGTGTTGTAATGGTACATTGTGTTTGCTCATCGCATAGAAGACTAATGGATGATTAGAAAACCCTTGAAAACCCTTGTGCAATTATGTTAGCAGAGCTTAAAACAGTTATGCTGGAGAGAGAAGCTATAAAACTGGCCTTCCTTTGAGCTAGTTGAGTATCTGGAGCATCACATTTGTGGGTTCCATTATACTCTCAAAATGGCCAGAAAAAGAGAACTTTCATGTGAAACTCGCCTTTTATTATATATATCTATTCCATGCGAGAAATTGCGAAGAAACTGAAAATGTGTCTGGGTGACCCCAAACTTTTGAACGGTATTGTATGTATAAAAAGAAAGTTGCTCTAACAGAAGAAAAACCCAGGTATTAAATGATTATCAGCTAGTGACTAAGAAAGGGAGACTAATGCAACATGTTATCTACAGGAGCTTGAAAGTCTCACAGGCGTACAGACAACTCCACCTTCTGCTTTGACCGTCTCTCCCTTCACCCTCCTCTCCTCAGACTCTGGTTCCTGTGGCCAGAAGAGGCTGGCATTCGCAACAAGCGCAGCAGGAACCGCTGTGGCTGCCTCGGAGGCTGCAGGTTCTTCGGAGGTACCAACATGGGCCTGGACTTCTTCAAGCTTGAGGAGCTGACGCCGTCCTCCTCGTCTGCGTTCTCTTCCTCCAGCGCTGAGCCGGACATGTCTTACGGACAGTCTTTGTTACAGCCGGGCGAGTGGATTATCACCAAGGAAACTCCCAAAGTGGATGGTATGCATTTGCAAACATTTTATGTAGATTTCCTGACACCATCCCCAGAGTTTTATTTTTATTTTTTTAGGGTTTTTGTTTTGTGGACCCCAAGCAAAATTCTAAGTAGTTCATATCCACTATGTTAAATTCAGCCATACAGGGACCGCTGGGAGTAATATTGCAGCTCTTATTTTATGAAGGTGTTCATTACATATGAATGTTTGATCATATATTGAGATTTGTTATCGTTTTCTTGTCAGTGTAACCAGCTCCCTAATTAAAAATATAGAATGAATGCATCATACAGAAGAAAAAAAAAGTACATGTCTGGAAGTATCGAGGTTGATCAACCAAATGCATGTTTTCTTAGGGAGAGCTGTCGGACTGAAGACGGACACTCACTCGCCTTGCCTGCCTCCTGAGCTGCCTGAGAGGCGTGGCCAGCAACACCTCAGTCTCCAGGTGCCCCAGCGCTCCCACAGCTCCGCCTCGTCCTCTGAAGAAAATAGCACCTCTAGTGCCGCGTTGCCCCTGCTGGCCGGGGAGAGGGACACCCCCTCGCCGAGCACAGAGGACCGCATGTTCCCCATGAACGGCAAAAGCCCTGCTGAGTAAGTAACATCAAGGTTATATGTCGCAGCATGTGCTGTAGGAATCTCTGGAAGGAAACACAAGCCGGGTTTTTAGCAAGGGTGTAATTACTCTAAATTTGTATGTCCAAATGTTCTCCTCTCTCTGCGCAGCACCCTCGGGGAGGTTCCAGAGGTGGTCTCGCCGGTCTCGCCCAACAGCTCCCAGGACCGCTCCTCAGTGCGCTCACCCCTCTGCTCCCCGCTCAAGCGGCAGTCGTCCGTGCAGTCCGGCCGACTGGGCAGCACCAAAAGCCTGTCGGCCGCCGTCTTCGCCGACAAGCCTCCACCGGTCCTGTCCGGAGGCGTCCAGTTCAGCAGCGATGTTTCCCGCAGCGACGAGAACGTCCTGGACTCCCCGCGTCAGCGCCGGAGCTACGGCTCCTTTCCCTTCACGCCGTCGGCGGACTCAAACACCTTCCACCAGTACCGCTCGGCGGACTCCAGCATGTCGGTGGCCGACAGCGAGGCCTACTTCTCGGCCGCCGAGGACTTTGAGCCGATAAGCAGCGCCGACGAGGGCCCGGGGACGTACCCGGGTCGCAAGAAGAAGAGGAGGCAGCAGATGCAGCAGATGCAGCAGATGCAGCAGCCGCAGCAGCCCCCGTACCACATGGAGAACTACAGGTCAGCTTGACTGATAATGTAATGGAGAGAACATTGAGCTCCGCCTCAGTGGAAAAGTTCTCAAAGTTAAAGGGTTGGGGAGGACGGTCAGATCAAGTAGAAGCGCGGGATTAAGGTGATGTTAGAGTCTAGACCGCTCACAGTAACCATAAGCAAGTTGTGACTTGTGCTGCTTGAAGTGTTACCCTTTTAGATAACAATATAGGGGCCATTCTGAAGGATTTATGATTTACATTTTAAGACTGTGATGAATGCTGTGTTTCATAAAGTGCCCGTTCCCCCTTTTGAAAGGGATGTTACTGTGAAACATATTATTGTTATTACAGCGTGGGGAAAAAGGAATTACAAGGTCTTTAACGGCTTTACTTGGAAACCATTGCAGAGCGCCAAATGACTTCTGACGACTCGCACCTGACATCTTTGCAATGATTGCGAAAGTCTTTATGGCACAACATGAGCCGGAATGCATAAACGTTGTTTTATGGTTGATGCCCAGCAAGTTTTGCATTTCATCTCGTTAAGCAACTTTCCCCCGAAGCTGAACATGTCGCGGCTTTTTTCATTTTATTACTCGTGATTCGATCATTCAAGGATGGATGTGATCTGGGAGGCCTGTGGCAAATGCGATGTTTGATCCATGGGCGGCCACTTAGTGCGGCTGTGTTTTTGCAAATTGGATTTCAGTCTTGCTCTGCAAATACCTTGTCATCTTTCCATTACCCCGAGATGTTCTCACATTGATTGCGACACGCTTTTTGATTGATGCAGCCGCCACTCCAACACAAATAATCAATTTCGGTCTGGTGAAAGGTTTCTACTGATACAACAAGCCTGTTGCAACGTAAGGCTGAATTCGGGAACCGTACGATCCTACACAGACAGGAGCTGACATCAATTCTGGCTGGTCGCCATTCTTAAAGGGATAGGCCGGATGTTTTGAAGTGGAGTGGTTCCAGGTACTTATCTTATATTAGTCGGTGGCTCACCCAATGTTGGAAGAAACAGATGTACAATGTACCACTGTGGACCGGGGGCAGCAGCAAAGCGTATTTCAGCCGCCTAAACAAATCAATATCAGTTTAAGTGCACCCGCTATATTTAGAATATTTTCACCGCTTCACCTTGTTCTCAGACAGCTCTTTCCAACAGGGAACTGAAGCTGTCATCTATGCTTTTTGTAAAAGCCACAGGAGTCCCTTGACAAAAGCAGTAATTTTACCGAGCAGAACACCGGAGCCTACCGCCGTATCGATCGGTTAGTTTGTCTGTGTTGTATTGTGTGGCTGATGTTTTTAAGGGTTAGTTGGGATTGGATGAGAGCGTTAGCTAAGTGCTAGCTGACAGCAAGGTGTGTGAACATATGCAAAATATAGAGCTCACTTTAACTGCTATTGATTTTCTTTGGTGGTCCTTTTTTAGGTGGCTAAAATACAGTTTTGCTACTTCCCCTATCCACAGCAGTACATTGCTTCAATCCCGTGCTGGGACTCCTGTCAGTTTCTCCAAACTGGGGGCGTTCTGACCGCCGTCTACTGTAAATAATACACTGGCTATGGATACGTTCCTCATACAACCTCCAATCAAAACATCCCAACTGTCCCTTTAACAGCCGTCCCGTCCTGCCATTCGAAGGAAATGCATATCATAAGCTATTAAACGAAACGTCAATTTAGTGCAGCAAAAGGTCACTAAAACATTCATGCCTACATTGGCAGTTTGTTTGGCTGTCAACCGGCTTAAACCGCACCATGACACATTCATTTGGTGCCCGTGTGTAAATATCTTTACCCTCCCCGCCCAGCCGGAGCTCCATCTACCACAGCGTCGAGGGCCCCCTCACCTACGTCCTCAACGGAGATCTGATCACCGAGCCGCGCCCCCTGCCCATGCCCCCGATGCTGCCCCCCGCTGCCGCCCCAGCCCCTGCCCAGCCACACATCCCAGGCCTCCTTTGTCTCAGCCCTGGCCATGGAGGAAGAGAGTTCAGTGGAGACGGAGAAGACGGCCGAACCCGGCGCCGTAACCCGCCAGCCCCACGTCATGGCGTGCTACCAGAGCTACCTAGCCCACTACCAGGTAACGTTACTCTATGAATGCAGATATACACTCAAATACCTCTGTCTGCATGTCTACAGCGTTACTTTGCTCAATGTTATGCCTCCATGAAAGCATTAACTGTATTTATACCGAGCCTGTTTATTTTCACTGCTGTTTTTTTGTCCAATTAAAACACTCTCTACTCCGCCTCTGCCAGGTCTCAAATTGGTCCGTCAAGCAGCCTACCAATAAGAGGACCTCAAAGTCGTCTCTGCACCGCCCCTTAGATTTGGACACACCCACCAGTGAGGAGAGCGCCGCCTCCTTTGACCAGCTCTCTGTTCCCAGCTTTAAGGTCTTTTGACTAATTACTAACAGTCTTTGTGTGCATGTAGCGAGGTAATCAGCATGTAAATACTGCAGTTAAACTTCCAGATGTTTGCCTTGGTATTGGTTGTTAAAGTGGTTAAATGATTTGTGTCCATCCCCAACACACCCAGAGCATCGGTTTTAGGGTTTAACGTTATCTTTAACATTTCAGGTGATAAGGCAGGGCCTCTCAGCCAGCTCTCTACTGGACAGAGGACTTGAGCTGATGGGAGAGAACAACAGGTATTTAAACCACATTGTTTTTCACCCAGTTCATCCTTATGTAGTCTATTTAGTAAAAACCTATCCTCTCAAGAAAGTATTTATTTGTATATTAGTATACTCAACAGCACCCAAAGTATGTATTCCTTCACACTGTCCTTTCAAGTGGCAACTTATGCTGTCTGTTTTTATTTTTTATAATATATAATGTTTATCAGGGATTGTGTCTTTGCACATCCACAGTACACCATATACGCCACTGGACAAGAGGGCCATGGAGAACACGGATGAGGACACAACGACAGACGACTGGACTCTGGAGCAGCCCTTAGCTCAGACCAGGACCACTGCCATTGTGGAGGTGAAGGGAGCCGTCAATGTGGTGCTCACGCCCCTTGTGGCTGAATCCCTGGACAGGTAGTAACTCTGCTTCATGTAGTTTTTATTTTTAATTTAATTTCATCTGTGTGTGTTCTTCAAAGGTATATTTCAGAAGTTCTTTACCTTGCCAAAAATGGAACTATCCCTTTAAGCCGATGTGATCCCTGTGCACACTGCATCTTGGATCTGAAATTCAGCCGATGGTGCTTCGGAGTCGAGTCTCGCTCTTGGTTGTCTACCAGCGGGGCTCTTGTTTGCCAAAGGCTAACCATGCTGGCTTTACGACGGCCTGACGAGCACTTAGCTCTTGGCTGGAGCGGTGTGGAGATGTAAACTGTAGCTTGAAGGTTAAAGAGAGGCCAAACTTCAAGTACCGTCATCGTAAATTTGATTACGCTTGGAAAGGGCAATTTTTATACCAGAATCAGTTCTGATGGAACAGTTTTTCAGATATATTCATAGTTTTATTACGAAGATATTTATAACCCTATGAAATGCTATTGTTTTACAACAATTGTTTACAGCTTTCTGTCTGGTTGGTCCTTTTTTTAAGGTACATCGAATCCATGGTCCACTTTGCCAGCATCCGTCATCCTGCAACCATTCTGGATGACCTGCATGGGAAAGTCCTCAACGAAGCCTATCAGATCAGCAAGTCCACAGTCACCGAGTCCGTAAGTCCAACAGTGCACAAAACAGAGCTATGTCGCTCGATGTGTCGATACTGATTCATCATGACGGAGGTTTCGGAATGTTGGTTCTAATGTTAGTCGATTCAAATCGGAGGGAAAGCTGTAATTCCTGCAGAAAATGTGTCACTCGTTATTTATTAATAGTATAAAATAGGTGTTTCTGTTCTAAATGTTTTAAGCAATTACTGATATTGAATGGATGGATGGATATTCTAAATGGTTTTGAGGTTTGACCCGAATCAGCTTCCCAATTTAAAAGTAGCTTATGTTGCCTGATGAGATGTTTTGGATCTGGATCCACACAGAGCCAAACAGGCAAGCAGGAGCACAAGCTGTCCAAGACGGAGGGCACGACCCCCGGCTCCCTGAACATCACTCACGGCCAGACCGACCTGTCAGTCAAACCGGATAATGTGAAAATCAAGGGCCTCCAGGCCAACGTCTCCATCCCCAAGGTAAGACCCGTGACCCGGAATAATGAGAGGCCAGCTAACTGTGCCCCGACCAAGAGGGGTTCAAGAGCAAGCACAGAATCCTGAGCCTCGCTTTAGATCGCTTTACATTTAAACAAAGAACATACAATGTTCAACAGTTCCTCCTATGAAATGTAGCATATACTGCGCCATCAAAACCATTCATGTTCTTCAGTTTTCTTTTTATCCCACTGAATGGAAGTAAAGTCTTTTTGCACAAGTGAATGGGTATAAAATACACTTTTGTCATTTTTAACTCTTTCTATATTGATTTTTCTATCGCAAGCTGTATATCTTCATGTAGAGAATCACCAAAACAATCTTGCAGTTGGGGGGGAAAAATAGCTTCACACAGTATATTAATCGTTTTATTGCTGTATTCATCCCAATAGAACAGCAATTTGTCTTTTTTATAGAGTTCTTTGTGGGCAACACTTTCATTTATGGCCACAGTATCAGGTTTTTTTTTTAAGTTAGAGAACAATATTTTACAACCCAGTGGGGTTGAGTTGTTTATTTGTGTGCTTGTTTTTTTTTTACCCCTTTTTATTTTTCTTGCAGGTCAATCTTTGCCTGCTTCAGGCTTCTGTCGAGGAGGGGTCACCGTCGTGCTCCAGTAAGTGCGTCACACACGTGTCTCTGGTGGCGCTGTGCTTCGACAGGATTGCCACCCAGTTCAGAATGAACAGGTAACGGCTCTCCTCCCTTCCTCTTGTGTCTCTGTGTGGGTGCAATGACTAAAATGACAAATATACCAGCTATACATCCTTTAAAATGCCATATGTCACATTGAGTTGAGGTTGCTTGGGATGTCATTTTTTCAAGAGTACTGTTCACTTTAGAACCAATTCAGTACTTTGGCAATCTCTAGGAATTTGGGAATAATTCACTTAGATGTTTATTCTTCTATTCATAACTTATTCTTATTTCCAAAAGTAGTACACGGCACACGGGCAGCCAAGCTCGAATCCAAACGCACATTTTCGTCCGACTCTTTTTCAGGGGCATTGTGGAGGAGACGCCCAACACCTTGGAACACGGCCGGCCGTCCGTCAATTTGGAGAAGTACGCCTCGGCCACCAAAATGCAGCCTCAGTCCTCGGGCTCGCTGCGCTCCAACGCTGGCATCGAGAAAGGCAAAGAGATCGCCGCCAGGCTCAACGTCCACCGCATCCACAGCCAGCTGAGAGGCCTCGACTCCACAGGTTGGTTCAGGTCTGGTGCACGTCTTTTCTAAGCGCTGCACTAACCTTTTACCTACAACCTCTTTTTTTTTTATTTATATATATATATATATATATATATATGCCGTACTAGCTTTCCCTTGACAGTGTGCATAACTTGACCTTCAGTAACATCAGCAACATTTTTAACAGGGAACTTTCTTTTTAAAAGTTGTGTTGTTTCTTCTGCTTTCCGTAGACATTGGCACGTGTGCCATCACAGCGATCCCGTTTGAGAAGTCCAAAGTGCTGTTTGGCCTGGAGGAAATGGAGGAGTTTTCCATGGTGGATGAAACCGATGCCCAAGCCACAGCGGCAGATCTTGGCCGCTTAGCGACGTCTCTTGAGAAATGGGGCTGGATCATGTTTGAATGTGGCATTGAGAACCTCACGGTCAAAGGTAAAAGAAACAAACATTGAGTCATCCCTTATGTTGAGACCTAGGGACATGAAAAAAATGCGAAGATGAGGTGCATCACGAGGGATAAAGGGGAATTTGCCTACAGATTAATGAATGCATTGCACTTTGCGTTTGAAGGGGGCCGTCAGTCTGGAGCCATTCTTTACAACTCGTTTGGCGTGATGGGACGCTCGGACACCGGGGGGAAGACAGGCATGTCCAAGTCCAACGGTTCCACAGGCTCTCAGACGGGCAGCGGTTACAGCACTGACGTCTCTGATGACAACCTGCCACATGATACGATCAGCCCCGCCTCTGATGCCAATGAGAACTCAGACTCAGACGACCAGGTGAGAAATGTTGAATGTGAAGTGTGAAGTGGCAAAAAAAATAAAAAAGGGTTCAAGTTAAAAAACAAACTAGGTTGGAACCGACGTCAAACCTGCTTTGACCCTCCTTGAACTCAAAATTTTTTACCGTGACATTTGAGTGTCACAGTCTGATATTCATGAGGCCGACAAACGCACGAAAAGGTTTTCGTGCTCTGCTGGCGTTGACCTCAAACTTTCACTTCTGTAAGGACATAATTCATTCTCTTTGAGCCGATTTTCTTTTTCAATTTATCTGGAGCTGTAGGCTTGAAACGTAACTTGGCAAGCTCACACACTCTTAAATGTCACAGAAGGTGTATGTGAACATGTCAACAGAGAATCAAAGCACTGATCTGAAGTGAGATGCGCACGTACGGCCCCATCTCGTTTAAAAATTATGCAGTATACATCTGTATTTTTTTCCTTTCCCGCCCATATGTTCTGCATTTCTACATTTTTATTTGATCAGATATCACTGCCTATTGCCAGCCTTTTCAATTCAGATTTGAGTAATTGTCTCGCTCACGCAGAATTAGTTCGCTAAGACTGGTTCAATGTGTATAAAAGACATTTATTCAAAATAAATAAGTGCGGAAAAAAACGATTAAAGTCACCGAACTGGGAGCGATCCATGAGCGATGATGACAAGTCAAAAGCCGTAATCATTCACAGAGACGAGCGGCAGTGAAGCACTGAAACTCATTTCCACTAAATCCCTGCGTTCTCGGTGTGCTCCGTAGGATGAAGGAGTGGAGTCAGACGACCTGAAGAAGGACCTCCCCCTCATGCCCCCGCCGCCTGACTCCAGCAGCATGAAGCTGACCATCAGGGAGATCTGGTTCAGCTTTGCTGCGCCCACTAACGTGCGTTCACCTTCACAGGCCATCTCCAGGTATGACTCCCGACGCAGTATACGGAGCTCTTTACACAAATGCCTTCACACGCAGTAAGCCCAGGGATTTGTGCTCAGCTATACAAGCTATTCATCACAAACAAACATGACGGTGACATGTGGTGGGGCTCTTAGTGTTCATTTTGGCAGTGAGATTGTGTCATAAGTGCAATATTTTATGCTTTTTGTCAGCCATTTAGAAGAAAAACAAACAAACTGTGTGTCCCCTGGCAACTGTTTGCATCAACAACGTTGCTGCTGATTCAAACCTGTCTGTCTCAATAGGTCGGGTACATTCTGAGCTTTGTAGTGAGGGTCTGAGTTTAATTAGAAGTCAACTAACCGACACATAATCTCGTGTCTGCAGTTGAGAATAAAGGGACAGAAAGCAACTCTTAAACAAACTTGTGAGATAAAAACACGGCAAAAGTTGTTAACATCACTGATGAAAAAATTTAATTAGCTGAAACGGGAGAAACAAAAAAACAAAAAACATCACGATGTATTGAAAAAAAATACAACACTTATAAAAAAAATACAAAAAGTGATCAAAGTTCCTCTGACTCTCTGTTGTGTTTACAGGCAGTTGAATCTGCTCAGCACAGCCACACCCGCCATTGGAGCCTGGTTGGTCCCCATTGACCAGCTCAAATCTTCACTCCGCAAACTGACCATGGAGGGCACCCTGCGCGTGTGCGCCGTGATGGGCTGCATCATGACCGAAGCGCTTGAGGTCAGCAATGCACCCGTAGACCCGAACAAATGCTCACACATATAAAGGAAGTCCAGTATCCTCTGATTGCATTAAAGAATCAGCATTTGTTTCTTTCTTTCATCAAACCAGTTTCAATGAACGTCTAGTTTTACTTAATATTTATGTGCACTAGTTTTACGCTTTCAATTTTTTGTCATTCCCCGACAGAAAAAGAGCATCCACATCCCCATCCGGAGCAAGTACAACCGTGTGACTAAACGGGCTCGCTACCTGCATGAGAATCCCTCCTGCATGCTCTGTAACATCCTGCACCGCTACCTGCAGCAGGCCGACTACTCTGTCATCGAGGAGGCGACCATGGTAAGTGCCGAGCATCTCGTCTCTCTCTCTCTCTCTCTCTCTCTCTCTCTCTCTCTCTCTCTCTCTCTCTCTCTCTCTCTCTGCCATCTCTCCGCATTTCGTTAATTGACTAATAAAATGGATACGGCCTCTTTTGGAGTCAGGTTTACACAAAATAACCAGCAATTATTTTAAGTGGTCTCAAGTGCTCTTGGCCCGGCTCCGCTGTTTTCAATTAATCCCTCACCGGTGGCACTGATCCATTCTTTTATCTTCTCCTTGTCCGTCCCAGAATGACGGGGTTCCAGCCCTTGTGACTCTAAAGAAGGGCCTGGTCGCTTTGGCCCGACAGTGGATGAAATTTATCGTGGTCACCCAGGGCTTCAAAGCCATCGGTCTGATGAGGCCCAATCAGCTCGCAAAACCCAAGGAGCCTCAGCAGAGCCTGGGCGAGACCATCTTGGGCCTGGACAACGGTGCCGCGCTGCAGAGTGACACCAGCGCCGACGGAGCGGAATTTGAATTCGACGCAGGTGGGAACTTGCAGCTTTCGATGCGCTAACCGCCATTTTGACCCAACCTCACCTGTGAGATGGTTTGCACAGATGGACCGTCGAATCTCCTGACCTCAACTTCTGTGTTTGCGCGGATATAAGTAGAGTGTTATCACTCGTTGGCAGGAATACGATTTTAGACACGCGTGATGTAGTCTTCACACTTTACCTTTTTTTTATTTTGCAGCGTTCATACGGTTCTTCTATGAGTTTTATATGATGTTATTTTTGTGAAGCCACAGTGAGTGAACACACCATGCTGCTGGAGGGAGCATGCAGTCGACCCCCGCCAAAGGAAGCGAACTCTGGTCCTGTGAGCGGAGTGGAGATCATGAGGAAACTGTCCAAGTCGCACGCGCACAACGAGTCTGCACT
This sequence comes from Myoxocephalus aenaeus, assembly GCA_038501785.1. NCBI lineage: Eukaryota > Metazoa > Chordata > Actinopteri > Perciformes > Cottidae > Myoxocephalus > Myoxocephalus aenaeus. The sequence continues at coordinate 616,428 of JBAMJR010000097.1, forward strand.
CAGGATAAAGGTACAGCTGTGAGAGCTTGTGTCTCTTTGTGTCCCAGTTATCTGTTGTGTAGGCTCTTACACATTTCAAGGGCACCGCATGACATTATTCCCATTACATTGTGGATTAAGCTACAATTTTTTTTTTAATCTCAAATAGTGACATGTAAATCTCCAGAGCCCTTTTATGGTGTCTTTTTGAAAGCCTTGTTTTGTCAAAACGGCTGGAAAAACCCGAAGATGTGCAGTTTTGCATCTTCGAGGATTAAGAAAAAAGAAATATATACACATTACTGGAAAGCATTTGTTTATGGGGAAAGTAAAAATTAACATAAGATATGCAGTCGACAAGTTCTTTGAGCCGATGCCTGATGGGAGGGCATGACACATTTCTACCATAGAAACTGTGTGAATTAAGCAGAGATCAAACATTTTTATTTAATTATTTGGGAAATTACCCAATTAACGTATCACTCCTTTTCCAAAATGTTTGCGTCTTCTCGCGTTCCCAAATACAGTGCATAAGGTTCCTTTGTGAGCGAGAGAATTATCCTCTTGCTTTCTTTGCTCCTCACCTGTTTAACAAGCTCCCTAAATATCTGCGGTTTATTGATAATTTTATTCAGGGTGTAAAACATTATTACCACCGCTTTCTTAATTAATAAGTTATTTTTAACTTGTAGCTTTATTATTTGCGATCTTTTGCTTTTAGTTTTTGTTGCTTCCTAAGCTGTTTGTTCTCGCTTTTTATTTCATTGTGTTTTAAGGAAAACAAAAATAGTCCTGTTTAGAACATGTGGTAGTGATGCACGAGGTGCCTGTTAAGTCATGAACACAGGAGAGAAAACAATTTAGATCAGATTTAGGAAGTGGATCCCCAGAATGTTTCAACAGCCTCTCTGGGCTGCTGTGCTACTGTACCACAAACGGCATGCCAAATACACTCAACCAAAAACAGGAAAGTCTAAATGATTAGTTGATTGAAGGACAGGAAATGAATCAACTACTTTTAAATACAATAACTTTCATTTTTATAACAAGAATTAAAATGTTGAATCAACCAATCAATGAAATAATCCTCATTAGTCGCAGCCCTAACGAACACCAGTTAGTACTGTACACTAGGGGGCCTCTCAGGACGAGGCTGTCCTGACTGTGGTGGGAAGGTGAGTCTACTGCCGTTCCTTTTTTGAAATATGAAAGAGCCACAGGCGCGAACGTCATCTGTGCATTTTGTCGTACGCAGGGCTCCCATCCGTACCAGTCGCTGAGCTACACCAGCGGTGACACGGCGGCCGACTCTCCCGCCCACGTCAGCCGCGCCTGCCTGCCAGCCAAAGACAGCCCCAGGAAGGAGAGCCTCCTGAGTAATCTGACAGGCAGCTTTCGGAGTCTGCACAACCTGCTGGAGGGCATGCCCCAGAGGAACGAGGCGCCTGCCGCCGCAGTCACCGCGGCCAAGAGCGGCTCCCTCACTCGCACAGGTACCACCGCTAAAAGGACGTGGAAGGTTCTGGTTACTGCGGAGCGGCCTTCACTTGAGCAAAGTGTGTGAACGTCTCCTTGTCATTGTTGCTGCAAGACTGACCTCTACCGTCCAGTAATGTGAATGCAACCAAACCCAAAATAGATCCACAGCCTGGTCCCTCCTGGAGGCCCGCAGCGAACCAATATGCAGAGTCAGTCTGCCATGAGTTATTTACCTGCTTTCACACTCTCAACAACCCCTCCTGGTGCCACATTTTAAATGGACATAAACCACACGTTCCTCGACGATGCAAGATGGAAATGATCCGTGAACAGCAGTCTGTGCTATGTATATATCCATATCCATATCCATGCGTATGTATATATACATGCGTGTTCCATGATGTAATGTGCTCTCTCAATCTCTTTCTTTTGGGGCTCAGGAAACAGTTTAGGCACAGACATGCTGACCGAGCACCCGCTGCTGTCGGAGCCGTCCTCAGTCAGCTTTTACAACTGGATGTCCAACGCTGTGGGCAACAGGACGGGGGCCGTGACCCAGGACTCCCCCGTCAACCGCTCGCAGCACAACAGCCTGCAGACAGGTCAGACATCGTTTGCCTCGTGGGGGTGTTTTCCATTTGTCAAATATTAATCGTATGTTTATAAAAAGCCCTTCTACTAATCCGAATATCCCTTTTATGTTTCAATGTTTATCTGCTGACTGATAATATCTGTGGAACCTTGAGACACACAGTATTTGTTTCTTTCGTGAGTAGATGTTGTGGAGTAATGCTGTTCAAATCACCTCCATGTTTCACTTTGTACAGTAGCTTTGACGGGACAGGATCCCTATAATGTTGCCGATTCACTAGACCCGCTGGACTCCCCTGGCAACCATTACCAGTACCAACTGCTACCGATGGTTCACAGTCCAGAAGGAGGTCAGGGGTTGTTGCCCAGTGTTGTGCTGATGACGTTGATGACCTAGTTAGCCAGCTAGCAGCTGGTTTGTCCCCCTTTTTGTTAGTTCCATAGTCTCCTTGTGCTCTGCGTGAATCCACCCCACAGAAACTCCTGGAAACAGGTGTGTTGTTGGTAGATGAAACAAAAATGACCTTTTATTGATGCTGGAGGGCACTTGTTTAGATATAGAGTCAACAATTAATACTGTGTCGATCTCACAGCAGTTTGAGCTAACTGATTCTGAAATTACAGACAGCACTTTTTCCTTTCCCGCCACCATTACAGATACCTAGCGTTGGGTTATTGGCCAGTACCAGTCCAACACTGGACTAACTCGTACAAGTTCATAGTTCAACATGGGCTTAACGATACAATATCACAATATAAAACGAGGGAAGTGGCAGCTTATCAAACCCTCTGGAATCCCACAGGCCCGTTGCATCGCAACTGTGATGGATAGATGGACAGATGAAGTTGTGTTGTTTTCTCACTGTCAAACGTTTTGTGCGACCCAGAGCATGTTGGTAGAGTTTAGCAACCCGTAAATGTTTGCTCATCCGCCACGCCACTGCTCTTTCCCACACTCTGCTCCTCTGCACTCCCACTCATCTTCTACCTCCGACGAAAAGCAGTTCTGATAACGCGTATCACATGACCTCCCACTTTATACAGGCACGCAAGTGCCAGTGTAAACAGGAAGCAGATTGTCTACTTGGTTGGTTGCTCAGTTGCAAAAAAATATTACGGGGGAAGAACGACAGTGGCAAATTAAATCCGAATTGCTTTAATGGTAACTCGCCTCCTGCTCATGTCGGAAGTTGTCGCATTGTGAAATGTTTAACTACACAACAGCTGCTGGCATCGACAACAAGGTCGGCAACGGCTGTATTATGTTATCCATGTTGAAATGACCACTGATATTCAAGGCCGATGTCGTTTGTTTTTCTCCAGAAAAGGTTCACGTAAGAGAGGGAGGGACATTCTCTGTTTCCGCACGTGCAGACTAAAACGGGGTAATAGTTTCCAAAAGTCTCCGTTTTAAGTGGGGTCTAAAAAGCTGGATTAGTGTGGACGCTTGGCGTGAGAGTAGTATTTGTATTTACTTTGAAAAGGTACATCTTGCCATCTCAATTTAGCAGAACACGTCTGATTGTTATCATCGTGCTGGATTTGTCCTTATGTCCCCTCACCCAGGTGTCAGTCAGCGACGGCACAGCAATTTAGCCGTGGCAGCTTCTCACAGACGGGATGTGATGTGGCTCATTAGGGTTCCAAATCGTGCATAAAACGGCCATAAAGTTCCTCTTAACGCTCCCCCGCGATGCAACGGTTGCCTTCCATTTAATTCGCTCCGAACATCTTTTGCGGAGAGGAGGTGGAGTGTTTCACCCTTATATTTACATGTCCATTATCGTGGTGCTGCTTCTCTGCTCGCATGCTCTGGTGTGCACGTCACCCTGCAGAAATAAACCTGGTTGTTATCGTGTATCCCAAAACGTCTCCTCCACACCCAACAGGTGGCACGTGTAACCTGCCCACGATCCCCTCCGCATCCGACTTCAACACCGTGCTGTCTAGCGACCAGAACACCCTGGACGGGACCCCCTCCCAGCACTCCCAGCACAGCACCAGCCAGGACGAAATGGCCTACATTGAGGAAGGCAACCAGTGCCACGCTGCCGTTCAGCTGGCCGACGCTCAGGTGCCGTGGATACACCTGTCCGCCTTTCTTTGTCATTTGTTCTGCTAGTGTGCTTGATGTCTAAACCTCCCTGAGGCAGGCGATTAACAGAGAAAGGAGTCCCTGTCTGTGTGGCGGATTAAACCGTAAATGCGCCTGGTTGATCGTATTTACAAGTACTATAAGTTGGCCTTGATTCTTGTTTTTCGCCGTGGGTGTTGCAAACTCTTTTTCCGCGGGGCTCCGACAGCTGTCTTAATTTTTGTGCCTCGGTGTCCGTTTCCCACCCTCAGGTCGTTTTCAAGCCTCTGCTGAGCTACACAGGCATCCAGGCCCAAGACGCCACTCCTCTTAGTTACAAGATGTATTTTGGAGAGCACTTGTCTTTTTCTGGCAACCTCGAGTGTCTCCGAGCAGACATCGTCGACTCGGACACCTCCAAAGAGCGGAAGAACAAAAGATCCAGGAGGTGAGATATAGCACAGCATGATTGGGAGGTTCATTCCTTTCTGTTATTTTCCCTGAATGTGTTTTAGTTTAGTGTAGAATGTGGGCTTAACGCAGACGCGACCCTCCGTCTCTAGACAAGGCCTGGTGAACCTCCCTCCGCTGGAGTTCAAGCCGGCGCTGCTGATCGAGACGTTCAGCCTGAACGCCGTGGTGATGGAAAAGTCGACCAGCGCTCCGCAGGGCCCCACCGCCGCCCCGCTGTCCTTCCACGACCTCAACCGCCGCCACTACAACACGTTCCACTGCGACTTCACCACAGCCTGCCAGGCCATCAGTCAGCGCGTGGACATGGCCCTGGTGCGCCTCATCCACCAGTTCAGCACCATGATCGACGACATCAAGGCCACGCAGACGGACATCAAGCTGAGCCGCTACACCGCCGGCTCGGCCTCCCCGACGCCCACCTTCAAGGCCCGGCCGTACCGCCACTTCCGGTCCTCCGACTTCAGCCGCAGCTCCCGGGGCAGCCTCAACGGGGCGGGGCGCAGCGGGACCCAAACCCTGAAGAGCAAGAGAGGGGTGGGCGGAGGAGGTGGAGGAGCAGGCATGGCCGGGGGGTTGCCACCGAACGGACCTCCGTCAGCCATGGACACGCTGGGGAGAAGGGAGCCCCGAGGACGCACCTCCCTCGGGCGTTCGGAGCGACGTACCTCTAAGGTAACAGAGAGATTTGACCCTTTTGAGGAGTCTATATACAGTATATTTAGAGAAGTGATGTTAAAAGAGAATTTAAAATCGTGATATGGCATCGCAAAGCAACGTAGACGTCCAACCTCGACACCGTACACACTTTAAACGGGTCAAGTTTGATTTCTGCAAGGGGAGAAAAAAGAAAATTGGATCCCCATGTTTATGTTTTCATATTTGAAAAGGCCGCGATGGATTTCAGGGTCTCAACACCCAAAACAGGCCATTTCAAAGTCCAGAAACCCGGCTGTCTTTTTTTACATCTAAAACTTTGAACAGCCTGAAGAAAGAAATTAAGATATTTTTCAAATAACGTTAACATTTCTCTCTCCTTGTCCAGACCCTTTAAAATATGATCAGTAAATCACAAAATTAATTGTCTACACACAAACTCTAGAGGGAGCCAGAAGATAATAAGATTTTCTCTGAACGGGCACCGTTCAGTGAAACACAGTATCAGATGTTGGTGACCAAAGTATTTGATTCAGTCTCTAGTTTTCAGAACTAGAATCTTCTCTATAAACCTGTCTGGCTTGATTGATTGATATATTCACACCAGAGCATTATTATTAGTTTGACAGTTTAAACATGTGCTGTACAGTAGAAGAGGGACTTGTGCCAGACTGCCACAAATGAACCAGAGCTTTTGGAAGTAACGCAGTTACCTCAGAAGTAACTTTCCTGTTTACCGAAGTGACTGTCACGAGTAGATGATGTCATCTCAGAGATGTCATTATCGTCTGTCGTGACGGCCTCCAGGCTCATAACCTACTCCGTTCCAGTAAACGGCAGGGCAATAGCAGAATATCAGTTTACTTACCCACGATGCTCGTTGTGACATTTCCATTCGTTCTGCAAACGTGGAATCCTGTGTACCGCCTACAGGTGTCGAGGAAGGGCTCCCGTGACGTGGCGGACCACATGGCCATCCAGATGGACGACTCGGACTCCATCACGGTGTCCGAGCAGAGCGAGCCGTCGGCGGAATGCTGGCAGAACATGTACAAGCTGCTCAACTTCTACTCTCTCATCTCCGATCCCACTGGCATCCTGGAGAAAAGCTCCCCAGAGAACTGTCTCTCAGGTGGGAATCGGCTTCCAGCAGTCACCCGGTTCCTAATATCCTGTCTTTATTCCACCCATGCATTTCCGTTCCGCTTTTGAAGGCTTTTGAAGGCTTTTGAAGGCATTGCTTACTGTACGTTTCCTTTGCTGATTTCCCTTCTTCCCTTTTTTTCCCATCTACACCCTCTTCACGGTTTTATGACTGCTTCATTGGCTAGACTCTCAAATTACTTTTTTATACATTGCTTGTATCGATGTTTGATTTTTCATTCATATTTGTACTGAATACATGACACGTTTTCTCATTAATTCGCATGTATCCTACCGAAGGAAAAAAGAAAAAAAGTCAATACTCAGCTGCTGTTATTTTTTTGCGCATATAATACTGTACCTATCTGTTTCTCTACTTTATATTTGCTCTATAAATTAAGCATTTCTAAATGAATTGATCCTGTAACATTACAGGATCAATTAATTCCAGTTCACGCTGGATGCGAAAGCGTTTTCTTCAGCGGTGCATTTTCGGCTGCTGGTCTGTTCTCTCTCTGCGTGCCTATCTAGCGAATCTAGCCAGAACCATACTGATAATTGACTAGAAACAATATGAATGACACGCACACTTTTGATCTTCTCCTGGAGTTTCATTCCCCTGATTCCCTCCCCTCCATCACATTTCCAAAATCCATTAGAAACAGACCAGCGCGAGCAGACACACACAGACGTCTAATGTGAGCTGCTGTTGTGACCCACCGTTCCTCTGAGGCCTTCACTGAGTGTGAGAGTAGCTCATGGTGGTGTTTTCCACAGAACCCACCTTGATGCAATGACAGAATGAGTTCCTTCAGGGATTGAAAAGGGGGTCATGTAGCCGCATGTCATCCCGCTAAAGCTGCAGTCAAACGATAACTCTTATCACATGCTTTACAGTGGTTGAATATGTTATTCTACTCTCAACCTCCTCTACACGTGCGCTCTGCGTCGCTCTCTCTGTTCCCCAGAAGGCGGACGTCGGCCCTCGGAGTCCCTCTGTAAGGTGATCTTTGAGAACGAGCAGCAGGACCCCTCCACTACGCCCAACAAGCCTGCCGCCGGCGGCGGCGGCGGGCGGCGGCGCAGCCTGGTAAGCTCCGAGCCGCAGCACGTCACGCTCATCGTGTTCGGCATCGGCATGGTAAACCGCACCCACCTGGAGGCCGACATCGGTGGGCTGACCATGGAGGCCGAGCTGAAGAAGATCCATGGAAGCTTCACCCTGAAGGAGAAGATGAAAGGTGAGGCCGAGACCTGTGTGGGTACAACCTCATCGGTCACTCGAGGGGCAAAACAGTTCCTGTTACTACTGACCTTTGTTCAAAGTTTGCTCCGTTTGATATAATGTTTTTTCTTCTTCATGTTCATGTGTCGGCAGATATCCTGCACCAGAAAATGACTGAGACGTGTGCATCAGCTCACATAGGAGGGGTAAACATTGTTCTCCTGGAGGGCATAACTCCTGACATCCAGTACGTACAAAAGCTTTCTAACTTCTGCTTATTAGAGGCGTTATTTTAACTCATATTTTTATTATTATTTATTTTTATGATTATTTAATGTCTCATCTTTAAAGAAAGTATTTGAATAGCATATTGATCCCAACCCTTGCTGTTTTAAATCTGTAATGATTTGTACTATTTAATTGTAGGTTTTATTCAATGTTCTTATGATTTTTGTGCAAATTTTTGTGCAAATTAATTTTTTTAAGACGCTCAATTGCGATACAAGAACACCGCAGCAGAACTCGCACGTAGATGATTTAGCGCCAAGTACCTTTTGTAAAATCCTTGAGTTTAAACTAAAAGCACTCGGATGCAGTGTTTTCCTTAAGCGTTGGGCACTCGGCGGGAGCCAATTACCGACTCATTTCCAGCCGGGGGGGGATGATTCCTAACAGAGGTTTTTGTTTTCACTGCAAGCAATTTCCTCAAACCATAACCACCTTACTAATCAGGTTACAAGGCTTGTAGTCATGCATTGAAACAGACTGATGCGTCTCCGCGCTGCTTTGATTCAGTTTAGAACTTCTGCTGCAGCTTCAATAAGAAACTATTTAACATAACCCAGATGTAATCCTCATTTTTTCCTACTGTATGCTCTGAGCTGCACTTGCCTGCTTGTTTGAATCTGTGGAGGCCACACAAGTTGGCACTTTGTAGTTGCTACTCGTGTATGAAATGCAGATGCAAGTCAGAATGACTGGAGTGCCACTGGCATCTTTTCTTTCCTTGCTTTGCTTCAAATAAACTTGGTTTGCAGACAAAGACAATTAATTAAGGCTCCAGTGGGTCACAGTTAAAGCAGTGTGCCATGTCAGCTGTTGCTTTGAGATGTTTTCTTCCAGATGCGGTTCTCTCTGGTTTTCCTTGATGGCTTAGTTTATTCTCATTTTGAGCTACTTTATTAATCCAGAGCCTTTTACCATCATAAACTTGTACAATCAAAACCAAAAAAAAGGCCACATGACCGTCACGATTTCGCTTTGAATGACTCCTCAATGTTCTTGCTTGTGTCTTTTTTTACCTTATGGTGTCTCAGAACTGTTTCACACTTTCTTCTGCTCTTCTTCTTCCTCCTCTCCTTTTCCTTACATTCCTTGGCTTTCTCTTCCAACTACTTGCATAGACTGGAGGATTTCCCAACATCTCCCACCAGCACAGCTAAACAAGAGTTTCTGTATGTTATTGCATTCGTGAATCCCCACAAAAAAAATACACACACACAGCTGCCCCGATTGGGCATCCTTCATGTGTCCGTCATCCGTGTATTTGTTTACACCGGTTTCTCAGGACTCCGCTTGCTCGGATGTTAACTGTTTGTGTTCATGAGAGCAGAGTGTATTCATTAGGTTACGGCGAAGGTGAAGTCATTTTTGACTCTTCCCTTAATGTGTGCCAAAATATTGAAATACCTTCGTCTGATATTTCAATATTTCAGTAGAGTATCACATTCATAAAGCATCTAAGATGGGAGACAATAAAGTATTTGATACAACAGTCAGGAAAAATGTCCTTTCATTCAACCTCCATAGTGTTTAATTCATTGCCTCACGTGCGTCACTGTTATGATTGCTCATTCCACCTGTGCCCAGGTAGCTGATTGCCGTCCTGTGTCTGCATGGTCTTTCACCGTTTGATGTCCTCTCAAGTTGTTCCACTTCAGCTTGCACGTCCACTCACTTGTCCGCGTCGTTGCCCTGAAAATGCGCCGCCTTGCCGCTCATTCCAGTTCGCTCTTGTGTTCCAGGACGGTGGTCAAATGCAACATCGCCAAGTCGCAGGCCCTGTACAGCGCCCAGCGAGGTCTGAAGACCAACAACGCGGCCGTCTTCAAGGTGGGCGCCATCATGATCAACATCCCCCAACACCCGGCGACTCTGCACAGCATGATGGTCCGCAGCTCCCACCAGCTCTCCAAACAAATCTCTGACCTCATCCGCCAGCCCTCCAATGTGTATGTGCCCTTCATTTATCTTACCTTGGAACCCTCGTTTAAAAAACACAAACGGGGACACAAATATCCGCATAAAAGTCCCAATCATAACTACCAACAAAAAACATTTTCAGAATTGTAACCCTTTAAATGCCCTTTTGGTTACTTAACTTTCCACAGTCTGAGATATGTCGGGGATTAGCAACAACATTGATTTTGATACACTGCTGTGCTCCATAATACGGCATAATTCCTTGTGGAAACCAGGAAAATATGATGTATTTGGGCAAAGATGAAAGAATGCTATAATTGGTTTTATGCTCTGACCGTGGGATCAAATTGGGGTCTCAACAGGGAAACATTTGTCCTGATGGGTCCGAGTGTCTTTATTTAGGCCACACAGTTTATTAGAGGCCTGTGAAAGCTGAAGTTTGAACTTCTAAATTAGAAAAGAAACTCCCAACCTTGTCAGAAAGTACGCCATATGCAGCAAGACAGCCGGAGTAATTGAAAAATTAAAAAGTCCAAAATGTACCCTGAGTGATGCTCAAGTGGCTCGTTTATAGCATTTAAAAGTAATGAGAAACTGACATTAAAATGTTGCACACCTGCAACTATATTTAAAATCCCAAATGAATCGGTCGTGCAGCACACTAATGCCATTAGATCGCAATCTACATTTAATAAAATCCTCATAAGAAGTCTTTCATCTCCATAAGTGACAGGTCACTGCAGCAAATCCTCACTGTTGCCTGTTAACTGCTTTCAAAGCCTGGGTGTGTGGTCTGTTTCCATGGTAATATTCTGAATTATGTTAATATATGTATAGAGTTGTAGGTGTGCTTGGGATATTAAGCAACTTTTCTATAATTTGATGTTCACAGCAATATGAGCCAGTATCTGCAAGGCTCTCCATAATAGAGCACGCACACACACACACACACACACACACACACACACACACACACACACACACACACACACACACACACACACACACACACACACACACACACACACACACACACACAAACAAACACACAAACAAACAAACAAACAAACAAACAAACAAACAAACAAACAAACAAACAAACAAACAAACAAACAAACAAACAAACAAACAAACAATACAAATAACAGTAGCAACGTTTCAGTGTGATTTACCCCGATACATTTTGGGCTCTCATTTGATGGCAAATCTAAAACACTGCGTGCCAAATCCAGCCCAGCCGTTAACAAGGCAACAGCTCCTTCATAAAGTCAACACCTTTTGTCGATAATGAGTCGATTCTACAATGACGAAGAAAAGGAAAGAGAAAAAAAGAGACGGAACGTGGGTTATAGTTTGTGAAAAATATCTAGGATTAAAGAGCACATTTTTGGAGAAACAAACTCCCAAATCTACAAGAACAACAGGAAATGGGAGGTGCCGAGTGCAAAACCGTGGTAACGCCTCTTTATTTTGTTACGTCTAAATCAGTGTTCTCATGGTAAAGATGGCCTCTGAGAGGATCGATGGTCCTGTAACATATATATATATATATATATATATATATATATATATATATATATATATATATATATATATATATATATATATATATATATATATATATATATATATATATACTGTATACGGATTTTCTTTCATATTCTGTCCGTGCTATTTCCTGAGCATAATGCTGACATCGGCATGGATTCAGCTTCATCCTTATTTTAGAACTGTTTGGTGTTTTATTTTCCCCGATGCTGTGTGCTGTTTCCCTGGTTGATGGACAGCCTCTTTTACACATTATATGGAGATACCAAGTCATGTATATTTAGCTCTCGAGGCTTCATGTTTTTGAAGGTGGTGTTTGTGGTGTGATGAAGTTTATCCAAACAAAAGTGAGCCGATGTGGTTCCTTGTTAAAAAACATTTTTTTATTTTTATAATAAATTCCTCACAATCTCAGGGAATAGCTGTGTGTTGTTCTCGTAAATGTGTTTTTCCTGTTAATTTACTTTTATCTCAGAGAATATCCATGTTTGTTGCCAAAATAATACCCCGCGGCTCCGTATGCCCATAACCATAATGTGTCATCTTACAACCCCTTTTTCTCCCCCCCCTTACAGTCAACCTCCTACTAGGGAGGACACCCCAACTCCGCAACCCTCAGAAAAAGCATCCAGCATCAATCAGACCCCCATAGAAGCCAACGAGTTCCCTCAGCTCCCCGAGGGCCTGGAGAAGAAGCCCATCGTCCTCAAGTTCAGCGCCATGATCGATGGCATCACCATCGGGGCCGCCCTGCTGCCCTCGCTGAAAGCGGAGTACAAAATGGGCCGCATGAAGAGCCATGGCATGACAGGTGTGTGTGTGTGTGTGTGTGTGTGTGTGTAAGAGAGGAGATCTGATATTGATTTTCCACAATGATGTAAACTAATTAGAGAACAGAGACTTTTCCCTTGAAAGATTACGGCCACCTGTCCTATGAAAAGACAGATTTCACATTTTATGTTTTCCTTCTAGTTCTTGAAGAAGTCTTGTTATGCCTCAACGTTGATATCAACGTTGAGGCATGCCCAGAATAAGTAATAACAATTAAGCTTTTATTGTTTTTGTTTGTTTGTTTAGGGGCTCAAACCAGTTTCACCTTTGAGTTGCCAAACCACAAGCTCTGCTTCCAGTCCAAAGTGTCCCCGGTGGACATGTCCACCATGCCGCCATCAGCCAGCCTCACCCTGCCGCCAGTCACCATGTCCGGAGAGTACATCATGGAGGACCACGAGAGCCACTCGGACCAGGGCTGGGCGCCGGACGACTTCCCGGCAAAGCAAGGGAACTACCTCCAGGGCAACTACCTGCGCTGTGTGGCCGAGGTAAGAGGCTCCCACAATGGGGACGATGCCTAAAAGATAAGCAGACACAGAGTGTAGCGGATCAACGTAGCTCTTTAACGCGCCCTCACTTGTCTTCCCTGATGTGCAGATCGGTTCATTTGAGCACAACCTGACCACAGACCTGCTCAACCACCTGGTCTTCCTGCAAAAGGTTTTCATGAAGGAGGTCAACGAGGTCATTCAGAAGGTCTCAGGTACTGCCCATAAGACCAACACGCGCTTTTACATTTCTATGCTGTAATGCAAACTTCACCTCATTCTCATATTGTAAGAAAACAAAACCTGCACAAAACTATATCCTTTTCCTTTGCTACTGTAATGGCTCTCGGATCAATAAAGTTAATCTAATCCTAAACATCTGACGGTTCCCAGCAGTATTCTGTAGCCTACTGCTGCTCCTTAAGTCAATGAAAAATATTGTTTTCCACACAAAACAATGCCCAAGGCACTACAGCCCTGTTCATGTCTACAACAGTATTGATCGTCAGTTTTTTAAATTGATATATACTCTCTAAGCTTGATTGATATAATGGCCCAGGAGAGAGAGAAACTGTGAGTTTTACACCATTTTATTGCAAAGGATAATGGCAATGGTGTGTGGTAAATATTCACATTAGGTTTTTTTTAATGCAGCTCTGGGACACTTCAGGCACATATCAGAGCTGGCACAGAGGCACATAACCCCAGTTCATTACAGGTTATGTAGCACTATGGTCCATGTGGGCTCGTGAGGTTGACTTGTGTGCTCTCTGTGCAGGAGGAGAGCAACCCATCCCACTGTGGAACGAGCCTGACTTCTCAACCGATGCAGACAAGCCCAAAATCCTGCTTTATTCTCTCAGCCTCATGTTCAAGGTACGTCGTGTTCGCTTTCTTTCTGTCACAGTGGCCGAAGCCAGAATAAAAACCAGTAAACGGTTCCTTTCCAGCGTTTTTTGAGTGCCAGTTAAGCTTTGAGGAATTTCTCGAACGCCACTTTCTTGATTTCCACAGGGAATCCAGATGACCGCCACCACTCCTTCCATGCGAGCCGTGCGCTTTGAGACGGGCCTCATCGAGCTGGAGATATCCAACAGGATCCAGTGCAAGGCTCAGCCCGGTGGCAGCAGCAGTTACCTGAAGCTGTTTGGCAAATGTCAAGTAGATCTCCATCTAGCTCTTGGGCAGATAGTCAAGCACCAGGTACAGATCGGGCCTCGCGAAATGAAAGCGCTGTCTGGAGTCGGCTTGAAGACGACCGTAGACCGCCGTGTGACGCCCTTTCTCCCTTTTTGCTTTACAGGTGTACGAAGAGGCCGGCTCAGACTTCCACCAGGTGGCGTATTTCCGAACACGGATCGGTCTGCGTAACGCTCTGCAGGAGGAGATCAGTGGCTCCTCGGACAAGGAGGCCGTCCTCATCACGCTCAACAGGCCAATTGTTTTCGCCCAGCCGGTGGCATTTGACAGAGGTACAGTTCACCTTTTCCCCCGCGTCGCAATAAATGTCAAGGCTTATCCTGTGTGCCTTAATAAAACATGTTCTGGTTAGTGGCTGGTATTGGTTTCACCTTGTGGGTCTGTCTCTATATGTGTGTGTGTGTGTGTGTGTTATTATGTGTGGTTGTATCATACTGTCACAATGTGGTCGCAGGAACTATCAGGGTGGAGGTTTTGAGTGCTTTGCCAGGTGTTTATATTTCTGTCTGTCTTTGCCTAGAAGATGCAATCACAAAACTTGTATTTGGCATCAAAATGAAGTTCAAAGATGGGTGTGGTCCAAGCACGGGCGGCGGAAGTAAGGGGAAATGTCAGTCACCATCTTGGCTTTTTGCTACCAGTAAACGGAAGTGACCACATTGGGACTGCGGAGAGGAACGTAGTGACGCCGTATACCACACTGGTAGCGGAAGCCACCTGTCAATCACAAGATAGCCCGCCCTAAAGCATACACTTTTTTTTTTTCCTTCTTTCTTTTGCAACGATTGGTAACGAATGTACACATTTTCTATTAATGTTGTTTATTGACACTTAAGACGTCATCAACATTGCGGGTTATAAGACTGCCCACAGTGTCCTTAAGTATTCAACCCATTCAAAGCTGCTTGAAAAAGAATGGCTCTGTGATGGAATCGCGTCTGATTTTCACACACAACAAATAAGCACCACTGATGTCTCAAAAGCGATGTTAATTCTGAGTTCTTTCTCCCCACCCGCATGCCCTCCTGCAGCTGTGCTCTTCTGGCTGAATTACAAAGCAGCATACGATAACTGGAACGAGCAGCGCTTGGCCCTCAACAAGGACATCCACATGGCCACCAAAGAGGTGGTGGACAAGCTGCCGGGCATCCAACAGACCTCAGCCCAGGCCTTCAGCACCCTCTTCCTGCAACTGACCGTCCACGACCTCGGCATCTGCCTGCCCATCACCAACACATCCCAGGTAATCTACCCCGCTTGGTTCGGGATTGTAGAACTGTACTTTTTTTTTTTACATATTTACTTCTAGACGTCGATGTCAAAGTTCATATATTGTAGTTGCTCATTACCTTAACGATGGCAGGGTCTGCAATCTGTTGGCTTCAAGGTCATTCTGTTAAAGATGTTCACATTTACATATGCAGTCATGTTTAATGCAAATAATGTAATCAGAGAGGTAAAAACTCTCACAGGTTTTAGCATCTTCGATTGGCATTAAAATACCATGGTTGCATTTTTAGCAGTTATGCGTAGAAGCCACAGTTTGCAGATGTGTTGTAGCTTATAAATATGCACATAAGTTTAAGTGTTGTCGGTAGTAAAAGCACACTTATTAAGATTCCTTTTCTAACTTTAAAAAATGAAAAACACACAGGAATCATTTTTGGGCTTCTTCTGTCAATTTGTTGACTTTATCCCCTCTTATTTAAAACGGAAATTAGTATCATCATCTCCATCCGCTCTTGCCAACATCAACTGTACCAGTGTTCATGATGTGGAATTTGCTGTTTATTAATAACCTTTAAACCACAATTGCATTTTTGTTCTTTACTTTCATAAAAGAACAATTCCTCTGTTACCAGCTTTGATATCAGTGTTTCCCCTACCTAAGTTGTTAGTGGGCGGACTGTCCATCACTCTGCCCCACAAATACACATTCATTCCCCTCAACAACCTCTATAATGTACACTTTCAATGCAAAGCAAACAACCGCTAACACGATACACAACTATACAGCAATAAATGGCAACTGTTCAATAGAGTTGGTTAAATGTGCTTGGACGGTGCCTCTTTGTTCATTCATTCATACCTTCCTGACATTTCATCGGTGTATACGGTATATGAAGGTGTTTGGGGCTGAGCAGCGGCTACTTAACCAAAATGAGAATAGCTTGAGTCCACCTCAAGCGAGCCTTTGGCAGAAGTTGTCGTTAACATTGGGGCACACTCACACTCACACTTTAACCAGCAGGTGGCAAGCAAGACATAGGAACTTAAACTTATAAAAGTCTTTGAGAAAATGACCCAACTTCTCACCATTTAAGTTTTAGCATTTATCACCTAAATTGTACACATACTGCACTGCTACATATATTTGTTCCTGCTAACGTAATGCAAGCCGTCACATCCTGCAAGGCAATACACTGGCAGAGTCTGAAGCATCTCTGTATTTAATAGAAAGATAACAATAGAAAGATCATCTGTATTATTGGTGGTTTAAAAAATCCTACCTTTTAGGACTTCCAAATACCCGGGTATACCGTATGACCTTGATACCACCCGTGACAAATGTTTTTTCTTTTTTTCTTTTGTTCATCAGACCAAGGTACTGTAGACTGCAAATAATGCCGTGTGTGTGTGTGTGTGTATGTATGTATGTATGTATGTATATATGTATATATAATATTTCATATATATATATATATATATATATATATATATATATATATATGAAATATTATTAAAATGTATCTGCTAACATTGGACATATTTTTCATGGTTCTACATGACCAGATCCCCCCATCCCCTTGACACACTCATGTTTAGGGGAAACACTGGATATTAATGAATATTGTGTGTATCAGTTGTCTTGTTGTCCTCCAGTACTATGCTATACTACAGTATGTCCATAGAGACGAGATATACCGGCTGTTATGTCACACTTATTTCCATAGAGAGGACAAGTACCAGCTACGGAGGGCATCAACTCTGAAGCTGGGGCCAGCACATCAGTAGGCCGGCAAAAAAATGCACGAAAAGTAACCAACAACTTTATTACATCTCTTGTGATGGCTTGTTGTGGGACAATGACTTACTGTGATCAATACTCTTCCATGCCACGAGTACACTGCATCACGAGCGCTCTCTTTGTTGTGAAAATGGCAGGTCGCACCACTTTGTACCAATTCAAATTTCAGCCCACAAAGCTGGTGAACAACAAGGACTAATGATGCTTGAGCTGGTGTCGGAGGTGTTCGGGGTGTGTAATTACTTCATTCTAAAAAGAGGTTCTGCCACTTGGTGTCCAGAGTATTCCTCATCAGTTGCTGAAATGGAAACAAGGGCGTTTTTTTTTTTTTTTGGCTAATCTTTCAGAGACCCGTCACTCTGATGACATAGCGGACTCTGTATATTCTTTTAAGAGACAGCATTTTTTAAATTACCTGGATTCCTGCAGTAATTGATCCAAAGAGTGCGACCCGTTTTTGATCCAGTTGATAATGATAGATAATCGGTTAGTTTAGGACGATGACATGCATCCAGACCCCCTATGTTAGGACCGATATAGAGTCGATCCAAAAATTCAGGGCATCCTGCAATTTAAACACAATCAAACAAACTGAAAAGCTTGATAACATTTCACTCACTGGTGCATTAACAAGGGCAGTAATTTGAGAACTAATTAATGTAATGGTTTAGCAATAATTTTTTTCAAAGTAACCGCATTGATCCTGATTTGTATTGAACCGATGAAGTGGCTGCACAGTACAGTAGAATGAAGTGTTACCAGCTAACTGCCTTTTTGTCCGTACGCATGGTAGTGGCTTCTCTTTCCATGTACTTCACCCTCCCTTGATGCCTTGGTAACCCCCCCCCCTCCTCTCCCTGCCTCTCCGTCAGGCCAACCACAGCATAGACTTTGACACCGGCTCGGCTATGGTCCTGACCATCGAGAGCACACTGATCACCGCCTGCTCCTCTGAGTCCCTGGTAAGCAAAGGCCACTTCAAGAACTTCTGCCTCCGCTTTGCCGAGGGCTTCGAGACCTCCTGGGACGACTGGAAGCCTGAGATCCGGGGAGATATGGTCATGAATGCTTGTGAGTGACTCGTTGTATTTCACTGTGAATTTTATGCTCTCATACGGTTCGTTTTGCTGCAGTTTTATTACCTTTTTTAACACAGGTCAAAAGCATCGATTGAGTGGAGATTTTTTATTTATTTTTAAAGGAATTGAGTATCTCTTTAGAGATGCTTAACGAAAGCAAAAAAGTACATATTTTATACTTGTATAGATACATGTTTTACTGTGGACCTTATATTATTGACCGGACTTCACAAGGTCGAATCAGATCATTCTTCTGTGACTTTCTGTGCACACAGCTCCTCTGAAATATTGACTGGCGGTTGCCCGTGTGTCTGTGTGTCTGTGTGTACAGGTGTAGTCCCTGATGGTACATATGAAGTATGTTCCAGGACTACGGGGCAACCTTCGGCAGGCAAGTTCTTTTAAACTAAGCTCTGGTCCATACAACATGGATCACACCCTCGAGGTGCACAATGAGCACGAGGCCGCTGTCTGAAAACTTTATTTCACATTAATTTCATCCACATCCTCAGCCGTTCTGTCTTTCCTCTCCCTCCTGGCTTCCTCCTCCTCCTCTTCCTCAAAAACAGAGAGCAGTAGTGCCGGTACCTGGACTCTGAACGTGCTTTGGAAGATGTGCGGCATCGATGTTCACATGGATCCCAACATCGGCAAACGCCTCAACGCGCTGGGAAACACGCTGACGTCGCTGACGGGCGAGGAGGACGTGGACGACATCGCCGACCTGAACTCCGTCAACATGGAGGGCCTCTCGGACGAGGACGAAGGCGACTCCATGTCACCCACCATCCACATGGTCAGTCACTAATGAGTTCATCTACATCCCAGCTCTCTCAATTTGGGCTATTATATACATTATTATTTCCACCATAGATGGATTTAATTTGTCATTTAAATACCATTTTAAACTTGTGATGACGCATTTTAATGTTAAGAAAAATATGCCAGCAGTAGATCGGTTGTTGACGTCAGTAATGAAGTTCTCTGGCAAATCCAAAGAAATTGATCATATAGATATCTTCGGTTATAAAACAAACCCACAGAGGATAAACTGTGAAGTTCAGCTATTGAGCCTCCCACTGGTTGTTGACACAAGTAAAGGAATAGTTTGACATTTTGGGAAGTAAATGGACTGCACTTGTACAGCGCCTTTCTAGTCTTCCGCCCACTCGAAACGCTTTAACACTACATGCCATTCACACACTGATGACAGAGGCTACCGTGCGAGGTGCCACCTGCCCATCAAGCCTCTAACGAAGCCATTCTCACACACACACACACACACACACACACACACACACACACACACACACACTGAAGGCACAGCTTTCAAGACAAGACTTATTTTTGCACGTTTTTATTGAGATGATATGTGTTACCTTGTGAGCTGCAGTGGTGCTGATAGGGGCATTTCCTCACCTTTGGACAGACCCTATGCTAAGCTAACTAGCTTCCCAACGTAGCCTCAAATTTAACAGACCGTTACAAGAGCGGTATCTCATCGAACTCGAAATCCACTTATTTCCCAAAATATCCGACTATTCCTTTTAATATCGATGCATTTGAGCAAGTCCTACCTGGCTTACCTTGAAGCTTCAGAAGGTAAAGCTTGACCCGAGTCGACCGTTCTTCCACCTCTCCACCCATTTGTCCCTGCCGTTGTTTACAGAGTCCGGGGAGCCAGTTCAGCCCTCGGCTGACCTTAAGGAAGCGTCTGGTAAACCACATCCTGGGCCTCAGCCCCAGGCCTCAGAGTGTGTCGGTCCCAGCTGACTACTTAAACTGTGCATCGCCTCGCCTCCGAGCGGGCAGTGCCAGGGCCCAAAGACCCGTCTCCTGGGCCTGTGTATGTAGCCACCCACACCGTGTTAAACTCTTTTCTGGGCTGTCGGAAATAAAATCACTTTGCTCGCTGCCATCACCTGAGGGTTGTTGATTCCAAAATGCTGAGCGATGCTATGTCATGCTTTTAACTAACTATCACGATGATAAAGAATGGTGTTGCTGAGCATTTGCTTTCCCTGCCCTGCTCACTAAGCTTCAATGGTGGGTGACAGTATGAATTAGTGCTACACAATTCCCTGATGCAATGGCGGTGGTGGTGGTGGTCTCTGTGACATTGATGATACCTGGTGTGTGGATTGGACTACATATAACCCTACTGTAATTTGAATTCTAACAATTTAAAATAATTCATCTCTAATCGGATAGATTTTAAAGGGTGTATTCTCAATTGCAGCATCTGCCTGGTGGAAAACTTTCAAGATTTATTTTCCCTTTTTTTTTTTTTTTTTATCAGCACGTTTTTCTTTTTTTTTTTCATTTTCTCATCATCGTTTTTTATCAGATAAATATGTTCGGCCGTGTATCATTGCTTTGACCCAACAGGAGACCATTGACCCCAGAAGGCAGATGGCAATGGGAAACCAAGTGGTCGACGCTCGTGGGAGGAAGTTCACCAAGAGGGTGGTGGACATCAGGGAGCTGAATGAACAGGCCAAGGTCATCGACGACCTCAAGTAAGATATTAATGATTCTAATAATAAAGAAAAAAGTTGTACAATTCATTGCCATCCTGTGTAAACTATCTCCATGCTCTTTACTTAACCACAGGAAATTGGGGGCAAGTGAAGGCACCATCAACCAGGAGATCCAACGCTATCAGCAGATGGAGTCTGTGGCCGTCAACGACATCAGGAGAGACGTCAGAAAGAAACTGCGTCGCTCCAGCATGAGGGTGAATGCGCTTTTTTGGACAAATGTCACCCGTCATACCTTGGCCTGAATGTCTCCCATTTAGACTTTCTGGAGACTTGTGTCTGACTTTGTGTTTGTTGCTGAGCAGGCGGCCTCGCTGAAGGATAAGTGGGGTCTTGGCTACAAACCAAGCTACAACCGCTCCAAAAGCATCTCGGCGGCAGCCGGCCGACCGCCTCTCAAAAGGGTGGACAGGCAGAGGTAACAAAATAAAAAGAGTGAGGGTCAGGAGTGGCCACTTACCCTGCCTGGTTTGGTATTATTAAGTGACACTGTTAAGGGTGCTTCATCCAGCGTTTACTGTAAACAAACAAGACAAAGTAACCTCTAACATCGCTGCTTTGGCGCTACCTGTTTTTGGAACACGTTTCACATTAACCTTCTCACAAAGAGGATGCAGTGAATCACAAATTTGAAATAACGTAGAGGAGAGGAAGTGCTTATCGCGTTTGTTTATCGTAATTATGCTGATGTCTCAGAATTAATGTAGTAATGATGTTAAAATAGTTGACAGCGCTGTAGGCAATGGGGAAACATTAACGCTGGGGCAGCATTAATGAATCTGATGAGTAACAATTTTAGCTTTTTGCTCTGATTGAGAGGTCACAGTGTTTTATGAAATCCACAATAATGTAATATATGTTGCATAGAAGCTCATTTGCGCCAGTGTGATGAAACTAAATAGATCCCCCAAGTCATTCCAATGATGAAAAATGTTTTTTACTAGTATCTCAAAATAATTGCATTACTCATCTCAAAATATTTACTTTATTATCTCAAAAAAATGACTTAGGATTTTAAAATAAATGGTTACTAATCTCAAAATAATAACCTAGTTTTTCAGAATAATGGCTTGCTCATCTCAAAATAAGGATTTAGTATTTCAAACGGATAAGTTACTGATCTTAAAATAAATAATCACTTTGGACACTTGGAGTCAGGCAATTATATGTTGTGAATTGTGGAAGTGATGACATCTATCTTTTTATTATAAATGTAGACTTTTGGACTTCACAACGCTCTGAAGTTATTGGAAATGTTTGGATCACACCAGTGACAAACAATCTTACGCAGTCACCACTGGAATATTATTATTATTATATAAATATTACAATACTCTTCACTACGGAGCCGGGTCCGCATACGTGGGGTAATAGTAGAAACAACAGAGCCGAGAATATGATTGTGTGAAATTTTAGCAACAATGCTGATTGGTGTTTCCTCATCTTTATCTGCAACTGGGAAGGAATACCAAGTTTAATCAGATTGAAAAGACTTAAAGAAATACAAAATAAAACTGCTGCTGCTTCAAACCTTTTAGTTCAACACTAATAAGTATTTTGACAACATTTTAAGACGCTAAGTAATTATTTATAGATCAATGAGTCATTATTTGGAGAAAGTTCCCCATTATTATTATTATTCTGAGATACTAAGTAATTATTCTGAGATAACAAGTCATTGTTTTGAAATACTAAGTAATTATTCTGAGAGTCATTATTAAATTGTGAAAACTTTTATTAAATGCCTTTGAGTACCTTTCAAATGCTGGCAGACATGGTCTTTGCATAATGTTGTACTAATGTCACTTCCAACTTAAAGTATTTGTACGTATGCATCTCCTGCAGTTTGTGTCCTATCACTTTGCTTTACTGTGTCCATAGTTCCAGAATGGGGGATGTGGATGACCTCCCAGATATGCGCGTGGACGCGTCCTCACCTGGACCTCGGGTCACCTTCAACATCCAGGACACGGTAAACGTCAAGCGTATCTCACATGCTGACGATGCGGAGAGCGCTACAGCATCGTGACTTAGCTTCACACAGATTTGATTGCACCGTAGCGAGTATGCTTCAGACGCATTTGTTTTCACCGAATCGGCAACTAAGGCGATGACGGTGTGATAAACGTAGATATTTTGAGTTTTGTGTCATTTCATGTTGACAGTTTGAACATCATTATCTCATCCTTCATGTCGTTGTGTCACTGTAATTGATCTCCATGCAACCTGATATTTACCGTGGCTCATGCGTCGTATGGTCATGGCTTTATTTTAAAGACGGCTCAAAGGGAAGAGACCGTTAACGTCCTGAGGAGTCTTTATTTTATATTTCATTTTGGATGAGCTCTTTTTTTGAATAACTCTTTTGTTCAATTGAAGATAAATAATCAGGCTCTGGACGCTGCACATGCTCCTGTCAGTCCAGGAGAAATATTCAAGGTATACGACTCGAGAGAGCTTCAATTTAACAAGTTGAAATACCTAACCAACAGCAACAAACACTTCCTCTGTTTCCTCCTCTCCTCTGTGATTACCTTGAGTGTGCTGATAGGACTTTGATTATGTAAAATCAAAACAGGATGATGAAATGCTGGCTCCCACTGTATTGATATGACGCCAATGTTATATTGAACAACGGTGTCTTTATTTGCATGATAATTTACTGTAATCCGGATCTGTGTCCCTAGTTCCACTATGATTGATGTGATGCTGTATGTGGACGCAAAATACATCCTCTACAGTCTTTATTACTACTCGCTCTCGAGATAAATACCAGCAGCATTCCATCACCCACCGAGATACGAGATAGGAATTGGTCCAGGATTGTATTTGGATAGCGCAGGCGTGCTCTCGGAAATTGATTTTCGTGCATAATGAGACAAAGTATATATGCTGCTAATGATTTATGGGCCCACACATTCTCATCCTGTCTTGAAACTGCATTAAATATCCAAATCAACTTGCCTTAATCATTAATATGCTGATTTTCTAACAACTATGCATGGCTCGGCTCTGAATCACAGCCTGTCAGCTGATGTTCATCACAACAACTGTAACTCCTCTCTCGCACCCAACAATGGCCGATCAAATACAGATTACAGATGGACATCCATCCGGCTTTTAAGGTCAGCGGCGCATAATGTAAAATTGCAGTTATTTGGTGTTATTCCCATAAAGAAAAAAAAAAGTTTATAAATCGTTGATACTTCCCATCCATCCCTCCCTTAAACAGGTATTCCCCCTAATCACCCTTAGTGGCACACGTTGTCATTTTCTCATGTTAAAAGGCTCCATATTGCATATAAATCGCTAATTTACATCTGATATCTCTTTTTGTTTAATCCGTCTGACAACCAAATAATTAAGATTCACAAGGTGCTTTATGTTGAATGAAAATCCACTTATTTTTTTATTCTTATGTAAATCAATTAACTTTTAATAGCAAAATAACCATTTGTGCTGTGCCCTGATTGATCGTTCTAGCAGGAAAATACCAGCTTCATTAACATTCAATTAGTTTTCACCACACAATGCAGCCGATATTAACTTTTTAACGATGACGGACTCAGACCGAATCCTGCACTTGTCCGGTCCGTCTGTACTGTCGTTTTGACTTGAACCGCCCATGTAGTCCTCCCAGTCAGCGAAAAGAAAAGACAAATAGGAAAAACTTTGTTGATGCTCAAACAGACTTCCAGTCCAGTTTCAGATGCAGTGAGGAAACATTCTCAACTTTTGTTTCTATTTTTTTCCAGCTGTCTTTAAGGACAGCAAACTTGAAGACTTTCTTGGGCATCTCTCTCTCTCTCTCTCTCTCTCTCTCTCTCTCTGTCGGGGCGTCACTTCTTCCTCGTCTCATACCGTCTCTCTTTCAGTCCTCCTCACAGGAAGTGCATGACCTCTCCGCTCCTTTTGGGAACTGTTACGGTCTGGTAGTGTTCTGTCGTTGGACGTGTCGTAAAACAAGACATTGAAACCGTGCGGTGGGATTTGCTTTCGGCATTTAGTTACAGACCACATGCCGCATGTACAGGGGAAGGAAGTACCTTGTGGTCCAATTGACAGAACGCTACCTCCTTCAAAGTAACGATTCATTGGCTGACTTCATACTTAAAGACATCAGGTTTTTTAAGTAAGAAGAGCTTCATGAAGGCCGTCTCCTTGTGTGAGTTTGACTCTTTGCCCCTCTCTGAAGTTTCCCGAGGAGACAGAGGGAGACCTGTTGTCAGTCACCATTGATGAGCCATCCCATCCTCACCACCACCATCACCATCACCATTATCATTCTCCATCTGTGCTCGAGGGCCAGGGATCAGTTTTCAGTGCCCCCGGCACCCCTGCTGTCTTCTCACCCACACTTCCGTTCCAGCACGACGACATGAGGCGCGATGACCTGTCCTCGTCGTCCTCCGAAGACTCGGAAAAGGAGGACGAGTTCGAACGGGAGAGACCGCCGAGCTATCGAAGGCCCATGTGAGTCGTCTCTTTTCTTTCTCCCCCCCCCCTGCCCCACTTTGCGCATTCTTGTGATGAATGTTAGATGAAAGGAGGCACATTTAATCTCGCATTACAGTTGCGTGAAAGCTTTTTCTTTCATGATTTTTTTGTACTATAAATAAACCTTCACGGTTTTCAGCGTTCACTAGACAGTCCCTTTCTTCTTTCTTTCCAGCCAAGCGTCTCACAGGAAGTCCTCCGGGTTTTCTGCTGTGAGTCAGCTGTTCAGCGAGCGCTGGCCGAGCACACCTGCCAGCCGCAGCTTCGGCGGCCCAGCGACGGAAAGAAACATTGACTTTGAGCTGGATGTCCGCGTGGAGATTGACAGCGGGAAGTGTGTCCTTCACCCCACTACTCAGCAGCCAGAGCATGAGGACATTTCCCTCAGGAAGTACGATGAAAACCACACTTGTTACACTTGTTATTAACTCCTGTGGTGAGAATAGATTTCCATTTGAAGTCTGACTCAGTTTCCCTGCTATTTCTTTGAAATAACGTCTAGAGAGGAGTCAAATCAAACCCATGCATTAGGAAATCTACTCGAATGAGTTGCCAGATCAAATGGGATGCCGTAGCCTGTCCTCAGTGGACGCGGGGAGTAAAGAGCTTCTATATTCAGATAAGTAAATTGAACAAGGCATGAGCACACCTTCCTCTTACGCTCGCTGTCTCCCTGTGGGTTTTGCAGGAGCTGTGAGCGCAGCCTCAGGAGTCTGGACCAGGAGTCTCCTCCCAAGAAGAAGAAGCTGCAGCCCACCTACACCTCCACCACCCATCTCCTAGCCGGCAAGAAATGTCCCTCCACCCTGCAGACCAAATCCAACGACATGGAGACCACAGTATTCTACATTCCAGGAGTGGACGTTAAGGTCAGCTGCCTGTAGCATTCAAAGTGTCCGCAAGTTTTTTTTTTTTTTTTTTAAATGATTCAACCTTCCGTTTTGCTCTCCCTTTTTTTAGTTGCACTACAACTCCAAGACACTGAAGACGGAGTCGCCCAACGCCTCGCGCGGATCCTCTCTCCCTCGCACGCTCTCCAAAGAGTCGAAGCTGTATGGTATGAAAGATAGCGGCCCTCCCAATGCCGTCCAAAGCAAGACTAACTCGCTCCTACCTCCCCCGCCCCCACCTATCCCATCAGGTACTGAGCATTCCCTCGTTTCTCCTTGCATGCCTGCGCACCGTCCGTAATCACCGGCACTTTAGCGCCGCGGCGCTCCGATGCGATGATTTTACATCTAGACGAGGACCCCACCGAATCAAACGCATGTGATTTAGCCTTGTATTCCAAGGCACGAATCCAGAGGGTCCCTTTTGATCAAACTCGGGCACCACACAGGGGGGGCAAACAAAGTCATATATAACAGTTTATTAACACGGTTCCAGTTGATTTAAAATTGAAGAAACGAGAAAAGTGTTGTTGACATTGAGTCTAGGCTACAGAAGGCTTTAAACTCCCGTGTGTCCTTGCAGCCAAAGGTAAGGGCAGTGGCGGGGTGAAGGCGGCCAAGCTGTACGCCTGGGTGGCCCTCCAGACTCTGCCGGAGGAAATGGTCATCAGCCCCTGTCTGCTGGACTTCCTGGAAAAGGCGCTGGAGACCATTCCCATCACTCCAGTGGAGAGGGGTTACGCAGGTTTGTCCGGTTGAAACATCGAAGCTTTCCTTAATGTGTGGCAATGGCAGTCCACGCTTGTCGTGTTTACCGCATGTCGTTGTGTACTCCCCATCAGCGGTGGCGACCCAGGAGGAGGACATGGGTCAGTTCGACCCGGTGGAGCAGCTGGAGGAGTCCACCACCTCCCTGGTGTCTTCTTCCACATCGGCCTACTCCTCCTTCCCCGTGGATGTGGTTGTCTACGTCAGAGTCCAGGTACTGACAACCTGCCTAGACATTTGCAACATTAGATGATATCATTTCTCGCATTTCCTCGTAGGAGCTATTTTACTTGCTTTTTAATAGTATGAGAACCAAATAGCTGTCTTTCCAATTAAACTTTAGTGTAATTTAGAGAAAAAATCACAGGGGACCTTGTGTCCTTAGCATACCATTTCCCTATTACTCAACATGAAATGATCCACACTCCCTCCAACATATCTGATGTTTTCTACTTTTCACCTCCGGTGTACCCCAGAGCTCATTTACCTATTTCTAATTAAAAAGCCGAAGCTATTCAAAGATAATTGCAATTGTTATGTTTTTAATTGTTAGGTTGCATCATATTTATTTCATTTATTCAGTCCCTTTTCTAGTTATGCATCTGACATTGAAGAGAGTTATCACCTGTGTTGGCAGCCCTCTCAGATCCGCTTCAGCTGCCTGCCGATGTCCAGGGTGGAGTGCATGCTCAAGCTGCCCTCCTTAGACCTGGTCTTCTCCTCCAACCGTGGAGAGCTGGAGACCCCGCCGGGACCCCACCCCGCTGAGGGGTCTCAACACCCCTCCTCCACTCCGCCGGGGCAACACATCCCCAAACCACCGCCCAGCAAAGGTATGGGTGGGGGCATGTCACACGGAATAATGAGGCTCTCAGAGATATGTGAAGAACAAAAGTTTTGCAGTCAAAGTCTTTTGAAGTGTCTCAACCACCGTGAGCATATGTATCCGCTGTCACTCCACGCTACAGCGGGGCCCTGTGTGATTTAACGTTGCTCACAGCTTGTTCTCATCCATTCATTATTTTGCCCTCCAGTCAGTCTTTTTGCAACATCATGCAACTCTCTGCCATTTTTTTCTCCCCTATTTTTGCTAATTTATAGAGCATCTCTGTGTATTCTATATTTCATATTTAGTCCAGGCATAACCACAGTAAATGTACAGTTTGTTCTTAAGCCAAAAGAAAAATTGCATTAATATGCAAGTGACGCATTAACATTTTAACAGACGGGTTCTTGGTTGTCTGCTCTCGCCTTGTCCTCTCATGATGTTAGGTACGCGTCCTGCGACTGTGATGCATGAACATCTGACCGTACTTTAAATAACAGGAGACAACTCTGCTGCTGATTTTCTTCTGTGCTTCCATGCACCCACCGTCTCTCTAGACCACACACTCTTTACACACACAGTGGCTTTGGCCATTTTTACATCCGGTTTTTCTGCGAGCAGCTTGTGGTATTTTAATTAAAAACATTTTTTGATTTCTTTAGTTTTCTCTTTCAAAATTCGCGAGGCCCTTGGACACTGTACTGTATCGCTGCCGTCATTGCCGATAAAAGAAACCTTGCAAGGTCCTGTGTTCGTAGTCTAAATCATATTGGGAAAGACGTGTTTGTTATTTTTTTTATTTTTTCCCGATTTCATTTTCAACATGAATTCAACCTTAATAATAACAACCATACAACCTACAGAGGGTAAAACACACATCTTACAGATACGGTCTACTGTTGGGTGTCATATTTTTTCCTATTTTATGCCGAATGATTGTTACTGCCCGTCTTAACTCCTTCCAGCGTCTCCGTTGCTGGGGAGCCCTCTGGGCAGGAGCCGCCACAGCAGCAGCCAGTCCGACCTCACGGGCCCCCCCAGTAACTCCTCGGGCCTCAGCTTCACCGCCTGCATGTCTGACTTCTCCCTCTTCGTCTTCCACCCTTACGGCGCCGGAAAGCAGAAATCTACTGTCACAGGCCTGCCTCCGGGCCAAGGGCCATTAGGTATGGAAAAGGGAAAGTGTGTCTGCGTATTCTAATGTGCTATTAATACAGGGCTGCAGTTTCTAATGAGGCTGCTGATAACAACTTACTTCCCTCCTTTACCCTGGATGTGATGTACAAACCTGCTAGATGGATATGGGGGAACCATGAGTAAAATACAAATTGCGTTGAGCGATTGTCCTGATAATCGCGCTCTCTCTCTCCTTAAGGTACAGTAGACGAGGAGCCTTCTTCAGTAACAGGAAGAAAAGACTCTCTGAGTATCAACCTAGAGTTTGTGAAGGTCAGCTTGTCCAGGATTAGGCGTACTGGAGGCCCCACCTTCATCGAAAGCTTTATTCCTGCCAAGGGTGGCAAGATGGACACGACCCTCATCAACATCTCAGGTACATCCCCCAGAACAAGCTTTATACTGACTATTTCTGTCGGTTCAAGGTTCAGTCCCAGACATTCTGGAAGACCTGGATTGGGGTTTATACAGGCGGGGGAACTCAGGGGAATCAGATAAATTCAGGGGCGTGATACAACAGGTTTGTTTTGTTCATCCACAATGGGAGAAAATGTAAGATCCGAGAGGAAACTGACAGAAGAGCGGGGATCAGAGAAATAGTCACGATTCCGAGTCTATCTGCTACTTCTTCAGCACCACGGAGAGCGCCACAGATTTATCGACACAGCACAGTCAGGGTGCTGATGTTTCAGAGCCGCGGGCTCTAACTTGCACAAACACGTACAGATGAAAGAGCAGTGAGTCAGGCGGACTAGACTAGACTTCTGCCGCTGCACTCTCTCTGCTTCTACGAGATGAAGAGAGGGGAGGAGGGGAGTGACAGGTTGATAATTTTGCTAACAAAAGGGATGGCATTCCCCTTTTTAAAATGGTCTACCGATGTTCCGGCACAGTGTTTGAAGTGTACCTGAATATCACAAGGAGTTCATGAAGCGATGAATTGGACATTTTTACAAGCACAGATATGAGACTGACTTTCCCATCTCTGAATGTCAGGATGCACAAGTGCTTATTTTTACCCTGTAGATTTGTTCTAAGGAGCATATGCTATTGAACCTTTTTAGTTTTTAAAGTGTGACTCATGTATGCACAAACGTAATATTCTCCCCCTCTAGCTGTGTGTGACATTGGCTCAGCGTCCTTCAAGTACGACATGAGGCGACTGAGCGAGATCCTGGCCTTCCCGAGAGCCTGGTACCGCCGGAGTATCGCCAGGCGCCTCTTCCTGGGAGACCAGACCATCAACCTGCCGGGTGAGTTTCTGACACGCTCGGCGACTTCGGCCCAGTCGGGTTTGTTGAGTGCTGCATAAATACAGAATGGTTTTACCACACGGCCGCTCTGTAGAAAAATTAACATCAGCTGTTACTTCTGATGTGCATTTTCTAAAAAGACTCCTTTTCTTTCAGAGTATTGCTCCAGCTGCTTACTTTTAACATGGCCTTGAATTATAAAGGAGCAAAGAATGGACAAAAGAACAGTAGGAAAAGGGCGTACTGTAGAAATATGCAGAGATATAGAAGGTCTTCGTCTACCTACCAAATCTCCACGGGCTTTAACGTGTGTTTCTTTTTAATATCCCATCTGGCTGACCTTCCCTCCGCCAACATTTTCTCCACACGGCTCTGTTTTGACATTTCCGCGGCTGTCCCTTTTATACTTATACATCTCTCAACCTTTACCTCGCCTCAGCCTCTGGCCCCGCAACCCCGGACTCGGCCGAGAACGTCACCCAACATCTGTCCCCCGAGTCCTGCCGGAAAGCCTACTGGAGGACGTGGGACGGCAGCACCGGGACACAGCACATGCCCCAATCCCCCAACGTCTTTTCGGAGCACTCCACCGGAAACAACATGTCCCCAGGCGGCCTGGGCCACCTCAAATCCCCGGCACCTGGACGCACCAGGAGCGTGTCTGATTCCTCCGCTCCTAGGAGAGGTGACTGCAAACTCAAACAAAATGATCCCCCGTGAAAAAAAAAATGGCTTCTTTTTGCAAATCACAAGTCTTACAACAATGCACAAACCATTAAATGAAGATGGAAGATTACAAAATGCAATGCAGACGCCCTCGACTGCCTTTCACCTAATCGTCGTTCATTCTCGCCCAGACTCGGTGACAAAGACATCCACCCCCTCCTTCAGTAAGAACGGGAAGGCGGCCGGTCAGCAGGGGGCGCCGTGGGAGACGCTGGTGGTGTTCGCCATCAACTTGAAGCAGCTCACCGTCCAAATGAACATGAGCAACGTCATGGGAAACAACACGTGAGTTTCCTTTCTTATCGTAGAATACCCATCGTTGTGTATAAAATGCCTCTTCTGGCTGTGATTTAAATGGGAAGATCGAGACCACTGCAGGGCACAAAGGATTGTATACTGTGAAATAATATACAAAAATAGTTTATTTCTCTTTTTTAAGGCCCCATTTTGATCTGTAAGATCCAGCTCAGGCAGGCAAGATAGATACCACTCATGTTTAAATGCTAAACATGAAGCTACAGCCAATATATGGTTAGCTTAGCCCAGTATAACACCTGCAAACAGCTAGCCGAGCTCGGGTCAAAGGCGACAGAGTCCACGTACCAGCAGGGCTGCGTATGGATGAAACGGAGGAGCTATAACGTGTTAATTTGTGAGTTTTAGAGGATCTGGTCATTGCTGTACAGACATTGGAGTGGTATCTTACCATCTAACTCTTAGCAATAGGTAATATTAATTAATATAGCATAGTAATAGTTTTTATGAGAAATGAGCTGATGTATCAGGAAGCATCCCCACTTTATATAAAACAGTTTATTCCTAATGTTTTGTAACCCTCTCTGCTAAAAAAGTACCACATGATGCAACAGTTCAGAACTATTTCTGCATAAACAGACGGCAGTGTTTCAACCCGCTGGGCTTGTGTAGATACATCCTCTCAGTCTCGCTTAGAATTGGCCTCAAACGTAAATGTGGAAGTAATTCTGGCAAGTGAGAGTGTGAGGGATCCATGTCGGCCACGAGAAGCCGCGAAGTGATAAATGGTAAATGCGACTCCTGCCGCCTGTACCCTGTTGTGGTATCCATTACACCAGCCTGTCTGGAAAGCACTGCTGTAGTGTGAACGAGTCTACATAATTTATTTCCATTTATTGCAGTATTCTGCTGCTACACGTATGTAGGCGTCTCCTTGCCGCCACGCCAATATCCTCACGCTCCTTCAGCGCCCACTCTCTCGTGGGCTCAATTCACCGAACCCTCCGTCACAGTGATGAGCGGCCGTTACAACCGTCCTCGCCGCGCTCACGTCTGACTCGCAGAGCGATCCTGCTGAATCATTGACTAACACAACACCCTCATAACCAAGGCAGGGCAGGTTTTTGTATGAGCTCTGCGTCATTCTCTGGAAATGCGTGGGCCTTCTGAGCAACACAAGCGTCTCCAGCTTCTTCCTCGCCAAGTCAGGGTATACTCTAACTCTAGTTTGAATTATTTAGGATATTCCTCCTCCATGAAACCCTTCATGACGGAGGTGTTGTCTATGTTTAAAGCAAGAGTTGTGTCTGCAAAAGAAGCTGTGCTTAGACATGAGCAATTTGCCGAAGAACAACATTAATTTGACACGCTGACATAATGACGTACGAAGAGAAACCTGGTCTTTTATTGTTGAAGATGAGGCCTCTGCTGAGCCAGCAAGAGGCTGTAAAGCGTGTCCGTGCTTTGGTTTCTGGTCGTCGTGAATGCTCTAACGCTCTGTTTACTAACTCTGCCTTTTAAATGTTAGACTTGCTCCCTCAGTAGACCGTTTTAAAGCAGCAACTCAAAACATATCTTTTAATTTAGCCTTTGGTGATTTTTTTTTTTTTTTTCTTCTCATTTCGGATCAAAGTACCACTCGTTTCCTCCTTGTGTGTGTGTGTGTGTGTGTGTGTGTGTATCCCTTTTAAACTTTCCAGGGTTTTATTGTTTGCTGCTGAATTGTAAAGCACTTTCTGCAGCATTCCGTGCATGAAATAATAAATAGATAAAGTGAGTTAATTCATTCATATTGACGTGTTTGACAAGCCGACGTAGCACTTCTGCATTAGTCAGCACGTCTCAGGAGAGCTCACAGTTGTGTTTGTGCCCCCCCCCCCTGCAGATGGACCACCAGCGGGCTGAAGAGTCAGGGCCGACTGTCGGTCGGCAGCAACCGGGACCGAGAGATCAGCATGTCCGTCGGCCTCGGCCGCTCCAAGCTCGACTCCAAGGGCGGGGTGGTGGGCGGCAATATAGACGTGAACACCCTGGAGATGGTCTGTGAGTAAACAAAGCGGCGACTTTTACCGACATCTGCTGTTTTTCTGTAACTCGTTAGCGGCTCTTGTTCTCGCGGACTAAACTGAGACGTGGACCTGAACCAGAGTTCAGTGCAGAGTTCTCACTCAACACCGGGAGCTGCGCAGTGATGAGATGCTGACGTTCTCCTCTCACTTCACTGTGTAAATCTAAACTTCATCTTATGCATTGCATTTGGTGGTTAAATAAGATACTATAGGATGTATGTATATGATATATATATTTATTTATTTATTTGTAAATGGAAGGTATTTAGGAGGGAGTATTTCTTTCGACCTGTGTATACAAGTATCTGATACTTTATTTCTCATAAGAAAACATATTTTTTAAACTGGTATATTTACTATAAATATTGAAATACAGTCAGGTCCATAAATATTTGGACATTGACACATTTTTCATTATTTTGGCTCTGTACACCACAACAATGGAGTTGAAATGAAATCAAGATGTGCTTTAAGTGCAGACTTTCAGCTTTAATTTGAGGGTATTTACGGAAGTGTTTCGGGCAATATTATCTGCTCATATTCAGCCACATGCTTCAGAACTCATTGGACGGCGCTTCACAGTGCAGATGGACAATGACCCGAAGCATACTGCGAAAGCAACCAAGGAGTTTTTTAAGGCAAAGAAGTGGAATGTTCTGCAATGGCCAAGTCAATCACCTGACCTGAATCCAATTGAGCATGCATTTCACTTGCTGAAGACAAAACTGAAGGGAAAATGCCCCAAGAAGCAGCAGGAACTGAAGACGGTTGCAGTAGAGGCCTGCAGAGCATCACCAGGGACGAAAGCCAGCGTCTGGTGATGTCTATGGAATCCAGACTTCAGGCTGTCATTGACTGCAAAGGATTTTCAACAAAGTATTAAAAGTGACAATTAGATTTATGATTATATGAATTTGTCCAATTACTTTTGGTCTCTTAAAAAGAGGGTGGCCACTTATACATTTGTTGTAGTTCCTACACCGTTCACCTGATTTGGATGTAAATACCCTCAAATTAAAGCTGAAAGTCTGCACTTAAAGCACATTTTTTCATTTCAACTCCATTGTTGTGGTGTACAGAGCCAAAATAATGAAAAAGTTGTCCATGTCCAAATATTTATGGACCTGACTGTAAGTTCAGTTTGTAACTATTTAATTGCAACTCTAGCGGAGATGGAAAAAGGCAATAAATGGATGAAGAGCAAGTCTGTTGCATTAGCTCCGCCTCCTCTCTCCAGGGGACTAACCCCTGCTGGGATTTCTCTTGTCCTGAAATTCCTGCTTGTTCAAACCTAAATAAACCCTGTTTTTCTTCCCTCCCCCAAAAAATGATCCAAAATCATAATTCCTATCACGTTTATAAGCGGCCACTTAAAGCTGCAGTGCTCACCTATTGCCGTCTGCCTTCCAGCCCACATCTCCGAACACCCCAACCAGCAACCCAGCCACAAGATCCAGATCACCATGGGGTCGACGGAGGCGCGCGTGGACTACATGGGCTCCAGCATCCTGATGGGAGTTTTCAGCAATGCCGACCTGCAGCTCCAGGACGAGTGGAAGGTCAACCTGTGCACCGTTGACACCAGCTTATCGGAGAAAAGGTGGGAATGATGTCGGCACAGCGCTTCTTGGCTCTTGAAATTTAGCGCGCTTGATAGAATGCTAAGAAGCTTTTTACGGTGCAGTGTTTTTATTTTTTTCTCTCTGGGAAATGACAACACCAGTATCGCTTTGCTCTCGGTTCTTGTCTTGGTTTGTGTCGCCTGGTAATAAACAAAATACTAAATAGTTTATACAAGCACAAGTTAGTGCATCAAGAGTACTTGAGAATGCAGGTTTTGGTTCTTCAGACCTTCATTATGGCTTTCTTAAGCCAGTGTGACAAAGTGACGGCACGAATCTGCCGTACCAGATGCAGTGGTGTTTTATCTACTACGACCATCTGCTTTCCTGCTTTTTACTATCTTAATCTTCCATCTCCATGTTTCCCTCCTCCCTCCCCATCCCGTCTGACCTTCCAGTGAAATCTTCGTCCACGGAGACCTGCAGTGGGACATTTTCCAGGTGATCATTTCACGCTCCACCACGCCGGACCTCATCAAGATCGGCATGAAGCTGCAGGAGTTTTTCACCCAGCAGTTCGACACCAGCAAGCGGGCCCTCTCCACCTGGGGCCCCGGTCCCTACCTGCCCCCCAAGACCCCCGTCATCAACGCTGAGAAGGGCTCCGCAGAGCTCTGTAAGCATGCCCTTTTTCCTACACTGCTGCGAGGGGGGAATATTGAACGCCGACTGTGGCACGTTAAGGGATGCGCAGCGAGTGTGTTCGGGCAGTTGTGCTGATTTGTAATTCTAATACGCTTGACTTGTATCGGCAAGCAAATGCTCATGAGAAAAGAAAGCAGAAATAATTGAGAAAAGATCGGAGGCCTCACGAGGATCTGATCCTGTTGGCAGCGCGCCTCACGTTCAGGTCAGCGCCTCACTTTCTGCCCCCTAATCGCCGTCTTCGTCACACAGACATGGACGCCGCCCATCACCGCCACTGGCCCGGGGTGCTGAAGGTAATCGCCGGCTGCCACATCTCCCTCTTCCAGATGCCCCTCCCGGAGGACGCCGTGCAGCTGGGCGGTTCGATGAGCCTCCACGGCAACCACATGACCCTGGCCTGCTTCCACGGGCCCAACTTCCGCTCCAAGTCGTGGGCTCTGTTCCACCTGGAGGAGCCCAACATCGCCTTCTGGACGGAGGCGCAGAAGATCTGGGAGGACGGTGAGGCAAAAAAAAAGTTTGTTGTTTGTGTGACCGGTAGAATTTGGCGCCGCACATAATCCCGCTCTGACGACCTCCTTGGGCTTCTGTCCCGTCCAGGCTCCAAAGACGATTCCACCTACATTGTCCAGACACTGGATTTCCATCTCGGTCATAACACTATGGTGACCAAACCCTGTGGTGCACTCGAAAGTCCAATGGCCACCATAACCAAAATAACCCGGCGGCGCCATGAAAACCCCCCGCATGGAGTCGCCACAGTCAAAGAATGGTTCAACTACGTCACTGCCATGAGGAGCGAAGGTAACCTTTTTTATTTACAGTACAGATCTAATTTCTTTTTCCCATATTTTAACTAGCATTGGAAACACTGAATATTATTATAAGACTGACAAAATAAACCACAATAAAAACGGATCTCTATTACATCAACCAAAATAAGAGCGCCAATGTTGCGTCATGGGAGTGTTTAAAGAACCTGCTCTTAGTGCATCGGCCCCATGTGGCCTTTAATAACATTCAATATTAGAGCTGATATCGATCCTCTGTATGAGAGCTGTGAATCCCTAATCGCACACGCTGCATGGTTCAGTATACACACACGCACACACACACACACACACACACACACACACACACACACACACACACACACACACACACACACTGCGCTGATGGATCTAAATGTTGGTGGGCGAAATATTGCAGACACACACACACATTCGAGCAATAACCTTAATGAAGTTTATTTATTGTATTGCGTTGCATTTGGTGTAGTTAGTTTACTAAAGTGGTGTCTGAAATGCAAATCGTAGCTGTCATCTCTAACTTTAAACTTTTCTCAACTTCAGACAGCTCTGACTAAAACAGCGATTTCTTTTCTATTTTTCTTTTCTTTTTTTCCTTCGCCCACAAGAGCTCCTTTCCTCCTGCCTTTCCTTTCAGCTGCTGCCTGTTATCTTAAATGTAAAGTGGGTGCTTTTAACGAAGCGGAGATGAGTGAACTGGAGAGCTTTGACGCGTCTTATCTCTCGTCTCAGAGTTGAACTTGCTCAGGAACGTGGAAGCCAACAACCAGGAGAGCGGGGCGGCGGCCAAAAGCGCGAGCCTGCTGAGCAGCTTCCGCAGCTCCTCCAGCTACAACCACGAGACGGAGACCATCTTTGCTCTTCCCAGGATGCAGCTGGACTTCAAGTCCATTCACGTGCAAGACCCCGACGAACCCTCTCTAACAGGTGGGACTGTAATGTAAAGAAATGTCACGGTGCATAAAGCACAGTATCCTTTTATCACTATTATTTATTTTTTATCGTAACATTTGACATGTTGTTCATGTATGACGTTGTTCTGTGTTTCCGCTCGCTAATGCGAATGCTACCATCGTTGAGAAAGTCAAAATACGAGAAGCAAAGGTTTGTCTTTCATCTGTTTTTTTATTTTTTATTTCTCCCAGAATCCGACAGCAAACCCAAAGTGGAGTGCAGCGTGGTGACGGAATTCACGGATCACATCTGCGTCACCATGGACGCCGAGCTCATCATGTTTCTCCACGACCTGGTGTCGGCCTACCTGAAGGAGAAGGAGAAAGGTCTTTCACTTTACACCACTCATTCCTCAGTCAGTCAGAGTGAGAGAACAAACCCCTCCTAGTCGTCTGGCAATGAAAAATACTTTTTATTTGACATTCTAAACCAGACATCGGCACGTCAAGAAAATAATAACACGAGCCACGTCCGCCGCTTTGAAGCCGTTCGTGTGCTGCCGGACACGTTCCGGAGAGCAGCTGAGTGTTATTTTCACACGCAGCGGGCTGGTCTGAGTGCTCCAACATTTCAAAGGGTTCCTCATTGCGACAGAGGGACGGATTAGCACTCTTTATGCCCGGCGACCTCGCAGTTCCTCGCGACTATTAAGAATAGCGCCGTCGACTCGCACGGCTGAAAAGAAAGAGAAGAGTGAGGCGAGCGCCCGAGGAGTTCCACCGGAGCTCGGGCCGTCCCGATTAAATCAAAGCGGGGCAGATGGGTATTTGAATGTGAATGGAGTCTTGAATGTACGCTCTCAGGGACGTTAATTAATGTGTATTGTGTTCTGCCGCTGGATGTTGTTGCTGGAGAATGTGTTTGCCGTGTTAAAAAGGAAAAGAAAGAACAATAAGCGGCTTCCTTAACGCCTCTCTCCTCCTTCCAGCCCTCTTCGCCCCGCGGATGTTCGCGGCGCGGCCCGGCCAGAAGAGCCCCACGGCGGTGCACGACGACAGCTCGGCGGACAAGGACACGGACACGGACACGGACGACGGCATCAACTACACCACGGTGGACTGGAGGGAGTTCATGTGCAACACGTGGCACCTGGAGCCGACCCTCAGGTCAGCGGCGCGCCACAGACGCCGGCGTGGGGGCGTTTACGCCCCTTTCGTTGTGACGAGGGTGAAATGTATTCGCTCATGCATGAACAACGCCGCGTTCGGGGCAAACTAGAAAAGGGGCGTTCACGACCCGGCGTTGGGCGCCGTGCTCTCCGTGACCTCGTGGCCACGCCAGATCTCCACAGAGGGGCCTAACCGGCTCATCCAGACTCAGAAGTGCATCACCGTATGAGGGGACAGATAGAAATCTGAGACACGTGAAATAGAAATGACTTTTTTCACATAAAGTAAAGCTTTCTACTATTTATAGAAATAATGCAGGCAGCTGAGTGTTGCGGCTGTTTCAGGCCACAATACATGTTTTATTTTAAGCTGTTTTCATCTCGTTTGTTGGATTCGTGTATTTCTGCCATGAAACTTCCTTTTAGGCTTTTAAACCGTGAGTCAAAGTTCTCTGCTCAACATGTGTGATTAAGTACAAGTACATAAGTATTATATTGGCAAACAAAATTAACCTAAAGTATCAAAATTAAAAGTACTCGATATGCAGAGAAATTGCTCCTCACAGGTTATATTATTTATATATTAGATGATTTATTTACTAGTAGTAGCAATGCACTAAAGTGTAAGCATCCTTTTATGTTGCAGTTAGACAAAAGAACTAAAATATCATGTAAGAAAGAAGAGTCACACAATGTTGCTATTTATCTCTTTATTTATGTATTCGTCCTTTATTTATGCAGGGGGACCTCATGAGTTTTGATTACCTTATTTAAAATTATTAGTTTTTTACAAAAAAAAACATTGTTAGCGCGTACAAATTATTGGATGCCTGGTGTAGCGTCCGGAAGAACTTAGTCAAACAACTTCTCTCGTTCTCTGAATTTATTTTCCTTGATCACAAGTAGAGTAACAAGCGCTGCAATCACGATAGCAGGGAGTCGTCCAGTCAACACGCAGGTTGACCGTCCAAAAAAACACACCGAACAGCCGGAAGTTCTGCTCTTTAATACACGGTTTTCCGTCATGAACATCTAACATTTCTATTGGCTCTAACCTTTCTAAGAGGAGGAGAATCGTGTCCTCATCTATTCTCACAGGGCTGGAACGTGCAACAACCAGTCTGCTTCCCTAATGTCAACATACTGATAAACAGGTGTGAGTGTTGTGGTGCAGAGCGTGGAACCTTGAGGAACCTTGAGGAACAGACAACAGGACTGTTCTCACAGAAACTTCTCACAGAAAGTATTTGTTAAACTGACCTCGCACAACCTGAACTCTAATAGACAGAAGAATAATGAAATGAAGAATATCTACAGAATATAACGATTTATATTATCAATCCCCCTTTTTACATAATTTATTATGTAAACTAAACAATAATATAAAGCTACAACAATGGACTATATCAGTTCATAACTCTATGTGTGTGTTACTTAACAGAGTGGACATCTCTAAACAAACACAACAGCACACCTATGTTATAAATGTTTTTATAAGAAGCTAACATAAAGTTATCAAAAGCTAACATAAAAAAGTTATAAAAAGCTAAGCTAAAACCACCGATATCCAGGAGCTTATATATCCCTCATACTAGAGAACCGTTGTCTCTAGGTATTTGTAACCCTCACACTCTACTGGATAATCCTCTAAGCACATAATATGGCACAATCAAAAACAGTATAAAATCTCCCTCTCACACGCTTTCTACGTGTGTGTGTGTGTGTGTGTGCGTCTATATGGGATATGGTCAAACATTAGCAAGTTATGTGTACAGAAACGGTTGGTCTAAGTGGGTCTCTTCTTCGGATCCATCGATGTCGAGTCTCTCCTCCTCACCATTCTCCTCCATCAACTGTACCTGTTCTGCTAACTAACAAAGCCTAACAACCAATTTAAACTGATCTATTCAATCACATAGTTATGTTATCAACAACATGCTCACACAAATAAAACATTTAAAAGATGCCACCTATCTGTGATGCATCAAAAATACTAGTTCCTTCACAAAATGTCAGGAAAAGGGATTCCAGGACGTTTTAGTGCTGCTTCAAGACTTTTAACCGTGATGGTTGAGATGGAGACAGTTTTGAATTTAAAACGCTGTCGGACGATTGAATACGTAGCATAACTGAAATAAGATGTCAAGAACAACTTTTATTTTCTCTAGTCCTGCTAAAAGCTGAGCATCTCTTCCGTCCCCCAGGCTCATCTCCTGGACGGGCCGCAAGATCGACCCGGTGGGCGTGGACTACATCCTGCAGAAGCTGGGCTTCCACCACGCGCGCACCACGATCCCCAAGTGGCTGCAGAGGGGTGTGATGGACCCGCTGGACAAGGTGCTGTCGGTGCTCATCAAGAAGCTGGGCACCGCCCTGCAGGACGAGAAGGACAAGAGAAGCCGGGACAAAGAGGAGCACTGAGGACCCCCCCGCAGGTCACCCACACTGGATCACTGGATCACTGGATCACTGTATTACAACGGGCCACTACTGTACAACACGTTTGTGAAGCATTTCCTCTTGTACCTGCTCCAGCCTGTGAATCTCAGCTAGTTGTTTACCGTGGCGTCCGCCACCAGCGGCTCTGACTGAAGCGTTTTGCACCGACGTCGTTTTCTGTATATTTTGAACAAAAGTAGCAAATGTTAGAATTATTTGACTGCTTTAATGGTTAAAAAAACACACACAAAAAACAGAAAACACCTGCCTCTTTTACCTGCTGTACATGACCTTAATGAAATCGCTTGAAAGTTTATTTTAAGGCTTACCAATATTTCATGAGAAATTATTTCTTATACCATTGCCTTTTCTTTGTTTCCCATGGAACACATGGTAGATATGCTTTATGTATTTTATAGTGTAGTTTTAAGATATTTAAGAACAGTTCAGTGACGGTGTTCTTGATTTTAATTCTTTTCTTCGATGTGAACAAATAAATCCTGGGAGGTTACTGCACATCGTCCTCTCAGTCGTGAGGATGACATGAATTTGTAATTATGATTTGAAACCAAGATCACTATTTATGGGTATATGAAATGCAAAGTCTATAACATGTATCAGCTTGGTGTGTCAAGCTTATTTTTGTCCTTTTTTTTTAAAGAAAAATCCATACAGTAGAACCAGTGTATATATAATTACATTTCTTAAAATATGTTGATTTCCTAACTTAATAAAAATATTGCCATTCAATTTTAGACGAAGCTTCGGTCTGTTTTTTTTCAGCTGGTACGAATTTAACATTTTAATGTTTATTATTTAACATTTTAGAAACACTTTGTAATTGCCATTACAGGTGAATTCCACCAATTTAATACGCTTAGTCTTAAAAGGCGTACATAAAAACGGTTGTTAAATGTTTGGTTATGCTTTCATTACAGAAAGCCAGCATTAATAACTATGGAGCATTGAGGTTGTAATTCACCAGGCAGCGAGTCCCAAAAAATGAAATAAACTATGCTGCAGTAGTTCATTCAGTTTTTTTCTAATCTTCCTCTTGTGAGACAGAGAGGGGCAACACCAAATCACCCAGCACCCCGTAATGACGTTTAGTGGTGCTCTTGTCGTTGCCTTAACCAACTGTGGCCCTTCGTGAGGCCCTTCTTGTGGCCCTCTGTGAGGCAAACTGGTTTCTTTTCAACCAGGATGTGGCGGTCAGACAGGTGATGACTTGAATCTTGAATGACAGTATTATTTTTTTTTAAAGTGTATCATATTATTGGAATCAAATCGTTAATGGTAATATTTATTTTTATTTTTCTTAAGGCAGTTGGTAAGGATTTAGTAATTTATAACCCTTCTACCAGTTTTGTCAGAGTACCCCCCACCCCCACCTCTCCAAAGAAAAAGTCCTTAAAAAGGCCTGCTGCGCTGGGGGACTTCTGTTCTCTTGACTCCCCACCAGCGCTTTCTCCTCTACTGTGATATCTCCCTCCTCTCATTACGAGCCATGTTCCACTTTTTCTTTCTTTTTTTGCATTTTTGATGGTGCGATGGTGGGCGACCGGGTGTGGAGCGCCGTGGAGGGGAGGGGAGGGGAGGGGAGGGGAGAGGAGAGAGGAACAGCGGGTCTCCTCTGATGTCTGTGGTGAGATTAGCGAGGTGTCACCTGAGGAAACCCATGCAGCAGGATTTTCTTTTTCAGCCTGTCCCTTTTTGAAGTCATTACACACACACACACACACACACACACACACACACACACACTTGTATTTGCCCACCACGTCACAGCCTGTACACATTAACGCGGAGGCCGATCCGAGTGACCAGCAGATGGAGTCCCAAAGCCGGTCCTTCTGAAGTCCTCCTCGATGACATGTCAGTCCACCCTCCCCCTGTTTACTGTCCCACCACTGAATTGTCAAGTGGAGAAGAAAATAAAAATGAGAAGCGGAACGGAGAGCATTAAAAAGTCATGGGGTGGCCGGAGATGTTGAACAGCCTCTCTCCTC
Source organism: Myoxocephalus aenaeus (assembly GCA_038501785.1). Classification (NCBI taxonomy): domain Eukaryota; kingdom Metazoa; phylum Chordata; class Actinopteri; order Perciformes; family Cottidae; genus Myoxocephalus; species Myoxocephalus aenaeus. The sequence goes on from JBAMJR010000097.1 coordinate 659,015, forward strand.
CCCGGACTTCCAAGTCAAAGAGGGGACTGACATCACGCGCCATTATGGTGAGTGTGACAGAAAACGGTCTTCATTAATTATAATGTGGGAGAGAGGTGGAGTTGAAACAGTCTGGAAGGGGCAAGCTGGAGAATGAATATTTTATCTACAGAATACAGAACTTTTCAACATAAAGGTTTTTTTTTTTTTAAAGCTTTGAAGTGAACCCAGATAGCTCCTGTGAGCTTTTGACATTTCCCTTTGTGCAGTTTTAGCTAAAAATGCATGTTCTCTTTGCAGAGTGACGGTCTTCATTAGCAGAAGCTGACAGGGTGTATCCTTAAAAAACGCTTCAACCCGGTTGCTAGTCTTTGCCTGGATGGGACAGCAACTACAAATAAGACTGTAGAAAACAACGCGGCTGTCTCCGCAAAGACGCCCCTCCCCCAGTGGGTCGATCTAAACAGGTAATTGTACAATTCTTATTTTTGAGTGATTATACAATGAAGAAAACAACATTATCAATATTATATTCCATTTCCGCCACTGTTCACTTTGTTTACCAACATTTATAACTATATTATTACAAAATAGGATTTGTCTGACTGTTGTTTGTGCTTATGTACCGAACAGCAGTTCAGAGTGTCCGGCCTTCTTGGAGTCGGTGGGAGGGGTCCTGGAAAGGGCGCCGCCTGCCGACTCCATAGTTCTCCTGGGAGACTTCAACGCTCACGTGGGCAATGACAGAGAAACCTGGAGGGGGTGATTGGGGGGAACGGCTTGCCTGATCTGAACCCAAACAGTGTTTTGCTGTTGTACTTCTGTGCTAGCCACGGTTTGTCCATAACGAACACCATGTTCGAACATAAGGAGGCTCATAAGTTGACCTGGTACCTGAACACCTTAGGCCGGAGATCAATGATCGACTTTGTAGTCGTATCATCTGATCTGCGGCCGTATGTCTTGGACACTCGGGTGAAGAGAGGAGCAGAGCTGTCAACTGATCACCACCTGGTGGTGAGTTGGATCAGATGGCGGGGGACTGCTGACCCGGACGAGGGATATCATCGGGCGGTGGAAAGAGCACTTTGAGAAACTCCTAAACCCGGTCAACATGTCCCCAGGAGAGGGGGCAGCGCCTGAAGACTTGGGGGTGGTTGCACCCATATCCCTGGTAGAGGCCACTAAGGTAGTCAAAAAGCTCCTTGGTGGCAAGGCGCCGGGGGTGGATGAGATTCGCCCTGAGATGCTGAAAGCGCTGGACATTGTTGGGCTGTCTTGGCTGACACGTCTTTTCAGTGTTGCATGGGGGTCGGGAACAGTGCCCATGAACTGGCAGACCGGGGTGGTGGTTCCCATCTTCAAGAAGGGGGACCGGAGAGTGTGCTCGAACTATCGTGGTATCACACTGCTCAGCCTCCCGGGAAAAGCTTATGCCAGGGTGCTGGAAAGGAGGCTCCGACCGCTTGTCGAACCTCAGATTCAAGACGAACAGTGTGGATTCCGTCCCGGCCGTGGAACAGTGGACCAGCTCTTTACCCTCGCAAGACTACTGGAGGGGTCCTGGGAGTTCGCCCAACCAGTCTACATGTGCTTTGTGGACTTGGAGAAGGCTTTCGACCGGGTCCCTCTGGGGGTTTTGTGGGGGTTGCTGCGGGAGTATGGGGTGCCGGACCCGTTGGCACGGGCCATCCGGTCTCTGTACGCCTGCAGTAGGAGCTGTGTTCGTATCCTCGGTAATAAGTAACACGTTCCCGGTGAGTGTTGGTCTCCGCCAGGGCTGCCCTTTATCACCGGTCCTGTTCGTGACTTTCACCAAGTGTGAAGCGGCGGGGGTGAGAGTTAGCGCCTCCAAATCTGAGGCCATGATTCTCTGCCGGAAACCGGTGGATTGAAAACAGGTGCTGTACCGGTCCGTCTTGGTGAAGAGGAGCTGAGCCGGAAGGCGAAGCTCTCCATTTACTGGTCGGTCTACATTCCAACCCTCACCTATGGTCACGAACTCTGGGTCGTGACCGAAAGAACGAGGTCTCGGATACAAGCGGCCGAAATGAGCTTCCTCCGTAGGGTGGCCGGGCTCAGCCTTAGAGATAGGGTAAGGAGCTCGGACATCAGGAGGGAGCTTGGAGTCGAGTCGCTGCTCCTTCGTGTTGAAAGGAGTCAGCTGAGGTGGTTCAGCATCTAGTCAGGACGCCTCCTGGACGCCTCCCATTAGAGGTTTTCCAGGCACGTCCAACTGGTAGGAGACCCCGGGGAAGACCAAGGACACGCTGGAGGGATTATACCTCCCGGCTGGCCTTGGAACGCCTCGGGATCCCCCAGGATGAGCTGGAAAGTGTTGCGGGTGAGAGGGAAGCCTGGGTCGGCCTGCTGAACCTGCTGCCACCGCGACCCGATAAGCGGCTGATAATGGATGGATGGATGGAAGATTTGTCACAATCTGACAACCCAAAAACTGTTCCAATGAAAAATTACTAAATGATTTATTAACCATTAAAAAGCTTTTAGTTACTACTCAATAAAAAGAAATTCCAAAAACTGTGAACTGAATCAAGATAAAAGCTTAATCGGGAGCTGATAATGAAAGATGTAGTAAAACACATGCAGTGCCGTGGAACTCCTAATTAGCCTAATGGTGGATGGGAGGAGCAAGGACGTGATACCTTTAAGGAATGTTTGAAACCTCTTCAAAGCTGCCATCCAAGCCCGTCAGAAGGAATGTGTCCATCCGGGACAATAAAGACTGAACTGCATTCCATTGAATCTCGTTCTGATGTACAATGACTAGACTGTCTCAATACCAACCAGCAGATTGAGATTTGAGCCACTCGTCGATTTCATTTTCTAATTGCTTGTTCCACTTCCTCAGCATTACCTTGATTTCATAATTCGGTGTGACAATACGACTGAAGTGCTGAAAGGAGAAGCTGGTGTATCAGTGGAAATGTTCTATTCCCCGATGCTCCGCTTGTGCTGGGGACCGCTGCCACACGGAATAGGTTAGAGTCCCCAGTCACTCAGTGGTGACCGCCCTGACCCGCCACGTTGTCTGAACCTCCTCGCCATGAACAGCTGCCGTATATCTGCTGGCGCTCTCTTGTGCATGCTCCCTTGATTTTTGGGCGTCTGTGCTATTGCCAAGGCAGCGGGTTGAATCTCCGTGTGCGCCCACCAGCCAGCAGTTTGAAGGCTGTCACGTCTTGTGGAAATACAGATTGTGAGTCATTTCAGGGAAACTTCTTTAAACTAGGTCTGTACATAGAGAACAACCACCCAACTCTGCAGTCCCATCCAGCTGTATATGGAGCTTTTTATTTTATTTTTTGTATCTTTCAGCTCATTGTTTTTGCCTTTATGCCTTTTTGGTGGCGGCTGTAGCTCAGGGGGATGAGTGGTCGTCCCGCAACCACAAGGTAGCCGGTTCGATCCCCAGTCCCCCCATGCGCACATGTCGAAGTGTCCCTGAGCAAGACACTGAACCCCCAGCTGCTCCCCGGGCGCCTCACAGGGCCGCCCACCGCCCCCCAACCAGGGATGGGTCAAATGCAGAGAAGAATTTCCCCAAGGGGATTAATAAAGGATAATTTCTTCTTTCTTTTATGGCCTGCAAATGAAACTTGCATTTACACTTTTTGGCCACTTGGGGGCAGTGCACTTTTAAGTAAACTTCTAACACTGATATATTATCACCTTTTTAACAAAGTCATTGATATGCAGCAAAACACATCCTGGTCCACTATTCACTCTCCTTTTAACTCTTTTTTTGTTCTCCACCACCTCCAAGCTAGCGCACTTAGTCGTCTGTTATTTGGTGCTCAGTAGATATACTGTAGCATGGTGCAGTGTTTTCCACTCTTTTTCTATGGGAACGCCTTTTTGAAAATGCCAAACCTTCTCAACCCAATATGTTTTACTAATATATCGTGAGAAGGGCAAATTTGTGCAGAAATCATCCTCAGCCATTCTCATATCACCTTATATTATCTTGAACAAGTAAACCAACCATTTCAAAGCCCTATACATTCCCAACCACAACTTTAATTCATTTAAAACCCTTGTTTATATATACATATTTTATAAATGTGACCAAATAAATGTATTTAGGCAGTTAACAGACTCCTTTTACTCGTATCGTCGGTAAAAACAAACAGAATGTAAGCCTTTCATATAAGTAGGCTACAATAAGGCTCCCTCCTGTGGCTTAAAGGTGTACCACATATATAAATCTTGGATAAAGGACTGGGGAAGAAATTCTTTAATTTTACTCGGCGACCCAAATATAATCTCCCGCGACCCACCTGTGGGTCCCAACCCAGTCTTTGGTAATGCTTAAAACAGCTACCTGACAATGGCAGTGACAGATATGTGACTTCAAATGAAAGCTAATGTGGCTAATGTTGTATATTTACACTTCAACTTCACTGTTTTGGTTCAGTCTCACAGCACTAAACAGCAGACAGACAAAATTAAGCGACTACCTGGACGACAAAGTGGAACATTTAGCCGCTAAAAAGCCAGGTACATCCCTCAGGAGTTGGTGGAGACCAAAAACAGAGCTAACAGGGGAGTTAATATTGGACAGAAACACGGCTCCACATTAATATTGCTCCGTGTCTGCTGAGTGTGACAACTTTGTAAGCTGATAATATGCAACACAACAGCTTGGCGCGATACTCCCAAATGGCCAAAGAAAGAAAACACACACCAATTAGTTTTGCATTGTGTTCTGCGAGAGCTAATTTACCTTGCCAATGTGACCAGGGTGCACGAACCCTCATTGGCTTCCAATGTCATAAAAAACAAGTTGAGTGCATTCTTTCATATGCATCAGCAATAAAAGGAAGATGAAAATTCAACTTCGCACATTGTTTTAATTTCTAACCTCCCCTGAGTCTCTTTGCTTTCATGTTTTCTTCTTCTATTAATTCATCCAGACTGCTGCTTGAGTTAAACATGTTCTCAAGGCACAACATGAACTTGAGATATGTCTTCTGTCTCACAGCTTGTTCAGTGACCCAAGGTTATTCAAATGCATTGTAAACAAGAATGTGAGGCGTTTCATCTCGGGACTATTTGCATTAAACACCTCACGGGCTGATCGTCACTTTTAAAGGCGGGCGATGGGAGTGCAGCCTGACATGAATGCTCTTGATTAGGACTGAAGACCTGCGTGTTCACCTTTTGGCTTCTTATTTTGTGTCTTTTCCATCAAGCCATTCTGACGAAAAGCCTTCAGAGTCTTTCATCCCGGATCCTTTTGAGAACTTGTGTAATGGTAGTAAGCAGGTCAACAAGTCCACACATTAATTTTGACTAAATCCCCCTTGGATTTTCGATTACCAGCGAGCACAATGACTCTCCCTCCTGAATTGAGAGGCATTAAATGGAAGCCGCCAGGAGATTGCTACGTCTTACCTCTTTTAGACCTCATAGTGCGGCATTTAAGATTTGATCATGAAATCTTAATGGACTAAGCGCTGAGATGGGTATCTGGCTCAGCACTGAGCCCCTCGGATCCCATCTTTCTAATAGACCTTTGTCTGTAAGACAATTCATCTCCCGGAGGCACGCAGCTCTTAAAAAAGACCCACAGAGCTCAATTCCAGGTCTCATCCGTTTGTTCCAGAACAAGCTCCCTCTTGGAAACGTCTTTTCATAGAACCAGACGTCTCTCCGATGGAGCGTAGAAAACATCCGTTTATACACGCTGGTACGACAGTGACACAGAGCGCATAAACCTATGTCCTACTTTTTTTTTTATATAAAAAAAATAAAAACGATATTAATCTGTTTAAAATAACAGATTAATATCGTTTTTTTTATTTTTTTTACTTTGGATCTTTAGTTATGACCTTTTTTGTTTACTTTGGAACGGAAGATATACATATTACACTGTATTGGCAAGCACTTTCCACTCATAAAATCCCTCTGCTGCAGAAACTTTTGTCAGAATGACAACTTTCTCAAAGTCCTCTTCACTTTTCTTGAAATGCAGCATATTGGCAATTTCTGATATTGTCATTCTTCAAATGTGCACCTTTATTTTTAATGGGAAGAAGATGGGGACGGGCTTGCCAGAAAGTCCAATTTTGGAACACAAACTTGTACTCATCTACTGATTCTTGTCTCTGAAGTAAACAAAAAAGTATTTTTTACCACTTTTTTTTTTTTTTAGATAAGCTCATAGTGGGTTTCTACCTGTACATGTATTCTATTTTCATAAAGTATTTATCTGTCTGACATATCAAACATAAACATGACATCTCCAACATATGTGTTAGTATTTGAGTCAGACACTGACTCACACTGAAAATGGCCTTGAGAGGGCAGTAGGGTGAAATGTATTGACAACTTTATATGTATTAACAAACCATCTGTGTTCATTTTATTTTGATTTCTAAAGGTTTTTATTACAATTTTATTTAAACTTCCCCCAAGGCTGATTTCCATTATAAAACACAATTATCAAGAACAAGGTGTAAAACCAACATTGTGACGAAATACATTGAATTATTCAATGTAAAAGGGACACCAGAGAGTTCATAGATGATATGAAATCCATAGAGAAAGCTCTTTTTGGAATGTATTCATCAGAGATGATCCAGCTTCAAGGTTAGTAATAAGGGCTGTATATGCTTTTAATATTTTTGTATGTGTCTGTAATCAAACCCTTTAGGCTGATAAGAGTCAATAAAATACATGGCAGAGGTAGGACAACATATGACAAATGTATTTTGAGCATAATGACTTCATGGTTGGGTTTCAGCCGACAACTCAGCTGGAAGCCACTCAATCCATCTCTGCTGACAAACGGCCATCAATAATGAAATTAATGCGAAATGGGGAGTTGAAGTCTTCTGTCGGTGTCGAGCGAAAAATCCTCACGGCAGCCAGATGTTAGAGAGGAGTTTGTCTCGGGCAGAATTAGAGTTGTGTTAAAGTCGTGTAAGAGTTTACCTCAGCATCAAAGAACAGCATTTTCCCCGCGAACATGTTGCCAGCACGGCTGTCGACCCTTAAATTCAAGTCAGAAAAGTGTTCTTTGAGAATGACTTGCTCCGGCTTTGTATTTTGGATCGATGAATCACACATTTGTGGAATTAAAACCGTCCGTACGCCTAAATGCCATCAAAAAGACAAGGCTCGATGCAGCTGGAAGGACTACACATCACACTCCCAAGTATGAATGTGGAGAACAAAAAAAAGTTGAGAGAAATGTACTTTGAAATGAGTGTAAGCATCTTGTGGACGTGATTTAATGGCTATGTCAAAGATGAAATGCAAAGTGTGCCCGCTGTGAGATTTGACTGTGGTGACCTGATGAATACAGTATAAACCATGAAGCAGAGACAGACAGAATGCAAGAAATAAAAGACCTCAGGCTGAACTTTTGGGGAACCCTGCCCCTCTTATTGTCTGCAGGGGATTACTGCGTGATGAGTTTTCAATTTGATCAGAAAAGGTTGTACAGTAGGCCACGGGAAAGATAGAAGCGGAAGCAAAGTACGCCGTCGCACTTAAAGCCGAGCAAATAATTCTGCCACGGGCGCAAAAGCCTGTGTTAAGATATGAACGGATTAAAGCAGAAGTTTCACCTAAATTCACTCACACAACTGGTTTCACATATTGAAAAGTTTGGGGAAAAATGCAAAGCCTCGTCAAAATCCAAAGTTCTCGTCACCTGCTTCCTCCGGGGCGGAAGTTCAGTTTTAGTGGCCTCCGCAAGATGATCCCTGTTCACAAACACTTTATTCAGAGGCAAGAACACCACCAGGGGGTCACCGGGACAAAGGAGGGTCAAGAATATTGGCCAAATTCTGCAGAAACTGGCCCACCAACCGCTTGACCACGCAATTTATATGGAATACCACACTGTAAAAAAGACAACTCGCAATTGTTGACCTCATAAACGTTTTCAAATTAATCTGGTGAAAAAACGTATTGGAACCATCTTGGACATCATTTAAAGAATCGAGAAACTGTACAATGTCCCATTCTCAGGTGTGCCTTTAAAACAAACACTCGCCCAACTTTCAGTTCTCACAGAAGTAGAAAACATAAAAACTGCACGTTTAAGGATTTTCGAACAATAGCAAGAGCCAACACTGAAGATGAAGCAAATGATGGTGAACAATCTGATATTGAAGTAGGAACATCATCACAGGACCGTGTGAGACCAGACGAGGTTGAAGAGATTGTGGAAGATGTGGATAGTGAGACACTTCAACACAAATTGGCCTCGCTCTTTCTATATATGCAAACAGTGTTACATGTTTCTAGAGCTGCAACACAAAAGATTGTAGAGGATTTGCATAATCTGCTGTCTTTTTCTAACAGTCAGACTCTTAACAGTGTCAAAGAGAACCTTTCAAATCATAGAATTGAAATAAATGATTCTATTTTGCAAGAACTTTCTAATGCTATAGTTCAAACTAATCCACTACTTTTAACAACATCAGAGAAAGGTTCCCTATCTACAGATTACCGAAGGAATTTATATTTCAAGGAACACTTTTCTGTTCTAGAACCCATAGAATATCTTTATAACACAGCCCACCACAATTCTTTTGTTTATATATCTGTTACTAAGGCACTTGAGACTTTATTAGGTCGGGCAGATTTTTTGGATCAAATTGTATTTGAGCAAGAAGCTTTATTGGGGCACTTCAAGTCTTTCCAAGACGGCAAGTATTACAAAGACAATAAGCTACTGGGAGAGCAAAACAAATGTATCAGTTTGGCATTATATATTGACGATTTCGAAGTTTGTAACCCGCTGGGCACATCTATACTTCATAAGATAACTGCAGTATATTGGGTTGTTCTAAATTTACCAGCTAGGTTCCGATCAAGTCTTACTTCAATTCAGCTAGCTGTCTTGGGTAAAAGTGTGGATGTCAAGCCATTGATTAAAGATATAAGATGTCTAGAACAAGAGGGAATTTTTGTTGAAGTTTTAGATCAGTTTGTTAAGGGTACTATATTTTGTGTGTGTGCAGATAACCTCGGAGCACACGGTCTTGCAGGCTTTTTTGAAAGTTTTACTGTAGACAAGTTCTGCCGGTTTTGTTTGATAAGTCGAGGCCAAATTGCAAACACTGAAGTTAATGATTTTGAATTAAGGGGTGTTGATCAACACAACACTTTTCTGGAAGAGCTTAAACAGGATGAAACCCTCCAAAGCACTTATGGGATAAAAAGGGAATGTGTACTGAGCAAACATCTACTGTTCTCTCATCCAATAACTGGATTTCCCCCAAATATGTTGCATGACCTTTTTGAAGGAGTCATCCCCGTAGAATTGTCCTTGTGTTTGAAAAATCTGATCTCGAAAGGTTTCATTACATTTGATGCACTTAATGATAGTATAAAATTATTCCCCTACAAGTATTCAGACAAAGTAAACAAACCACAAAAAATTCCAAAAGCAAGCTTTGGAAAAGGAACTGTTGGTGGAAATGGACACGAAAATTGGACACTGCTGCGCTTACTTCCTTTCATAATTGGATGTAAGATACCAGAACAGGAGCCTGCATGGGAGATTTTAATGGACCTGAAGGAAATTGTTGACATTGTTGTGTCAAACAGACTGTCAGAGGAAACTTTGTCTTATTTATCTTGTAAACTACTGGACCATCGCAAGTTGCTCACCAATACCTTTCCGGATTTCCGACCAAGGCCAAAACACCACTTCATTGACCACTACCCACATCTCATTCGCTGCTATGGACCTTTAGTGGAATTATGGATGATGAGATTCGAAACTAAGCATAGCTTCTTTAAAAAGGTGGTCCATGACACTCACAACTGGAAAAATGTGCTGCTCACTCTTTCCACCAAACACCAGCAAATGATGGCATACCATCTGGATAATCAGAACCTTTTCAAGCCCAAACTGTACATTGAAAAGGTGAAAGTGGTCAGGGTTTCAAAATTGGATGCATCACTGAAGTGTGAAATACAAAGAAAGTACCCACATCTTGACAGTGTGTCTCTGTCTAAAACAATTCACCTGCATGGAACACAGTATGCGGAGGGCATGATTTTATCAAGTGGGCAGTGCAGTGGCCTCCCAGAATTCCATAAGATTGTGACTATTCTTGTCAACACAGAGGAAGTGGCATTCATTTGTAAAAGACTCTCTTCCTGGTACATTGAACATTTCAGGTCTTATGAGCTTGTTGATGGCCACTGTTCAGAAATCGTCATTCTGGATACAGATGTGCTGATGGATTACCACCCTCTAGCAGCATCAGTGTTTCCCCTAGGTTTACAGCTTCAGGGGGGGGGGGGGGCGGCGGCGGCGGGGGGCGACGGCGACACCGACACAAACACTTAAAGTAGTGGTTCTCAAACTTTTTCTGTAAATAACTTCATTTTGTGACTTCATCTGTGCTTTTATAAATAACAGAATAAAGAAAATTGCAATCACTTTCAAGTAAATCAGATTGCTCCATCGGACATTTTTTTATTTTTAAATTGCAATCACTTAGAACAATGAAAATAAAGTTATATCTGTGCAAAAAATAACTAATATTTAGTTACTACTAAATAGCTCATTGTGGAAAACAATAAGCTATTTTTTTTTTTGCCAAACAAAACAGAATGAGTGCAGATATGTGAGCATCAGGTTGCATCAGTATTAGTGGAGCAGTGAGCCTCTACACATCTTTATAAACGGGGTTGTAGATTTGATACAATTCATGCTCAACGTTGAGCTGAGATCTGTTTTCTGTTTTGAGACGCAGCAGCAGAAAGGACGTCATGGAGACTTCTGGCAAAGAGCCAAAAGTCGGCCAGTCGCTATGCGCATGTGCAAGCGTAACCTGTTAACGGCATAACGTAAACATTTACCCGAAAGTACAGGCTTTTCTCCATGTATTTATTAATGACCTAGTTTTATGTCCGTGTACTTTGTACTTTTGTAATATGTGAAGCCAGCAGCTCATTGTTGGTAGAAGACACGAGCACTTTGTCTCTTTCACCTGAGCAGGAGAGCTGCTGCGGGTTCAGGAGAGCTGCTCTGTGTTCAGAGAGCTGCTCTGTGTTCAGGAGAGCTGCTCTGTGTTCAGAGAGCTGCTCTGTGTTCAGAGAGCTGCTCTGTGATCAGAGAGCTGCTCTGTGTTCAGAGAGCTGCTCTGTGTTCAGAGAGCTGCTCTGTGATCAGAGAGCTGCTCTGTGTTCAGAGAGCTGCTCTGTGTTCAGAGAGCTGCTCTGTGATCAGAGAGCTGCTCTGTGTTCAGAGAGCTGCTCTGTGATCAGAGAGCTGCTCTGTGTTCAGAGAGCTGCTCCGGTGTTCCTCACATGAGAGCTGCTGTTGCCATCTTCACCCTGGGAGCGTTTAAAACGCAGATATAGGTCTGCTTTTCACGCGACATATTTTTTGACGCTCTCTGTCCGCTGCTGTGTGCTCAGTGCTCACCTGTCTGTGCGCGCGCACGTGTCTGTGCGCTTCAGGACGGAACTCCGCTGTGCGCCACGCAGAGCAAAGAAGTGTTAACGCGACCATGTAGAGACAGAAATGACAAGCTGTGTGTGGATAAGATCAATAAAATACGGCCGTTTAGTTTGTTTAATAACAGAACAAGGTGTAGACCGGTTCTATAGGGAAGAGAAACTTAAATGACGACTTGTGATCTGGCGCTGTCCAGAAAATTACAGGGGGGCGGGTTTTTTTTTCAGGGGGGCGCCCCGCCCCCCTATTCTAACGGTGGGGGAAACACTGAGCATACACAGTTGGTGGAAAGTTGATGGTGACCACAAGGACATTCATTCTCCATTAAAGCAACTCAAAATGGTATGTTGTCTTGTGCCAGCTGTTAATTTTGTTTAATTTTAACATTCATATTCAATTGAAAGTAATACATTATAGTGGTTCTGAAACAATTGCATGATTATTTGATGGAGCAAATTGATAAATTCTTTTGATAATTGTTTTTATTCGTTAGTTATAAAGTAAAAATACCACTGTGATCTCTTCAAGGTGTCGGATGTTTCCGAAACAGGTGTGACTATTTTCTCCCTCTTTTCTCTCCTCTTTTCAGACATTGTTACTTCGGGTAGTTGTGTCCTCCAAAGAAGCCCGGCGAGTCGAGCTTTCTGAAGTACCAGGATCTGTGGCCCAACTGATTGATGAACTTAAAGAGAAACTCGAACTTGATGGTGATTTTTCACTACAGTTTGAGGATCCAGATTTTGGAAATGCACTATGTAACTTGACAGCAATGTCTGAATTACCAGCTGAGCGTGCAGTTCTGCATATTATGTGGAACTATGATTCATCTACACCTCACCAATCCTGCAACAGTTCCATTTCTTCAATCTCCTCTCTTGATACAGCAAGTCTTCACTCTGAAGATTTCAGGTCCAGCTCTTCCGATTCCATCAGGAGCAATTTAAGGCATGTTGCAGCGTGGCCCTCTCCATTCCCTATTCCTAAATTCTCATATGATGTTGAACTGAAATTGCGTAAGGGCAATGACACATACGAAAAGTCAAAGAAGGGCCTTGATGTGACAAGAGACATTAAAATGAATATTTTGGATAAACTTGCACAAGCAATCTTTGAAATCAAAAGCTACCCTGAGAACGATGAACTTGAATCAGTTGCCTCTTCGTTGGTTCTCAGGTATCCATGCCTGAAGGAGCCAGGTAGCATTAAGGGCTATGATGGATGGAAAACAAGTATCAAGTACAAGCTTGGAAACTACAGGTCAAAGCTTCGTCAGGCAGGCTGCATTGAGGTGGATGTCAACAGAAAAAGAAAAGGAGGAGATGAAGATGACAGTCCGTTCACCCTGAAAAGGCCCAAACGTGGAGAGGTCAATCATGTCCCAGATTATCCACAACACCATGATAATTCTACTCTTGAGAAGGAAAGAATTGCGCTGGTCGACGAAATGAAGAAGAAAAAGAAGAACAACACACTGATCCGGCACAAGATGGAGCTGACATTTTCCCTTAGACGAAGAGAGGTAGTAGAGGGGCAGCCTATGGTTTCAGAAGTCCAGGAGAGATGGCCTGCACTTTTTTCCATTGAAGAGGTAAGGCTGTCCTCATTTATTGTCTTATAATGCTTATTGTAGTGTGTGTAATTGGGCTCAAGCGATTGTATTACATTGACTATAACCGAATAAATACAGGGTCTGCTGTTAGTGGTTGACAGATATATTGGCAAACTCCACTATACCCTGCCCTACCACTTAACTAAAGGCCCCTCCAACACTGCACCCCAGTATGCCATCAATCCTAAAGTTTGTTAAAAAAATAAATAATGTCATGGTCTGATTTTTATTTAATTTTTGATCCTTAAGATGTATGTTAACAAATGCCATACTTCATGATACTTTTTTGATGAAACCAAATTGTATATATTTGCATACAATTTCTGCGAGGAAAAAGAATGCCGTATTCTTTGAACAAGACTGCTCCCCAGAAATTTGATGTACACATCGTATGTTATTATGTTGTTCAGATATCTGAAGAATTCCAACGGATCACCAGCAAAGACCTCCTGGGGACTTTAAGTGGATCCCTTGAAAAATATCTCCCTAGTCTGTAGGGCTGTCAACGAATAATCGAAATTCAAATATATATTCGAATAGTTGTTAAAAACAGAATTTCGAATGTGAAAATTAATATTCGAATGTAAAAAAAAAAAAAAAAGTATTTCGGAGGATAATTATCGTGAATCTGGCAACCCCCGCCGCGGCCGCGATGAAGTGTCCTCTTTTTGTGTGTGTGTGTGTGTGTGTGTGTGTGTGTGTGTGTGTGTGTGTGTGTGTGTGTGTGTGTGTGTGTGTGTGTCGAGCCGTTCGGGGCAGACTCTCTGACCCGGAGCAGACGTGAAGCTGGTTGAGGCTTTCACGGGGTTTTGCTGTTGTTGTGGCGTAGGCTGCGGCCCACAGTAGCCTGTTCTATGTTCCCTTAATAAACACCCTGTAAGCCAGCTAACGTCTCGTAGCTGTCCTGACCCAGGGTCGCTACACTATGTATGCCATGAACATTGACTATCCAAAGGAGATGAGGTACACCTTTGAAGCCATTCAAACAATCTTTTTCGAGCTTGGCTCTCGATACTCACAGCGTATACGTTCCCTGAAAACAAAGCTTTTGCTCTGAATATTTATAGGGAAGCCAGACGGGACCTAAAGCTTTTTTTTTCTTTTTCTGTTTTAGTGCATTGTTAGTTCTTATGTTTAAGCATGTAAGTCACCTTTGCCTCTGGAATAGTGTGTGTGTGTGTGTGTGTGTGTGTGTGTGTGTGTGTGTGTGTGTGTGTGTGTGTGTGTGTGTGTGACTGTGTGTGACTGTGTGTGTGTGTGTGTATATATATATAGATGTATGTGTGTATATGTATATATATATATATATATATATATATATATATATATATATATATATCCACCCGTATATCTGTATGTCTTTGCATTTCATTGTAGATGCATTTCATTGTATGCTAGTAGATCAGTCTATTATTGCCACGGTAGGTTTAGTTTTCTTTCACAAGATTTGTGTCAGTTGCCAGTTCACATGAGGTGCTGATATATTACTGTTTGAAATGTTGTACATGTTTTTGTTTATTGTATTCCCTATTCTTGTTTGCTACTATCTTATATAGAATTCCAATGTTTAACTTTTAACTGGGCTAGTTTATTGTGGTTAATGCTCATGGAACAATTTACTATGTTGAGGTTGTTGAGGCGACACAGCTGTTGATTTCTGTGATGCGTAACTCCAGACTGACCTAATTGTACTTTTCCTGTTCAAAACCTGTTTACCAGGGTGAAATAAACAAGGTTTTAGCTAACTTTGAGCTGTGTCCCCTTTTATTATATTTATTGTATTTATTGAGTACTAACACAAATCCAGCAACATCTCACTGAAGTAGAAATTATGTTTATTCAACTAGTATATATGTGTTTGTTGAAGGTAGAAATACATGTTATTGAAACCATAATTTTATTGTTCGCCTCACAAGAATATCATAATTCTGTGAACAAGAGAATCTAAGTTGGCAGAACTCTAAATACAATTACAGCAACATAAAATTTTATTGATCTGTAACAAAAAAAAATGTTCTCCGTGAATCAAGAATTGTAAATGTATTCAACACATATATATGTGTTTGTTGAAGGTAGAAATACATGGCACTGAAACGAGGATGTTTTTGTTAGCCTCAGGAATATCATAATTAGGTGAACAAAAACATTTAAGTTGGCAGAACTTTTGTCTAAACTTGAAAATATTAGTTAAGCCAACTAGTGTAGTCAAAAGTTGAGAGAACTTAAAAAAATCAATGCATCATGTTGCCTTGATATTTTAAGTTTTCCCAAGTTTTTTTTTTTTTACAGTGCAGATAACAAGTCAGAGAGTTTGGTATGTAAAGCACAACCCCAGAAAAGTGAGCTTTAAAAAAAATAATACCAGGGAAAGAAAAGTCACTTTGAAGCGTTCACACAAGGTTTTCAAAGCCTCTAACAAGTTAGAGATGCAAGAGAAAGATGGAGCTTCAAAAATGACTGATTGATGGTCGGACATATGGAGGCCTGCTTCTTTCAGCACAGTCGAGCTGAAACCAGACGTCAGAACTACATCAATCCAGAACTTCCTAGTCCCTTTGACGATGATTCATTCATGTTAAAAAGTTTCAGTTCCTGAAATGTTGGAGGGAATACAAACCTCTTATCACCTCATGAAAGTTTGTAAAACTTATCTCAAACTATATTGGCAACAATTAATAAAATCCAGACTATCAGAAGGTGCAAAAGGAGATGTCATGGTTCTGGAAACACTCGGGATGAAGAGAATACAGATCCAAAGAGGTTCCTCTGGGTTTTGACTGTATAATAACATGCAAAGAGGTATATGTATATGGAGATATTTGTACTGTCTGGGAATCATAACACTATTAGAAAATGTGTGATTTTTTTCAATTAAACAACTCATGCATGGACAGTTTTTTGGGGGAAATAATGCTTATCCGCTATGTCAACAAGCGTTGGATGAGGGGTTTGATACCATCCTCATGCGCTGAAGATGAGGCTACACAGCCAGCTACTGGTTAGCTTAGCTTAGCTTAGCATAGAGAACAGGTGGTAGCAGCTCGCTACCACCTAGAAGAAATCAGCCTCAAAGCCTAATGGGGGTATTATAAGCTCTAAAAATAGAGGCCAAGCTGAATGCATTCAAAGACACACTTGCAGGGTTGTGTTACCAGAGCAACCATCATTTCTGTTTGAAGATTAGTAAAGTTTGAGCACGATACACAAGCACTATTACACACACACCGAGTTGAAGAGGCCCTTTTCTCACGGTGAGCATTAATGCACACATTAGTTTTCTTCGGCATATTTATAATAATACTTTGATTTTATATAGCGCTTTTCTGAATACTCAAAGACGCTTTGCATAGGAATCATTCACCCGCTGATGAAGGGAGCTACCATGAAGGAGCCACATCAGGACTAGCTAACATTTATACACCGTAGGCGCAGCTACGGGAGCAATTTAGGGTTAGGTCTTGCTCAAGGACACATCGACACGGGCTGGCGGAGCCGGGGATCGAGCCACCGATCCTCTGATTGGAGGACGACCCTGCTCACCACTGCGCCACGGTCGCCCCAATGAGCTGCTGTATTTAATCATTCCAATACGTTTTGCTACATAACTTTATGTTTTTCTTGCCTCCTCTCACACCGAGGCTGTGATTTTATTTATTTTTTTACCTTCTTGCTCTGCCTCTAGAAGTGTTTACCCGACTAAAACTCAAGGCTGCAGACTGAAATCCACAGGGACTGCTATATCTGCCAACAATAAGTTGGTGGGGGATCAATTTAGACTGAAAATCCTGCAACAGCGTTCACTGTGCCATCTCATCAGATTCTCGCGGAGGAATATCGAGTGCGACGCCTGTCATCGAAGTTCCAAACGAGAGAGGAGCGTCGCTAACAGTGCAACCTTCTCCAATCCTCTGATGATACCTTTTCATGCTCTCCGGTGATAGCGCTGTGCTGTAATAGCGCGCTGTCCATCGTCGTTATACCCAGGTGCACACAGAGGGCCCTAATCCTGATCATTTAAAAAATATATAAAATGTTGAGCAGAAGTCTGTCACAGATTACCAAATTGCAATCATACAAAGTAAAACCAGCTCTCAGGTGCTGTGTGCACTTAGGCGTTGGAGAGTCTCTACCTCTATTGCTCCTGACAGAGTGATGGCTATTGGAAAACATCTGCCCCCCCTCAGGGGCCAGACCCATCTCCTCTCCTAGCAAGGGCAAGGGCAATTCATTTGGGCCAGTGTCTGTGAAGGTCTGGCTCTATTGATTTACATGCTGTTTTTTTTTTTTTTTTTATGTCTCTGTGGAGTTTTTGTTTTTTAATTCATGCCAGGGCAGAATCCAAGACAAAATGCACTGATTGATAGTGACATACTGTCAGCCTACAGACATCATGTTTTATATATATATATATATATATATACACACACACACACACACACACACACACACACACACACACACACACACACACACACACACACACACACACACACATCTTATCTTACACACACACCCTTGATTTATGCGGATTTAACCGGCACAATGAGCTCGGGATGTGTAAACAGGGGAACGGGTTAATGTCCTGGGTTTGACGCAGGAATGGTTAATCGGACAGCAGCAGGTGGAGACATGCAGACTGACGAGCAGCAGCACAGGAGCCGCTGCGCGCTGACAGTTCGGGCTGAGCCGCGGAGGAGAGGAGCACTGCCCGTCACTTACGTGCCCCATGCAGCAGGCAACGTTGTTTTAATTGCAGGATTTAGGCACCTTTATCTATAGATATTATTTTATTTTTTTAAGAAAAGAAGAAGAAAAAGGCCGATAGAGCTTCCAGGCATGGTTCCTCCGTCTGCCTCTGTCGTCGAACGGGACGCCGGTGAATAACACGTCACCTGCAGGGTGGAGGACTTGAGCAACTCTCGTGGAAGTCAGTGGACAGAGAACGAGCGTGTTTCTGTCTAATGGGAAATGAATGTGACCGGGAAGCAGCAACCTGAGCTGACCGAGCGACCCGCCAGCCTTTTGGTTCCAACTTCGGCAAGTACAACCCTGTTCATGTGGACGGAATAGCATCAACTCGGACCCCGGTGCGGTTAGCCCCGTTCCCGTGAGATGTGTAGCGCGGCAGGTACAAAGAGCATGGGGGGGGGGGACACACACACACCAGACTACCTTGAGAAACCCGACTCTTTAGTGTTTCGCTGCTTTTAAATACTTGTTGTTGGCGAGAGGGCTTTGATATGAAACTCTTCCCCACACACATGGCAGCATCGCCACAAATCGGCGATAATTTAGCCGAAAGTGTGGCGCTCGTGCTCGTACAAACGTCTAACTTTTACCATAACGGGTCCACAGTGAACGTTACTCCTCCATGCAAACGCCGTAGGTCACCCAGGGCGGGAACGACTTCTGTGTGCGTTGCTGGCGCGTTTCAAACGCATTTCATTGAAATACGGCAGAGCCTGCTTTATTATTTAACATTACGTTTATGCCGAATTCACCGGAGGACTATGCTCATCGACCACAGTCCCTCTTTCCTTCAGTGCGAGACGTGCCATTGGACCGATACGCAGGTACACGTTAAACTACCGGATATGTAAGTGATGCTGGTGTGACGTTCCTTCAGATGAAACGGTGCGTTTTTTGGTTGATTTTTCTATCAGCTGTGGTTTGACAGGTTACAGCAGGTGTATTATACAGACTCTCAAACACTATAACATTACTATTGTAACTTAGCATTTTGTTGACGTTCCTTTGACTTCAATTGTAAGAGAGATTTGTTTGATTGCCTTGTCGCCTATTTCTCCAGATATAGCCTGTAATCAGCATCCAGTTTGAGTGAATGTCAGATTAATGCATGCCTGGCTGGTTGAGCATCAGTTATGTCATGCCTGTTACCATTATTTTCTTTTGTCAGACACAGACGTGTATGGAGCTGAGCTTCCTTTTCCTCCGGATACAGCTTCATATTTAATTGGGCATTGTGGTTTAGGCTACTTGAACCAGAACATAAATAATTATTCTTTATTTTAAAAACAGCGGTTCATATTCTCTGAGTGGGCTGTTAAAAGCAAAACAAACAACACTGATTAAATATTGCATGTGTCCAAAATTGAACCAATCATAATCTAATCAGAAAGGGTAAAAAGAATATTTCAGTTTTTACATATATTTTTTTTAATTACATTTTTTTTAATGAAAAGTTGGGAATTCATGCTCTCATCCTCTTCGTGGCTAAACATGACACACCGTTTCACGTTTCACCTTTCATTTCCTCGGCCCCCGGAGTCCTTATTTTGTGGGGCACTTTCCGGTCACCAAGCATTCGCTTTTAAAACCGGATACCTGAGCCTCGAGGGACACATGTCTGCGGCTTAATTCCGCTGGTAGAGGAATTAATGTCCCTCTCTCCACTTACCAGAGTGATGGCTAAAATGACACGGCACGCAGCGAGTTTCCCGTTGAAACAGGCTCTCCCACAAACACAGTAATGCGTACAACGCTCTCGCTCCATCGTGCATATTTCTGATCACCTTGCAGGTTAACGCCCAGACTTGATTGTGCTTCAACAGGAAGTGAACTAAAGATTGTGCAGGCCCTCAAACAGTTATTCCGAAACACTTGCAAGAAGCCATCAAATCGAATTCGGCGAACCTAAAACGGCTCGCCGTTGGCTTTTTTAATGGTGCCGATGCACTCATCGGAGGCTTGTGTTGAAGGCCTGTTTTGGTGTTTGAAGGTTGTTTCAGTCGTCTAGATACAGTAGTAGACGGTCCAAACACGAGCAGGACGGCTGGTGTCCACAGAGTCTGGTTGTGTGTTCGGTGTGCAGGTCAGGGTGTGTTGGCGCTGTGACGGAGAGGAGGCGTTTGGAGGATGTTTACCAGCTTCCCCATGTTAGGAGAGGTCTCCATCCCCGTCTTAGTTCAAGTTGCGTTTTGGTCATTACATGAGGGCTTTAAAATGCACCATGTACAATTTTATTGACGTAATTCTCACCTGGATTGTAAATACAAAGTGTGTGTGTGTGTGTGTGGTTTATAGGGCTGTCAAAATTGCTAAAAAATGACGTTCGAATATTCCCTTTAAAAAAAAAACACATATTCGAACATATTCGAATATATGTGTTTTTTTTAAAGGGAATATTCGAACGTCATTTTTTAGCAATTTTGACAGCAAAATTCTTCAGTTTAGGTGTTCACCGTCGGTCGTGCACCGTCGGTCACGCATAGCGGTTTAAATGAACGGCAACAATAAACACATGCTGAGTGCTGATCAGGGATAAGGTTCCTCGGTTCCAGTGCTTCACAGAACTCCCTGAAGCCCTCATGTCCTTGCATACGAACGAAATCAATGTTTGCGTGCAGGCCTCCTGTCGTGCCGCAGACAACCAACTTGTGGCGGACGGCGCAAAATACGTATCCAGACGGGGCTGTTTCTCTGAAGGTCCACATGTTATGCCATATTCTCTTGGGTGCACATTCTGGAGATGTGGCCTCAAGTTGCTTGTCGTTGAATGGTAAGCTAACTCTAGCTTACATAGCGTAGCGACCCTGGGTCAGGAAAGCTACGAGACGTTAGCTGGCTTACAGGGTGTTTATTAAGGGAACACAGAACAGGCTACTGTGGGCCGCAGCCTACGCCACAACAACAGCAGAACCCCGTGAAAGCCTCAACCAGCTTCACGTCTGCTCCGGGTCAGAGACTCTGCCCCGAACGGCTCGTCACACACACACACACACACACACACACACACACACACACACACACACACACACACACACACGCACACACAAAAAGAGGACACTTCATCACGGCCGCGGCGGGGGTTGCCAGATTCACGATAATTATCCTCCGAAATACTTTTTTATTTATTTATTTTTTACATTCGAATATTAATTTTCACATTCGAAATTCTGTTTTTAACAACTATTCGAATATATATTCAAATTTCGATTATTCGTTGACAGCCCTAGTGGTTTATTTACCGAATTGGCTGAATAAATGTCAGAGAGCTGCAAATGCGTACCTACTTTCTTTCGTGTAAATTGGTTGCAAGCCAACATCTGGAGCTGGCTGAACCAGCTGTCTGAGAGTGCAAACTTGTTGACGATATGAAAATGGCATTTCAAAATTGTAATTGCACATCACCCAATTCCCCCCAACTGGGCAACTTTTCATTTAGTTTAGTGGTTACAAATTATTTTGGCAACTTTTCGTACCGTTTGGGCGTCGTCCGCTGACACAAAGTTCGACCGCATTCTTCCTCTGAGTAGTTGATCTGAGAGCCCCATAAACTCAGCAGGCTCAGCTCGATGACCGATGACCATCAAAACCAGAGAAGTTGAAATTTTGTTTTCCTATTCCATGTATTTCTTTGTCATAGATGCAAGACATGTAAAAGCTTACATCTGTTCATCTGAACGGTTTATCTATTAGACTTGTTGTATCTTCTTTTATGGCTTCTATTTAACAATTTTCATTAATGCAACTGCAGATTTGAGTGTGTGTGTGTGTGTGTGTGTGTGTGTGTCTGAAATGAATATTCAAAATTACACTACTCAGTGACGATTAGGATGGTTGCACTATAGACTAGTACTGCTTCTTATTGTCGGTCCAATCTGGCAACACTGGATTCAACTCTTATTTTTATTTATTTAGTGATGATCCGCAGTGTTTCCCCTAGGTTTACAGCTTCGGGGGGCGGCACGGCGGCACGGCGGCGGGGGGCGGCGGCGGGGTGCGACGGCGACGACACCAACACTTAAAGTAGTGGTTCTCAAACTTTTTCTGTAAATAACTTCATTTTGTGACTCCATCTGTGCTTTTATAAATAACAGAATAAAGAAAATTGCAATCACTTTCAAGTAAATCAGATTGCAATTTAAAAATAAAAAAATGTCTGATGGAGCAATCATTAGAACAATGAAAATAAAGTTATATCTGTGCAAAAAATAACTAATATTTAGTTACTACTAAATAGCTCATTGTGGAAAACAATAAGCTTTTTTTTTTTTTGCCAAACAAAACAGAATGAGTGCAGATATGTGAGCATCAGGTTACATCAGTATTAGTGGAGCAGTGAGCCTCTACACATCTTTATAAACGGGGTTGTAGATTTGATACAATTCATGCTCAACGTTGATCTGAGATCTGTTTTCTGTTTTGAGAGACGCAGCAGCAGAAAGGACGTCACGGAGACTTCTGGCAAAGAGACAAAAGTCGGCGAGTCGCTATGCGCATGCGCAACGTAACCTGTTAACGGCGTAACGTAAACATTTACCCGAAAGTACAGGCTTTTCTCCATGTATTTATTCATGACTTAGTTTTATGTCCGTGTACTTTGTACTTCTGTAATATGTGAAGCCAGCAGCTCATTGTTGGTAGAAGACACGAGCACTTTGTCTCTTTCACCTGAGCAGGAGAGCTGCTCTGTGTTCAGAGAGCTGCTCTGGGTTCAGAGAGCTGCTCTGTGATCAGAGAGCTGCTCTGTGATCAGAGAGCTGCTCTGTGATCAGAGAGCTGCTCTGTGTTCAGAGAGCTGCTCTGTGTTCAGAGAGCTGCTCTGTGTTCAGAGAGCTGCTCTGTGTTCAGAGAGCTGCTCTGTGTTCAGAGAGCTGCTCTGTGTTCAGAGAGCTGCTCTGTGTTCAGAGAGCAGCTCTGTGTTCAGAGAGCTGCTCTGTGATCAGAGAGCTGCTCTGTGTTCAGAGAGCTGCTCTGTGATCAGAGAGCTGCTCTGTGTTCAGAGAGCTGCTCTGTGTTCAGAGAGCTGCTCTGTGTTCAGAGAGCTGCTCTGTGTTCAGAGAGCTGCTCTGTGATCAGAGAGCTGCTCTGTGTTCAGAGAGCTGCTCCGGTGCTCCTCACATGAGAGCTGCTGTTGCCATCTTCACCCTGGGAGCGTTTAAAACGCAGATATAGGTCTGCTTTTCACGCGACATATTTTTTGACGCTCTCTGTCCGCTGCTGTGTGCTCAGTGCTCACCTGTCTGTGCGCGCGCACGTGTCTGTGCGCATCAGGGCGGAACTCCGCTGTGCGCCACGCAGAGCAAAGAAGTGTTAACGCCACCATGTAGAGACAGAAATGACAAGCTGTGTGTGGATAAGATCAATAAAATACGGCCGTTTAGTTTGTTTAATAACAGAACAAGGTGTAGACCGGTTCTATAGGAAAGAGAAACTTAAATGACGACTTGTGATCTGGCACTGTCCAGAAAATTACAGGGGGCGGAGGGTTTTTTCAGGGGGGCGCCCCGCCCCCCTATTCTAACGGTGGGGGAAACACTGCTGTGATTGTCGGACAATCAAACCCATGTTCCTTTCTCAAGGCGCGATAAAATAATGTGACATGCATGTCATATACAATTTCCAAACCCCCCTGTGGTCACACGCCTGACGGTCTCTTGGCAAGAGCCGCAAAGGCATAATTATACCCCAGTGGAGTGTGAAAGTCGACGCTTTTGTATTCAGGAAGTCAATCATATTTTAACCAAATCACTTCTGCTAGAGCATGAACACTATTTCCCTTGTATAACTTTTTCATTTTCCCAGAGACAGTCAGGCAATTGGAAATGACACAAAACAATCAGACCTTATTATTGTCAAATATATAAAAAATGTCAGTTTCCAAAAAAAAAAGGAAGGTCATACGTCTCTTTCAGTGTCTGAACAATATTCAATTTTAGTCCCCATCATTGGAGTCAGTCCATCAAAAATGAACGGTGTAATTTAATGACCTAGATTAAGAATAGAAACACGTTGCTTTTCCTCCTTTTGCTATAATAAATGTTTCTGCACACAACATTATATATAGGCACGCACATCTAGATATATTTTCCTGTCAGATGGCTGCACAGTTTTACTTTTGAAGGCATGTGAACTAATGACAGGAACTCGAGGAACCCGTGAGGGTTGTGGAATGGGCCAAAGGGCAGACTCCAGTGTTACATCATAAATTAGTCTTTTTTTTTTTTTTAAGCTCATAATTAGTCCCTGTAGGAAGTGCAATGTTACATATATAATACAGTGTTATGCACGCTCATATTTCATAAATCAGCCAACGACAAAAGCAGGCTGTAATTAAAGCCTTAATTAGGTGCCGTTTTCAATATTTAAAGTGTCGAGAGGATATGTTGTCATAAATCCTGATGCGTCGAAACAAGTTGCGCCGTCACTGCTCGAAACCGTTCTTGAAATGTTTCCCCAGTAAATAAGAGGAAAGCCGCCCTCTGCATTATTAATACCCACAGCGTTTCATTAGCATTCTTATTTAGATTCGAGGCAGGGAACTTATGCATTTTAATGTCCCCGTTCATTTCCAAGTGAGATTCAAAGAAATCTACCTTGCCCCTTTACCAGTGGCTTTTCTTCCCACTTATGATAAAAAGAAAAGAAAAGAAGAAAAGCACAAAAAAAAGGCAATGGTTCATTTTTTCGTCCTTGAAATGGGAATAAACGAATGTCGGAAATATTCACAGATTGTCCCAGATTGGTTCCTCAAATGACTCCTCCCACAGTGCCAGCAAAAGAACACCCAATCCCCACTCATACACCCAAACTCCCGACTGTTACTGCATTGATGGTAATTGTGTGTGTTTGTATTGTTTTTATAATAGCGAGGGGGGAGAAAACACAAGCATTACACTCTAATATCAAAAAAAAGAAAGGTACTGTTTCAGACTAGTTTTTCGCCTTGTCTACTAATTTCCTTCATCTATTCCCTTGCGCTCGCACAACCACGTGCGATAATCTCCCACGGATTTTGGGGGGAATTTGCGGCGATCATGAAGTCTGCCGCGCTCTCCGAGGCGAGCCTATTCAAACAATGAATATATACAGTGGAGAGGAAATGCATCAAGTGGCTTTGATTTCCCACAGAGGCACTCCGGGGGGAAGATTGAAGCGGGATGATTTCTGTGAGCTCTGAGCATACAAGTCCCTTCCAGGGTATTGACACACAGCGAGGGTCTGCACACAGTGGCTTCACTGATACATAGGGATGTGATCTACAGTATGTATACAATATTATACCGGCGGGGCAATTTCACATTTACGTTTACCATGAAGCAGGGGTGTACATATTAGGGCGGGATGAGGGGTCCAGAGAGCAAGCAGACCCTCCAAAAGTGTGTTGAGTGAAGAGCGGATTTTTGTGATTGAGTCAGATCACCATCTCAAGAACAGATCAGGTTAAATTAAGTTGCTGCCATTTGCTACATGTGCCCTCCAAAAGGGAAACCCATCTCAGTCATGTTTAAAATGTTGGTTAGGCAAAAGCAATTTTGTAACAAAATGATTCGCTTACTCTACATGAACTATATATACTCCATAATACATGTTGACTAGTGTGAACATTTGGCGAGTCTCTATCTGGTCATGTGACGAGACAAAACGACAGATGATAACTTGTCCTGATGGCTTCCTGTTCGACCTCTACTGTCCCAATACAACAGCTCGACTAACTCCAAAAGGGACTGTAAAATCCCACACGTTGTTGATGTAATACATATCTGTGTGTGTGTGTGTGTGTGTCCTTCAGTACTAGTAACTAGCATTCACCAGTACCCATCATAATGGTGTGCACCGGGGCCGGTCGACACTACCTCACTCCATTGCCACAGAAACTTTATCACACACCAAATTGCTTTCCTGCAAATCCCTCGTTCAGATTTTGCTATTGTTCATAAAAATCTTAGAGCCCAATGACTTTGAGAAAACATCTAATTGCGATTATTTGACTGCTGTATTGTGATTATTTGAGGAGATTATAATTTCTACATAATTATTTAAGCTATAGACTATATCGCATATATATATATATATATATATATATATATATATATATATATATATATATATATATATATATATATATATCTCTCATCCGGAAGCCATTATCTGACCATTAACCATTAACAACACCCTAAACATGTATCCATCAGTGAAGCCCATACCAGTTCACCAAGGTCCATTATTTAAATTCCGTCTTAATAATTGCCTCCAGGACATGGCGGACACTTCTCCAAGACGGAGCCTCAGAGGGACAATTCCAGAGCATGGGAAAGTGGTTTGCCGCTGTGCTTCCACCGGACCTCCAGCAGGCCGTCTGATTAGACCAGTTAGTCTTTGGCGCTGGAGTGCAAAGGAATTGGGTCGCATCCCTTCGACTGAATTCTCTCCACGAGGGAGGACTTGTTATTAACCATTGTTATCTGCAGACCCCGTCCCATTATTCCAGTGTTCTTGTGGAATTACCTTCTGCTTCCCATCTTGCTTTAATTTAATTTAAATAAGGAGTATGGTCTCTTACTTATTGGGAGTGTTTTTATGTAGGTTTTTCACATTGTGGCGTCGTCTTTTGGGTTGATTGTAAATACCAAAGTGCTCCTGATTCTCGAGATAAAAGTTGTCCTTTGGGGTCCTCAAAAACCGTACATTGAATGATAAGTGTGCAATATGCTATCTTGGTCTCCCAGAAAATTACATTCTCACACAACTACACTGCCCTCTCAATTACCTTTTGAGGGAATCATGTTTTTTTCCTGGATTGCAGTGTTAAGCAGTTTGAAACACACGGTTAACGTTGTTAATGAAACAAAACAAATAAGCTACGGAACTACTTTGTTAAGTTTAGTCCACAAAACATGGGTTGGTTTAAAATAACACTAGAATTTGAAAAAAATGCAACAAAAATACTTGTTTAGGCTACAAAGTACTTGATTCAGACGGGACGTGGACAGCAGTCTCCTGGGTGAAAGATCGGTGTTTTTTAGGACTCATCCAACCCCCCTACCTTCTCCCTATGTGGACTTACACGGCCTCCTTTGAAACATATTTGTGATGCGTCAAAAAGAAAAGTAATCCACGACCAATACGCCCCCTCTCAAAACGTAATTCCCAAGGCTGTTTCCCCAAAATACAAAATATGTGACCGGGCTTTACACACAGTGAGACCGTTTCCAGACAAAAGCTATTTTAAGATTTCAGTTCTGCCCTTTTTAATCATTTCATTCTGTGTCTTTACGGAGCTATCAAAGTGTTATTGGGGTCTGAGAGATGACATTTTAATGAAGGGTCTCCCACTAATGTGTTAACTGGTAGTCCCTCCCCCACACTGCTTACAGCTGCTGACCTTGACGACCCAGCTGTGTTACCGCATACCAATCCTTCCTAGGCTCCTAACATGCGTGCTCAGGACATATTTAAAGAGTTGGGTCTCTGAGTGACAGCGTGGTGGTCAGAACATTGATGAACTTGAATGCATCAGTGTTGGACACATTGGTGCAGAACCATTTACCAACTCGGGATTGATTCGATTCAGGAATTCGGCCAGCCGTCTTCAGCCAGCCAACAACGATCTCTCTTCCCGCGCAGGATCATGTTTCATTGAGTGAAGAGCGGCTTTTCACAGACTGGTCCGTAGTCGACGTGTTTGTGAGGAGCGAGTGATCAATATGCTGCCGGCGCAGCTCGACAATGAAATATGATTTTACCCATTTTAAATAGTATAAACGAAAAGGAATCAATCTGTGATGTCGGCCTGTACTGTGTGTGTGTGTGTGTGTGTGTGTGTGTGTGTGTGTGTGTGTGTATATATGTGTGTATATATATATATGTATATATATATATATGTAGTATATGCTTTTTAATTTTACA
Organism: Myoxocephalus aenaeus; assembly: GCA_038501785.1. Lineage (NCBI taxonomy): Eukaryota > Metazoa > Chordata > Actinopteri > Perciformes > Cottidae > Myoxocephalus > Myoxocephalus aenaeus. The sequence goes on from JBAMJR010000097.1 coordinate 686,710, forward strand.
TTCAAAGCTTTTAAGGAGGTTTTTGAATGAAGTTTTGAAAGTCTATCACCTATCACCCTGAACAAAAAATCGGAAGGGATTATTAGTTATTTTTAAATTCTTTTTACAAAGGACCAGTGTAAAGGATTTTGGGGGATATATTGGCAGACATTAATATTTGCATTGGTGTATAACCAGCTATAACTAATAATTATTGTGTTTTCTTGAGTTTACAGTCTTCACAGATTCCTTTATGTTGCACCGCCATGTATCTACAGTAGCGCTGCCTCTAGAGGGCCTTTCATTGTTTTGTTTTTTACCTGAAGGCCACCGTAGTTCTTCCCCATTAGATGCCATTAAATCACTCAAATGAATATAAACAGTGTGTACCTACCTTTTCTGTGCGGTAAAGCAAACAGTTCTTGACCTCCATAGGAGGTCGGTCGAGCACGTTTCCGATTTCCTTTGAGAATAACATACGGTTTAATACAATTTGTTGGCATCTCAGGTTTGAGCATATATTTTCACAAACTTGTGTTTTAATTGTTAATGTTCAACTCAGAACAGCGACCAGGGGTTGATCCTTCCTGTCTGGAGATTTGCAAACATGTGGGTAAAATAGGGACATTGCCACAGGAAATCAGAGGAGTCTGCCATAAGTCTGCCATGAAACCAGCGGTTTTCTTAGTCTGACATGTGGGCATGTACTGTCACGTCAGCCTATACATTTCTATGGGGACAGCACGTTTATTTTCTATTAAATATTCAAGTAAATAAGGCGAGTGGCGCTATCCATGGGGCTGAAAAGGGAGGCTTTGATTCTGGCATGTTAAAATACCGTTAAACATCTACTTTTGTTGTGTAAGATCGGATCCCCTATGCATCTGCACGAGGACCGAACGAGGCAAGAGAGTGAATGGCCTCTTCTTAATCAATTAAATTAAAACAAATGGATTATTATATTCCATATCGTTGGTTGTGTTAGATTGTGTGTTTAAATTGTGTAGATTACTGCAGTCCCTACATTAATCACATATGGCTCTATGCCAGTCTGACTGCATCAAAGATGCAGCTAAGTGTTGTGTATTACTCTTAAAAGGAACATATTCATTTGAATATTAAATTGAATACATCACCTGTCAGCAGTATTCACAGCTTCTGAGCATCTGCAATACCTCTGATCCGTTTGTTTACTTCCTATTTGAATTAATGTCATTGGCAGACTTCAGTCAGGTGACACTTTGATTGGTTTGTGGCGTGGCGATTTCACCAACAGCTTATTAAATGTAGGTTTAGTTTTCATACAACTATGATCGACTTTAGGCTGCAAACAAACGGGAATGTGTTCAGAAAAGAAATATTTAGTTTATATGAAAAAAAAGCTAGTATCTTATTGAGGATCGAGCATTTCAAAAGCTAAAATAAATAGGACCAATGACCGCATGTTATACATACATGGCAACTCCCATATGTCCCCACGCACGAAGAAAAACTGTCTATCGGCCTTTTCGAATCCCAGACATGTGATGGTTGTAGGTTTGTTCTCATCGCTGCTCTTGCAACACTTTTGCATTGATACATGCCCAGACAGTCTGAAGGTGGAGATCTCAGATGGTCTGGTATCGGTGGACTAGATTCAGATGAACCATACAAAGTAGGATCAACATATAAATGATGTCACTATCGTATCATAGGCTTTATTGGTTCCCAGGAAATTCACAAGCTATACCCAGCAGTGTGTAAGGAAAGATATCAAATATATATACACTACCGTTCAAAAGTTTGGGGTCACTTAGAAATGTCCTTATTTTTCAAAGAAAAGCACTTTTTTTTTTTTTTTATGAAGATAACATTAAATTAATCAGAAATACACTATACATTGTTAATGTGGTAAATGACTATTCTAGGTGGAAACGTCTGGTTTTTAATGAAATATCTACTTAGGTGTATAGAGGTCCATTTCCAGCAACTATCACTCCAGTGTTCTAATGGTTCATTGTGTTTGCTCATCGCATAGAAGACTAATGGATCATTAGAAAACCCTTGTGCAATTATGTTAGCACAGCTTAAAACAGTTATGCTGGTGAGAGAAGCTATAAACTGGCCTTCCTTTGAGCTAGTTGAGTATCTGGAGCATCACATGTGTGGGTTCATTATACTCTCAAAATGGCCAGAAAAAGAGAACTTTCATGTGAAACTCGCCAGTCTGTTCTTGTTCTTAGAAATGAAGGATATTCCATGAAAATTTGTCTGGGTGACCCCAAACTTTTGAACGGTAGTGTATATTTACATTAACTCTACATTGAATCAGCTGCAACATTAACATACTAATGCATCAAAAATTATGATCAAATTCCAATCAAATCAATCAAAATTATGATCCAATAATAAAGTATATATACAGTATGTCATATCAAGACGTTGTCTTCATGTATTCTAATGAAATAATTTAATCTATAATGACATTTAAAAAAAGTCTTCCTGTTCAGAGACGTTTTAACAATAGCAAACACTTCCTGATGGAACCTTTCCGAAGGCTCTGCTTGAACTGTGACCCCAGTGTGCGTCTGAGTGTCGTCTGCTGCAGGTTTACCCAGCATGTCTGAGTCGTAAGCTCCCGCTGTTTTCAAAAACGCATTAAAAACAGCTTAAGTGCAGACATGCTGATGCATTGATGACTATAATCCGTCACTGTAAATTAGATGACTGTTGACTTTCCTCTCATACAACTTAATAAAAACACAACTTTGTAAGAATCACTACAGTGGGATGTTAAGGAGGGTCCGTTCCGCTGTAACTGAACGTGTAGAGAGACCGTTTTGTCACGTTTCATTTGCCCCTTCGCTGTGCTGATGGAAAGATGGTGGATAAAAAGAAATAAGCTCCAAGAAATGTGGATGTTAGCAGCGTGGTAAAGCCATGTTTGTCCAATGCGGTCTCATTTAAAAACCCTTTAAAAACAGGGTGTGAAAATCCCCCTGCGCCTATTATCAGACAAAAAACAACAACATATTATCTCCGGAACCACATCGTCGTTTAACTTCATTTAAATTGCTACAATACCGCAACCCTTGTGAGAACAGACATCTGGTGTGAAACATAATTCAAGTAACCGTTAAGTTTAAGTATTTACTCATTTTTTTAACCGAACGACACAGTTTTTTGATTGAAACTCCTTTTAACACCCAAATGCTGTGTTATATTATGAATTGTGTTCCAATTCTTTAGGTCCTAATCTTTCCAAAAAAGTGTCTTATTAGTATGTGTGCTGTTGTTAGGGCACCATAATACAGTTTGAAAAACTCGGTGACCGCTCAAGGAGGCATTTTGGGGAAATCTTGCTCATATCGTGCTGGATGTTCATAGTTTTGATCAAAATATCTTTTAAAAGAGATTTTTTTGCAGATATACATTTTTTTCCCAAGACTTTGCTGAACAAATACATACAATAAACACAAGTATTGGAATTAATTTGGGGTTCCTACGACGACTCAAACACAGAAAAAAAAAATTGGCTCTACCTTGCTTAAAGGGTTAAAATCATGATTATGTTCATCAATGCAGCTGCATCTCTGCAGAGATGCATTAATCTTCCATTCATCTTTTTAACTTGGAAAGGTGCCAGGCAACATTGCCTATTGGTGCACACACAGAAGTGGTATCTTTGCCACAGTTTGCCACAATTTCTAAAACACGCATTGTTTGCAAATTTGGGGGGAAATGTGCGTGTTGGCAAAAGAATGCACGCTCACAGTTTGCAAATACATGTGCTTGCACTTTTGCCGTGGAGGCCCGACCGGTCTGCATATTTATTATTGAAAATAAATGAGAAAATGCTCTTTATCCATCTATTTCTGATAGTTGTTCTTAAAACCGCAAACACTTTGTGACTTTATGCGCAGTTGTAGTTCTCCGCTTGAATTTCTAAGATGATTAATGATGGAAAACCCCCTGAACTTTCTGAAAGTGAATCCCACGCAAATTGAGATGATAAATCAAGGCTTAACTGTAACACCACAGCTATGTTCGCTGCTGACACAACACTGGGTAGTTTGAATTGACCTTGAATTGCTGGATTTGCTTCTCACACTCTTCTCCGTTTTAATGTGAATATCTTTAAAGGATCCATATAAGTATAAGTGTGTGTATGTATGTGTGTAAGCCTTTTTTAAGCTCATTGCTTAATCACAATCAATATTTAACTTAGAGTTTATAATTAAGTAATTTGCTTTTGACTGTTATGGGTGTTTTGGGGCCTTTTTATTCGTGAGTTGGTGAGTCTTTCAGTCCAGTCATGTTTCATACTCATCACCAACCTCTAGGTGGAAATTAATGTGCTTTTAATACAGTCAGGTCTGCAGCCAGAGACAGAACATTGGGAGTGATGTCTTGCTGTGGCCCCTGGACGGCTCCGCTCGACGTAACTTATGACTCACAGCTGAAACTCTCTAAACTGAACTGATGGAGCTGCAGTGTGAGTCTTCGGAGAGGGCTGTAAGTTCCTGCTATGGTGTATTGTGCAGGTTTGATGATGGACGTTATCTGATTGATCTCGGCAAAAAAAAAGTGTGTGTGTCTGAGCCCTGGCTGCTGGCTATATTTGTGTGACAGTGCTGTCCCTCGTGTGTGTCGCTCGACATCTGAAGGTTATCTGTGTCTGAAAAGTTTTTCTCCCCGTCGTCCCAGAAAGCGCTGTCAAACGTCAACCTATCTACAGAACGGGGAGGGGAGGTCGAGGAGGCACACATGTCCACACATGCTCACTTCCAAATATCGCCGCTCGGTCAGTTCTCAATGTGACAGAATGCCCTGTGTCAATATACACACTCTTTGCACGCATATATAGTGTGCTTTTCAAAATAAGATGGTTAGGTTTAGGCAACGAGTGCGGTTGATGTTAACTTGACTGCTAGCGTCAATAGGGAGTGTCTAACGCCTGTAAAGTGCAGTGGTGTATAGTAACGAAGTAGAAATACTTTGTTACTGTACTGAAGTTGTTTTTTTTGGATATCCGTACTTTACTTTACTATTTATATTGTCCGATCAAAAGCAGTAACCTTAACTCGGCCTGATCGGTCGGACACATATGACCCAGATAGAGGCATTCGGGGCAACAAAGAGCTGTGGGCCCCAGTCGACACCTTACACCACCACCGCTTTCTCTTTTGAGCATTTTGTATGTGTGTTCTTTCACCTTCAAGTAAACAAGCTGTTTACATTAAAAATGTCTGCAACAACTGAAATTTAACGTGTGGCTGTTGTCTGAAATTATTTTACAAGTGTCTGCTTGCAAAGACCACCATAACCAGTCAAAAGAAATGAAGCTCTAGCGTAAGTTCAGTCGGAAGACCATACTCCTGCTCGCCTAAGCCCGTAATTTATTTCTCATACATACTGCCAAACACTTCGCACTCATTATTTACTTGCTGTCATTTCTCGGGGCTGTCAATCAGGACATCAGCTGTTTAAATCAGCGGGTCTCTATGACTGTCTCTCTACCTTCAGTTCATTCATGTTGCAGATCCATCAGCTTCATCAACTCATCATCCTCTCAGCCTCATCAGGTCTGGACTCCACGGGGTGATTTATCTTGCTGCTGATCAGTGCAGATGGCCCTCAATTACAAATCTGCCAAAGACTCATCATTTATCATCACATATCATCTGTTAATAATGAACAATTATCTTTTCTTTATCTGACCGGTCAGTGCGTTTTTCCACTTCCCAGACGATGCACAAAGGTATTAAACTGTGTCTTACAGATAGAGGACTTGGCAAGTAGCTGCACTTGGATTTGTTTAGTCGGGCAGCTGCTTCACATGCGAGCGTGAATAATACTTCATACAATCCAAGACGAACTTTTTGGAGAAAATAAATCATCACTAATGTATTTTATAAAAACAACTTCTGAGGTAAGAAAAAGCAGTCTTATTGGAAAGTCCTGATTCGGGTGTACATTCCTCGGAGGCTTCACAATTACGGCCTCATTGACATCACTTTGCAGGTTTAAATTGGAAAACGTTGTTCGCTGTAGCTCATCAACTTAAATTATTTAACAACTAAAGTGAAATGTTGGGCTGTTGTTGCCTCTAGTGTCTTGGTTTGTTGTGCATCAACACCGACAACAGAGTCGGGGCGAATGAATGCAATAATTAATAGTTTATACATGTTTCATACAGAGGAGAGAAAAGCCAAAGTAAAGGTAGCCGGTCTGATAAAATATATAAATTGAACGCCTATCAAATTAAGTTAACCATCAGGATCTCCAGTGTTGGGAGAAAGTACTTTGACGGTGTGTCAGACACATTTAATCAACATTTAATGCTTTATGCTGCTCGTCTCATTTACAGATTGTCGCTGCACGTTGTGAACATCAACTACGCCGTCGCTAAAAACTGTTCCTGCCCTCTCAGGCAAAAGCTCTTTAGAGATCTAAATTGAATCTTCTGTGTTTAGTTAGTTGGCTGCAAATGAAGTAGAAATCAAATGACATTTGATTACGGGTTGAGGCCGATACGGAATTTCACCTGCGCTGATAATGTTTGGCACAACAGCGAGATATGAGGTGTACGTATTTTTGAAAAATTATGTAATATATCCTCAATAAGCCTAATTGTTAGCCTATCATTGGGTATATTGTTGGTTTTTAAATGACAACGATGAGTTTTATAACTAATTAAATGCTTAATTATTAAATGCAAAACATGTAAACAATATCAAACAAACTCATGTAAACTCAATGGGTAATATAGGCCAAAAGGATTAAAGTCATGAAGTCATAATGTAAAAATGATTGAGGTCAATCTCCATATATCCTACGATGAATTGATTAAAGTAAATATTTTAAAAAACCTCATTGAACCCGAACTCCACTTCTTAAAGGCAGGCTGCAAGATTGGGCTATAATAATAGTAATACATTTGTAAAATGCGTTTTTTAAAAAGGTACTCAAAGGCACTTTACATGGTAAAAATTGAAACGATAAAATACATTACAATATAAACAAGAGATATGACGTAACAGTAAGAAACAGCACAAACATCCAGAACTCAGACGGCCAGCTGAGTTCTGGATGTTTTGTAGTTTATTGATGGTTTTGGTGGAGGTGATGAAGACGAGGATGAGCGTTTCAGCAGCAGAGGAGGAGAGGGAGGGGCGTAGACGAGCGACGTTTTCAAGATGAAAGAAGGCGTTTCTTTTGATGTGCTTGATGTGACGTTCAGAGGAGGGTTGGACCAAAGATGACACCAAGGTTACAGACGCGTGTGGAAGCAGGAACAGTGGTGCCATCGCTGCAGAGGGAGAAGTTGTGTTGCGATTTGTTGAGTGATTTGGGGCCGACGATGAGGATTTTAGATTTGTTGAGTTTGAGAAAGTAGGTCTTTATGACGCAGGAGCTGATGTAAGGATCTTGTTTGTTCCAGCCGTTGAAATGTTTCAGCTCTGAAAAGAAGTGAACTTCCAGTTCTTTCCAGTGAACTTTGAAACTAACACATCCCTGAACAGCATTTCTTTATCAAAACCCCCCAAAAAACACATTCTGGTAAAAATGATCCACTGAGTAAACACTATGATTTTCTTCCACTTCAAGTGCGCCAAGCAGAGTGAAATCTACTCTGATGCACTTCTTTCAACTCTGAAAAGTGTACTTTACTCTCTCCCACTGGAGCCACAACTGCGATGCCTCGGTACAAACACTGTAAACAGTTGAAGCCGGTGAGACAGTTCGCACCCGCCGTCTCGCACAATTTAGAGGTGCGAGTGTTTCTAGAAAACATGACAAGTCTCTTGAACCTTGTCTCTTGCAACCCGATGGAAAGAAAACACTGAGGTTTGCTCAGGCAGAGAAGCAGATGCACTAAAGGTATACCATGAAATCTGGCCAGCTGCACACAATGTAAATTACAGCGTGGAGGCCAGCCGCCCGTGTTAATGATATTCCAGACAGTCAACCACGGTCCCTGCAAACTCACATATTGTAAAGTGCTCTGCTGTACATGCCTTTTTTTTGCTCTGTAAAATTACGTTTTTTTGTGATTTTAAAGTTACAATATTGAAACTGAGTCATAGAATGCAAAAATAGTTGTGCTCGCTCAGATTTCAAGCCATATCGGGTGTTCCGACAGAGAGCAAGGGAGGTTTTAGAGTGTAATGTAATTATGCATATATTTTATGGAAAGATGAGCACGAGTGGAGGAGCATGAGTAGGTGTAAAGGGAAGCGTGAACTGAGACCAGTGGAAAAATGTTTTCAGTACAACATTTTCGCTTATTCTGAGGCTGGATTTACCTCCATGAACAGTCAGAGATGAGAGGAAGAGAGAGATGGAAAAGAGCTGGAGTTCCTGGTGAGTTCTGAGAGCGGCATGTTGCTTGCTAGCTCACAGCTAGTGCCAGTGTTGACATGCTGCTCGGGGTGATCAAACACACACAGACAATCCAGCAGTCAGATTTTCCTTCTGTTAAAAACACACCTTTACAGTGACTGGCTGATATAAAAAAAAAAAAACTATTTCAATTGAGAAAAGGCAAGCATGTGGATTTCTGGAAGCTTAGTCAAAATGATTTGGCTTTCTTTGGAGCTTTTCAAAACAAAAAAAGGAAACGTCTGAAAACAAGCTTATGTGATGGGGTCCTACATGATGAACAGTTTGCTCTTCTCACTGATTTGAAGTGGGCTCTTCTGGGTTAAGGTGAGCACCAATGGGTTTATTAATATAGCAACATTGGACAGTTTGATAATGTTGCTATGCCACTGTCAATCAGATCTTATCAAACCACCCTGATAAAGGAGATTGGTGAAGTTTGTCAGTGTTAAACACTTAATAACTAAGCGTGGTTTTCCTTTCACTTATATTTTAAGCTTTAAACTAAATGATAGAACTGTACCATGATGAAACACGTACACATTTTTAAAATCGGCATTTGAAAGTGTCTCAAAACGCAATCTACTGAATGAGCGGTGCTTTGGCAACTCATCTACGTCTTGAAATAAAAGAATGTTAACACCCTCGAATCAGAACCTCCATGTTTTCCTGCCAACGTTACATTGGTCACAAAAAAGTGAGCAGAACTGCGTGCCGGTAGCCGGCCGCAGAGCTGAGTCCCGGCTCACCGCCGCCGCCAGGAGAATATACAGCCAGGAGGAGAGCGCAAGTTGAATACTCCAAATTTGAAGGTATTTCAGGGTCTTTCAGTGTATAGTAAATAGGTGTCCACCTTCTAATATGTTATCCGATCCATCTTTTCTGTATGTGCACTCTGCCTGGGCGTTATCGTTTAGCAATGCAAATCGAATCACCAAATAGAAATAAAGCGAGCCTCTCCTCGGACACACCATTGATGCCGACATGGTTATTACCGCTCCTCCAGCCAGTGTGACGAATCCGGATAATCACCAACTGTCAGGTCAAATTAGCACTCCAGCTCACAGAGGACAGAGTGTGTGAAGCAAGTATGTTTCGGGGAGCCTTCAAACATCAACAAAAAAAGCCTTCGACCTTCTCCCGTCTCTGTGAGTTCAGAGATCTCCGCAGCATGTGTGCCACAAGTTCTGTCTGTTCTTTAACTAACTTGGCAACTCCTTCTGACCTTTTTAAGTCTTATTATAATCCAGACAAACAGAACCTCAAAGAAAACCTTCCAGTGGTTTTATGAGATGGACGCCTCTAATGTAGCCAAGCGGACATCAGGATCGTTAATTGCAAACATTTATTTTTTTCCCTTCTTTTCCTCCTTTTGAAAATCCTTTTACTGTTGTTCATAATTTAGATTGTTGTGTTGGATCGAACTGCATATACTGAGTGAGACCTTTTGCAGGGCCGATGACTGATGCCGTGATCTCCGTTGGAGCTCGCTCACCTACTGGGCTTGAAGATACCCTCCAACTAAACAAATTATGCATGCACCCCCTCCGGCACAGTTCGTACTTTCACCATCTACAGACAACGTCTGGGTGTAGCTTTGATTTTCCTTCAGTATTGTACTTAGATTCCCAGATTCTATTCAGGATTTGGTGACCTCCCGCCTTCAGTAAATCTTTATTTAATGAGGCAACTTGGCAGACTTCCCCATTTTTTTACTCTTTACTCAACACCGTGCCTTAAGTTGATTTGGTCTTTTTAAATGGTAGAGAAGATACAGCATCTGTTGTGAACTTTGGAAAACTTGAGAGGATTTCATCACCCGAAAGTCATGAAATGTGCACTGGACACGAAATTTCGAGCAATTAATGTGTCAAAGAGCGCGGACACCGCAGTGTAGCCGGCTTCAGCTGCAGACCCGATCCACACGGGCTTGGACCGGAGTCAGACTGGAGTGCCGAATCCACAAAATCCACAATCTGACTACGGATACTTTTGATTCAATTCAACAGCAGACACTTTGCATGTGCGAGGAGGGAAAGGTGCGTTTGCCAGCGCACACCAGGACGTTATCGAGCTTGGACATGAGAACATCCAGACAAACAAACTCCCATATTCTATCCGTCGCCAGTTTAAATGACAAACTTCTCGATTGTGTCGACTAGAGCGGTTGTCACAAATTAATGTCAATGGCGTAAGTTACTTGCCAAAAGGATTAATCACACTTGTGGCTGCTGTCTGTTCATGCACAGCTGGTTGCTGTACTCGGCCAAAGATAATGTGTGAGGTAAAAGAAGCATGACTGTAAAACTACTCCAATACTTTCAGCGGATGCTATGGTTTTGTAGGTCAACGAGGCCAACCGGTGGGGACCTTTTGAGCGGTTAGTCTCCCAGTTAAAATTTTCATCATGTCATATTAATATTTTAAGCCGATCCACTCAATAGTGTTGAATCAGGACCCCTAGTATTCAGAGCAAGATTGAGATTATTGTGAGAATTAACTTGTTAAAGTCATTATGCTACAGCTGTTATTTCAGGGTCATATTAAATCAGCATTCCATGTCTTCTCTGCTCATCTCGTATTCAATCTTTCTATGAGTTATGATTAAAAAATAAATTACACTGCCACTCAACGCTGAAGTGCTTCTGCCTCCTCAGCCAACAAAGAGATCAGATCTTGAGGACGTCTTTGAGGTTTTATTTTAAACTTTAGATACAGATGTTCAGAGCGGAAGACAAATGGATTTGATTAGAGACTCAAAACGGCACAACAACTCATCATTTTGCTTTTTAATGTATTCAACAAACGTTACAGATACACATTTTTAAAAGCACTGATTTCTGTAAATGTACTATACTAACTTTTATGGCGTGTATGCATAAAAGCACAAGGAGTTTCAACTGTTGTGTTGTTGTTTTCTCTCTCTCATGTGTGTCTGACGACGAATCCGATGCACTCCTATTTAAAAAAATAAAATAAAAATCAAGCTGTCGATACATATTTTAACGCTTCCAGTTTATTTTCTTCTGTTTTATCCCAAAATTGACTGAGTAATGCCAACACGCAGTCTTGACTCGGGACTTGATTTGGGAAGTGACTCTGGACTTGACTAGGTACTTGACTCGGGTCTTGACTTCTCCAAGACATGAGACATACTTAGCTCTGTTCCACCTCAGCAGTCAGACCCAATCTGAATAGACCTGAGTATAATTAGACCCGGACTAAAATACAGTCGACCTAAATGTAGCCGAACGGAGAGAGAGCAGCAACATGATGCCTCACATATTATTGAGTCGTCGTTTTTCATGCATTTCAGTTCAAACTTTCCATCCATCAAGAACTCCCACATTATTCACATGTGATGAATATGACTCGGCACAGGATCTGAGCTCCACCAGGATCCAGTCAGGTGCTCATTCACACACAGACCTGAGTCCTGAACTCTACCCGACTCGATCGCACTGGATTAGACTAAATTGAACCAGACCCAGGTTTGGTCCTGGTTCAGGTCCTCGATACTAGGAACCAAGCACATGGTAAATGTGTTGAATGTGACGCTCCTCTGACACTCAAAGTATTTGCTGAGGAGATAAAATGGCTGAGTTTTCTTTAATTATCGGTTATTGCAGCAGTCGCAGGTCACTTCCATCACAGTGATTTTTGTAAAAGTGACAGCTTGGCTCTGACGATTCTCAAACCGACCTGACTTTAGCAGAGACGATTCATCCACATAGTACAAACAACTCCGGCTTCGATGTTTACCGTGCCTTGAATCAAAACCTTCCCAACAGCGTCGCCAAAACAACAAAAACTGGACGTTTTAAGCTTCACAAATACAGCCTTTATTGCAAAGTTGCTGCTGATTGCATTAGCTCGCCAGCTCCACCGCCCACGTGTGGCTGCGAATGTTTTAAGGGAAAAGAGGACACAATTTGACCACAGTCAGCGTGATGAATATGATATGCTGTTACAAGATTTTAACTCACTTTCAGCTTTGAATATATTGCAAATACGTTTGCTTCTGCAGCGGCTGTGTGATTTGAATGTTAACTTTTTTTTTTGTGTCATTGGATTAAAGAATTTCTGACAGACTGCCTAAGGAGAATATACGAGCAGCGTGTGCCATCTTAACAAGATTGTATTATGTACACGTGTCCCACAAGGTGGCTTTCATCCCCTCTATTGTTTTCAATCTGCACAAATGTAATGAGGTTGCAAGACGGCGCCATAGTCTCTAGAATATGCTTTACGATCCCACATGGCTGCACACAGTCACACACGAGGAGGCTGGCTGAACCACACGGCCTATGAAGGATAAGCCCTGCAAGAGGTGTTTTTTTCACATCAGTTCCCACACATTTTTCCAACACTATGGATTTCTTTCTTGAGGGTCCCCCGTCACCAAATGCTTTGTTGAAAATATGTAACCACTCCATGGTCACCATAGTGATCTACAGCGCCTCACGCTACACTTAAAATCAAAGAAAATGTTTGTTTGAAAAAAAGAAAAAATGGAATCCCATTACAGCTCTCCCTGTCCCTCCAGTCATGTGTTTCTTCATGAAGCCAAGCAATGTTTTCCTTCAATTGCAGCCCCTCACACCGAAGCAAACGTTAGTCCACTGGTTTAATCAGGTGCCCAGCAAATGTTTCACTCCTGTGGGTGGCCGTTTTCCATGGCAGCCGGGACTAACATCTGAGAGCCGGCGATGCACCGTCAACCCTCTTTTATGCCGGAGCGTGTCATACTGTATAGCCTACGAATGTTAGGACGGTTACATTTTCAAGAAGTGTTCTGTTGTGTTCATGCGAGCACGATTGTCCTCATTTTGATTCCAACTGGAAGTCGGTGTCCGTTGATGTCTCAGCGCCTGCTGAGTGTAGCCAGCATTAGCTCTCACTCTCTGGGTCCTTTGTGCTGATGGCAAATGACTACAGCAATGAGCAGTCCTCATATACTCTACGTTATAGTATGTTTTGATTATGTGTTTGGTATTGTATTTGATCAAGTAAATTTGACATTGTCTTTGTAGTTTCAATTGTCAATGGCCAAATAAAATGTGTTCAGAAGATCTTTAGTTCCTGGTGCAGTCAAGCTCTTAAATGACAGAATGTGAAGTTTATGGCCTGAATGAATGTCATAGTATGTGAGTTATTGTTGACAAGAATCAAAGAGGAGGAATGATAACGGCTATAAGAAAGTTTCCTAAGAGGTTGAGCAGTGAAAAAAGAAAAAGGTAACGGTAGATGAATCGTGCTGCCTTCGGGTGCCGTCAGACTTTTAAGCTTCGCTTTGTGTCCCCGGGATGCTTCTACTGTGCTGCCCAGCGGCAGCAAGAGAGGACAACCTTCATTCCAGAGTCTCTTAAAAAGAGAATCGGTTGACCTCACTCACGTACGGATTGTCACCTTTTTCACCAACTCCCTCATCTGTGAAAAGGTCAATCTTCTGCTATTGGACACAAATCTGCCTGCAGAAGAACACACCGCTCACATTTGTGTTGTTGTGCTTCTACTGATCACTGTCTTTATTACAACTTGGATGAGGACAGTCCAGGCAGTCACAAAATTATTCAAAGTACATGCAAATGCATTTCATAATTAACAACTTTCCAACCATGTTCTCAATTGTTGTGAGAATAACATCTTTTCTTATAAAGTCACTGATGTTTTCTGTCTCTAGGTTGTTGTTTTTTAATAGTTTTTTCAAATAATCAATGATCTTTGAGAATGCATGTCTGCAAATGTAAAGCATTGATTTAAAAAAAAAAAAAAAAAGGGTTAAAATGATAAGTGCAACTTCTCTTTCATCAACAGTGTCGTAGGAGGCGTTCAATGATACTCCAGCCAAAATAAAAAAACCTAGAGAGTAAAACCTGCTACAGTATGAAATGAAAGAGGGGGTGGGCACACTAACTGGAATACAAGAGAAACACATTGCAATAAATCATACCTATTGTGAAGCTTCAGTTCTGGTGAGACTGTCAAAAACATGCTGATTCCAGTCTATCTCAACTGTTGCGGCACGGTCTGAAATTAGGCCACGCAATGTCTTTTATTTTTTATTTAAACCTTTATTTAACCAGGAAGTCCCATTGAGATTACAAATCTCTTTTTCGAGGGAGACCTGGCCAAGACAGGCAGCAGCATAAAAAACACATAGTTACAGACAGAAAACACAGAACAAGACAAGTTAAAAGAAACTAAAAGCTAAGAGACAGTGACGTAGAGTTAATTTAAGAAGAAACATTTACATTTTTGGGAACCTGCCTCTATTTCTTTCATTCTAGATTTTAAAAGCAGTCAGTGGTATCAGTTCCCTGAGCTTTAAAACATTCTGCAACATATTCCATGATGAGGGGGCAGAGTACACAAAAGCCCTCTTTCCCATTTACGTTCTGACATTTGGGACAGCGAGCATAAAGTCCTGAGAGCGCAAAGAATATTGTCCAACACTTCTCTGCTTGATACAAACACACAGGTAGTTAGGAGCAGACCAAGGATTGCCTCATAAATAAGGGTGTACCAATGACAGAGCCTTTGTCTGCCACTTCTGAAATCCCCTGGGAACGCTTTCGAATTAAACACTGAGTCAGTTGTACCAGAAATATGGAATATATCTTCTTACTTATAGACTTGGTGGCCAACATTTACCGGTAGCTAATTCAATTTATTGGTTGAGGCCATTGCTTGTAGGGGTGAATTGGACTGCGTTTTGTCCTCTCCTTGCATATTAGACCTTTTCTATAACTCACAGTCAAGTCACTTCAGTTCAACTGGCAATTGTTTTTCCCATCAAACATGAGCTGTTGTCCTTTTGCATTTGTTTAGATGTCACGCCATCCATCAATCGTATTGACTACGGTGGCAGGATTTTGATGAAGCTCGGGAAAATAATAGTGTTTTCAAAACACGAGGGAATTGAGCCTCTCACCGCTGTGTTCAGCCTTTTTCAAAATGATATAGGGTTTGTTTCAGTACCCATACTGGGGCTATTTATTATGCCAGAAACAAAAGATTGAGTATGTCCCAATACTTAGTATGTCAAATAGGGCTGTCAAAAACACATATATTCGAATATGTGTAAATATTTCACTCCCCCCCCCCCCCCGCACCGTCGGTCGCGCATAGCGGTTTAAATGAACGGCAACAATAAACACATGCTGAGTGCTGATCAGGGATAAGGTTCCTCGGTTCCAGTGCTTCACAGAACTCCCTGAAGCCCTCATGTCCTTGCATACGAACGAAATCAATGTTTGCGTGCAGGCCTGCTGTCGTGCCGCAGACAACCAACTTGTGGCGGACGGCGCAAAATACGTATCCAGACGGGGCTGTTTCGCTGAAGGTCCACATTTTATGCCATATTCTCTTGGGTGCACATTCTGGAGATGTGGCCTCAAGTTGCTTGTCGTTGAATGGTAAGCTAACTCTAGCTTACATAGCGTAGCGACCCTGGGTCAGGAAAGCTACGAGACGTTAGCTGGCTTACAGGGTGTTTATTAAGGGAACACAGAACAGTACTGTGGGCCGCAGCCTACGCCACAACAACAGCAGAACCCCGTGAAAGCCTCAACCAGCTTCACGTCTGCTCCGGGTCAGAGACTCTGCCCCGAACGGCTCGTCACACACACACACACACACACACACACACACACACACACACACACACACACACACACACACACACACACACACACACACACACACACACAAAAAGAGGACACTTCATTGCGGCCGCGGCGGGGGTTGCCAGATTCACGATAATTATCCTCCGAAATATATATATATATATATATATTTTTTACATTCGAATATTAATTTTCACATTCGAAATTCTGTTTTTAACAACTATTCGAATATATATTCGAATTTCGATTATTCGTTGACAGCCCTAATGTCAAATGCAGTATGCCAAAAATACCAGGATGTCCTACTGCATTCGGTCGCATTTTGCAGTGTGCAAGCCAGCAGGCTTTAAAAGGGTCAAAGTTCAAGGTGCAATGTTATTTAGGAAGTGTCCCATTTAAATGCATACAGTGTGCAACAGTGCGTACCTTGTATGGCCAGCTGCAGAATGTACTTAAGGTAAAAGTAAAAAGAAAAAGTATGCTATTTGGAGGGCAGAACAAAATGTTAATGGGCTTCATTGGGTGCTTTTCAGTATGGCTTGGCATCTCCTAAAATCTTTTTCTTGCCTCCTCGGCGACAACGGGCATTTAACAGAATGAGACACCGATGCCTCGGAGCCGTAGTATCTTTGTTAGGGACACCTTTAAAGAGCTGCACCTTTTTAATTATGGAACCTCCAAAAATAAAGATGGTGTTAGAAATATATCCAGTAAATTCAATGCTGAAGAATACATTTGGACCATGTGATGTTGTCTCGATGTATGGATAGTACGTGAGCTCATCTAATCGGGGTGTGGGGAATATGAGACAAAAAAAATGGTTAGCAACCACTGAGCCATATGGGGCAAACAGCACTGTAGGAAAACCTCCATTTATCATTAACTTAATCTCTAGACAAAAAGAAATTCCGGTTTCTAATTCATGAGAGTTAGTAAGGCAGATAGTACAAGAGCAGTGAAAGGTTAGAATAGTGAATGGAATTCAAAGGCCTGTGTCTGTTGGATCTTCACCTACTCAAAGATAATCATAGTTTCAACTGTGACATCAACTTGTTCTTTTATTGTGATTTTTGACCTCAAACTGCAATTTCCCTGAACTTTTCCATGTCCCCCTCTTTTTTTTTATTAACTTAAAGATATGAAGTTCAAAACATGAAATCCATTTTTCTTCTTCTTTCTATTACACAATAGTTCACGCTTTCCCAATGTTAGGCAAAACCAATTACCACAAAAGTAGACCAGCAGAATGGGGAACACAAGTGACACATTGAGGAAAGAGGATTAAAATGTTCATTGTGTACATAATTGCTCTGCTTGGCAAAATGTAAATTTCTCTTCTCGATTCCAACAGACAAAATCTGGAATTGCTTTGCTGTACAATGAGGAGACCAACAATACCTATGACGTCTGCCTGAAATTGACCAAAGAGGTGTTAACCATACAGAAGCTGGACGTGGTTTGCACGAGTGAAAGTGAATCCCCAGTAAATGTAAGTGCGCCCGAGGGCTCCTGAATTCATGACGCATGACTGCAGAATACTGTTTCAATGTTCACAATATCCTATTGCCAATAAGAAACTCCCGCTTTCTAAAGCACAGAACTGTTGTACTGCGAAGACAGGCGACTGGCGGTCTGGGCTTAAGCATCAAAGTAAGCATATATGTTTTTCGTTATGGAGGGACTAAAGTGGAAAAGCAGTTTTGGCAGCGAATTTCATCACCAAAACTCAACAACGGCCGTCCTCATTTATTCTCTCCCGCTTTTCAGGGAGGAGCAGAGCACAACGTGCCTGTGGTTATTTCAAAGATTTTCAAAGATCAAGTAGGTAAGAAAGTGTTTCATTTCTCTACCTCAATGTGGGTTTGGGACTGGTGTTCAATGCAATGTTAAATGTCATTAATCAAGTTGATTATGGAAATGTTAATGGCATTAGAAAGAGATGCTGGATATTTTACAGGTGACATTTAAATTCACAATGGAATTTTGAGAGCGTCAATCATTTATTTAAGTATTGGTTGGGGACATATTCCAAGAGAAAGTCAAAGGGAAAAAAGAAGAAAGTGGTTAAATTTGGGGGAATCAAAGAGAAACATTATATTTTGCTCTCTTTACAAGAAGGAGGGAGGGAGGGACGGCAGAAGAATTTTGATATCTATTATTATCTCATGCATGAGTGTAAAAGGGTCCTAAAAGTTGGGGATATTTGTGAGAAAAGAGAGTAAAAATGAAAGCAGTAGAGTCTACTTCTTCCTGAACGTCATTCAAAAGCACCTTCCATTTTACCCCTAGTGTAGCTTAGCATAAAGACTGGAAATGTGGGGAAACAATTAGCCTGGTTTAAAAAAAAAAAACACATGCAAGCCTCCGAACACTGACTGACTCAGTTCATCAATGTGTCTTTGTTCAACCTGCACAGAATCTATATAACAATCCTCAAACCTGTGATTTGTACTTGTTGGTATATGAGAGTACCAAACCTGGCAACCAGGAAGCTGCACACAGTCACAGCGCCCAGCCGTCAATAAATAGTTCCAGCGCATAACTTCCCCACAAAACTATAAATGTGAAAGTATTTGTTAAAAACAACTCCACATTCCCCTTTAGTTTCCCTTAAGTGGTTTTAAGGTTAGAAAAAAGCTACTTATTCTAATGATATTCTCTCGTAAATGAGAAGTGACTTATTATTTATAGAATTATTCTCAACAAATATGTTTTAATGGCTGCATCCTTCCAATAAATGGAAATATTCTTAATGTGTTTTGCATCGCCTGAGATAGATCGCCTCTCTTACTCTCGGAAAGATCGAAAATTACCCTTTTTACACCAAAAACAAATAAATGTTGACATACTGCGTTTCATTTTGGTTGGACTGTTAATCTATTCCCAGTCATAGACACTACAAGATGAGCTGTTTTCAAGTCGCTAACATATTTTGCTTGATGGAGAAATAAAGGCTTAAATCATGTTCATCAGTTAAATTGTAAGAACTGATGACCTCTCGCGATCCTGTTGGGATGCAATATCAGAGCCTCATGTGAGTGAATCGCTTCCGTATGATTTGTCCTTTTGCACACATCCCTCTTAATACCTTTTTTTGGGATACGAGAAAATCTTGTCTTCATATCCCCGGGGGCGGCGAGAGCCCCTTCCACAAAGCGTTACAAATCTTTTCACAACAGGGCTCTCATTGTTTCCTCCCGTGCCGCTGCAAATGAGTTTATATCCCGATTAGTTTCAAATTTCATGCTTTTCCCTGTTCTTTTCTCTGAGCTGACGTTGCCAGAGATTAGTCGGACAGAGACACTGCTTGCTATTTCCACCACATTACCATGTTTGAAATGAGCAATTATTTTCTAATGTTTTCATTAACCTCTGACACTTGACAACTGACGCCTGCAGCCGATCAGACGGGGAAGCTATTCGTCGGGGACGCTGTGTTGCAGGTTGGTACATCGGCTCGTGACTTCTTTTGCTTCTTCGGTTGATTCCGGGTCACTGCCGACAGCGACGACTTGTCGCATCTCAATTTCAACCCTCTTCTGTTTTCGACAGAGTGTAATTTCATTTACCAGATGGGGAGAGACTATTTTTGAAGCTTGAACTGCATGATTTTAATCAAATTATTATTTTAACGTGTCTCTGCTTTTTTGATTTGTGGTCAAATGACTTCTTAAACTCTGTGGTAGATTAATCACAAGGTATATAATCATCTAAACAACAAAGTGTCTGGTCTTTAATAATGCTTTTCGTTTAATCTTTTTAAAAGGTTCATTTGAATCTGCCTGGCAGGTTTATTTGGCGAGCTGTTTATCCAGAAAACCCTGTGGATTCATCAGACAGCCGAGCAATATTAATACTCATATTGGAGGTTATTAGGAATGATATTATAAATTGAATTGCTACTGCTTCCACCTTTTGGATCACGTGTGCCATATTTATTTGCAATGACTTTGAATTGTCACACTGCAGAATATTGCATCTATTTGCATACTGTAAGCCATGGCAGAGGAGGGTAAGAATAGAAGAGGAGGGATAATACACTTTCTATTCTAATATGAAATAATATCAATAATAACAATGTAGCTGCTATAAGTCACAGCCTCGGACAGGTTATGAGACAAATGAGCCTTTGAGACAGACGGGTAAAGATTCCTGTGGTGAAGTTGTTTTGTGTGTCTTTGTGGTTGTTTTGCATCTCGTGTTGCGTCGTGTCATGTCGTTGGTCTTTGTATGTCTCTTTGCGAGTGATTTGCCTGTCTTTGTGGTTCTTTTGTGTGTTTGTGGTGGGGTCTTTAGGTGTGGTGTGTTTGCCTTGTGTGCTTTTGTGGTTTGTTTGTGTTATTTTGTGTCTCCTTTGTAGTCGGTTTGTGTGAACCTGCACCCAATAGGCCCATTCAGTAGGTGTGTAAGGTTTCACAGTAGTAATGATTTGGTTCATATCCTGGTTTAGGAGTCACAACAAATACATAAAGATATGCTCATTTCATTTGTTTTGGACAGACAGTAGTGCAAGTGAAACCCTCTTACTGGGTTCTGAGGTAGCATTGTCGCCCATTAGCAGCCTCGAGACACTGTTTCTACTACAGAAACTAGAGAACAGTTCACTCAGTACAGTATAAAACATTAAAAGTGATTCAACAAACAACCAATGGGCTGTAAAGCATCGTAAAACACACGTCATTCAAACATAAAAAAGACGATGCAAGCAGTTCCCTTTATTGCCATAATATACTTCATATTACCAAACTCACCAAGGAATGGCTGAGTTGCGGCGAAGTACACAAGTGTGTTTGCTGGTAGTTCCGTTAACTGTTCGCCAAACAAACTGTCCAAAACAATGAAAGTGAGCCGCAGAGCAACGGCCAAGACGTTCGGAGGTGTGTGTGTGTGTGTGTGTGTGTGTGTGTGTGTGTGTGTGTGTGTGTGTGTGTGTGTGTGTGTGTGTGTGTGTGTGTGTGTGTGTGTGTGTGTGTGTGTGTGTGTACCGGGAGTTGCAGAGGAGGGTCGGAGATGCACTCGGCTGTTTTATCACTAGCGGCCTTTAAATAAAGTAAATTAGGCTGTAGAGTCAGCAGGCGGTCAAACGGCAGCATGAAAACAAGGTGATAGAAGGTGTTTCAAGTACAAGTCACCACAACCACAACTGGGCACCGAAAACACATTATGCAGTTTGCTGCAGGTGGGGAATGCTTGGGGACGGGGTTGCACCAGGGGTTGCCAATCATAGCACCCCTCTGGCCCCAGGCCCTGCAGCGAACTAGCATAGAGCTGCGTAATTACACACTTTCTCCACTGTATAATTACTCATATGCTTTTCCTCTCTGTTGGTTTCTCTAGGTCAATGGCATAAATGTAGAGCCCTGCACGCATGAGGAAGTTGTGAGTACATTTGTGATTAACGCCAACACACTGCTACATCCATCCCTCCATTGCTTTTCCACCTTTTCTCACAGATTCAACACCAACACCAACAATCACAAGCTACAATCCCAGGTGGCTTGTTGACAAGAGGCTGTTTTCCTTTTGGTTTATCCTGTAACAAAATTGCAGACAATGAAAATGAAATCGGTTTCAAAAGCTGCACAGGAGTTGTGGGTGCTAATATTTGGCACTTTTTTTCTGGCTCAATGTTCTCTTTCAAACTTAGCTTCTAAACAACACCTTTTTTATGTGCCAGCATCCCCACAGCTCTCCTCCCCTTTCCATGTCTTCTCGTCGCTGTCTCCTCGTGCGGCCCCAAACAGCTGTTCACCACATTCACCTCCAGAGCGTCAAAACACATAATGAGCAGTTTCTCTTCAGAAGACAATCCAGAGCTTTTTAATGGCAGGCTGTCCCACTTGCGGCACTGACAGATGCTCGGGCTCAAGTAAGGGCTACCGTGCAGTGTTTGAGGGGATAGTGACGGGGCCTGATGGCAGACGTGCATTTACGGTAAGAAGCGGTGACATGTTGGATGTGATAGTTAAGTGTCTCATTTGAGCCTTTTTATTTTCTCTCTTTTCCAAGATGCACGCATAATAGACAGATTGGATGTTTTAATCCTCTCAACCTCAGCTTATTTGAATGTCTCTTGGACTCAACATCTTTGAGGACATATTTTACACCACTTAGACATGAAATAATCAGACATTTTGTAGCGCAATTACTTTTCAGTGTCAGCTGTCACTTTGCTGACCGATACGGCGGCCTTCAAGCTCCGCCTTTGATGATTTTAAGTGAAGCCACTTCTGTCAGGCTTTAACTCACGACTACATATTCTTCCCTCATTGCCCATCATTTTTAGTTTGCTCTGGCACTGTGCGTCTTGACATGAATGTGGTTTGTTTAATTTCTTCGAGATTAAATTTGTATCTCGCCGCATCGATTCATAATCGTTCTCTCTCTTTCTATCTGTCTCCATCTCAATCCGTCTCCCTCTCTCGCTCCCGCCAGGTTCACCTCCTGCGCACCGCAGGAGATGAGGTCACCATCACCGTTCGCTACCTGAGAGAAGTTCCATCATTTCTAAAACTGCCTCTAGGTAAGAGTCCCGTGGTTTTTGATGCTCAAAATAAACTCCATTGCGACGGGCATTTTGGCCGATAAAGGAATCGGCCACGTTTATGGGAAATTGTCTTTTAGCATGCCTCGACGCTTTAAAGCCGTTCAATAGACGAGCATTCGTTTAAAAAAATAATACATTGTCATGCTCGGTGGCCTGAGGCAAGCAGTGATGTCAGAAACACCCAGAGCTGCAATCCCCTTGCTCCTGTACTTACCTTCAGCAGCTTGAAGGGCTGAAAACAGAGATTTTAAATTCATCCATGTGGAGCCGGTAAAAGGTGAGAAATCAGATACGCAGCTAAGAGAGGTGAGAAAATGGTAGCAAGCAGTAAGTTAGTTGCAGCTTTATTTGATCGACTGTGGCCAGCACCCCACCAACTCTCATCTGATTTAAAATAGAATATCACTAAATTCTAATTGGTGCTCAGAAGTACCTGAAATCACCTTTTGGCAAAAAACTATTTCTTTAACTTACTAGCTACTACAGTGTGCTCAGAGCTATCTCCATGACCACTGAGTAAACGCCATCCGGTGAGGAAGACTCTCAGATGCAGTTGAATGCTTCAGAAAAATCTAGTATCAAAATTGAGATACTAGCATTTCGAGTAAAAGTTTGAAGTTCACTCATTCACTTCCGTTCTGAAGGTTTGTCTGCTAAATATGAATAAATAAAGAAATATGGCTCACTATAAAAAGGAAAAAAACTGTTAGCCTGGCTGTCTGAGGTAACCAAATATGCCTCGTCTGGCACATAACTCCGGAAACTTTTCACACTTCAATTTTTGTACGGATTGAACAAACTTAATCAATTAGTAAGCTTTAAAAGGTGCCAATTTTTCTTTAATATGTTTATTTCACAAAATGTTGCATTCTGTTACGTGGTGGTAGCAATTAAGACCCAAGAGCCACAGCAACTGTTCAAAAATTATAATTTATTCTAAACAAAACACAAAACAAGGCTTCAAAAAACACTATAATCTCACCGAAAGGAGGAACACGGACAGGCAACATGCAGTACAATCAGACAAGGGAACAGAGGACACACAGGGCTTAAGTACAAGGGGAAGGTGTGGGTGATTAGACACAGGAGGAAACCATGAGGGCAGGTGAAGGGAATGAGCAATCAGGAGACACACACGGGAGGCAGACAACAGGAAGTGCGGAGACACAGGATACTAGAGACACAAACTACAAAATAAAACAGGAAGCCATCCAACACCGTGACAGCATTCCTCCTTTAATCTCTTCAGTCACACAGTCATGACACATGGGATAGGGAGGCTCACGGGTACTGAACATCTGGGGCGTCATCTGTTCACGGCCGCTAAACCACCAAACAAGTTTTCGTCTCATGAATCGACTGCAGGCACAAAACTGAAAAGATGTAATACAAATCATTTCAGTCGCCACCAGCAAACATGGTGATCATTTTGCACCATTTATCAAATTATGAAGAGCACACAGATGTAGAACAATTATTAATACTAATAGACGCGCATGAATATTTATAGCTCATTTCATAAACTGCCAACACTCTCCCAGATTTAAACCGAGAGCTGTCCGGCCCTCATCTCTTCCGGGCAAGTTAACATTCATAGAAGGCGTCAGTGTCGACACGCTCAGGTTTTTCGCTGGAGGGTGTTTGGCCGGTGAGTCGTGTTTTGTTGCCGCAGGAACAAAAAGGTTCAAAACGTATTGTCTCTAAGCCGCCCTTTGTTTCACTTTGGCACAAACGGCGAGCGGGAGAGGCCAGGAGCCGTTAGCCACACGTTGTGACAACATTAGAAAGCAGGTTCGAAATGAATGCCAAGCTAATATCATATCAAAGAGCAGCATTTGTCTCTTCTGGAGTCTGCCTGTGAGATGCTCTGCTTAAAACCAGGGCGGCAGAATAAAGGCAACACTGGGCTATGGTGGTTTGATGTTTAGGTGCAACCCTTGACTTGTTTCCGTTGTTGGATGAAGATAAATGTATTGCAGGGATTCTTCAGAACATGCCTTTTGGTTTCCCAGGTTCTCCCGGGCCGTCCACGGATCACAGCCGAGTGTCCTCGCCCCTCTTTGACAGCGGCTTACATCTAAATGGAAACGGGAACACAGTAAGACAGATCTGTTTGATATTTCATGTACGATGCTGTAAAGTAGCCCCTTCACTTTGTGTTGCCGGTGTGTTTGGACAGAATGAAGAACTATATACACTGGGATTGCGAAGAATGTCACTTAAATGTTAAATTAAGTCCATTAGGAGTCCATTAAGACTGACTGTGCCTTTCACTTTGACCAATTATCCTCCGTGTGTGTGTGTGTGTGTGTGTGTGTGTGTGTGGCTTCCACTAGTGGACCCCTCAGACTGGCCTAGCTTTATTCACTGAACTGCTTATGAAGCTTCTTGTCATTTCTCCACAATGGCCCGAACATTACGTTACAACACGGAAACGATGCAGATCTACGAGGACCTCATGTGTGGTCTCGAAGGTGAAACCAGTGTCTCTGTGCGGCGGCTCCAACTGAGAGCGGTTAGCAGCTGGACACGAACGTCAGCCAAGGCCGCATAGTCACGTAAATTCCACAAGGAATGTTGCATCTGCACCTGGATCTGCAACACACACACACACACACACACACACACACACACACACACACACACACACACACACACACACACACACACACACACACACACACACACAGGCTCATTAGAGAGCTTGTTTGGCTAAAGTAGGGCTGAGTAATGCCGGGATTCATGTGAGGGTTCACAGCAGTCCAGGGCTGGGCAATCTTTTCCAGACTATTCTCTCGCTATTCTATTGTTTGCCTTTACCCATTTAATTCTTATGGCCACTTTAACGCTGATTATTTATAAAAAATCCCATTGGCTGTTTTTGTAGAGGGAATCAGTGCGGCGCTAACATCCGGGGCCTAGTAAAGTAAAACAAGTAATTACTTTTGGTGTTGAGTAATTAGTATAATATTGTAATACATTTTTACACTGAAAAAATATTAGTAACTGTTGAATAAAGGATGTGCACAAGCTTTTTAAGGACAGAAAACACTGTTTCCTAACTGTCGCCAGCGGCCCTCTTCATTCATTAAACATGAATTGTTTCTGTTTTGGTTTGAAGTGATGTTGGCAGCAGAATCAGATACAAATCATCAGCTTACAATATGCCTCACTGCATTATTGACTACATTTCACTTAACATCGGAGGGCAGCAGGGCGAAGAAATACTACCAATTAACTCTATTCATTGGCTATAGAGACTACAGAGATTGTCTTTTTAATTTCAGCTAGCTCGGCAGGGCTAACCACTCGCCGCTGCAGCCTGAGCCTTTGTGGACCGTGGCTCGTCCAAATCTCCTTTGACTTTGACATGTTATTAAATGTGAAGTAATCCATAACGTCCTCTACACATAAGTGCTAGGACGGTGTTTGGCTCTCCAAAATATGGGGGCTAGCCCTGATGGCTGACTGTTGTGGAGCTGATCTCTTGGCAGTGGGAGGAAAATGAAACTTCTCTCAGCCAAAGTCTCCCTGTTGATAGGTCAGAGGGTCATAAGACTAAACTAGGGTTGTCGATTATTCTTTCAAGCATCGGTTATGTGTTGGCTGTATCTACAAACTGGCCCTGTTTTCATAGCCACAAAGCTGAAAGGTTACAAAGGGAATTAATTGCATTGATCATTGCGAGTTGAATGTGGGGAATTCCCCCTTGTTATTAATTTTCATGTCTACAGCCATTGGATCACATTCGAGCACAGCAGCAATACAACCACAGACAGGCTTCCTGTGTAAAACCACAACAGTCCAATCAGCGACTGGGCTCTCTTAGGAATTAAAGGAAGAAGTCTAAATCGTTCAATTTGTTCCATGTTCTCCTGCAAACATGTTATTAGCTGCCTGACCTTGCTTGATGTAAGAGTGGAGATGGCTGAGATTCTGGTGCATGCTGCTGGGATGATGTAGTAGCAGCTGTTTCCACAGAGGGACCACGTGTCAGCTCGTAATATGAATCAACAGGACAAAATCAGCACTGGCTTCCAAAAAAACATTTGATAAATTCCCTATATTGCAATCCTAATCCAAGAGAAAATTGTTAAGGTAACACTCAGAATGCCCAAATGGTATCATCTATAAGTGCATCGGTACAACCGTGCTGCACTTGTTGCAGAAATATCAATCCAATTGACGTCTGTATGTAACGTTTAGCCAGAAGTGCACTACAAATGCGGAGCAGTGAGGAATACAAAGTTTAAATGTTTGCTTTCTTTCCCTAAAGCCCATCTTTCACAGTTTTAATGGTAAGTCCTGAGAAGATTGCATATTAATATGGTTATCTATAATGAAAAGGGTAGCCATGAAGACAGCATCTCTTGGCCGTCATTGTACATGAATAATTCAGAGAAAGCATGGGGGACAGCAGCTGGCCACTTTAACCTTTCATAGACAATCTAGATTTCAAGTGTTTCCATTTAAAATCCTTTGCAGGAGCTGGAGGCCAAACATTCCTGTGCATAGGCCTTTGCATGGTCTGCATTTCTTTCGATTTCCACTACGTCCACTTGGTTTATCTGAGGTAAAACAAATAAATAAAAAATACTGTGACACATGCCTACCTATGCAAAAAACAAACGAGGCATGACACAGTGCGACATATCGGGTCAGCAGGAAGCAGGGATCTTTACAATTAATTCTCCGGTTGAAGTTGAAGACTCAGTGGTTGACAAACACAATTAGCCTGGCGGTTTCCTCCCCACAGAAATAAGATTTAAGCAACAAAGAAACACAAAATAGCAAGAGCCGGCCTCCAGTTAAAGTCCAGTGAGATTCTTCTTGCCTCACAAATAAGGACTATTATGTCAGTGGTTGTTTTTGTTCTTGGAGTAATTGCTTGTTGTGTTGTTTTTTTCTCTCCCCAGTGCAGTATGAGCCCTGAATCCACTTTAATGTTCAGACTATAATGATAGGAAGCCTGCAGATTTGCGGGAAAGTAGGGCAACTCTTTTCTTCCACCAAAAGAAGAAGAAGAAGAAGAAAAAAATGACATTGCATGCCATTACAAATTCTGCATCCTACGAAATAGTCTGTAATGTAAATGGTCATTAGGCCTGAGGTTGAGCAATGGTTGGACTGGTAAATTACCTCAGCCACAACTTCTGCACATTCTGTATACTGGAAAATATGAACTGAGTGTTTCTAATGTATTTCTAATTTGTTGGACACACTTAAAGCTGCAATACTAACAATGATGCAACAGTGTGTATCATGTGAAAGGATTCTCTTCTTGTAATGAACCCAATTATCACCAAACTATGCAGCTCGCCTGAGCTCGACAGGGGGTTTGACCTTACTATGGAGGACCGGAAATGACTTAATTATAAATAAATAAATGCAGGAATAAATACAGGAATAAATAAATGCTTAAATAAATGTATAAATAAATAAATAAATACAGGAATAAATAAAGGAATATATAAATATAAGTTATACCTAAACAGGACATCATTAAATAAATCTCTTTCTACATTTCTGTATTTCAATATTTATTTATGCCTGTATTTATGTGTCCACACGTATTTCTTCATTTATTTATTTCTGTATTTATGTGTCCTTGTATGCAAATGAGCTGGGGCGGTCCGAACCTCTGTCTAAAGCATGATTGGTCACAGGAGTGTGATCGCTCCTGCTATGTTACGCTCTACTACTTCTGCCTTGCACATGTTGTTGAAGTTGACAAGCTTAGCTAACCGTTAGCAGAAGTCCGGATTTTCAATGCCCTGTATTTGTCCTCCTTTTTCCATACCTGCAAACTTGTCACCTTACGGCGAAATTCGCCGTTTTGAAATCAAAATATGTGAACTGGCCGGCCAGCGTTTCTGAGGTTGGAGTGGTCGTGATCTTCATAATAGAAGATCTTTGATGAGTCTCCAGCGGCCGTTTCTCAATACGCGTTCTTCTCTGTACTTGATGAGGAAACTCACAACTGAACGTTGACGTTCTCTGAATACTACTGTTGTTGAGTCACAACATGTACTTTTAGGATGTTTTCAGGCGAGAAGTTAGTTGTTTAAGCATCAAATCTGTGATCGGTTATTCAAGAATCAGCCGACTTAAAAAGATACGCCGACCAGTTGAGTTCCTGCTGAGGGACCGTGAGCTCCCACAGCACCGGGCCGTCAGCGCTCTGCTGCCCGATGAGAGCAGCCTGATCCCGGCAGGACTTTTAGAAATGATCCGCTGGCTCCGATTTCTCCGTAGCGGTTAAACATGAGATATAATTCTGTTTTGAGGGTCTAACCAGCAATCTTTATTAGTTTATTATTTATTCACAGTAACGTTACATCAGTTTGACGGAAAGGTTAAGATTCATAACTTAAGATTTTAATTTTACTTTTACTTTGAACTACAGCAGTGTTTTATTACTTTTTACCGAATTGATTGCAATTATATATACGTATATACAGTGTATATATATATATATATATATATATATATATATATATATATATATATATAACAATACATACAAAATACATATTAATTACAATTAATAATTACATATTAATAATATATTACATATACATATAAAAAATAAAAATACATATTAACTCACTGCACACTGGAGGTCATTTTCAGTCGATTTTCTCGATTTGACATAATTTTCTTAGATTCACCTTTTAAGGCACTTGCATATAAGATATATACCCATGTTTTACATCATAAATTGCAGAACAATCTCAGCTATCTATATAATGAGGCACCATTGTCGTAAGGCAAAAGTGTAAAGAAAAAAACTTTATAATATGACACTAAAGCTGAAAAATGGAATCTCGATTTTTGGAAATTCTTCATATCGCTTGAAAAAACCTAACTTTACTCAGGTGGTGACTCTGTTTAGGTGATGGCAATTGGTTTACCAAAGGTTTTAGGTTCACAAAAGCAGTGAAATATATGAATAAAATGTTAGATACATGTAAATAAATGTCTAAAACTAAAGTTTTTATTATCGTTTTTTGAGTAGAAATATGGTCTTTCACAGCTTTCACCAAAATGATAAAAATGGGACTGAGAAATGACTTCATAGTGCAGATAAAGCTTCAGGGAGTGTGTGCAAATGAAAAATGACCATCACAACAAATTTTTTTTTTTTTAAATAAAAATATGTATTATAAAAAAAAAAGAAAATATGTACAGAATATATATTCAGAAATATAAAACAGAACAAAGACTAGACCATTTACAATATACAAGTATATATGCTTCAATGGCATATCCTCATGCCATGGCATGCCAGTCATGGAAACAGTTTCTGTTCAGCTGCAGGCAGAGGGGAACGTTACACGCCTCGCACTTCCAAGCCGTGTCTTTGCTCACTTTCTTCATGCTGCAAAGCTCGCAAACCCTGCGACCCACCGTGGACTTAGTTGGAAGAACAGTTTGAAGAGTTCAATGGGTGTTGCTGTGGCACTGACATGTGGACCTGGTGTCCGGGCTGGAACTTGATGACGGGGGAGCAGTGTCCGGGTCTTCATCCGTCCTCCAGGACAGCGTAGGTGCAGGTGGTGCACACGCTGCTGTCTTTCTTGATCTGGCCTGAGGTGAAAGCAGTCGCCGGGCAGCACGCGCCCTGTTTGCTGGAGATGGTGTCTTTAGTCGTCGGTCAACGCGCTGCCTCTTTGCTGGTCGTGGTAGTCGCCGTCCAACACGCTGCCTCTTTGCTGGCCAGGCTGGTCGGGGCGGATGGTGCTCCTCTCTGTAAAATAAATCAATACTAGTCAGTTGAAAGAAAGATGACGTAACGATTGAGCAGACTGTGGTAGTAATTTTAGCATAGTGCTCCGCATTGGATGTATAAATATTAGTGGTAGTAACGTGAAGCAGAGTGTTGTACAAAGCAGACTGTGTGTAAACATTACTCAGATCATGACGTAGTAACGTGAACAGCAGTGTGCACCGCGTGGCTGGCTCTCCTACACAGTGTACACATTACTAGTTTGCACCATGCAGCCTTACAGACACGTAACAAAGTTTAGTAACAACACTTACCCATCTTCCTCAGAAGAACTAAAGCCTTCGAGCTCTGACGACGACGCGTCGTCGTCCTCCTCGCTGCTCTCCAGAATCATGCGCTTTGCTTCCTCAGTGTTGAATCTCTTTGTCGTCATGTTGATTGTAAACTGTAGTGTGTACATGCTGTACAAGTGGGTAGTCCTTTTGAGATTTTCCTGAGTGTACATTGGTTGTTTAGTTCACGAAATGGCGACGGACATATGACTCAACTAATCACAGAGAAGGATTTTTTTTTTTTTTTTTTTCCAGCGTCAGATGACACACTGCTGCCCTTTCGCTTGCCTGATGATGTTAAAATTATGCTGGGCTCTGCCTGGGCAGGCACCCGGAAGCAGGAAGCCGTCTCTTTCCGCCAGACGTAAAATTATATTTTTGCGATGTATTATCGGGGTGCTGTGAATATTTTAGAAACTTAGAGAAAAGTTTCAAGTGTCACCACGCGAAACCGCGGGCTCCGTGGACGAAGGGTTAATTAGTTGATAAAGCAGGGTATGCTCCAAGGAGATCAATTACAGTAAAAAGGGCTCACATCTCTCTTCACACTTAATAAAATCAAACTGCACCCCTCCTATGCAATTATTCACAGCCTCACAAAATACCGCATAGTGTCCTCCTTTTTGGTGTTATGGATATGGTCACCATAGCCTAGACAGCTTTTTGACTTCATCTACAGGGGCCATGTGAAGGGATCGATTGCTTCTGTCTTGCTCCCCTACTTGACCAATCCTGTTTAACAATGAGGTTCGGACCGCCCCAGCTCATTTGCATACAAGGACACAGAAATACAGAAATAAATAAATGAAGAAATACATGTGGACACATAAATACAGGCATAAATAAATGAAGAAATACGTGTGAACACATAAATACAGGCATAAATAAATGAAGAAATACAGAAATGTAGAAATAGATTTATTTAATGATGTCCTGTTTAGGTATAACTTATATTTATATATTCCTGTATTTATTTATACATTTATTTAAGCATTTATTTATTTATTCCCGTATTTATTCCTGCATTTATTTATTTATAATTAAGTCATTTCCGGTCCTCCATACTTTTCAGCTCATTGTTTTAATTGTATGGCCCACAACAACTCAAACGGTTTTGGTTCACTCCCATTGCTCCCATCAGCATTGTTTTTAGGGCTGTAACCATCACGGTATGGGGGTTCGTGCAGGATACATAGTCAGGTCCATAAATATTTGGACATTGACACATTTTTCATTATTTTGGCTCTGTACACCACAACAATGGAGTTGAACAAAATCAAGATGTGCTTTAAGTGCAGACTTTCAGCTTTAATTTGAGGGTATTTACATCCAAATCAGGTGAACGGTGTAGGAACTACAACAAATTCAAATGTGGCCACCCCATTTTTAAGAGACCAAAAGTAATTGGACAAATTAATATAATCATAAATCTAATTGTCACTTTTAATACTTTGTTGAAAATCCTTTGCAGTCAATGACAGCCTGAAGTCTGGATTCCATAGACTCTGCCAGGCCTCTACTGCAACCAGAATGATGGCAAGAGAAGAGTATGGAGAAGGAAAGGAACTGCTCATGATCCAAAGCATACCACCTCATCAGTGAAGCATGGTGGAGGTAGTGTTATGGCGTGGGCATGTATGGCTGCCAATGGAACTGGTTCCCTTGTATTTATTGATGATGTGACTGCTGACAAAAGCAGCAGGATGAATTCGGAAGTGTTTTGGGCAATATTATCTGCTCATATTCAGCCACATGCTTCAGAACTCATTGGACGGCGCTTCACAGTGCAGATGGACAATGACCCGAAGCATACTGCGAAAGCAACCAAGGAGTTTTTTAAGGCAAAGAAGTGGAATGTTCTGCAATGGCCAAGTCAATCACCTGACCTGAATCCAATTGAGCATGCATTTCACTTGCTGAAGACAAAACTGAAGGGAAAATGCCCCAAGAAGCAGCAGGAACTGAAGACTGTTGCAGTACAGGCCTGGCAGAGTCTATGGAATCCAGACTTCAGGCTGTCATTGACTGCAAAGGATTTTTAACAAAGTATTAAAAGTGACAATTAGATTTATGATTATATTAATTTGTCCAATTACTTTTGGTCCCTTTAAAAACGGGGTGGCCACATTTGAATTTGTTGTAGTTCCTACACCGTTCACCTGATTTGGATGTAAATACCCTCAAATTAAAGCTGAAAGTCTGCACTTAAAGCACATCTTGATTTTTTTCAACTCCATTGTTGTGGTGTACAGAGCCAAAATAATGAAAAATGTGTCAATGTCCAAATATTTATGGACCTGACTGTACTATGTTGAATGACGCACGTAATGCGGAAACAAAGTTCACAAGCGCACGATCCGCTGGCAAACGTTTAGCCATACAGCATTAGCAACGTTTGCTGAGACAAAGCTGGATGTCGTGCGAGTTGGTCGCGCCATGGCTCGTAAGCCCCCGGCCTCTGTGCACCGATGGTACTGTAACGGGGTCTTACAGTGCCGTTACACCCCGAAAAGTCCTGATGAACACCGCTTTACTCCACCTGCCCAGCACAGTTTGCCAGATAGTTAGCAATTACCTAGCGGACATCGCAGAGCTTTTAACTTTTAAAGAGCCAGATATTTTTAAGTCACGTGTGACCTCGGGTGACCCCCAGCAGGGTATAACTTCCCGCGTCATCCCGAGCTCGGTTCTCTTCTCGCTGCGCAGGCTAACTAGTGTGTTAGCATCAGCTGGAGCTGAACTTGTATAGAGAGCTCGTCGCTTGTAGCCTTGTGATCACCGGTCGGAGCCGCGGGTCCCTCGCCCTCCAAAGGCTGCTACAACCTCCTAGGAGAAAACGGGACGCTTTCCACGTTCGGGCCATCGAGCCGGGCGGCGTTCCTACCTTCGGTCATCACCAGGGTTGCAGTCTTCACACCGTGAAGCATCACCGTGTGAGATCGTTGACATTGTTTCCTACAGGAGCAGCATATCCCGCGTTAGCGGTGTGCTCCGGAGAGAGCGCCGGCTAATTAGGAGAGCGCGTCCGCTCGGTGATGCTAGATGCTACACCGTCGCGGCCGGCTTTCAGGTAAGTCCACAGTAACACAGAGCTCCCGCTGTAGTGACTGTTAGGACACCAGGGATCACAGTTGCCGTACTGGTGAGGAGGGTGCTCTCGCTCCCCCCCACTAGGTCGGGCTGTGCCGTCCTCTCGCCACAGGACCGGCCTCCACAGTAGCACAGTGCTCCCGCTGTAGCTGACTGCTAGGACGCCAAGAGTCACAGTTGCTGTACTGGTGAAGAGAGTGTTCTCGCTCCCCCTAACTAAGTCAGGCTGTGCCTGTCCTGTCGCCACGGGACCAGCCTCCACAGTGGCACAGTGCTCCCGCTGTAGCTGACTGCTAGGACGCCAAGAGCCACAGCGACTGTACTAGTGAAGAGTGTCCTCGCTCCCCCCCACTAGACAGCCTGGGCCTGTCCCGTCGCCACAGGACCGGCCTCCACAGTAGCACAGTGCTCAGGCGCTGTAGCTGACTGCTAGGACGCCAGGAATCACAGTTGCCGTACTGGTGAAGAGAGTGTTCTCGCTCCCCCTAACTAAGTCGGGCTGTGCCGTCCTCTCGCCACAGGACCGGCCTCCACAGTAGCACAGCGCTCCCGCTGTAGCTCACTGCTAGGACGCCAGGAGCCACAGCTACTGTACTGGTGAAGAGAGTGCCCTCGCTCCCCCTAACTAAGTCAGGCTGTGCCTGTCCTGTCGCAGAGGGACCAGCCTCCACAGTAGCACATCGCTAGCCCGCTGTAGCTGACTGCTAGGACGACAGGAGCCACAGCTACTCTACTGGAGAGGAGGGCGCCCTCGCTCCCCCCCACTAGACAGACTGTGCCCGTCCTGTTGCCACAGGACCGACCTCCACAGAGGCAATAATTGCAGGAGCGCTCAGTGGTAAGCGCTGGTTATGTTTAACCCTGCCGGCTGCAGGACCTGTATGGCTCCTCTTCAGCCTGAAGACGGCCATGACCTCTGCCCCTCCTGTCTCGGCCTCGAGCACCTGAGGGAGGGTCTCTCGGAGAACCCGTGTATGAACTGCGGCATTATGCCTTATGCAGTAAGGGCCGCTAGATTGGCCATGGTAGAGCACCTGAGGGGCGGGGCGGACCTCCCCCCATCAGGGCAGCCGGAGCCAGCCCAACCTACCCGGGTCAGATGCAGGCCGTCGGGAGCCTTAGGGGCTCCCCCCAAAATGGCTAAATCTGGCAGGTTAGCTTCGAAGGTGGATCTGTTAGCCGCCGAGCTAGCTCAGTTGAAGTCGCTTCTCCTGGCCCTCCACCCTAGTGCGGGGGAGACTGGGGCATCAGATCCATCTGCGGCTTAGCCGGTCCCGGAGGAGGACATGATGTCACTGGCGGCGTCCGCCAATTTCTTTACCGAGTACGGTGACGAGCGGCCCTCCCATGCTTCCGGGCCTAGTTTCCGTGCCTTAGGCCATACTCCGTCGGAGGGAGCAGTCGACGGCTCTATGGGGTCCGTCATCCGCATGGCACTTACACGCCTGCAGTTGGAGATACAGCAGCCGGAACCCCCACCTGCTACTGCCTTCTTCCGGCACGTTCCCACCTCTGCTACCTTCTCTGTCCCTCCCTCTGAGGAGTATCTGAGGGAGTTGCATGTGTGCTGGAGAGACACCAGTACACTCTCCCGTCTTCCAGCGGATGGCCGAACCCTGGCGTTCATGCAGGACGCGGCAAAATGGGGCCTTGAGCGCATGCCACCCATTGAGCCGGCTATTGCGTCTCTCATAGTTTCCCCCGAGGAGAATCTGAGGCCGAGTGCCAGGTGCCCTCGACCCCAATGTCGGGTCACAAATGACCTGCTTTCCCAGGCTTACAATACGGCGGCACGCATGGGTCGTATTGGTAACTCACTCTCCCATCTCATGCTTGGTCTCTCAGTGTCTCTGCAGCAGGCTACGTTCGACGCTTCCGCCACCAGCCTCAGTGATGCGTCACTGCAGGCGTTTTCACTCATGTCAAGGGAACTTGGGCGCCTGATGTCCACCCTAGTTCAGACCAGTCGCCAGGTCTGGCTGGCGCAGTCACCCCTGTCGGAGACACGTAGGAGGACCCTCCGTGCTGTCCCAGTTTAACCCGGGGAGCTGTTCGGCTCAGCTGCTCTACAGGCGCTTCAGCGGACTGTGCAGGCCGTTCAGACCAGGCAGCAGTTCTCTGGCCTTCGCAGGGACATAACCACACCCCGCAGAACCAGGGCGGCCTCCCGTGGTCATTTTCGGCGCCCAGCTCGCCCCAGTAGCCACCAACGGCCTCAGCACCCCGTGGAGAGGCCGATCCGCTCCCAACGCGACCATTCCCGCGTTCCCCCCAGGCAACCCCCGAGCCGGGGGACTAGCGGTCGCCCCCCCCCCCCAGAGCCTCAAGGGGCAGGGGAGGCAGGCCCTGAGATCCCCTGGCTGGCTGTCGGTCATTTCTCCCAGCAGCAGGTCAGCTACTGAGCAGTTCACGCCCCAGACCCCTGGGTGGTTTCCACCCTAACCCAGGGGTACAGGCTTCAATTCCGACGCCGGCCCCCAACCTTCAGCCGGGTCAAGATGACTACCATCACCGACCCGGCGAAGTCCCTAGCCCTGAGCCAGGAGTTAGCCGTGCTCCTGACCAAGGGCGCAATCGAGGTGGTGGACCCCCAGCTACAACCCGGGGGTTCTACTCAACCTACTTCCTCGTAATGAAGAAGAACGGCGGACTGCGCCCAGTCCTAGATCTGAGGGGACTAAACAAGTTCCTGAAGGTCTTACCATTTCACATGCTGAGCACAGCAGGTGTCCTTCGTGCCGTCTCCAAGGGAGACTGGTTCACGTCTGTCGACTTGAGGGATGCTTATTTTCATGTCCCCATTGTGCCTCATCACAGACAGTACCTTTGTTTTGCCTTTCAAGGCCGCTGTTTTCAGTTCAGGGTGCTTCCATTCGGACTCTCCCTCTCCCCACGAGTGTTTATGAGGTGTGTCACCGCTGCCCTTCTTCCCCTGCAATCGCAGGGCATGAAGATATTGCCATACCTGGACGATTGGCTGATCTGCGCGCCATCCCGGGTTAAGGCTGCACAGGACACCGCTCGCCTTCTCTCTCATGTGGCCCTGTGGGGCCTCAGGGTAAATATGGAGAAGAGCTCTCAGAGCATAACCTTTATCGGTCTAGCTCTGGATGCGGCCACTATGAGGGCCTGTCCGTCGCCCCAGCGTGTGGACGATATCCTCCGCAGCCTTCCCCTCTGCCGAGGGGGCAGGCGGTTGCCCTACATCCTTTTTCTTTGCCTATTGGGCAAATTGACAGCAGCCTCAGCTGTCGTTCCCTTGGGCCTGCTGTCGCTGCGCCCCTTGCAGAGATGGCTGAACAGCTTTCGCTTGGACGCCAGGCACCACAGGAACAGAACAATAGAGGTGTCACAACAGTGCCTTCTTGCTCTATCCCTGTGGAGGAAGAGAGCATACCTGTCTCAGGGGGTGTTCCGATGGGGGTGGTCCCATCCCGTCGGGAGGTCGTCACGACAGACGCCTGCCTCTCAGGGTGGGGCGCAGTGTGGCAGAGGTCCGCTCAGGACCACATGGAGCATATCAATGTTCTGGAGCTGCAGGCAGTGCACCTAGCGCTCAAACATTTCCTGCCACACTTGAGAGGAAGACATGTACTTGTTCGGTCGGACAACACCTCGACCGTGTTCCACATAAACCATCAGGGGGGCACCAGGTCAGCAGGACTGCTACGGGTGTCCCGAGCCTTTCTGACCTGGGCAGCCCCTCGCTTGACCAGCCTTCGGGCGATGTATCTACCAGGAGAACGGAACCAGGTCGCGGATTCCCTCTCCCGTCACAAGCCCCCACCCGGGGAGTGGCGGCTTCATCCAGAGGTCGTGCACAGCATCTGGGGCCTTTTTGGCAGAGCAGAGGTGGATCTCTTTGCCTCAGAGATATCAACCCACTGCCCCCACTGGTTCTCCTTGATTGAGAGGACCGGTCCTCTGGGTCAAGATGCCCTGGCTCACACATGGCCAGAGGGCCTCCTTTATGCTTTCCCCCCATTTCCCCTGATCTTGCCAACGCTCCTCAGGGTTCTTCAGCAGGGTCACAGGCTGGTGCTGGTGGCCCTGAGAAACCAAGTCCTGGCGGGCCCTTATGGCCCGCCAGGACTTGGTTTCCTCTTCTGCACAGACTCCGCTGCGGGACGCCATGGTGCCTCCCCGACAGGAGGGATCTCCTATCGCAGCTAGGGGGTCGGATCTGGCATCCCAACCCCAGCCGCCTGCAACTATGGGCCTGGCCGTTGCAGGGCCCGACCAGCTGCTGAGCGGCTGCACAGAACCAGTCAGGAGGACTATTCTGAATGCCAGAGCGCCATCTACCCGTCTACAGTACGAGTGTAGATGGAGACTATTTTCTGACTGGTGTGGGGTTCACAACAAGGACCCAGTACAGTGCTCAGTGCAGACGGTGCTCGAGTTCCTGCAGTCCCTCCTAGATAAGGGACGGTCTCCCTCTACCCTAAGGGTCTACGTAGCTGCAATCTCATGCCAGCATGCTAAGGTCGGCAACGACACTGTAGGGGGCCACAAGCTTGTGTCCCTCTTCTTAAAAGGGGCTCAGCGACTGCGACCTCCCCGAGGGCTCCTCCATGGGACTTGTCCGTGGTACTGGACACCCTATGTTCACCTCCCTTTGAGCCCTTGACAGAGGCGGAGCTGCGATGGCTGTCGGCAAAGACAGTCTTTCTCCTTGCCATCACTTAGGCAAAACGAGTAGGCGAGCTACACGCCCTTTCACACTGTCACACTGTGGCCTAATACAGCATTTCTTCCGAAGGTGCTGACACGCTCGTACCTCAACCAGCCCATCCGGCTCGCACAATTTGACCCTCCAGTGGGGGAGGAGAGGTCAGGGCTGCTGTGCCCGGTGCGGGCCCACAGAACCTATGTCGAGGCCACCGCAGGCATACGGCGGTCGGAGCAGCTTTTCGTCTGCTATTGTGGACCTAGGAAGGGCCGTGCCCTTTCTAAACAGCGCCTGACCATGTCTAAGTGAATGATGATGTTACTCTGTGTCTGCTGAACGGGTTTGCAAACACATGCGACGTCTCAGCTTCAAAGAAGAGATTTTATGTTTTTGATACTCTCAATGTTTTTTTGCTGCTTCCATGTGGCCCAAATTATCATTTGATACTGCTTTAATTACTTTTGCCTCTTTTTTCTAATCTTCAATTCATAGTTCATTTTGTTTAATTAAAATATCAATGTCCTTTTAAGGATACTTGCTATGACAATTACTAGTTGCATTCATGGAATACAGGAAAAATATATTTGAACATCGTACCACAGCAGGCTGGCAAGATTAGTCTATTATTTTAAATCATTCACCAAATAGTTTGATTGCTTGCTAAATTGCAATTCAACAAACGGAGAGACTTTAATGCATCTCGAGTTGCCGAAGCTTTAATGTCTCTTTTTGATTGAGGTTGCTTGTGCAAGAGCTGATGGTTACACCGGCTGTGGGCCAACTCTTCTCTTTTTACCTTCCCGAGTTATGTTGCAGGCCACCTGCCAGGCCCAAGGCTGTGGTTGCGGATGTATTTTTACATAACCTTGATAATATTCATAAAACCACTTATCCCCAGAGACCTATTAACACTTCTAAAGAGGTATGAGCAATGCTCCGTGCATCCCTGGGGCTGTTGTGTTGTT
This sequence comes from Myoxocephalus aenaeus, assembly GCA_038501785.1. Classification (NCBI taxonomy): domain Eukaryota; kingdom Metazoa; phylum Chordata; class Actinopteri; order Perciformes; family Cottidae; genus Myoxocephalus; species Myoxocephalus aenaeus. Next base: position 726,016 of record JBAMJR010000097.1, read on the forward strand.
TCAAAAAAGCTTCTTTTTTTTTTTTTAAACATTAGCAATACATGCTTTTGATTTGAGGAAGGACTTCTTTGAGACTGACCATTTTTTATTAAGGCTCAACAATCACACAGGAAGGAAGACAGCAATTTCTCCACTGAACGCAGACCCAATAAACCCAAATGCAGCGCAGCCACGAGACGCACAGTGGGGTGAGGCCCCCGTTTTCTTGACAGAAAAATGCATTGCTTTTATTTTATGCTCATATCGCTCTCTATTGCTGTACAATTAAACGGCTGGATGCTGCGAGGCCAGCCATGTTTCTCCACGGGGGAGCGGGGGTATTGAAACTCATTCTGGACATGTAGGAAAAGCAGTCAAAATAGGGGGTGGCAGGTTCAGGGACAACAAAAAAAGAAATTGCCATATCTCATCACAAAATAACTTCCTCCAATGCTGCATGGCAGCAATGACCACCACTATAACTTTACCCCATGGAATAATGTTGTAATGCAGACATCCTCTCAATGTGTAGCCCAATAATGGAGAGTAATGTGTTCTTTCTCACAGCTATCCTTGAGTAATTACCTGCAGTCTAAATAATAATAGTTTTGCTTGGAAATACAGTTTTAGGTCATTCACTTTTGCACATTTTGTGGACCCAAGAGGATGAAGCCAACCATGGCGGCACAAGAGGATCGATGCCGGACATTGACACCAAAATGAAAGCGCTCATTTTATTAATTGCTAAATAAATGTATGATTTAAATCTGAGGCCTGGGATACAATTTTTCCTTGATTCATATATATTGAAACAATTAAACACATTAACAACAAAACCAGACCCTCCCATGACATTTTCTTTATTAATTCAACAGTTGTACAACATGGTATTGTTCTCAACACATAAATGAAGTTCAAGAAAGCTTTTTCATTAACATTTGTCAAAAATTAAATGACAATGTGTTCATAATAGTTCCATACAAAATGTTACCTAATAATAAGAAATGCCCCCTGGGATATTTATCAAACTATACTGACTGATCCAATACTGTGTGTAAAATGTAATATAATATTATAGTTTTGCAAATTAAGGGTCCTCAATTCCAAATTGAGAGCATGTCTATGATCGGGGGACTCAACATGGCACCAGCTGAGCTGGCGAGAGGGAGAGTGACTTCATTATCTGCTCTCGACAACATTACTTCACTATATCTTGACAAACCAATACTTTTCAAACAGTAAGAGTTATGCAAATCTGAGACCAGATTAAACAAAACAAAATATAGTTTTCTTCCCAATTCGTCTTAATGAGGCTAAAAGGAACATTAAATCACAAGTCCGGATCCATAGTTTCTTGGGCTACAAACATTCAAAGATTCCTTACTGTCTCCTTGAAGGGCCTCTTGTCTGCCTGCAGTCCCACCTGCAGCTGACTGGACCGTTTGTAGTGGTGGAAGACGGTTTTTCGTAAATCACCTTGGAAATCCAACCTTGACAGATTAGAGAGACACAGTGGATGGTTGGAGGGCTTAAGGGGGTGTACAGAAAGTAACTTTCCATGATGTGATGCACTTTCACTCGACCAAACTTTGATGTACGTTATGTGCTTGTACAATTTAATACATGCAAATATACAAACAACCATAGCCTAAAAAATGCCCAGAGAAAATGTTTACACTAACTCTAACAGACAGACTGCTGCTTTTCAATTATCTCCTGAGTGCAGCCAGTGCTCGTGAAAAGCTGAGTATGGTACTTAGTCGTGCCAATGACCAGGTCTTGCATGTTGTCGGGACTATAAAATGTGGTAGGTAGATTCTGGCATCCTTGTGATAACACAAAGAAAATGAATTTGCATTGCTGGCCAACACGGACATCATCAGCTCTCAGCTTTTACTTAGAATTCATTTCACTTACAAGTGCAAGTTATGTAGGAATCTCCCAACAGTCTCAAAGGAGGTGTCAGCACACAGCTTGACATATTGTTAACATGGATCCTAAAAAATGAACCCACAGAAGGTTTTTCTTTGAACTGAAAAAATTACTGCAGATGTTTTGAAGAATTTCTCTTGAATGTTCTTTTCATAGACAGAACTTAGACGTCTATATTTATACTAGTTTGAGCACAACCAAAGATGATATTTAATAGTACAGCTGACCTAGAAAATATTTTTTCCACCAAATTACTCAGACTAAAAGAGGCTATATTAAACCTTACATTACTTATGTTGCTTCCTAATATGCCTTGCGTTTGCTGGCACCGGTAAATATAGGACCTCATTTTACATCAGACATGCTCATGGCTAACGTTAGCCAACCGCAAGCTCGCATTACTCTTAGCAGCAAATACGACGAAATTGGAGTAGCTAATTTACGACCATTTGCAACATTAGACAAGATAATGGCATTGGTTCACATGTTTGCTGTAAAAAAAAAAAAAACTACTGGTCAACCTAAAAAATCTACCTAAAAAAAGGGCTTCTATCCCTTTTTTTCTCTCTTTTTCTATATATTTTTTTATAACTGAGCATATTAGCCTATTGTTTGCTTGCAACTTATTACAGATATTACAATCACCCTGGCATTTTCCTTTCGGTAGTTTTTTTCCACAGGATATGTGTGCCATGAGGAGAACACTGGGCACTCGGAGCAGTCGAATACAGAATGTTTTTTCGGGGGCTCGACTCTCCCTCCTCTGCCATTTATACTACTTTGAGATGTTTTCCTCATTATGTATACAATATTTAGTTTCCTTCATAGTGTAAAACCGAACAAATGGCATGCATCACGGTGAAGAAGTGCTTTATTTAAAGAATATGTCCCACACCCCTCCCTTAATTTAAAATATTCTGGCACAAATGTTAGCAATGGGCACATTGAAACAATGTTGATTTAAACGTTAATATTTCCATGTTTAAAACATGACCTTTCTTTTCAAGTCAAATTTTCAACCTCACCCATATAGCAATAAGCTTTCTGAACGCAACTTAATGTTGAATTTAAAAACTTTGCTATCGGTGCTGACTTTGGTGTCCATTGAAACAGCTTCACTTCTACTAGATGCATCGGATGCAGGTGCGGCACAGACACTTCATGTTTGCCAGATTAAAAAAAATAAAAATTCAGAGCGCCAACACAACGTTTACATTTGTGGTTTTTAGTGACTTCTTTTGGACTGATGTTCAGTCTTTTGTTTTTTGACCAAATACTTGACCAAAACATCATTATCAACCTCATTTGTGCTTTAGTGCCAATTAGCATGCTAATGTGCAAAGCTAAACATGTTGACCATGGTAAACATTGTACCTCCTTTAAAAATCCAGCATGGTAGCATTGTCATTGCAAGCAACATTAGCCGGCTGACGTTAGTATTTCCCTTAAAGTGCTGCTTTAAAGTACAGCCTCACAGAGCCGCTAGCATAGCTACACACATTCGTCTTCTCAGATTTCTACTGTGACTGGTTGTTGTTACAACGCGAGAGGATGTCCTGTTTGTTGTCGACGGCGTCTTCCTCCTCTGTAGGTGATTAGGATTCACTGAACTTGCTCGTCAGGAGGCCCTCTCGACATTGAAATGGCTGATATCATTTTCCTCTTCCAATGCACCCTGGATAATTTACCTCCCTGATTCATTTACATGCTTCCAAATAATTACGGTGCCTCACTGAAGTATCAGTATTCATGGGTGAGTGTTTGAACGATGTGAAGAGCAACACTGTGGCTTGAGTTGCTGTTTTCCGGGTCCTCGGTAGACGCGCGTGTTTCGTCAGAGTAATCCACTCGGACGGCCTGCTAGTTTTCTATTTCCTGCCACCTCACCGACTCCACTTGAGGCTTCACTAACACATTTTGTTCTGGGTTAACAAAAAAATGGAACAAAGGGGAATAATTTCTTCAGAAATGTAGTAATTACTGGTCAGGCGCTGACGGGGTTCTGCATGCGACATGTTGCACTTCAGCAGTGACGTGCCACTCATTTTGCAAACGTAGGCAGTTTTCCGCTTGTCACTGTTCCACCCCGAGGCTGCTTTAATGCTCTGGTAAAATGTTCAGCCGTTTTTTAACTCTGGGGAAGGCAGGTGACTTGGTTCTTTTGGGACGAACACACCTGCCTGTGTATAATGCTACAGGGTGGTTTGCCGTCAGTGGTTTGCCGTCATTTGGACGAGTTTGGGGATTTTGTGCTGACGGATAATCTTTAGTTGCAGGAGTGATTCACTGTTCGATGCCGCTACAGCTTCACTCATTTGATCCCTAAGCTTGTAACTCATTAAATAATGTTATAATGCATCTGTTCTTCATTAAGTGCGGCGTGATTTGAATTTTAATGTGTCACACGTCCTGATATCAAAGCTTCTGGCAACATGTTATGCTTTTTGATGCACTGCCATCAGTCTCAGAGAGGGTTTCATTCAACTTTAAAGTTGAGGCACCATTTTTAGAGGCATCTGAAACACAATATGTTGTGCTGTGAAGCCACCATTTTGACTTTGATATAAGTAGTAATACAAATTTCTTAAGATTAAAAGATTGCTCAAGTATAAATATGTTGTAATACACTTTTTATTAAAAAGGTATACAAGTTCTAAACTAACCACATAAAAGAGATGTGCAGTCTGCTTCAAAGCTGTCTTCTAGCATCATATACAGTATGCTCGATGTGTACAGTCTGCCAACGCTGCCAGAATTCTAAAGATCCAACAAGTTTGATCTTATAACTCCTGCCCCTAAGGTCTACTGGATATGTAACTGGTTCTTAGAATAAAAACATATATAAATTTTATTACATGTAAATAATCCAGCACCTCTTAAAATATTTGATATACATCTGTACAGTTATGGTCCAGGCTATCTCGCCACCTTCCAACACTTGTATTTAATGTAATTGATTTGCCCGAAAACAAGAGACCATTTTGTATTCCTCAAAACACTCTGGAGGAGACACGGTAAAATATTTTTGAATTAGCAGAACACATTTGACAAAGGAGTTGAAGTTCAGTGAGAAATAATGATATTTTTGCAACAATATTTAAACGGTATTGGTCATTTGTAATCATGGCAAAAACATGTATATGACGATATATATCACTATGTGACAACTGAGTTAGTGCATCAAGCAAATCAATGATTGGATGTGACAACATTTTCTAGAATTAAACAAAAATAACAATGGAATAATTGTTTTTGTCCAAAGAAGTACGACTAAAATGCAGTGCTCTGCTCAGGGGCGTCGTTAGGCCTGTTTTAGGGGGGCTGAAGCCCCCCCAAAATGTTCTTCAGCCCCCCCAAATAATTTGGCTTGAAAAAAAAAAAAAATCTTTTTTTTATTTTTATTTTTTATTTTGGTGATGTCATTAAATGAAACTATTGTTTCTCACATGTTATTTATAACTCTAACATTCTACATATGTGAGTACGTTTTGGTTTGTATGTTTTCTCCCCCTTCAAATTACAATCCAATAGCCTATCATCATACTTAACTTTGGGGCACTAGGACCTTGGGAGGCTGCTGCGCTGGCTTTCTCACTCTGCCAAGTAACGTCTCTCATCAACCACACCAGGATTAAAAAGTAAACTCAAAGTTTAGCTCAAAGTAAACTACACCAAGGAGTTCAGCTCACAGTAAACTACACCAAGGAGTTTAGCTCACAGTAAACTACATCAAGGAGTTTAGCTCACAGTAAATGATGCACGGAGGGAATGTAAGTACAGGTAGTTACAGAATTCAATTCAATTCATTTTATATAGCCCAACATCACAAATGCAAGTTTGCCTTGATTATAGTTAATGCGTTGGGTGCCTTCCATTTCAGCCCATCATACAATATTTATTATTTGATAATCAAGATGTACTTGAAATGTGTTTTTATTTTATTTGTGTCATTCATGTTTTTTCTCTCTATTGAATGGTATATTAGACACTGAACTAGTTCATCTTTATCTCAGTGATAGTGTCCAAATGAGCGTAAAATATCACTGGTTTGTAAAAACTACACGGACAACAAAATAGATGTAAATATTGATAACAAATCGTATTCCCTTCTGCTCAAAATAAAACAAGTAAACAACTCAAAAGTTGACCCTGTCAGGTCCGTTCTCCATCCATTGGATTTGGGAGTGACGTGGATATGAAAGCTAGTTCATCCGTCTTTCCTTTACAAGCAGGAAAATGATTTCTCTCTCGTTATTTGAGAAAAGTTCATATTTGTGTTCACTACGACCCTGACATTCTGTCTCTTCTGTTATCATATACTAATGAATGCAAGCAAAACTACAGAGCAAAATCACACTCTTTCTGATTGAACCAATCTATGAACTGTCGGAAACAATGGACATGTAGGCCCAATCCCAATCTCCACCCTAAACCCTCAAGCCCTGAACCCTCAGGCACTCACTGACGTCAGCTGCTAAATGGCTGAGTGTGAGAGGCTGTGAGGCCTTGAACTGGTGTGAATATGAATGGGACAGCACTTTGCTGCAACATCACATGACCACGTACAAAAATATTGTGTACAATTGTGTATTTATTTTATACTTTTTATTCACTGATTTGAACGTCAACCTCACGACATAAGTCATTTTAAATGATCTATTTACTCGTTTTGTCAAAACGAAATGTTTGATGAATGTAAAAAAAATATTTATATATGTTCTGCTTGCTTTCCTCTGATTTCATGTCTTTTTATGTTCCATCTTTAATCCGTAATGTTATAGTGTATTTTATCGGGCTGAACGCCCACGTGTCTCTTTGTTTACCCCTTCTTTTTTTTTTACGTCTTCATGCTTCCATTGGGAACTGCGTGTTTAGCGTCACATTGCTATGAACTGTGGGTAATTCCCTTAGGCTTACGGAAAGGGATCATAAAGGGCTCAAAATGTCTGCCAGAGAGCCTCGAGCGCTCTACGATGTGACAATGGGACACCCCTAAACCCTCAAGGACTTCGCGGGAGCGCGCCTCAAAGTCCATGAGTCCGTAAGGGTGGAGATTGGGACTGGCCCGTAATGTAATGTAATATCCGCGGCCCCAAATGGACCCCAAAAAGAAGCCCACATGCCAGTTCTCTAGGGGCTAAGCCCCCCCTTTCTTTGAATCCTAGAAACGTCCCTGGCTCTGCTTCTTCAAACCAAGACAGAACTCTTCATGTGGTCATGTGCAGACGATGACATGCTGTACATCGGTTTGCGTTCGGTTTCATCTTCAGATGATATCAAGATATAAAGAACTTGTGTCTTTACAGGATTTAGAAAAAGTTGTCCATGTGTTAATCTTCAGTAAGTTCATTAGACGACTGTGACCCTGTCTTTACAGGTCTCAGATCAGACCGCTGCCTCATTCAGAACATCTGCTGTTAGAGACTCACTGAGACCAGGGAAGTGGATCTCATCAATGCAATGCTCAGATCTTAACGCTGGCTTCCTGTTCTTCAAATAATGTACTCTTACATTCTAGTGACGGTAAACAAATCCCTGAACAGGTTAAGGCTAAGAAACGTTTCTGATTTAAAAACTATACATGGAGAAATATCATTCAGTTTTCATGCACCACAGATCTGGAACAAACTCCCAGAAAACATCTACACTAACTCTTACTTCTTCAGGGCTTAAGACTTTTCTCAGACAACAATGCACCATTATTTTATTTCTATTATATGCATGCTTTAAGCTATTGTCAAAAAGAAAACTTTCGCACAAAAGAGTTGAGTGTGAGACACTGTTTACAAGAACATAGTGGCCTATCAAATGTGATATGAGCAGTAGACTGCTAATGAAGGGAATGAAGTGTTGGCCATTACAGTGATGGTTTAATGATGTAAAGTGCATTCTAAAGTCTCGCCTGGTACCATCAGGAAGTACCCATAAACATGCTGCATGAACACATTTGTTCTTGCTATAAGCCAGGCACATTTAGGCTGCAATTTGAGCTTGTTCTAATGCTCATTTACTGCCGATGAAAAGCCTGAATGCACCTGTCTGTTTGCCACAGTCAGAAGCTCAAACTGCAGGCCTGCTGGTTTAAAAAAAAAAATCCATTAACGTCTCACAGAGACAAACTGCTGCCAAAATTAATGCGAGCCATCAATTTACAAAAACAGTGTATTTTTCCCAACCCTCCCTTTTTTGATGTAAAGAAACAATGGGCCTCATTCACAAACGCACAAATCTATGTTGAAACTATGAGTATAAACGTTTTATGCGCAAATCTGGCAATATATTTGTTAGGTGAATTAGTTGTTATTCTGCAAACAAATTTGGAAACTGCCCCGGACCATGCACACGCACAAATTATGAAGGCCCGATCCGTTCTCTTTGTGTATACACACTTAAAGGAGGAGCCGCATTTAACATTCTGCACATTAATATAGTACTAATGAAGTCACTCTCCCTTTGTGTGTGTTGTCTCGGGCTGCAATTTAAAAAAATATGATTTGATGTTATTGTGGTTGTGCAAATGTAATTTACGGTGCGGTCAGATTGCTGCTATTAGATACAATTCTTTTGAGAAATTATTACCGTTATCTGTTTTCAACACACGCTGAAGAAACCTTTGTCCATATTGGACAACCCGGACCACCCTCTCCACCACCTACTGCAGGGTCAGAGGAGCTCTTTCTCCAAGAGATTCCTCACGCTCCGCTGCAACAAGGACAGATACAGGAGAACATTCCTGCCTACGGCATTAAGACTTTATAATAAGTCACCGCTTGCCAGATCCTCTGATTAATCACTGTACATGTTTATTTACACTTCACATATTACATACATAACTTGCATTTTTGCACTCTCCTATGTCTGTTGTTTGTGTTTGTTATTGTTTGTTTATTTACACCTCACACACTTACTTAATATACACATACATACTTACACTTTGCACTTCTACTGTTTAAGTTTAATTTAATTCCTAAATGTTCTCTTTTATTTCATCCCAGTTAATTGTATTTTAATTTAATTTAAATTGTTTTATTATTATTGTCTATATCTTTCATCCCTGCTGTTTTTATATCTTATTTTCTGTCTGTAAATTGCTGCTACGCGACACCAAATTTCCCCTTGGGGATTACTAAAGTATATATTCATTCATTCATTCATTCATTCATTCATGTTGACTGTTGGACTTTACAATGTCCTGGAGTTAATCTAAATGTCTGGTTCACAAGTATTGGACATACTGTACCTATTACACTTCATCCGGGGAGAGGGATCCTCCTCTGTTGCTCTCCCTCAGGTTTCTTCCCTTTTTTCCCTGTGAAAGGGTTTTTACTATCTTTTTAGAGGAGTTTTTCCTGATCCGATGTGAGGTCCCGGGACAGGGATGTTATGTGTACAGATTGTAAAGCCCTCCGAGGCAAACTTGTATTTGTGATGTTGGGCTATATAAAATAAATTGAATTGAATTACACTTTTTGGCCTCTTATGTCTCCATAATTGGTAGCCAGAGAACAATAAAAAAATAAAATGGTACTAAATTCCAAATACCTCAACATAAATTGGATCTTGAACGTGTTTTGGCACAACAATACACAAGGCCAGAAAGCTAGCGGCAGCAGAAAGCAGCAAAGTGTGCAGGGTGTGTGTGAGAAGCAGAAGATCAGAACCGTTAATGATGGATTTTAAGTGATTGTTTTTCATCACAAGATGGTGAGATAAGATAATATCTCCTATGTTGGAGATGATGTATCGTATGGTCTTGCAGAGATAGACTTGATTGTTTTTAACAAACATTCCCAGCAACACAAATAAATAAAGAATAACCCCTTTGCTTTATAGGGCTTCCGGATGAATCATAAAGAAAAGGGTGAGACACATAATACAATTGAACACATAATACAATGTGTTAAATTGTATGCATAGCTGTGGGAAATATGTCTGGCTTTCACTGCTGTGATGTCTGCGTCATTGCAAAATGCACAACAACTTCTGATAATTAGGCATGGAGAAAGTGCTAAGGTTTGTAACGTTTTTTTGGAAAGTGATGCTATAACCTCGGACGAGACAAGCCCGCAGTGAGAGGTGGTGTGTGTGTGTGTGTGTGTGTGTGTGTGTGTGTGTGTGGTGTACCCGGTCAAGACATTGAGGCAATAATGGTTGAAGGTGCAGATTTTACCCTTAAAGCAATTCCCAGTGTCAAAGTCTGTCATTTTGATGTCTCCATACTGCCACATTACAAAACTACTGATTTAATCTGGGTCACGAAACAAATTCTTTGATCATGTAAATGGTGCAAGTGTTTCATACAGACCACATCCGCCGTGATCAAAAGGAGCAGGAAGCTCATCGGCATTGTTCATGTATTCCACGCAGGCTCCATCACCCCCTTCGCCCTCAGCTAATGAGCCAAAGTATGAGAAGCGCTGGCTGGATGCCGTCTCCCTGCCCTTGTTGATGGCCAGAGTCTCCAGATACAAAGCTGGCACAGATCAATTAAGGTAAGGGTAATCCAGCATGATATAATTCACCTCCAAGGTTCACAGTTCACTGAGCACAGTTGTTGGCTTAGCAAGCACTTTTCATTCAAGCGAGGGGACGTTAATACCAATATCTATGCGCAGGCATAAACAGCTTAAAAGGTCACCGCAGCTGTGAGGCTCGGCCTCAGGTGTGACTGTGAGAACACCGGGCGAGCTTGTTCATGCGTTTGATTGTTATGCCTGTCCTGTTTGTATTGATTTCCATGCATACAGTAGTTTCACAGTTGTTTTCCTTTCCAAGCATGTTTTTCTTTTTCGATCAGCATGTTTTCTATCTAAAGTGAGGCACATAGAAGAGGTGGATAGTGTTTCAGAAATCACAGATGGTGCTACTAACATTTGGCTTTCAGATCTCAGCGAGCATGCTGAATCACATTCAGTTATTCCAACTCACTCCTACGTGTCCGTATTTGTGTGTAGGATAAATTCATCACAGAGACTAATTACAACATTGGTGTTATCAAAGTCTGACAAGAAGAGATTGCGACATTTACATAATTAACAAGTTTTGTCTAATTCCAACCCGTTTGGTTTTAATAATACACTAATATTCAAAGACTGATTGTTTAAGGACTGAGTAACAATGACAAACATTGAGCTGAATGAAATATATAATTAAATATTTTCCAATTGTGTTTTATTTAAATTCAAATTAGAAATTATTCACCTTAGTCAGTTTTCCTTATCATTTCTTGCATTCTTGCTGAGCAGACGTCTCCTGCTCTTTCGGGTGTGTCTAGTTGCACAATTTCTGCATTGCAGGTACATAAAGATAAATAAACAATGGAACAGAGTTAATTATGCCGTAGTTAATACATGTCGTACTCTGTACCAGCAATTCTCAACCTGTCAAGTCACACCTGTTCATCATGTAGTAACACCTAACATCCCTCTGTTGGCCAGCACATATGAGAGAGAGAGAGAGACGTCAGGACGGTGTTGTCAGCTGTAACTGTTTAAAAGAAATGGAAAGTGGCGGCCATTAAGGAGCCATTGGGGCACGTTCAACTCGGATTCACACACACACACAGAGAGAGAGAGAGAGATCGATCCACAACTTGTTCTTGATGTAAGTCAGGCTAGAAAAGCTCAGTTAATACAAATACTACTTGAAACTATTGGCTACTCCTTCTCCAAACCTGGTACAAAGTTGTGTCTTTAAATTTAATTTTGAATGTGTAATCTTCCTTGGGGTCTCCCTGTTGCTCCTCCGCCTGATATACACCGCGTTCCACATTATTAGGCAAATTGTATTTAAGGGTCATAAACATTCATTTTTTGGTTTTTCAATGAAACTCATGGATGGTATTGTGTCTCAGGGCTATTTGGATGATTGAAATCATCCAAATAGTAATAATAATAATTAGTTTGCCAGGTGAGCCCAATCAAAGGAAAACTACTTAAGAAGGATGTTCCACATTATTAAGCAAGCTACATGTTTCAGGCAAAATGGGGAAGAAAAAGGATCTCTCTGCTGCTGAAAAGCGGCAAATAGTGCAATACCTTGGTCAAGGTATCACAACATTGGATATTTCCAAAAGAATTGCGCGTGATCATCGGACGGTGAAGAAATTTGTCACCGATTCACAGCACAAGCGGGTTCGTTCAGACAAAGGCAAAATAAGGAAGATTTCTGCCAAACAAATGCGTAGGGTTAAGAGAGCAGCCACTAAAATGCCATTGAATAGCAGCAAACAGGTGTTTGAAGCCGCTGGTGCCTCTGGAGTCTCGCGAACTTCAAGATGTAGGATGCTCAAGAGGTTTGCAAGTGTCCTTAAACCTGTTATTCGGCCACCCCTAAACCAAGCTCACAAGCAAAAAAGGTTGCAGTGGGCTCAGGACTACATGAAGACTAACTTTCAAACTGTTTTGTTTACGGATGAGTGCCGTGCAACCCTTGATGGTCCTGATGGATGGAGTAGTGGATGGTTGCTGAATGGCCACCATGTCCCAACAAGGCTGAGACGTCAACAAGGAGGTGGCGGAGTCATGTTTTGGGCCGGAATCATGGGGAGAGAGCTGGTAGGCCCCTTCAGGGTCCCCGACGGTGTGAAAATGACCTCGGCAAAGTATGTAGAGTTTCTGACTGACCGCTTTCTTCTGTGGTACAAAAAGAAGAACCGTGCCTTCCGTAGCAAAATCATATTCATGCATGACAATGCACCATGTCATGCTGCAAAGAATACCTCTGGGGCATTGGCTGCTATGGGCATAAAAGGAGAGAAACTCATGGTGTGGCCCCCATCTTCCCCTGACCTTAACCCTATTGAGAACCTTTGGAGCATCATCAAGCAAAAGATCTATGTGGGTGGAAGGCAGTTCACATCCAAGCAGGTGCTCTGGGAGGCTATTATGGCATCCTGCAAAGACATTAAAGCAGAAACTATCAAAGAACTCACAAGTTCAATGGATGCAAGAATTGTGAAGTTGATATCAAAGAAGGGGTCCTATGTTAACATGTAACTTGACCTGTTAAGATGTTTTTGATTCAAACTTTTCTTGATTTCAGTAAATATGACCTCCTAATGCTGCAAATTCAACAAATGCAATTTTTTGTTCTTTACAACCTATAAAATATCTTGAAACTCTGAAATTCTGCATAATAATTTGGAACACTGCATTTTGAGTTTTTTATTTTTGAAAAAAATACTGTTATCATTAGGAGGTTTGTTCAATAGAATTTGACTTATACTCTAACAGTTGATGACTTGAAAATGATACTGACTGACTGTGCATTACTATTTAGGAAAATCTGAGCAAAGTGCAATTTGCATAATAATGTGGAACGCGGTGTAGAGACAGGAGAATGTCCTCCAGGTGAGAGGTTTTGGTCAGCTCCTGCACAGCTACTCCAACACTGTTTCTCATTTCTGTCCCCTCGAGGCTGCTGACATGTATTCCTGTAGTTACAGTTGTACTGAAGTCATTACGGCACAAAATAATAGAAGGGAGGATGCCGGAACACATGGTGGATCATTGATAATGATAGTAATTATGTCAGTGGCTGTTTTAGCGCCGTAAATAGCAACATTGGTTCTCTCCTTTGAGTCAATTATTGAGTCATTAGCATAACATCAGAATCAGAACCATTTATTGCCAAGTAAGTTTACACATACAAGGAATTTGTCTTGGCGGGAGGTGCAAAACATTTAACGATAAATAACATCTCAGCAGTTAGCAGATCCACCCTAGAAGGCAGCTTGACCACAGACGGAGACGCTCGCTGCCAAGGCAAGTGGGTCAAAAGGTTTTGGTTAGAAGAGTTAAACATAGCGCCGCCGACGGAGAAACTCTGTGGCTCCAGTTGCTACAGACTGCTAAAGTCAGTCTGAGTGAGAGCTCTCCACTGACTCTGGAAACAGGCCTTATGGGTCAATATGGTGAGAGGGGAGAGGGCTGTCAAATACCAGCACCACACCCCAGGTCTGAGCAGGAGCCCTCTGCTAGCTGCTAAAAATGCTATAGGAAGCCGTGTAGACAGCAACACACTTGGCTCCCTCTAACCTGCATAAGCAGGTGTAAGGGCCTGAGGGGAAGGGTGGCATCTACATTCCAGCCAGAAGGCTCCACCCACTCCTCGTCAGGAGAGCATTGAGATCAGGTGTGGGAAGAGACACACCTGATTCTGGTCTCCTCATCAGGGAGGTGAACAAAAGCCAAGGAGAGGCAAGTAGCAGGAAGAAATGCGAGAGAGGCTTCTCCTCTTCATGACGGAGATTAAGTTGGCTAGCGGCCCGCCTGATATAGTTTAGTTGGTGTAGAGAATTGATAGAGCTCTGGACTGAGCTACGTTTTCAGTTCTTTTGTGTTTGTTTAATTAAAAACCTTTAAAACCTGCAGAACTGACTGCCTGTGATTGCTGTGCTGCCTTAATGTCTGTGTCCTCCGTACCGTCCTGTTACACAAGATTATGAAAAAGGAAGGTACCTGCGGATGACACCGGAACAATACCCGGCCAGGGTCATCTAAGGTCACACACAACATTGTTGATATTGTATACCTGGCGGTCAGTAAGGATGAGATGGAACAGCAGCTTTTTCCTCTGTTCACATGACTGAGCAGTGCTCACACACCTCTGACTTCCCCCTCACTTCTGTGGGCTGTATTTGGATAAAAGCAACAATCCTATCATATTAATTCTGTCAGATGTTAAGTCCAATCAACAGTTTAATGACTGCTTTGCCGCAGAGGGAAATATTTAACTAATGTATTGATGAGATCTGGAGCTTAGTCACACTAAGTGCACACCCAGTGCTGAATGTGGACTAGCATAGAGTTTCTAATTTGTATACAAAACTGACCATATTTTCAGTAGCTTTTGATATTCAAACGGCGCACATTGCTTGCGAGCCGCCTTCAAAATAAAAGCATCTCACGTAGTGAGCGTTGACGGCAGCCCCGTCGTAAGCTTGGCCGATCAGTTTGTCCGTGTGGGAGAACAGTGCTCAGCCTCTCCATAAGCGCTGTAGCGACGGCGTCAGCAGTCGCGTTCTGGATAGGGATGTACTCGAAAATCCGCTCTTGTACGTTACCGTTAGCATCGATGTAGCACAAGCAAGCCCCAGCTGGCAGTGGGTGGACATAAAATCAGCGTTCTTTACTCTCGTATATGTTCATGCTGAATCTGACCCCGTCGACTTAAAAAGCATGCATGGAAAGCAAAATACAGCATTAGCATGACTGCATCCAGCTAGCCAAGCCTTCCTCGTGTACAGTGTCTATACAGCTCTGCATGTGCTGCTTCCCTTTCACGCCGGTCTGTTGTCTTATGCTGAGTCCAGGAGGTTGATCTGGGACCAGTTGTTTCACCAGGAGTTTCTCCGCCCAAGTTCTTCTCTCAAATGGGTCTTGGAGGAGAGATTTGATCTCGTTAGGGTTGAGTCTTCTTGCAAGAGTAGCGCTAGTGCTTGGCTGTTCTATTGTCATGTCGTTGAGAAGCCAGGGAGAACACGAAGAGACGAGAAGACAAGAACATGCAAGATGATAACGAGACACGAGCCCTGATGAGAACAGAGACACGGGAACACGCAGCCTGGGGCTAGATGAGAATGGCCCCTCCGGAAGACTTTTTTAGGGCGCTGATTGGATAAATTGTGTGTCAATCATTTATTTCTTTAATCAGTGATTGGCTAAACTGCGTATTGGTGTGTGTGTGTGTGTGTGTGTGTGTGTGTATATATATGTATGTACTACCATTCAAAAGTTTGGGGTCACCCAGACAATTTCGTGTTTTCCATGAAAACTAAAACTTTTATTCATCAAATGAGTTGCAAAATGAATAGAAAATATAGTCAAGACATTGACAAGGTTAGAAATAATGATTTTTATTTGAAATATTAATTTTGTTCTTCAAACTTTGCTTTCGTCAAAGAATGCTCCAATTACAGCATTGCAGACCTTCGGCATTCTAGCTGTTAATTTGTTGAGGTAATCTGTAGAAATTTCACCCCACTCTTCCTGAAGCTCCTCCCACAAGTTGGATTGGCTTGATGGGCACTTCTTGCATAGCATACGGTCAAGCTGCTCCCAACAGCTCAATGGGGTTGAGATCTGGTGACTGCGCTGACCACTCCATTGCAGACAGCATACCAGCTGCCTGCTTCTTCCCTAAATAGTTCTTGCATAATTTGGAGGTGTGCTTTAGGGTATGGCATGGCGTTGCAAAATGGAGTGATAGCCTTCCTTATTTAAAATCCCTTTTACCTTGTACAAATCTCCACCATGCTTGACAGATGGCGTCAGGCACTCTTCCAGCATCTCTTCACCTGTTCTGCGTCTCACAAATGTTCTTCTGTGTGATCCAAACACCTCACACTTTGATTCTTCTGTCCATAACACTTTTTTCCAATCTTCCTCTGTCCAATGTCTGTGTTCTTTTGCCCATATCAATCTTTTCTTTTTATTGGCCAGTCTCAGATATGGCTTTTTCTTTGCCACTCTGCTTAGAAGGCCATCCCGGAGTCGCCTCTTTACTGTAGACGTTGACACTGGCGTTTTGCGGGTACCATTTAAAGAAGTTAAAGCCAGTTGTATAGCTTCTCTAACCAGCAACTGTTTTCAGCTCTGCTAACATAATTGCACAAGGGTTTTCAAGGGTTTTCTAATCATCCATTAGTCTTCTATGCGATGAGCAAACACAATGTACCATTAGAACACTGGAGTGATAGTTGCTGGAAATGGGCCTCTATACACCTACGTATGTAGATATTACACCTAGAATAGTCATTTACCACATCAACAATGTACAGTGTATTTCTGATTAATTTAATGTTATCTTCATTGAAAAAAGCAGTGCTTTTCTAAGTGACCCCAAACTTTTGAACGGCAGTGTGTGTGTGTATGTATGTATATACAGTAGATACACAACTTAACGTTACACAGCATTGATGCAGCCACCAGCGTCCTTAAAATTGCAACGAATGACGGTGCGTATGAGCCTCCAGACGCACCGTCGTCAGGATAATACACAAGTTGTACGAAACGGAGCGCACTACGTTACAACGTGCAGCAACTGTTGCTCTCACTGGACATCGCTGTAACCACAGTTATCTCGGACTTACAGTTTGTAGCGTACCCCTCCGACAGATGGTCTTTAAAGACCGTAGCTTTATCCATTAAACGGCGCACTATGCGACTTCCTTTTCAACTGTTTTTCGCCTTCAAAATGAAAGCACCTTATCGCAAAACGGGAAACCAGATACATGTTGCTTACGGCAGACAAAAAACATGCAACAAAAGCAACAAAATTGATTGAAAACCCGTTTCTAACTTTAGAACACATATTGAGTTACTTACACAGTTCATTATATTGATGAACTGTAGGTGCTGCTTTACATGCTTTGACTGTTTCAGAATTTTTTTGGAACGTTACTGTTTGAACATGGACAAAAGAAGGAGTCGCTGAAGAAGTAACACTGTTTATGCTATTCCCTGATAAAATAAAAATGTTTCTTCTGGTACCTGTTCAGAAAAAAAAAGAAAACTGATTTATATACTGTATGTTAACTTGCTGTTGCTCCGAGAGTGCCCGTTATATTGTTCTGATAACATTACTTTAGAATAAAAGTGTGCAATACACTAGTTTTTCATTCATTATTGAATTTGGCGCATAATGCAATTAATCGCAGTTAATCACAGTAAATGAATCAGTTACATTTTTTCAACTTTTACCCAGCCTATATATATATATATATATATATATATATATATCTCACTCCCCCTAGATCCCATCTCAAAGGGAGGATTTCAGTTGTGCTCACTGAAGGTGACAAGGTTATGTTCTCATGACATTGATGCGCCAGCTGTCTGTCACTTTGATTAATCTCTGCCTTTTGGAGCTCTTCATTCACTGCACTCGCATCCCGTCTTGCATTCCACCCCCATCCCCATTACTGCATGCCCTCAAAGGGTTTGCATTAATTGAAAGGGATCCAACTGATACGCTGTAGATTTTGTCGAATGTCATTTCATCAGTCGCTCACTTTATCTCTGCAGTTCTCAAGAAGAGAGATGCTCTGCAAGGGAAATCATAGGAAAAAAGGAACTCCAAACATCTATTAGTGAGGCTTTACAGTCGTACAAATTGCAGCATTAAGCTAATTTGGGTTCAGGCACACTGACACACAGAATTTGCCCCATTATTTAATAAAAAGAAAAAAGTCCAGTGAAAATCATCCCTGGAAAGCCGCTGGGTCAGTACACAGCCAGCGGAACATACGATTAGAACAAGCCGATTGCAGATAAAGTACGAAAGTCATGCGCACCAGAGGATTTGTTAGGAATGCTGACTTTGTAACATCCAACCTTGAGGAGCTGCTGTGTGTGTGTGTGTGTGTGTGTGTGTGTGTGTGTGTGTGTGTGTGTGTGTGTGTGTGTGTGTGTGTGTGAGAGAGAGAGGGAACTGTTTGGTTAAGGAGCTGTCTTAGACAATTTCCCTCCTCACACTGTGCGTTCGGTTACTTCTACTGTTTCTGTTTATCAGCCTTCACCTCACGTACCTCCGCAACATCTCCCCGCTCCTCATGTCCATCACCCAGTGTTCAACATTCCTTCTAGTCCTGACACATTCCCCCTAATGTTGCAAAGTCTCCACTCCGTCGAACGGGATTGCTTTAACCGTCACTTTAAAAGTGCTTCGGTGTGAAGCGACGACTATCTCTGAGGCCAAATGTATCAGATGAAATGTCAAAAAACATCACATTTTGCTGATGAGTGCGATCTCTCTCTTTTTAGATGTCCTCATCAGCGCCCCGTCGACTGATAAATTGTGTGTCGGTAAAAGCACATGCGCTTAACCTTGAGGCGCTCTGGAGATGGCAGAATCCAAAGAATGTCCCCCTCTGATGCCAAATACAAAATAACATGCACAGTCAAATTATAAAATCCTCATGTGTGAAGGGGTTGCTTTCTCAACCTGTTTTGCAAGGTCTATCTATTCTTGTCCTATGTTTGGGGTGTCATTGAGGGTTTTTTTTTTATGTGAAATATATCGATATTCTCATTTCTTCCAGAAAGCATATGTGTATTTTCCCCGATATGCTGAACTATTTCTTTAAGCTTTTGACTTCAGCTACAACTACCCAGTATATTCAAGGGCGCTGTTAAATTTTCTTTTTCCTTATAATTGGAGCCAGTAGCTGAGTCATGCTTTATTCTTGTAGGGACATTCAATCCTTACCATAGAAAGGATGTGATCGGAGAAATATTGTCTCACCAATGCAAGCCTCATCTTCAGGATCTCGAGGACTCGTTAAGTGCCTCTCCAGAGCATCTGCTGTGAAGACGTTTTCATAACTAATTTGTCAAAAGCCCATCAAGAAGTATTACTGCACGTAATGCAGCACAGGTATTACCACCTCGAGAAACTGGACAGAAGTAACAAGCAGCTCGAGCTTCACTTTGAGCAACGTGCCTTTCAATCTCCAGCGCCTGTCTAATCTTGACCCGCTCTCTCCTCCAGGTCCAACTGTTTTGAAGTCTTCGCCTTGGATGGAGCCAGCACCAATATTCTTCAATTTTGCACTGCTGCAGAAAGCACCGACTGGCTCCAAGCAATATCTACAAATATCAATGACTTGACACAGGAGAACGTAAGTCCATTTCTAAACATTAGAGACTTGCCCGGGTCTTCCCGCCGGTCTTTATTGAAATTGAAGGTGAAAAGGGAGAGAGGAAAAAACAGATTTTTACATATTTGTGCTCGTTTTAAATATGTGAGAACTTGAATAAACTCTCATGACATGTATTTTTGTTATGTGATCTTGAGGAAGCTGATATAATACATTATTTAATTGAATTTGTGTAGTCACTTTAAGTAATCTCAATGGCCCAAATTATTAGTTTATGCAATTAAAAAGAATTCAGAAAGTGAGTTTTATCCTGTTACCCACTTTTGTGTGTCCATAACGCCATATTAGGCAAACATAGAAACATGTAATAAATATGTTTTGCCCACAGTTGCCACACGTATTTATGCCCTTTTGATAAACGACGGCAGCACCAGCATGGCGTTGATAGACCCTTCCTGAGAAGCACTCATGGAGTCACAGTGGCACCTCAAGAAACAGCCTCTCTCATACCTAATTAATGACTGCAAAGTAGTCATTCGGCTTGTGCACCTCTCTCTCTCTTTTTCACTTTGATTATCACACTGATGATGTGACGCACTTTTTGATGAGGACGCAGACGTACTGTATGCTGTCGATCGCACAGCTGCCTTTAAAAAAAAGTTTGATTAATTCATGCCTGCATCACCTAATTACGGACGTGGAGTGTGATTGCTAAATGGCCAATCAGGATGTAATTGTGTGCCCGCTTTGGGAGAGAGCGGAACTTTTGTTTTAATGACCTACAACCTTTAAATAGACTCAGACACCCGTGGGGTCCCTCGTGGGTTTGAGGATGACTGTCATCTGGCACGGTGGAGGACTACTCGATGCCGTTTGATGTTCTTTTACAGAGACGAAAGCAGAAAGAATTGGGGAGCTTGTTAGTGCCTAATTATGTGAGGACTTCAAGTGACAGTTTACCTTCACTTGAGGAGAGACAGGAGCCGTCCTCACGCTGAGTGCGATATGCTGACACAGCAGGGGTCCATTCAGTCTGGAATTTTTTTTGCACTGGTTTGCAACATTTTTCATCATCATCACCTCCAAGGTACACTTTGGAAGAGCTAAACAATCTTTCTGAGACTTTAACTTTATACTTGCTTGGAGCCTCAGAGGGTTTTTCACTTTTTTTTCTTTTTTTATCCCTGTTAAAATCCCTGTTTTTTTTGGGTGGGAGATTTTCCTGAATTTGTGATTTTGGGCTATACAAAATGAATTGAAAAATAAATTGAATTGAATTACATTTGTACACGTGGCGTCCTCTATCTGTTGAAATGAAGAAAAAAGAGCTTGTATTCATAGTAAAAGGTTATTTGGTCACATGTGGATACTTGAGCTTGAACGAATTATAAAATTTTATAGATTTAATATTGGGCATTATCTTGAGCTCTCAAGTACATGAATGAAACTGGGGAAAGATTTAAAATAATCCTTGATTAAAAATAATTAAATTTGCCTCAAATGGTGAGCATATATAGAATATGCATATATTCGCGTGTCCTAGTCGATGTGTCCTTGAGCAAGACGCTTAACCCCGAATTGCTTCCCGTTGCTGTGTCTACGGTTTATAGAACAAAAGTGTAAGTCGCTTTGGATGAAAGCGTCAGCTAAATGTAATGCAATGTTACATCTGTTATGTTTCTTTAGATCTGCATATGCAAAAAATAAAAAATAGGGTGTGATGATGTGTGTCTTAAGACTATCTCAACAATTTCATCCCCATGTGATCCCATTATATAATAATATATTTAATAGCTTTTTGTAACCACTGATTTTTCTTTTCATTTTTCTCACAGATAAAGATCATCAACAAATACTGCTCTTCAGATGATCAGGTAAGCACACCAGTCCAACAGATCTTTCTGAAACCAGAAACATAACTGCAGCACAGCAGGAGACTCCACCTGGGGCTGTTCACTTTGAAAGAAAAGTGTTCCAGAGTACAGGTGTACACCATCGTATCATCTGCATCCGCCTGCAGCTGTCCTGGCAGCTCTGGATTTATCCAGAGGCCAATGAAGAGCTTGCAAACATTTTGGAACACTTCAGTCAGCAGAAGGTCAGGAAGATGTGCATTATTCATCACAAGATCCAGTGGCCATAGAGTGTAGCAGATGAAGCAGCACAGCACATATAGTACATATATGCTTAGAGGAACATCCCAAGTCAATATAAGGGAGATAAAAGGTACATTGTTGCATTGCAGCAGCACTGTATAGCTGGGTTTCTATCAAATGTATTCCTGCTCTGTTTATTGAGTATAGATGTCTATTGTGTATATTTATCTTTTTTAAATATCAAATAGTAAACTTGTAAATGTCATCCTCTATATCTCCACAGATTGTTCACATGGGCTGGGCATGTGAAAGCGCTGAGGGCAGCGCCGCTGGTAGAACCTCAACATTCAAGTACCTGGCACTGAGAGGACCATATTTTAATATCTTCAGAAGACCCCCGGTAACTAACGCCTTTATCCTTTTCCGATTTGAAAAACTCTACTTTATTCATTCAGATCTGATTTTAAGCTCATTTCAAAATGGGTTTTGTCCAAAATACCTGAAGGTTATCACAGAACACGTGCAAATGATTCCTACTGTGGCTTCAGCGGAGCATACAGATGTGTCTTTTTGTCCCATTTGATGCTGCTGCTCACTGATCTGCTCCCCCAGCGTGCTGCACGGGCTGTATCGTGAAACATTTGGGCAGCATCTGTAAAATCCTGTATGCTTCAGTTATAATTGAATAAGAGAAGACAGGCGAGCAGTAATTGGCGCGGAATTTATATTTGTTGTGATCATGGCTGACTGTTGTCTCAGTGAAACAGGGATTATACATGATTATGCACTATTGTTTTCATTTTTACAATGCGACGCTAATTAGATCCTTCAACACGTGTCACATTTGTTGCACTGAGCTCGGGGATGAATGGATTTTGGTGGTCAAAGATGATGGTTAAGGTCTCTGTGACCTCATTTTTTTGGACAGACGTGAATGATTTACGAATGTTTTAAACAAAAAGTCTGGCAATATGCACCTTTTTAAGCAAAGCAAGCTTTGATTTTTGCCATGTCTAAAGTATTAAACCGCACTAGTACATTGCAGGTTTATATTCCAGCTATAATCTATACTAACATATTTCATTCCCATCTGGTTAAAGGTGTATTGATCAGTAATATTAGCTGATCCGGTGTTTATTAGTGTAGCAGTGTCATCGTTACACCATACAGCTGTAAATAATATTGCTAAAACCTGCTCACAACTTTTTTTATTCTAACATCTCACCGATAGTTTCAGCCAATCACTCTTTTTGGTTGCATTATGCATTGTGTCCTTGCTGAAATTCAGAACAATGCTCCCCACTGGTGCATGATGCAGCTCCTCATCAAAGTACTAACACAATCACAGTAATTAATGCCCTCAAGGCTTTATAGCCTCAATAATTAAATGTGGTTACAACACATATATAATACATTTTATGTTTTTGTAATGAGTCTTGCATGCTTATGCCAGTACTTTAAAACAAATCTTTTAGACTATATTTTAGACTACAGTCTATGAATGGCAATATTATACAATATATCCGATATGCATTGTCTTTGACTAAAACGTATTCAGTGAGGACCTCAATGTGTGTACTGTTGCCAGGGATGGAAAAGCCTCTTAACCTGCAGGTTTTGCACAACGAGATACTTAATATTCTCCACCGACGCCGACTTTAATTAAATCTTTTTAGGGTTAGCTTGACATCAAACCCCTGAGACATAGTATGTTACCTGAAATGAAATCTCCTCTGCATTGTGAAAATGGAATGAGCGGATCAAATGTGCAGTGAAACCAAAACCGCACTTTATAATTTAGAAAAGTGTTTCCTCTCCACAAGTGGTCCGACTGAAATCCAAAGTGGCCGCTGGCCAACAGATGATGTTTAATGCAGGTCCAGTATCACTCCTAAATGTTTCTGCCTGACTGCCAGCGCTGCTGAACAAAAGGAATATGGCCTTTTGTGCTGTGTTTGTTTGTGATATGACATCAGCCCTGTTCCCCCATTAGTATGAAACCCATTGTAGTCCAGAATGTGTCTCTTTCATCTTCTTACTTCATTTGGCAAGAGTTTCCGCAGGTTAATCATGTTTACTCTCTGGACGCTGTGATTTGTTGTGCCGTGGTAGGGCGTGTTCATTAGGACTTGTTCGGCCTGGTCTGTCCTTCCTCCGGTGGGAGAGCTTTTGTCATACTTTAACTGTTTTTGACAAGCTGTTGTGGCTCACTTTCTCCATTTTAAAGGTTCCCAAGCAGGCTTTTGTCTCTGGTTTTCAATCATGTTGTAAGCTGCACATTTAAGGACATACTTTGTGTTTGGGGCCCTGTCCAACTCACACATGTGTCCTATCACTCTTTGTGAGTTTCTAAAAACTGTGACATTTTGAGGCGCTTGTCTTCCACCATGTGGG
Source organism: Myoxocephalus aenaeus (assembly GCA_038501785.1). Lineage (NCBI taxonomy): Eukaryota > Metazoa > Chordata > Actinopteri > Perciformes > Cottidae > Myoxocephalus > Myoxocephalus aenaeus. The sequence continues at coordinate 750,019 of JBAMJR010000097.1, forward strand.
GTCATTGGCGGCAGGGCAGTGGCAATGGATGGGAACTATATGATGTGGCTTCCAGCGTAATCTCTGTCAACAGATATGTGCATATGAATGCAGAATCTGCAGCAAAGGGATTTTGCTGTATTGGAAGTGTTCCGTTTGCAGCTCGCTTCAGATGCATACAGGTGAACAGTCTGTCTGGAGATCATAAGAGGCAGAACTCATTTGCTGAAATGCCATCTCGGAACACATTCACTATCGTCTGACAACAATTTAGCTTTTTATTAGCTACAATAAACTGTTGAATGGGTATAAATTGTCTATACTCGTAAAACAATACGGTCGTAGACGTTGTCTCTTAACTCCAACTCCATTATTGCTTGTTGCTAAAGTGAATTACATGGATTATGTGCCTGCTGTGGTCCAGTTCTGTAATTTTCAGTTTTCCCAAGCCTCCAACGCTGGTTCACAGAGCAACTGTGTGGAATACGTCTGTATGGCACATATTGTCAGTTCCCTCTTTACATTTCTTGCTGCGTGGAAGCTAAGAGACGATAACTCCAGCTGTTTGTTTCCAGGGCAGGGACAAGTGTCTGGCCTCTTCAAGCCTGTTGATGCCATCAAACAGGCCTGCTGGAGGCCGACTGTCTTTTGAGGAAAAAACAAATCAATCAATGTGAGACATTTTTCAACCGCATTGTGAGTGATGCCTCACTCTCTAGAGCCTTCAGCTTTCAATGTTCTGTGCCCAGAAACGTTGTAAGTAATCAGCTTTAAATACATATTAAGCGATTAAACCATATTTGCAAAGACACGTAACATCAAGGTAAAAGCCTTAATAGACCGTATACGGTACACACATTTATGCTATTTCTCCTTTTTAAGATGAACCTTCTTTTTTTCTGATGCAGTCATTTTAAGTTGGCGAAGTCGTTACTTTTTCCATCTTGGCTTTAAGAACGTAACTCAAGAGTGTGTCCGAATGCAGAGCGTTGTTTCTACTTGACACGGACCAATCCATCGGGACCAACCAATCACGTTGACGAGCCGTTCGCGAGAGAAGTCATCAGCCCTTATTCTAACAGATTGCATTAGGCCGAGACACAGTGGGTGTATTGTACAGTCGTCAAAATCCTGGTTTCATGAACTGGAGGCATTATGCAGCTGGTGGGTTGTGAGATGCAGCACCTGTCCGCCGGCTTTTGTTGAAATACGGCAGCAGCCCGTTTCCCTGAGGTGGAGAGGACCTGAATATGTAGCAGGACGGCGTTGGTGCATGCACTTTAATGAAACACGCCCTGGAAAATCAGAAGCCTCCTGCCGGGCGCAGTTAGTATGCATGCTATGTAAAGTGTAGCAGCGCTTGAGTCATTCTTTTTAGCCCAGAGGTATTTGAAACACCACTCAAGTTATTCCTCCACACCACAACAGGATGAGTATCTCCTCCAAGTCTGTGACCCTGGTGGACCTCATGGTTTAGTTACAGCATTAAACATAACTCCAAGTCAGCACACATAATTACATCATTGTAACTTGGTTATCCATGATATCCATGACACAATCAGAATCAGAATCAGAAACTGTTTATTAGCCAGGAATGTTTTCACAAACGAGGAATTTTACGAGGCGGAAGGTGCATACATTGGACATGGACATGGACATGGGACGTTAGACGAGACAAACAACAATCAACAATCAACAATCAACGATAACGACACACAATGCTATCTTCTGATATCTGCATCGATATAATTATCTGAACATGATGCAGCAGATAATGACGTAGTTGCAACAAACATCGCAACATCGTCTGCAGTGAAGTTGCAAAAGCAACTCGTTAATGTTCTTCAAAAAAATGCGGGAAAAAAAACAAATTGCAAGAAGAAAATTGTAGTTACTGGATGTAGCTTGAGTTCTATGAGCAGAGGATCCCCAGGGAGAGGGAGTGAGACTGAACAAGGGCAAGAGATGTGACCTGATTATCATAGTTAATAAAACAATGCAGAGCAGAAAGGAAACAGCCATTAAATACACCAGATGAACATAACTCATTAAACCAGTGATTTTTGTATCACGTCCACTTCTGCCCACTCCACCTCTCTCTATATGTGGGTGTGTGATTAGCTCCTCCATCACACCATGACTTAAGTTGTTCTAAGGCCAAGGAATGACACACATTATCCAATAAAATATCATTAGAAGTTTACAGAATTATTAAAAAAATAAATCTAAATGATGTATATTATTTACCCCCACCTGCTCATCTGCATTACGTATTTGGATAAGGAGGTGCTGCAAACAAGTGCAACAAAAAAACTTCTTTTGATATGCTGCCTCTTCATCTCCTTTGTTTTATTTTGTAGATCAGTGCCGCTGACTGGGGACAAGCTGAAACAACATATAACCTCTATGAGGTTCTTTTCAAGGTCCACAAGGTAAGTGAAGAGCAGGGTGCTGTGATGTGCATCAGGGGTGTTCAAACTGTGATCACTGCAGCTTTCATCTCAGTATAGATGGCTGCTTTTTCTCATTTTATCAGATGGAAGAGGGTTTCAGGGAGCCTACTAAACAGGGCGCTCTTGACCTGAGGTGATATTTATGATCGACGAACCAGGAAATCTACGCCGTGAAAGTTCTTTTGTTTAACCTGTGAATCAAGGAGTTTACCCTTCATTCCACCCACTGAATTTAATTGCACATCTTTTTTTCAAGAAAAAGAAAGAAGTGAAGAGACAGCGGAATCAGTTCCGCCGGCATGTAATAATTAATACTTTGTGCTACAGCTGTGGATGGCCGAGGACTGCTGGCTGCAGGCAAGGCTCTACTTGGGGCTGGAGCACTCGCCCGAGCAGCAAGACATCGAGTCTCTGTGCTTCAGTATTCTGGTCGGGCACGGCCAGAGCCACACCTTCAGGGTAGAGCTGGCTACGGACCTGGCTATCTGGGAGAAGTCCTTCCAAAGAGCTGTCTTCTTGGAGGTGCAGCGAATACGAGTCAGTATTTCCATATATTTCATGGCAATTTTTTAGTTGTTGTTCAACTTAGGGCTGACCTGTTTTTTTTTGCTTTTTAGTTTTAAATTGGCTGAGTACTACTTGGATAAAAGGAGTTCTCAAAGCAGGAGAGCCTCACACAGCACCTTTAACAACCTCAAATGATGACTTTGATGTTTGTTGAATTTAAGATCCTCGCACTACTTTGTGTGCTTTAAAGGTGCTCTGTACAATATTCAGAGCTTTATAACATCAAACTACTATTTGCGATGTAAAGATATAGTGGGGTAATGCACAGAGGTCTCTCTCTCTCTCTCTGAGACATGACTCCAGCGCCTGAGCAACACTCGTAGTGTGAACATGGCATTAGTCTCTTCTCTGAAGATGCTTTTTCAATGATATTGTAGAACTAGACTCACATTTTTCTTGGAGTCAAAGCACCAGGATCCACTGCTATTCATCATAATTGCTCTCCACATTGCCACATCCTGGCTCCTGTTCCATAACTCCCCCCCATCCCTCAACTCACGGCTGGACAAGTGCAGAAACACCCACAGGTCTCTGCTGTGTACTGGATGGTTATTCTGTAATACGTTAGTCAGTTGTTTAACCATCTGAGGAAGCTTTGTAGAACCTGTTCTTTGTGAGAGTTTTGGAAATTTTCTTTTGGCTACTTGTGAATTTAACAGTGCTGTCTGAAGACTCGGCCCAGGGTTTCTAATGATATGTCAAACGTGAAACACTTTAGTTGGAAAGTTTTGCCTCTTTATTTAGCTCAGCTTTAGTTCTTTCATCATTGCTGTTGTGGTCAGCTGTGTTTCATCAGATGGCAGATGTCATCAGTGAGTGTGTGATGATGGATGGTGCGAGCTGCACTTCATATTTAGAGTGGATTCACTCACTGCATAAACCCTGATCCACACCAGGCTATTATAGTGGATCAGAGCCAAATACTTATACACGATGGGTCAGCTGATTATAGGAGCAGAATCCTATTTGTGTTGCACTGAATGCTTTTTAGACTCTGGTATATCCACCAGAGCATTTTATCTGTGTGTGTAGAGACAGACCGTCGGTTTATTGATCAGGCCTTGATCACACCTGGAGTGTTTTCTTTGTTTCTTTTTTTCCAGATGTTGACCTCTGTACTTAATCATCCGTGAGCTGCTCTCCCCTGTGCTGTGACTTGACAACTTCTGCGTTCTGACATTAACTTTCTGTGGCTCCCACAATGCATGATTAAAAATACCGAAAGTATAATAATCTGCTTGTAGCACTCTAAAATGATAGATACAAACACTCATAAATATCAATAACCATAACATAAGCATTTTATAATGTATAAAGTATCATAATGCTTTATGATTATTGGTCCCTCACTGACAGTTTTTTTGTTGCAAGAATCATAGTGCTTTACAATCCCCCTAGTTCAAATACATATATAATGTGTTATGACTATTGTTAAAAAGTAATCTGAGTGCTTATAACTATGATACAATGCTATTAGCAGCTAATAATGCATTGTAAGTGTGGGCGCAATAGAAGGTATTACCAAGATTTCTTATGATTAATTGTGTTTCTTGCCCTCTAGTTAACCACAGTAAGTGTAAAATATATATTTTTAGAGTTGTTCTCATGGGTACTTCCCCTTCCTTCTCTAAGGTTTGCTGTGTTTGGGGTCGATTGTGTTAAAATGTTCATTACTTACTTAACTATGGTTCCATATACGGTCTCACACTCGCATGCAGGGCCCAACACAGCACTCTGTACTGCAGTTAAATAAGCCTAATAATAATAATAATAATAATAATAATAATAATAATATGTGTGTAATGTACTATTGCTAATGTTACATCACAATTTTGGATCACTTAAATGCTCCGATACTCTGATGCTTCTTTCTGTACATACTAGCTCTGTGAATACAACTGGGAAATACCTCCTTCTAGTAGTAACGAGTGGAGTATATGTGATTTATTTTTTCCATTATGATGACATTTTAGCACTTTAATCTGCTGTGTTGTCAAATGTCGCTTAATGTATCTTTTAAGATGGTTTCATGTTGGTTTTCCTGCTCCCTGTGTTCATATTTTACAGGATGTAACTACTATTTTCATCAAAATTATGTCTTAATTGACAAAACCGCATACCCTCCGCTATTTATCAGAATGTTTTGTTTTTTTACCCGACCCAAGGATATAGCTGCAATCCGCACATCACAGAATTGTAATTTATGGTTCTGTTAGATTGCTGCCAGACCGTCCCGTTTCTACAGATGCACGCTGCATGCTCCTTGTGTTGTAAAACGGATCGATGAAAATCAGATGTTGATTTACAGCCCTACGAGTGTGAATCGCACAGCTGATGGTGTGTATGTTTTTCACTGGAGGAAACTACAGCAGACAGTGAAGTAAATTAAGTTTAAGGATATAAAAAGGTGGGACTTGATCAAGAATAGTGTTCTTGCCCTCTGTGTATTGAACAACAATGCTCTGAAGCTACATGCTCATTATAATGAAAAATAACAAAAACCTAGGGAAACAACTTTGAATTATCCTTCAACACTAGAGTCATTAAGTGCAAGTTTAAATTACATAGTCAATTACATTTACAATTACATACATCATTACATGGTTTCTATCCCACTTCCACGGTCACGAGGGTTAAATTGAACAAAAGCCAACACATGGATTTGCCTTCCTTTCTTTGACGTAATTATGCCACTTAATGTTTATCTATAGGTGTCCTTAATGACAAGTCAACAAGTTCCAGCTCCATTATTAACAATGAATATATAAAGCAGCAACACCGCCTTAAAGACTAATCAAGACGTTTAGCTCAGGTCATTATGTGCTGCCAAACAAAATGCGACCACCGATACGTCAGAGGCTGTACATGCTACATTTGTAGTACACACTTGAGACTGTTGTAAAGAAATAATATCTTGCTTTTAATCTCCACAAATATTATGATTGTTCGCAATCAACTTTTTATCGAACAAACAAGAATAGAAGAAAGATAAAAGACAACTTGCAAATGCATACATAATCAGACACAAACATACAATAAATAAACAAAGGAATGTAGGAGGCATATAATATAGTAATAGAAGTATTATGGAAAAGTAGTTTAGAAGAATACAGTTCCACAATAAATCTTGATCATGCTGTAACAGCCATATGTTTCTATTATTATTTCTGTCACTCCCTCTCTGCCTGACACACATTTTGCAATCCCTTCACTATTGAATTAACTTAATTATTAAAATGAAAGAGTATCAAGTGTTACAATATTTAAATGGAACAGTGAACAGCGTCTATCTCCACCAAATGTTCTAGTATAGACCCAGACTCGCCTACCACAGCTGGTAGGAATTACACTCTAGAACCAAAAAACACAAGTAGCACTTAGTGAATAAATTGGTGAAATTGGACTGTTCTTTTACTGCTGCAGCCGCACCGATCCGCCTGTCCATCTCCCGCTCCACCTTAACCTCACTCGTGAACAAGACCCTGAGATACTTGAACTCCTTCGCTTGGGGTAGGCAGTTTGTCCCCACCTGGAGGGAGCAATCCACCGGTTTCCGGCAGAGCACCATGGCCTCAGATTTGGAGGTGCTAACTCTCATCCCTTCCGCTTCACACTCGGCTGCAAAACGCCCCAGTGAATGCTGGAGGTCACGGTCCGAGGAGGCAAACAGGACCACATCATCCGCGAACAGCAGAGATGCAATCCCGAGACTCCCGAACCGGATCTTCTCCGCCCCCTGGCTGTGCCTAGATATCCTGTCCGTGAAAGTCACGAACAGGACCGGTGATAAAGGGCAGCCCTGGCGGAGGCCAACACCCACCGGGAACGTGTCTGACTTACTACCGAGGATACGAACACAGCTCCTACTGCAGGCGTACAGAGACCGGATGGCCCGTGCCAACGGGTCCGGCACCCCATACTCCCGCAGCAACCCCCACAAAAACCCCCGAGGGACCTGGTCGAAAGCCTTCTCCAAGTCCACAAAGCACATGTAGACTGGTTGGGCAAACTCCCAGGACCCCTCCAGTAATCTTGCGAGGGTAAAGAGCTGGTCCACTGTTCCACGGCCGGGACGGAATCCACACTGTTCGTCTTGAATCTGAGGTTCGACAAGCGGTCGGAGCCTCCTTTCCAGCACCCTGGCATAAGCTTTTCCCGGGAGGCTGAGCAGTGTGATACCACGATAGTTCGAGCTTGGAGTCGAGTCGCTGCTCCTTCGTGTTGAAAGGAGTCAGCTGAGGTGGTTCAGCATCTAGTCAGGATGCCTCCTGGACGCCTCCCATTAGAGGTTTTCCAGGCACGTCCAACTGGTAGGAGACCCCGGGGAAGACCAAGGACACGCTGGAGGGATTATATCTCCCGGCTGGCCTTGGAACGCCTCGGGATCCCCCAGAATGAGCTGGAAAGTGTTGCGGGTGAGAGGGAAGCCTGGGTCGGCCTGCTGAACCTGCTGCCACCGCGACCCGACCCCGGATAAGCGGCTGCTAATGGATGGATGGATGGATGGACTGTTCTTTATTTGATCCGAGTCCCGTCCGCTCAATGATGAGCACGTGCATAGGCTTCCTTGCTAAAAGCACAAGTTGAATTAAGAAAGTATGCCACACGTCAGGTCAGACTCTGCCTGAAATGTTCAACGGTGTATTTTATAATTTTACCCAATTCCCACCCTTTCGCCCCTCAAGTGCGGCCAACCAAAGATAATAGCTAAAAATGCTACAAAGCCTGGGGTGGCTTTGGTACTCAGGATGCTTAAATAGGGACATTTATAAATAATACAAAGCTGAGCACCTGTCAGATGATATTTGAATCACCAACACACTGAAATCCTTTCCAGGTCAACATGGGAACCAGATATCATTAAATGGTTTCCGACGTTACCAGCTGTCCTGTGGGGTCAGCCAGCAGCATGCTGTACTCTGCAACAGGACATAGGCTCTTTAGCAAAAAGCATCTCAGAGTTTTAGGATCCGTGAATAATCCCTTTTACGTTCGGAGGACTCATGTGGTCACTGACAGTTTGGAGTCATAATTCTACTGGACTTAATTACATTCTCCAGTTAATTCTGATCACTGCTAAAGCTTTAAAACTGCTCGATCGAGAAGGACCTAGAATATACAATTCAGTTTATGAACATACACTTATATTTTATTGAATATTTATGAATACAATTTTTTTTCAAGGATTTTTGAATGAATGCTCATTTTAAATACATATTTTTTTAAATCTCACGTACCCCCTGGAGTGCCTCCACGTACCCCCGTTTGAGAACCACTGATCTAAGGAAGGAGGGAGTTTCTTCAAATTTAGTGCACTTGGACTCAAGGAAGAACTGATTATAATGTGGTGGTCAAAGGTCACTGTGACCTACCACAATCTGTTTTTAGGTCATAACTCAAGAATTCATATGCTATTGATGCCAATTTTACACGAATGTAGATGTATATAGTGAATATGAAGTGAAGACAATTCAGACAGACATGGATGTAAACTGTAACATGACTTGTTGGCGAAGGCGGTCATTCTAGTTCTCCACCTGTTGTGTCGGGCTGACTTTAGCAAATGAGCTTCTTGGGTTAGTACTGTTGATAAATGTACAGTCCCTGTAAGGACAAATTGGTCAAATTAAGCAGTTTAATATACGTTTGACTGACATCCCTTTATGCTTTTTTGTTATTGATGTGCTGTCCAGAATGCAAACGCCATCAAAAAGTACAGTGGAAATGTCCCTGCTCAGTACAGTTATAAAGTATCAAGAGGACCTAACCTTACAATAGTCCCATCCCTTTAGGGCACCGTAACTCGCATCGGAATTATATCCCCATAAGATTGCACCGCAAGCAAAATCACAATCACTGGTCCCACTGCGGCCCCTTATGGCTGATGGCAAGAAAACACCACTCGTAGTTGCGTGGGCATATTTCTTCCATCAGCCATAAGGGGCAGCAAAGAGATCAATCCAGCTTGGCCAACTGGAGTTGTGTAAATTTACTCTCGGATGTACCTGAACTTAAGTACAAAAATGGCAAGCGTGACAGAACGTATCAGAGGGACGAGGATGCCTGGTTAGAAAATGAATATTGTAAATATGTCTCATTCCAGTACAGTTCCGAGCATCCTAGTTGCGTTGCAGGAAAAGGCTTACTTTTTTAAAGGAAAGCATCCAGACCTGTCTGCAATACATTTGATGAGGAAGTCCTGAGCGAGGCTTAGTGTAATTAACCCAGTGTAATGGCCAGTGTCATATAGAAGGAATACTAATTCAAATGAATGTATTGGCCTCACATTGACCTCTTTTCCTCAGCATGTATGAGGAAAACAGTCTTTTCCACTTCATAACTATTACTGCTTAAACTCAACAGTTTCAATATTTAATGAACAAGTGTGGTTGCGCACTCTAGACGTTCCCTTGGTTAAAAACTGGGAACAATGTTGACATGAAACGCTCCACCTGTGACCACCAGCATGCTGTGGGAGCACGCTGTCATTGTAAAAATGTGAATCACTGAACAAAATGCTTAATTCATGTGTTGACTTAGAAGCTACAGTTAGAAAATGGGAGCACATTGCATTTCCCTCATGCAACACTCTGTGGGCACTGCTCTATCCAAGCTATGCATACTGTAATTTCCCTGAGCACTGTCCATGGCAAAACATTCACCGCTAACAAACCAACCACGGAATAGAGGACAGATCGGCCTTTTAAGAGCTGTAAGTTCAGACTTTATGGCTGAGCCACTTCACAATGCTTTGCTAATAACTCCATATGCAGTCGCTGAGAGTTCTGTTACTTGCTCTGTAAAATTGTTTATAAGGCATACAATTATGAACACAAGTTTTTAAACAAAAAACACAATTGCCAATCCAAGGAAGATTGTCGCTGACCCCTCTCACCCTGGACATAACCTGTTTGAGTCCCTTCCCTCTGGCAGGAGGCTGAGGTCCATCAGGAACAAGACCTCCACCCACACAAACGGTTTCTTCCCGTCAGCAGTCGGGCTCATCAACAGGGCCCATACACTTGCCACTTTACACTTGTCACTTTCACACAATCAATCACTTCATTCCGTGCACTTTACTTATTTTAACTTTTATTTTCTGTAGATCCAACTGTAAATATTCAATACACCCAATTGTAAATGTCCATGCTCCCTTTTTATTGCACTGTTTCATGTTTATCGTTAAATGTTTATTGTTATTGTTAAATGTTATGCACCTCCCGCCAGGACAAATTCCTTGTTTGTGTAAACTTACTTGGCAATAAATGGCTCTGATTAGTGCAAGAGTGAAATGGTATGATGTAAACTTAATTACATGTATTAGTTATGACCACTAGTCGGCGCTGTTCGGGCGTCTGGAGGTGAGAGGGTAAAGAGAGGGAAAACGGGGGTCTTGACGGTTCGGCTGGAATGTGGAGTTGTTGACTAAAGTTATGAGGAAAACCCAGAACGTGTTGGACGTGTTAAACCCACGTCGCTTACATTAGTATTGCGTTAGTTACTAACCAGTGTTACAGAACATGATTAACATATATGTACGTGCTGAAAACTATTTGATTAATATTATTAATAACAATTTATTGTGGTGAAAATCCGAACGTTTGGTAGGGATTGCTGAAAACATTGGACATTTGAAGTGTGTATTTCAGTGAACACCCAGCTTGAAAACGGGAAAGTCCTGGCCAAACCAGACGTCTGGGCACAGTAGGCTACAGGTTACGTTACAAAAGGCTAAGACAAGCACGTCAAATGTGTCGTATTCCACTATGTGGAAGCCAGTCGTAAATGTTACCAAAGTTTAGGATAATGTTGGCTGTTTTTTATCGCAAAATCTTATACAAGGATCATCAACAGGGGAGGATGCTAAGCTGTAGCTTCAGCTTTTAGCACAATACCATGTGCAGCCACCAATTGCATATTGAAAACCCACAGAGTTCTTTTAATTAAAGTCGTCTGAAAAAAGAAAAGAAAAAAGTCTGCTGGTAACAGCATATTCAACCTCTGCATGAAGCGGATGTTAACTAGCTACAACTGATATACTCTTCCAAGGACAGGTGTCATCTTCAACACCTCCCTGGAGACATGCCCCGTACCAGCCTGCTTCAAGGCCTGCACCATCATCCCAGGACACAAAAAAAAACAAAAAAGGATCACAGGACTTAATGACTACATCTCCGTCGCCCTGACCTCTTGAAGACTTCTGAGCGCCTTATCCTGCCCCACCTCAAAACCCTCAGCGACCCACTCCAGGACCCCCTGCAGTTCACCTACAGAGCCAACAGGTCTGCAGACGACGCGGTCAACATGGCACCCCAAAAGGGTGATTGGCTGCAATCTGCCATCCCTCCATGACTTGTACGCCTCCAGGACCCTGAGGCGAGGAAGAAAGCTTGTAGCCGACCCCTCACAAACTCTGAGTCCCTTCCCTCTGCCAGGAGGCTATCAGGATCAAAACCTCAAAATAACAGTTTCTTCCCTTCCACATTTGGCTCATCAACAAAGCCCGGGACCCCCGCTGACTCTGACTCCTACGTGCAGGACAATTACATACATTTACACCCCCTTGCACAACTCACTTTGAAATATACACATGACACTTTAATGACAGACTTGTGTTAACGTACTGTTTGTTTGTTTAGCATATTTTCTATTCTTAAACTATGTCTCTTATTAATTATTGTTACGCCAAATTCCCTGTTTGCACAAAAATCCATTTCTGATTGTGATTCAGATTTTTGTTGGCAAAATGGATGGTTAGAAATAAAAAGCCTGCTTTCATCTGCCTCTGTCTGGAATCAAGGATTAATGGTTTCAAAAATGACTATGCATTTTGAGTTGTAAATCTGGCAGTAATCACTGACTACATTTACACGGGCAAAATATTCTTTCTTTTACCCATATTCTGAAAAAGACAATATTCCTAATATTCCTGTTTACATGACTAATGAAGACTAATATTCCTGTTTACATGCAGCCGTGCATATTCTGATTAACCTAACAATGACCGGGGCTAGTGAATGCCACGTTGATACATGGAGAAGTGGAACAGCATTGAGCCGCCGTGCCATTTCCTGTTCTGAGTCACAATGATTTAAAATAAGGGAAAACTAGGGCTCATAATTGAAAGTCGATTTGCTTGAAAAAAATGATCTGCTGATTTTTCAGATGTGTCTTTCCCAATGTAGGTCTATGGGAAAGTCTTTTGCACTCTGTGGCATCATGTGACTGACCCAGAAGTTGTAAAGTCACATTTTGGTCACTTTGTGAAATTAGCTTCCAAGCCCAGCGGTCTTCCTGGGCCTTGGTGTTGGGTGAGAACGGAAAGCTTGACGGGATCAGCAAAAACATTTTTGCAAACGGCCAATAACATTCCAATAATACATGAATGGTAATCCTTGTTGGCGACCTTTAGGAACTGTGAAATCTTATACTTTCATTTGTTTGAACAAAGTTGGAGTTGGGTGAGAAGCGAAGCTTTACTGTCAGAAGCTAAGTTTCCATAAAATAATGCAGTTTAGTTTATTATCATTAATGGGTATGTCAGTGGTAAAATATAGAATATATTCAGTATTGCCATGTTAAGATTAGATTGTAAACTTGGCAGTGGATCCTAAGCTGAACATTAAATAGATTGTCCAGGTTTTGTCTCCTCTGTGCACCTTGTGCCACATGATATATGGAACCAGTAGAGGAGAATAATAAAGAAGCACAGGAGCAAGGCACTCACCAAGATAACAGTCGTGATGAAGGATCACCTCATGAGTCAGAGGAAGAACACCAGCTAGAAAGTCCAAGTGGACTGGTTGGATATGTGCGTTTCGATAATGCTAATCAATTTACATCACTTGCTGTCAACAGCAAAGCCGTGGACTTGTACATTAACTGGTGTGTTTTTTTTCCCCAGCATAGAGGCAAAAACAAGCCGCTGGATGGATGCTGAATGGATACGTTACCCTCTTGCACTGTAACAATATCAAGTCCCTCTGCACCACACAACATTAGCTTCAAAGGGGGAATGGTAATATGCAGGAGTGTTTGATGCTGCAGTCACACGGTTAGCTCATAGCCAGCTAATGGGGCTGAATCCACTCTGGATGTGACATAAATGTCAGCTGTCAAGTTGCAAGTGACATTCAGGGCGGTTTTCAATCCAATCTAAGCAACTAGATTGACAAGCGTTGGATTTATGTTAAATGTAAATAATGAATATAATGAATCAAATATTTAGATTTCACATTTATCAAATCAGATTGATGTCGAATGTGCCAATATATTGTTGTATTTTAATGATTTCTGTATCTGGAATACAGGGATGGGCCCACATCAATGATACAAGTAGTGTTTAATAACGCTGTACTCTAAAGTAAGTGCACTTCTTTCTGAGTCAAATCTGCATGGGCAGTTTTCCCCCTTATCAGTATAAAAGTATGAAATATGATAATGAAGCATTTTTTCAGTCTTTAATGATGCAAATGTGGGACACCTTCCTTTGGGAAACCAATGAAAGCGATGAAGCATTTAAATTTGCTATGTTCTCCAGCCAATTAGGCGAGCCTCCTGTGGCTTCTGAGGAACACTCAACACAGTCCAACTTAGGATAACCTTCAAATTGACTGGATGTGAGCATTACATAAACATTGCTGATGGGGTAGAAGTAGGGGGTATAACTAACAAAACTGTCCAGCCTGCGTTTTCCCTCTCGGTCGCCCTATTTCTTTTCTTTTTTTGTAGAAGCCCAACTTGGCATTGATGAGGTATTTTAGCTCACAGCAAGCGGTCTAGTTGTGCCATTTTTCACTTTTAGGGTCTTCTGGCTAAGATCCCTCTCCTTTTGTCTTTGAAAATAATCAGGAGAACACTCCTGCTAGAAAGAGGACACTCTGAGCTCATTTTGTCTCGCCGAGGCTCGGAGAGAGGACCCAAATTCAGATGTGCAGTGTGATAGCGTGCTTTGATTATTGGATGCCTGGAAGAACTCAGTTCAACAACTTCTCTCGTTCTCTAAATTTATTTACTAAATGATCACAAGTAAAGTAGCAAGCGCTGCAATTGCAAAAGCAGTGAGTGGAACAGCAACACGCAGGTTGGGCAAAGAACAACTGCCCCACCACGGAAGTGTTGCCTTTCATACACAGTTTATCGTCACAGGTTCGTCTCTCCTCGTCCTAACATCTGATTCGCTCTGTCCTGTCAAGAGGAGGAGAATCCCGTGTTCTCATCTTTTCTCACAAGACTGGAACACAACGACCAGTCTGCTTCCAGAATGTCAATATACTGATAAACAGTTGTGGGTGTTGAAGTGCGCAGGCGTGTGACTAACTTCCCTTGAGAACTGGACATTTCATAGACACAACAGCTGCATAGCTGTGTTATACTGACCTCGCTAACCTGAACTCTAATAGACATGAAGAGTAATGCAATGAAGAATATCTACAGAATATAAGGATTTATATTATCAAGTGAAAGAAAAGTAACTTCATTCCTTCCGAGGACAGACAGGATTCTCAAAACTGGATTCTCAAAAACAAAAAACAGGATTCCGACGGAACCACACAGGCACACACACACACATGGGTTTACACAGTACGATCAGACAAGGGAACAGAAGACACACAGGGCTTAAGTACAAGGGGAAGGTGTGGGTGATTGGACACAGGAGGAAACAATCAGCAGACAATCAACAGACAGGAAGTGCAGAGGAACAGAGGACACACAAGACAGGACTTCAGAATAAAGCAAGAACCCAGAAAACCCCAAACGTGACACATTTAACTTTTTCTTTCCCCAGTATTCAAGAGAAAATATGCTACTTTTAACCAAACTCTTAGTTTAAAGTGGCTATAATCAATATGGGCCACATCTACAAGCGTTCTTAAGAAATCTAGGTCGGACTTTCTTTTCCCCACGTCTATTATACATTTAAAATTAATAAACACTTTGATGCACATCAGTAGATGGTTCTCAATTAACATAATTGGTGATTGATCATGTTATTTATAGGCCCAAAGTAGGCCTATAGTCACACAATGACATATTCACTGCTGCTGCAAGATGTCGCTGATTATGCTCTGAGAGGGGAACACATATTCCAGGACCCTGTAGATCTATTTGCAGAGAGCGACAAGTACTTATTTGGTGGCTGTCTTCATGGAGCTGTGCAGTAGTTTGGAGCCAGCATCTTTTTTCTGTGTCATTTTTTTATCCAATACTGACTATATATGTCATTAGAGTCAGGTGCTCCACCCAGACTTTAGTTTGGGCATTCTTTACTTGATTCTCTTAACTTCTTCTTTTCAATTTCCATGTGTGCACACGGCCCTGCAGTCTCATGCTCTATAATGTGGATTGGCATGGCATTTATCCATTCAAATTAGGCACACACTTTCAATTTACAGGGACAAAGGGATTCATCATTGTAAGAGTGCAAACAATTCAGCGATTTTAAAATGATAATTTGAGGTAGTGTTGTATGAGGTACTTCTCCATAGTCACGGTGTTACCCACAGTAGATGGTGGTATTCCCGCCCCCAGTTTGTAGAAATAGGCAACTGTGTGCTATCAAGTTGCATGTATCTATTTAAAAGGTGATAATGTGTGTGTTGTCTTCGCAGCTTGTGCCCAATGCCCTCAACTGGCAAACGATTACTTCTATAAGGAGAAGATCAAGTATATAATATCAGCACAACACACACAAACAGCAGCTAAAAATAGATAATCAGTTATAATGTGCATTGCCAACAGTTGGCACGTGTCACAACAGTAAAAGCCATTATCTTGGCATGTAGACGTCTAGTTCTTGTTCTACTACTGTTGTTGCCAAGGAATGTTAAATGAGTTGTTTATGATGAGGCATTTTAAAGAGATGACATTTGATGCACAGCGGCAACACTATCTCTTGGGAATGCATATGAATAAGCGCGCCACTTGTAAGGACATTTTGTGTGTTTATGCATTTTAAGTGCTCCGCGTACCACTTAACGCCGTGTTGTTCTCATTCACATGTTGCAACACTGTTGCACTTTTGAGGTTAACTTAATTCAAACAAAAGGATTTGGTTAGTTTTAGGAAAAGCTCATTGTTTGGGTTCAAATAAGTAGAGCTGTTACATAAATTACATTACGTAACTTAAGTAGTCAGTGGTTGACTTTTGGTTTCATGCGTAACAAGAACAGCAGTCTCCTGGGTGAAAGTCATGTGTCTTGTGTTTCAACCATCCACTACCCCATCCATGACTTTTCTCAACTTTCTTGCTCTTTATTTTATGTCCTCTGACTTTCAGGAGCACTTGCTCTTAGTGTCTAATATGGCCACGGCTTGAAATGACACACAAAGCTAAAAATACATAGTGACAAAATGACTGAAACTGATGTGTTATTCGTACCACATTTTGTGATACCATTCTCAAACCAGAGTTTACACCAGTGTTTGTATCAACATATATTTAGGAGCTTCCTGTTAGAGGATGTGTGACCAATCTCAAAAGATACAGCGGAGGGTCTCACATCCTAGGTCTCTACCTTAATTAACTGCCTCCCTATTCCTTTATCTCCTCTCACTCTTTGTGACCAAATTAGAGTACTGCAGTGCAATACTATACACTTGTGAGAATTATTTTTTTCTTATACCAGTCCTCTGTTTTTTAAAGATGTTGTGTATATATAATTCCCCACACCTCCGTCAGACTTTGCTACGGAGATGTTCTTTAAAAAATATTTAATTTCATGTCGCTAATTCTCCCAGAAAAATCCCTTCCAATTAGTGAAGTGTAGTCACAGTTCACCATGTCACAACATAGTCTTGCATGTGGTGACAGGAAGAACTTGCCACTGTTTCTTATCCCTGTCACAGCTGAATTCACGCCACTACCAAAGACAGGGGTGTGTGTGTGTGTGTGTGTGTGTGTGTGTGTGTGTGTGTGTGTGTGTGTGTGTTCACTGCACTCTATAATTGAAATCATCAAATCCCTGCTGTGTTCTCAAGTGAAAAGAAAGAAGGGAATAAAAGCCATATATAAAAACAAACAGAACATCTGAATACACTTCTTGGTATTCCAGCAGAGTGGAGGACAAAAAAATGTAATCATGTGGCAAGAAAAGCCTTTAGAGGGATATTGCTCCACGGAGAGTAGAACGCTTACACATCAGTGATTTTCAAAAGACCTATACAAAATAATTGTGAGACACATGCTTGTTTGTGTTGCAGCAGCAGAATGAACGTAAAGGATTCATTGCATTTAATTGACATTATCAGGATGCCGCGCCAGATGCTGCTTTTGCTTCCAGCTCACGCAGGACAACAGAAAATCAGATCTACTCTTGTTATCAGATCTTCAAAGCCTAACGTGTCAGACCGGCACTTTAACAGGAACTCTCGCGTAAACACATGTAACATGTATACATGAGCTAAGTAATTGAGTATAAAGACAAATCATCAAACATAACTGTGTCACTGGCGTCAATTTAGTTTACTGCCAATCCCGTGAATCTGCTGTATGAAGGTATAGTGAGTCATAATGCTCACGGTACCCACGTTACCTGAAGGCAACGTGGTTGAGGCTGGTTCTCAGCCTTCATTGTTAAGCTGTCGCTCATGAGACCACGCCCCTGCAGTTGAAACCACGCTACACGCCAAATCCAGGCCAAAAGTCTGAACCTGAAAAAAAGATTTGAATCCGAAAAAAAGAGATTTGAAACTGTAAAAAATAGAGTGAAAGTTGAAAATATAAAATCTGTTACTGAAAACTGAAAAAACTTGATTTTTCAGGTTCAAATCTTTTTTTTCAAATGAACAAAACATATGACCTGGATTTAGCTCCATACTAGTGTCCCCTTAGCAGTTAGCTTGCCAGGCACTAATTTGCTTGCAGGAATGAGTCACAATGACCTTTTAATAACTTTATTAATGAATGAGCCATAAGCCTATTTCGCGGAAGACATTGTTGATTTTCAGATTCCTGCCATTGTGCATGCTGGCTCGCTGTTGCTGGGAACACTTGAACAGAACAAAGCCATTGTTAGTGTCAACACTAGTGGTAACAGCTGAGCCAAAATGTCTGCCGTGAGAACATTCCAGCTAACTGCCAGTTAACAAGCTTGTTAGCTCGGCTAAACCTTTTTCTTACCTCTTATAGCTCGACGTGCTAACTGTCAGTCAGCAAGCTTGTTTGTGTGGTTGTTTTAAGGCAGTGGTTCTCAACTGGTCTGGCTCCGGGACCCACCATCCCCCCTGAATGACAAGCGACCCAAATCGAGTGTATAGAAAAAATGTCGCTTTGGATAAAAGCGTCAGCTAAATGAAATGTAATGCAATTCAATTCAGTTTATTTTATATAGCCCAACATCACAAATACAAGTTTGCCTCGGAGGGCTTTACAGTCTGTAACATAACATCCTGTCCCGGGACCTCACATCGGATCAGGAAAAACTCCCCTAAAAAGATAGTTAAAACCCTTTCACAGGGGAAAAAAGGGGAAGAAACCTTCAGGAGAGCAACAGAGGAGGATCCCTCTCCCCGGATGGACAGAAGCAATAGATGTCATGTGACCAGAATGAACAACGTAACGGAGTTACAGCACATTACATGAATATGACAGAAATTATTCATATAATGAGTATTAGGCATGGTCCATGATCCAGATAACCACGATCCATGAAGCAGAAGGAGGTAGAGAGGAGGGGCATCAGCAGGGCCATGGCAGCAGGCAGGGCCGGTGATAGCTTCCTCCGTTTTGGACGCTCCAGTTCTGCCGAGACGTCTTTCTATTGGTAAAGGGTGCAACTTTGTCCGTCAGTGTTTTTTTCACTTAAGTTCACTCTTTAGAAATTAGTTTATTACGTTGACATTATGCCGTTTCAAATGCAGGTGAGACCAGTCACCACACCTTTTCAGGAGAAGTTTTCAGGTAATTCCTGAGTGGTCACAGCCTGATGATTCAGTGAAATAACACTTCATTATATACCTTTTATACAGTGGACATTTTTACTTATTAACTAATAATAACTCAACTTGTCAACTCTCACAAAGGAGGACTTCTTAGCATATTATGCTCGTACAGACAAATCTTTAAGTAATATTCATCTACCCAGAGATGCTACTATATGTACTGATGTTAACTGTAAGGATGTGGAGCATAGGAGAGAGCTCTGCTCCATGTATGATGATATAGTGAGTGCTTTGTATGAAGGCAGTAAGCCCTACTACAAGCATAAAAATAAGACTCATAACATCAGACCTGGTTGGAACGAGTATGTATCTTAGTACCGCGCTGAGCCTGTGAAGCTTTTAAATCATGGGCTATCGCAGGGAGACCCAGACAAGGGCCTGAGCTCGAATACAAGAAGCTCACAAATGCAAGTTATAAATATGCCATTTGCTCCATTTGTAAGAATGAGCCATGAGGGCTGACGCCATGGCCAAGAAGCTGACAAATAACAATGTTGTTGATTTCTGGAAAGAAGTGAGAGTTCTTAACAACTGTACAACATCTTTGCCATGCACTGTTGATGGGATTTCAGGAACAGACAAAATTGCTGAGTTATGGCAACATCATTATAGTGGATGATGTTGAGAGTAATGTGTCAATGAATGGAGATTATGTCACATGAGGTGTACCAAGCTATAAATAAGCTGGCCGATGGCAAATCAAGTGGTTTAGACCATATTACTGCTGAACACCTTAAATATGCTAGTCCGAGGATAGCTCCTCTTCTTGCCATTTGTTTTACTGGCTTCATGACTCATGGATTGTTACAGTGCCCGTCATTAAAGACAGAGCTGGTAAAGTAGGTAGCCTAGATAATTACAGGCCCATTGCTTTGGCCAGCATACTGTCAAAGCACCTAGAAAGAATCCTTTTAGACAGACTAAATGAGTTTACTCACTCAACAGATAACCAGTTCAGCTTTAAAGCCAAACATGGCACTGACTTGTGTATATATGCCTTAAAGGAAATTGTCAACAAATATAGAGGTCAAAACTCATCCGTCCTCATGTGTTTTATTGATGCCTCCAAAGCCTTTGATCGTGTTAATCATGGAAAGTTGTTTTTAAAATTGAATCAAAGAGGTGTGCCCAAATACATTGTGAGAGTTCTGGTTTACTGGTATGCCCACCAGACAATGCAAGTTAAATGGGGCCAAAGTGTCTCAGCCCCCTTTGGGGTCAGCAATGGTGTCCGACAAGGGGGGATTTTGTCCCCAGTTCTTCTTAATCTATATATTGATGATATGTCCAAGCAGCTGAAAGCCTGTAATACTGGGTGCATGATAGGTAATACTTTGGTCAATCATATTATGTATGCCGATGATCTTGTAATTTTTAGTCCATGTAGTGCTGGTCTCCAGCAGCTCCTATGTATCAAATACAATGCTAGTAATAGTGCTATTTTGATTTGTAGAACAAAGGAGGACAAAAGTCTAAAATTCCCCGACTTCAAATTGTCTGATAACAAACTCGGTGTCTGTGATAAGGTAAAATATATTGGATACTTTATTACAGAACAGATGATGATGATGATATTTATAGGCAATGTCGTAGGATGTATGCACAAGCAAACATTCTCTCACGCAAGTTTGGTATGTGTACAGACGGAGTGAAGATTTCTCTGTTTAGAGCAGATTGTACACCGCTCTACACTGCACACATGTGGTCTAATTTAAAAAAAGCAAGCCTACAGAGACTTCAAGTAGCTTCTAATGACGCCATGAGAATACTACTGAAGAGACCGAGATGGTGGAGTGCCAGTGAAATGTTATGTTATGTATAAATGTATCTGTCGAGTTAATGACTCATCTTGGTTTTATCAAACATAAAGTATAGTACCACACACTACCAGTCCCATCTGTGGAGACATTGGTACAGCTATCTATTTATAAAGCATTGGTCTATGTATTGTAATTGTGCTTTTATGTATTGTATTCTATTTATGTCTTTTGTATTATCTGGACCTTGAGTCTGTAATAAAAGTTTGATTGATTGATTGAATAACATAATATTAATATTGGCTACATTCCACTCAGGTGTGCCAGTTAGCGGTCCCTGCAATTTTGAATGCTTCCTCACTGGCTGGGTTTACCGACACACATAAAGAGAATGGAGCCATTGCTAATGATGTTCGTTACACCTGTGCTTCTCCTGCTATGACGGAGCAAAGCCTATTTTCTGTGTTATGGAAGAGGACAGTAAATGAGTGCTAAGACAGGGATGTATGATGAATGCCAAGTGAATTATGAATTCATCCCCTGCCAATATTAGGCTGCATTCACCGCCACAAATTGGGAACGGGGAAATGATGGTATTATTTATTTACATACAGTACAGTCATAGTTAGAAGTAGCATGTAATATGTGCTTCTGTGGTCTTTATGTATGGCTGTTGTCTTGGATGCTCATACAGAGAAATATACCACAGTACTTTATGCACAGTATGTCTTTAAACAAGGATACAAATCTAAACATTAATGGTTATCAATTCTCTCTCAACAGTCCAAAAGCTACATATGCAGCAGCCAGGGGAATGTGCTGTGCTTCACGCTAGATTTTGGATCGGGGTTCACCTGCTCAGAAGGCACTTCAAAGGTGAAGTATTTCTTAGCTCAATTATTGTTGACATCCGGATTCTGTACTGTTCCTCCCTTAAAACCTCCCGAGAATGCAGTTTGACGTCTTTTTTTCTGTATTGATACCCAGTATTTGTCCTGACTCACTAAGGCTTCCATTGTATTTGAAAACATTGTTTTAATAGCCACATAATTACATAAAGAGACTCTTGAATGTCACCAATTTTGCACAATGGACTTTCCACAATAAAGTAGAGAGTAGCTGTATCTCAGATAATGGTGTGCCATTCTTAAAGACATTTTTTAGGAATTATTTTGGCAGCCTTGCCTCATTTTGAGTGGGTACATTTTCTGACCATTTTAATCGCTGCAAGAATGTCCCAGCACTGAATTCTAAAGTACTAATACACTTTTGTCATAAACTGTACAGTTCTCTTAAAGTACTATTGCACATTGAAATGGCAGGTCTTGATCATGCAGGTCTCTTTGTAGTAAGACATGGTATTTACGGTAAATATTCTACTCATTATTGAAATCCCTGTGTGCTGCTAATCCCCTCCCTCCCGTTTAGACCGCACTGTGGCGATATAAGTTCTCTCAACTTAAAGGCTCCTCCGATGATGGGAAAACCAGGGTAAAACTCCTATTCAAGAATGCTGAAAGCAACCAAATAGAGATGAAGGTAATTCAAATTAAGCGTTTTCTTCTTTTTTTCATCAGAATTTTTAATGAGCTGTAATTTTGCAAACGTTATTGCTCACTGACCATGGAGAATGTCTAGTGAGAATATATCCCTTGTCTGGTGTACTAGTGTTATAAATTCAGTTTTTCAAGAGATCTTAAGTTTGAAAATGTTATTTAAAATACAAACATCTTGTACATCTCTGTCCTCCTTTTTCAGGAACTGGAGTTTGCTAATCTAACAGCCGTCCTTCACTGTATACATTCTTTTATTGCTGCCAAAGTGGCCTCCATGGACCCTCTCTTCATGTGCAGTCAAAGCCTACCTGGAAATTACATGAACACTTAAGACGACCCGTCCTCATTGTCATGTGCACCTGTGGCAAATATCAGCAGTATTTTATTTTCTGCACAGAGCCAATTGATATGTATACACTGTTCTTGCTATTTTTGTATGGACTACTGAAAATAATAAATATTTGTAAAAGACTGTACAAGTAGACAATGTATGAATTAATTGTGGAATGAAGATGTTATTTAATTTTTGAGAAAATCCAAAACGGATGAACAGTTTTTCCTTTTCTTTAATATTTTTATGCTCATTACATTATGGAATCTCAGCGGTTACTTCTTGTCTACTTGTCACTTTGAAAGGCAGCGTCCGTGCTGCCATATGGTGTAGAACTGCCATACATTTGACAACAGGACATGAATCGCTAAACATAGAAGCTGCCGCTAATCTCAGCTGGTGCTGTATCTACGAAGAATAATGATGCCGTACCTACATCTAGTGAGTCGAGACATTTTTAACAGACATAATGAATCTGATGCTGGCTTACTGTCATGGGGGGATTCACATTTTTGACAGACCTTTGACAGGGATTTTCTTCACTCCAAATTCACAGTTGAACAGTAATGAAAAAGCTAACTCTTCTCTGTTCCCAGTTCTTCTGCTTTGCTTTCCTTAATTTTTCATATCTGTGAACACAAACACCACAATACAATGCAGTCCAAGCCTCCAAATAACCACTGAGTTGAATCATCATCCCTCTGATTAAATTGTATGATGTTTGTGCTAATGTGACCATTGTTTTCTATCAAATAAAGGCAAACGTTTCCAATTACTCTGGGCAATGAAGACCTTTCACTGCAATGTGACATTTCAGCTTCAAAGTATTATTAAAGACACACTTTTATCAACTCAGTTTAATACAGTGGACCAGCCGTATGTCTTCAGGTGAATTGTGTAATGGTTTTAGTGTGAAAATGCATTGCTGTGATGCAATAAATTGCTAATGAAGCACAGATGACACGTTACAGCTCTCTGTAGGTTTGAACTTTGAAGGTGAAGGGTGCGCAGTGGATGTAACTTTATCCCTGAAACTAAAGGTGGTTGTCCGATTTTAACTGATCATTAAGTGTAATTTAGTATACAATGTGCTGAGCTGACACTTATTCAATTTAGTACTTGTTTCCCACGGATGACTCAATTATCACACTGCAGGTAATATCAGCTTACAGTTTATTTTAAAGGAAAATAAAAGAAATGCCTTTAGGCCTCATTGTTAGTTTTACAAGGGATGTGTTTGAATATGTATTGAATTAGTGCTGCAATTGTGTGTCCATTCACTTATTGAGCAAATTTTAACAACATTTTTGCAAAAAAAGAGGTATGAATTAGGTGCGTTTCCACTAACTGGTTTGGAGCAACTAAACTAGGCTATGCGCAGATTCATCAGAACTATTGGCTACTCTTTTCACATTGCTGTAATCCGTTAGTAAACTGAAAAGAAGAAGCAGAGGTTTCAAGCAGGAAACAAGTTGACTTTTGACAAAGGCATTTCAAGCAAGCATACAAACTTGTATTGATCCTTCGCTAAATCCCGCTCAAACTCAAACTGGCCAATCCCAGCTTCAGCCAGCTCTGACCAGAGTTCAACAACCAACTCTCCTCCAAAGACTCTCCTGCAATCGTTCCAGATTCTCTTCAGATTCAGGGTTTCAGAGTAAATTCAGAGCATGTTAGCATGTCATTAACGTTAGCATGTCTATGCCACTTACTAAAGGTATACTTTTTGCTAAATATAACAATAAAGACCTAACCAGCTCTACAGGAACAGTGCTGCTCCTTCATTGTCTTCTGTCTCGATCGCCAGGTGATGTGGTGCTTCTGTCGTCACTGTTTGACATCCTGGATCTATATTTATTTGTATTGAACTTATTGCAGGCCCTTAGGCCCTGCTTAGCGAAGGGTCAGAAAGTAAAAAAAAAAAAGTGTTTGGAAATATTAAAATGCAATAAACTTCCTCAAATGGAAGTTTATTGCACTTTAATATTTCCAAACACTTTTTTTGTTTTACTTTCTGCCTTTCTGACAAGGTTGTCAGGTGACAAAATATAGATATAGCCCCTTGTAAAACTTAGTTTTAGAAGTACTGGTAGACCAGCAAAGACCCTACAGTCCAAGCTAACCATCTCTTGGATGTGCCTTCATATTTAATGGGCAGATAAAAGACTGGCATTGATCTTTTATGTGACTCAAGGCAAGAAATTGAAGAAGAGTATTTCCAAAAATGTTATTCTATTCTTTGGCACGTATTGCAGATGGGTAGCTAAATCTTAAAGTCTGTATAGATGACATGTAGGCGAATGGTAGTCAATGCCATGCAGAAAGTTGATTGGTCCAGAAAAAAATAATATGAATTTTATTAAATTTACCTTTTTCCCCTCAAATCCTGATGTTATTGTGTTGATGATTCTCCTGTTATACAAGTCACTATCTGCTTCTGCTCACTGAGAGGTGACTCACCTGAAACGCATATCACACGCAGACCCTGTCCCCATTGGTCCCAACTCCACAGGGGCAGCCTGACACCATGAAGGACGATCCCTCAACGGCCTCCCACTGGTGAGCAATCACACGTTGCTTTTAAAGAAGGAGGTGTAACTGCAGGAGATTGAACCCTGGCGGCTGTGGTGATTCTTTACCCTACTTGCATCCTCTTTCTCTCTGTATCTGCCTCTTGGAGAAGTTTATAACTTTGGCTGACATTTCGGGAGAGAAATGATTTAAAAAACGCTATCATTGACCATTCAAAATTCACCTGCAAAGTGAAACATGTATAAAGGCCAATCAGTAATAATTAGTTGTTCATGAACCTGGAGGTCATAATTTAGAGGTAGCTCAAAATGATTGGTCATGCTCATGACAAGTTCTGCTCAACCTGTCTGTTGGGTTTCATACTTTCACCAGGGCGGTTCATTTTGGATTGTTTTGATAAACTGATGACATATGTGTGGCAACCACTTGTTGATAATTGCACAGCTTAATTGTATTGGTGACTATTAATAACAATACAATGGTTGTCACGTTCCATTAGATTTATAGGGACCAGCCCTCTCTGCTTGTCACACCTTGAGAAACGTCACCCTCCTAAAGTATTAATAAAGTGTGTGGGCCACATGTTATCTACCTAGAAGCTCTGAATCTGTGACCATGTACCACTGAACTGAACATGATCCTTTCACTCCATTTAAAGAATAAAATATAAACTTTAATATGGTGAACATTCCACTGTCCAACCATGTTTCTCACTTTAAAGAGTGGCACTTGAATGTCTCATGTTCCATGAAGCAGGAAAAACAAACGAAATCTTGAGTTTAGAGCTTCACGTTTGGTTTTGCGGCCAAGAGCCTTTTGACTTGGATTCCAAAGTTGATCATCTGCACGACAATTATTTTGTTTTACTTTGGGAACTTTATCTGCCAAATACTGAGCTTATGAGTCTTAATTTTGTGTAAAGTCTTCCTCAGTACTGAGCATATTACCTTGGTGTAGTAGTATCTATGTCCCTTTCCTGGCAAAAGCTACATCTTGTCAAACCAAACATTGACTCTAACAAGGACTTTTTGCGTTTAAACTTTCCCTAAATGCCACTCTAAAAGGAAGGGTTGAGTGAAAGTCCATTCAGTTGAACCTCAACCCTAGATGCCACTAAGTCTCACACTGCTCCTTTAAAATTCTTTGTGCATGAGAAATACACTGTGACATGTGATGACGCGATGATGGTGTCATATAACGTGTTCTATTATGACACAGATCTGAAATGTAAATTCATTGACCATCTGTAACGAGTAGCCTCGGAGAGCTGGATACAAATTTTAATTGTGTCTCGGCTTTGACTATTAGCATCTAGAGTTAGCATCTAGAGGTAAAAGAAAATAGAGTTGTTCTTTATTCATGGTCCATTACGTAACGTTGGAAGTGAATAAGTATTGTGAAAAAGCAACAGTTGTCAAAAAAAGACTGCTTCCAAAACGGAATAAAGGACATTTAATGGGATATTTGAAGACAACACAATGGACTAGTAGCAGAATTTACCATGCAGTGGATTAAACTCCTGTCGACACAGGGAAAAACTTTACATTGCTTAACTTCAGAAAGTTTGCATATATTATTCATTGTATTATATTGTGCTGGTGTCAGCTATTTTGTCTAGTCTTCAAATAACAATAATCAAGCATACTCTTAAGTATTGAGCACAAACTACACAAACTATTCAGATGTGCCAGAAGTTTTACTTTTATATGTCACTCGCTTCATTCTCTACAAACTCTGAGGTTTTGCGTTGAAGCTAAAGCAGGCACCGTGACAACAAGCTTGCACAGAGAGACACAACTGAGTCCCCCGCTGCTGAAGTCACTGCCGGCTGCCGCCACACACACATCATCAAGTTGCATCAGCACCATGTGAAGCATGAATTTCAAGTGCACTGCTCAACTATCAATGGGCCGTGACTCTCACAGTAGACTCGGCGGGCGTCATTGGACCCTGAATGCTAGCTGAAGTATTTGTGATGAGGAGAAGTTTCCAGGGAAACTTCAGGGTCTTATTCACCGTAAGTAATCTCCAGTCTGTGAATATAACATGAAAATAGGCAAAAGGGAGGGTGGTAAAAGACGTCAATGGCTGCTGCCGATACTGTGTTGTTATATACTTGCTCTCCAAAGGTCTGTTATGAGAGGGTTTAGGCAAAGACCTATAGGCCTACACTATTAAAGTCTACAACAGTTTGGATGGCATGTTTTTTTTTCAAGTGAATTAATGGTGGAATATTTTTTTATATACAACTGTGAAATCACTATAATCCCTTAGAATTGCTGCATTTGGTTGATTTCCTTGTCAAAGTGACTTCTTCTAATGTTTGCATTGTGTTCAACTAGACCAGTGGTTCTCAAATGGGGGTACGTGAAGGCACTCCAGGGGCTATGTGAGATAAAAAAAATATATATATATTTCAAATTAGCATCCATTCAAAAGTCCTTTAAACATAATTATTTGATACATATTCAATACAATATAAGTGTAAATTCATAAACAGAATTTCATATATTCTATATTAAATCAGACACTGATTGCACAGCGCTGTGTATTACATATTTATTTATACCCAAAATGCTTTGCGCTGGTTGGGGGGTACTTAGCTGAAAAATAATATTTCACAGGGGGTACATCACTGAAAAAAGGTTGAGAACCACTAAACTAGATGGTGCTGGAGGAGAGCTGGAGTCTGAAATAGCTATCAGAACCTGTGCACCATTTGCTTGAATTTAATTTCTTCTGTAAGTTATCCACAAATGACGAATGCTTTGCAAACCGTGAACTGATTGATTCTTTAGCGACCAAGCGCACTAGCTTGCCAATTGACAGTTGGATGGTTTCCTGTTTTTTTTCTACTTCAGTTACTCTTCCCAGAGTGAAATGTACAATCCTGAGAACAGAATGACATCCCAGTAATGAGAAAACAGAAGCTGAGAGCTATTGTAACTCAAACTTTTTCTCAAATACTGCAGTGACATTTAGTCCTTTCACCTTGTTTCTTAACTTAAAGAAGGTTAAAGGAAAGGATTTTCTTTCAACATGACAGTAAATACACGTAATTATAGCTCAACTCTGAAGCAATATATGTCATGCATTTTACGAGTCACGCTCATATTTTGTTTTACAGTTTGACAATGTTAAGTCCTATATATATATAATATTGTAGGTATTTTGTCGGCTAGGCTACTTACAATTTCCGAGTAACGGTTATCAATGGACTTCTTGTTATTGTTGAGAAGACTCCAAGTAATTCTGATTGTATTGCATTTATTGTCAGTGAAATGTGCAATTTTAGGAGAAAATTCCCACGTTAATTACACTTTAATTTTTCCCACAGTAATTACACCTTCATTTGTCACATTGCCTATGGACAGATTAGACACTTGATTGCCATTGAAACATATTTTCACTGCGATTGTTGCATAGAGTTCCAGGACCTACCGAAAATCCAAGTTGCTCAGAAAATGGGCAGAAAAGAAAGTTATTTTTCTAACCAGTCAACCAAGGACAAGAGAAACACTGAGTTTCTGAGTTACTCTAGTGGGGGCGGTTGAGCCTACTTAACCTTTGCAATGGGCGCCGCCTTTATCTGAATATATAAGGACAGGTTTGACAGAGACAAGAGCACTAAGTCTTTACTGATATTATGAAAATATCTTACTCTTCAATTCTAAACTGCCCACTACAAATGGCTCGTCGTTTTAATTTAATTGTCCCTATTATGTTGATCTGCATTATTCTCCCAAGGGTTTTAACTGATGAATTCAGGCGTTTAAACTGTAAGTAACTTTTGTTTTATGCTTTTTGCGTAAATCTTTTGTTCCTCTCTGATCATCTGTGATTGTGACTGTGATTAAAAAAAATAGGAAGTTGCAATAAAAAGAAACAAGCAATAGAAAAAAAATGGTTTAAAAACTAATTTTTTCAAACCACATTTGATTATTAGCCTACTCTGAGATAAAGCTATTAAAAGCAGGATAGTCAACATTCTTGTGTCACATCAAACTTCTTTTCAGTCTCTATCTCGTAAAACAAAAAACAGCATTTGCTGTGTTGCATGTTCTTATACTGTTTGTCTGTTTCACAAGTCAGCAGATTTACTACCAAATCTAATAACAATTGTGATGGAAGATTTTCCTGTAGATCTGTTAAAAAGGAATGATGTCTCTCTGAATCAAAGTTGTCTTAAGTCGGTTTATTCTTGCAAGAAGGAAAGGTCTGCAGCAACTGCTCAGCGTAGTTGTCACACAATATTCAATGAGACAGAAGTCACAAGCCTGCTTATAACACAATGAGGGTCCCGCCTCCAAATCCCCCAATGAAGGAGACGAGAGTACCTTGACAGCCCTTTGATCCCAGTACTCTAACATCTGCTTCTCGCCCCACAATGAGGGTCATTTAAGGTTCAATCCTCAGACAACATTACAACACTATATTTTCCCATTACACGTGGCATACATGTGAAAATGCTGCATATAAAGCTGGGGAAGTCCCACATGTTTTGTTTATTGAAATGTTGACGACTCAAATACGCCAACATTTAAAATGTAGCACATGTAGCACTCAATATGTTCTAGTCTATAATAAATACTTTGATCCTGTACTCGGAAGTATTGATAACTGATTCTGATTGTATTTTAAATTCTTCATTCACAATGCTTATATAAAAGTACAGAAGTATTATGATATGACACAAAAAACACAAGTTGTGTTCATTTTCCTTTTGTTTTTAATTAAATAAAAATACTGGTCTAATATACTGTATAACTACATTTTATTTTATAAGCTTGTCCAATGTATATTTTAATGTAAGCAAAAACCATAAACTGGGGAGAAAAAAACATTTCAACATTTATTTTTGAAATGTGGATTAGAAGCAGACAGTAGCATCGAATCAAATTGATAAAATTATCATATTTATGAATTATCAAATAAAAAAGTACCAGTTTCTCAAAATTCTGATTCAGGCACTGTACTTGTGTAAATATTGACCTTCCATTTATTTCTACAGATGATATTCTAGCCCCAGATTTCCATGCTGACCTAATGCTAAAATACTGTATATCTTGCAGCCACAACTCTCAGAGAACTGCTTATCTCCTCACATCAAGAAAGCCTTCACATTGTACATGAAGCCTCACTCCACTCCAGACAACGGTATTGCACTTATCAAATGAGTCATCACCTTTTCTGTCTCTGTTCATTCTGTACGAAAGCTCATCCTTTTACACTGCTGTGCCCAGACGAAGCGCAGCCTTGTCCTCCACACATGTGTTTACATTGCTTCGGCAAAGCGAGCCTGAGACCCTGGAGATTTCCCGAGCTGCAGAGGTCTTTCAAACAACTCTACAAGTCCTAACGAACACGGCGAGACAGCGATATAAAAGAGATGTCACGGCTCCAGGTAGAATGGCTTTCTATTATTAAATCACATTGAAAGAAACCTTTAGAACTAGATGGGCACCAAAACAACCTAAACACTGTCAACATTTCTAATTGATCCACTGACACTATTTTTACCATTCTAATAGTCCACTGAAACACAATTTAAACTAATTGATTGTCAAAGATTGTACACCTCTAATTCATTACTAAATATGGGCATTTTCAACGACAATGAGTGTCCTTTCAGGTTTGATATGCTCCAAAGGTTTGCAAGATAAATTCCCATGAGTCTGTGTGTTAACTTTGCCGCGTCACAATGCCAGAGCTGCTTTCCTGGGAGGACGTGGAGCTGATAGCAGAGCTGTCGAAATGT
Source organism: Myoxocephalus aenaeus (assembly GCA_038501785.1). Taxonomy (NCBI): domain Eukaryota; kingdom Metazoa; phylum Chordata; class Actinopteri; order Perciformes; family Cottidae; genus Myoxocephalus; species Myoxocephalus aenaeus. The sequence goes on from JBAMJR010000097.1 coordinate 780,894, forward strand.
CCTCCTGTAACACACCCGGCCGTCTGTCTGCAGAGTCATCTCAGCAAGTACCGCTCCATATCTGGCCTCTGCAATAACAGGTAGCCGACTGGCTTCTTACCGTTCGTTACGTCAAAGAACCAGGACTGTACTGTTATGGAGTACAGTCCAAGAACCAATAGCACAAGCAAAATCTTTATTGGCGTAGATTCAAAGTAAATCAAATTTTTAGTAAACATTGCAAATTGAAAAATTGAGCATCGTTTAATGTTGAAACACATAATTCCAACACCCACCACCATCTTGATTAAAAATGCAAATGCAAGTTAACCTTTTTCAATTGCTAAATTGAAAATGCAATGTCAATGTCACGTTCACTGTAATGTTTGTTGTAGCAAAGCAATACTCAGGTGTACAAGAAACGTATATGTCTGTGGATTTTTATGTTTTATTTAAACTCCATAGTGACAGTAGTAGGAATGCATTTTCCCCTCTTCATCTTCAAAGTCAACCAAAACGCATTTGTTGCCGAAACCTAAGACAGCACATAGGCAAGGGACACAAAACCTGTTCTAAGAATTAATATACATGTTAATAAATACAAATATTTAGCAAAACCCTTAATTATATGATGCACTGTTGTACGTTGGTACAACTGTAGTATTTTAAACTTTGATGACCATTTTGAGGAAAACAAATTAATACAACAAATTGCAGTTTTTTGGGACATGTTTCATGATTCTTTTTCTCAGGCAAAATCCTCTCTGGGGAGCAGCCAACACTCCCTTGGTCAGGTGGCTTCCAGCTGAATACGAAGACGGAGAGAGAGAACCCAAGGGTTGGAACCGAGGACGGCTGCATAATGGATTCCAACTTCCTCCGGTAATCTACAAAATGCTGGTCCGACGGACACACAAGTCCTTGCGGTGAAATTAGAAAAGAAGCGAGCTCACCCTGCAAGAACCCGAGTTAATGTCGCTTTCCATTTATTTTCCTTACCTGTTTTACAGCAGATAAAGTCCACAGCAATTTACGAATGGCAGACGTATGTGTGAGATGACAGAGATTACGATTGCATTTGCATTTTGTGGACTGTGTGCTTGAAATGAGCTGGTTTATAGTCATTAACATTATTTATTTGATTTTTTACAGCAGATGAAACGGTTTCTCCGATATTTGCATTGGATTTCAATGTTAATTTATGCACTAGTTACACAGAGTGAGGTCCTTCAGTGAGATAAATGATCAAATATGCATCAGTTGTATCCAACATGAAGTTGTCTTCTTTGAGCTATAATTTACTTAGATCATCAGATTGTAAAAATGGGTCAAGTAAATCATATCTTGGATACTTTATGTATTGCATAACTCTTATTTAATCGGTGGCCAAAGCACTTTTGGTTGGATAAATTAGGATGTGAAAGACACATATCACAAGCCCTTTTGTTGAGGTTAAGACATTCATCTATTTATAACTTAATGAATTAAATAATTAACTAGTTCACACAAACAAGAAAGCTATCATCCATCACAACCCCTGACTGGGACACAACAGGCCTTCCCCAGTAAATGTTCATTTCCGTTAATGATGAGATAATAAAAAACACTGACTCATAAATGGAAAGCCACCGCAGAGATGGCTGGGGGAAAATGCAATTACACACTGTTAAAAAAAAAAAAAAAAAGTAGTTCTCACTGTCAACCAAAATAACAAATCCTACTGTGTCAACAGCCATGGGAAGTCAGCCAGAAAATAATAAGGAGCTCTTCTAAACAGACAGATGATGTATATTCTCACCTGCTGGTGGAGTGGGGCCAGTACATCGACCATGACATAACCTTTACCCCTCAAAGCAAAGGCAACACTGCTTTATGGACTGGGGTGGACTGTTCAAACACATGTCTAAATGAGCATCCATGCTTTCCCATTGAGGTAAGCTAAAACAGTCTTTGGATATTTTGCTCTCCAGTACTCTTGCTTGCTCTCTTGTTACACTCTTGTATTTTAAAGGAATATTTGCACATTTTGGGAAGTAGGCTTAGTTGCTCTCTTGTTGAAAGTTAGATGGGCTCGATTTCCTGGTTTTTCTGACTTCCCACACAACCAGTGGAGTCTGCTCTCGACCAAGAAAGGGTCGCAATAGTTGCACATAAGCATAATTTCCACCTTGTCCTGCCCTACTGTGCTGTGATTGGCGAGTACTTGTTACCTCCATGCGTCCTTCTGATTGGATGGAAGCCGGTGTTCTTCTTCCGTTTGAACGTTGTTTACATTTGACGGTTGTTGGTACAAATGGCTAAAACCCTATTTCACCTTGAACCAAAATCTAGAAAAACAAATGGTTGGAAAATTTGAGTTTAATTAGATCTAGTCCGGTAACAGTACTACGCACCAATAGCATCGCATGTTAAAGGGATATCAGAACAGAATCAGTCTCCTCATCTAACTCGGCAAGAAAGCAAATAAGCAAATTAACTTGTCAATTTGTTCTTTTAAAATTCTACAATCACAAAGCCAATGCATTTGATTGATAGATCAGAAGTGGTGAAAGATGCCATTGAAGCAGCTTGCGATACAACATTTTGTGTTTTCCACAGACCGGTGATTCTGTCAATAGTGCACAAAGCTGCATGCCCTTTCATCGTTCCAAACCAGCCTGCTTGTTTAATTTTGGCTCTGATATTCGACAAGCTCTGCAGCAACAGCAGATGAATGCCATCACGTCATTCATTGACGCTTCGGTTGTGTATGGCCACACTCCAAGGCTGGAGGGCTCCCTCCGTGACCTCTCTGGCCTCAATGGGAAACTTGCTGTCAATGACCAATTTAGGGATCCCAAGGGAAGACCCTACCTTCCATTCGTGTCCACCCTGCCATCAGCCTGCCTGCAGAATCTGCAGGGGGAGAGGGTGGAGTGTTTCAGTGGCGGGGACAGTCGGATTAATGAGGGTCTGCCTCTGACCTCTTTGCATACACTGTGGCTCAGGGAACACAATCGGATTGCAGAGGAACTGAAACACATGAATACTCACTGGAGCCCGGAGACTATTTATCAAGAAACTCGCAAGATTATTGGAGCGCTGCACCAGGTATGTGACGAAATATAAACCCTGTTTAGCTGATTGTGTTGAAACAGCACTGTGCTGACATGCTGACACAAATAGGGTGGCACATATACAATATTTTAATTTTCTATTAATCTGCTGATTATTTTCTTGATTAAATCAATTTATATATATATATATATATATATATATATATATATATATATATATATATATATATATATATGATAAATAACTTTTATAATAACTCTCAATTACTTAACACATAACCCCCAGAATTATATTAGCATTTGAAGGAACATTCTTGTTCATGGAAAAATACGCGTACAAATTCTCAGTATTAGCTTTAGCCTCATAATGTAATGTTTGTTTCAGTTACAGTTTGAACATGTGTTATCATAATGTCTAATTGAGGCCATCTGGGGTTGATTAATGCTGAATATCAAAATCTGTTATTTCCAGAAATTCAAACGACTAATGCTATATTCTATTGGAGTGCACGATAAACCAATCCAAATAACATGAATCAAGAAAAAAATCTAACCACCACATCCATTTCGTAAATGTTCCGGAGCTTTTGATCATATCACATAATCTTCATCAGCAGATGGCCAGTTGCCATAGAATAGCAGATTCGAGTCTCGAGCTTTTAGACCAACATGGACAAAAAGAACTTTAACTGCTTTGGAAAAGTATAAATGAATCTACTATTCCATGACAAGTGGGCAGCTACTGTTGAAGATCACATGATCTGACGAAAAGCTCCAGAGCAGCTACTGAAAGGACCACATTGTTACCTCAGATATTCCAAAACAGTTGATCTCTTTGCTATTGCATGTACACTCACCTAAAGGATTATTAGGAACACCTGTTAAATTTCTCATTAATGCAATTATCTAATCAACCAATCACATGGCAGTTGCTTCAATGCATTTAAGGCGGATGGGCTACAACAGCAGAAGACCCCACCGGGTACCACTCATCTCCACTACAAATAGGAAAAAGAGGCTACAATTTGCAAGAGCTCACTAAAATTGGACAGTTGAAGACTGTAAAAATGTTGCCTGGTCTGATGAGTCTCGATTTCTGTTGAGACATTCAGATGGTAGAGTCAGAATTTGGCGTAAACAGAATGAGAACATGGATCCATCATGCCTTGTTACCACTGTGCAGGCTGGTGGTGGTGGTGTAATGGTGTGGGGGATGTTTTCTTGGCACACTTTAGGCCCCTTAGTGCCAATTGGGCATCATTTAAATGCCACGGCCTACCTGAGCATTGTTTCTGACCATGTCCATCCCTTTATGGCCACCATGTACCCATCCTCTGATGGCTACTTCCAGCAGGATAATGCACCATGTCACAAAGCTCCAATCATTTCAAATTGGTTTCTTGAACATGACTGAGTTCACTGTACTAAAATGGCCCCCACAGTCACCAGATCTCAACCCAATAGAGCATCTTTGGGATGTGGTGGAACGGGAGCTTCGTGCCCTGGATGTGCATCCCACAAATCTCCATCAACTGCAAGATGCTATCCTATCAATATGGGCCAACATTTCTAAAGAATGCTTTCAGCACCTTGTTGAATCAATGCCACGTAGAATTAAGGCAGTTCTGAAGGCGAAAGGGGGTCAAACACAGTATTAGTATGGTGTTCCTAATAATCCTTTAGGTGAGTGTACAATACACTGTTACATGAGTCATTAGCAGCTGACAAAAACAAATGCATAAATTTTTGGAACACCCTTTCGAGTTGGTTCAGTCGAACCCGTCGCTATAAATCACAGCCTGTCAGAGAGGTCTGATTGTTTACACAGAAGCATGCCATTTAGCTTAACTGCAACCATAGATTGAAAATAGAACACAGGGAAAGATGGGCTTGTCTATGTTGGATGAACTGGCTTGGCCCGATGACTCGTGCCAAACGTACAATGTTTAACAGTCAAATTATAAAAAATATTAATAAATTATACAAATTGTCAATATTTGTGTTTTTGAGCTATGGAATATACCCAGTAATATTTTTAAAATAGGATATCTGCGCCAAATATCTGCTTTTCCTGCTTGTCCTGCTCTGCTCAAGCAGCTCTGAGCTGCATGTCTGTGATGCTCATGCTCCTCTCGCTCCAGTACGTCTCTAATGCGCGTTCACGTCGTGGGGATCAAGCGATTCTGCCGAAGGAAGACGGGTCTAATACGCAGTTTAGCCAATCACTGATTAAAGAAATACATGAATGACATACAATTCATCCAATCAGCGCCCTAAAAAAGACTTCCGGGAGGGCTATTCTAATCAAGCCCAAGGCTGCGCGTTCACGTGTCTCTGTCTCCTGGGCAGACGAGGCGCGCGCCACCCATGATAACAGCATGACAGCGGCGAGCAGGAGCCACTGGTCTTCACAGAAAACGCTAACTCGGTATAATCTCTCCTCCAACACCGGTTTGAGAGAAGACCTTTGGCTGAGAAACTACAGGTAAAACACCTGGTCCCAGATCAAGCAGACCGGTGGAACGACCGGTACCACCGGTCCGAAAAACAATGCAGATTTCCTGTGCCTGAGCCGATTTAAATACTTCTTTTACACTGCTGTGTAATGTTGCACAGTACTAAAAAGGTAGTACTATATGATTTCGATACTTTATTAAAAATAGCGCGGATCAGAGCACACTCCCTGCTCCCTCTCTCTCAACCAGAGACGGGCTTAAGGGGGCGGGGCTGCAGCGCACACAGCAGTGAGTGCTCGCTCACAGAGTAGTGATTGCTGGGAGCTCGTGCATGTTGGAACAAAGCTCTCCCAGTTGATATTATGATGATATGATGAGTCCAGTAAAGCAGCAGTTTGTAGTGGAGTGGAGTTCTGTTGCACACGGTCCCAATCAGGCCACCTGATGCTTGTGTCTGTTCTTTTATTTATTTATATATATATATATATATATATATATACATATTGTTTATAGTTTGAAGTTAAAATGTTTGAAGCTGTTAGTTTGAAGTCAAGTGTTTTGTATTTATTTATTTATATTTAAAGTATACTTTAAATAGTTAATATATTGTTCAATTTGAAGAAAGAAATCTGCCTTTCAGACAGTATCGGTTCAGGCACTGTTTAGGCACCGGTATCATTTTAAAAGTATCGTTTTAGCACCGGTATCGTTTTAAAAGTATCGTTTTAGCACCGGTATCGGAAAAAACCCAAACGATGCCCATCCCTACTTATAATACGCTGAATTGTAATAATAAGATGTCCTTATTATGTCAAAGTGTTGGAATAAATGTTAAATATTTAACTGCAAAGTAGTAATGCGTGATACCTTTTTTTTTTTTATTGCCACCAGCCGCCACTGGTCGGGTTGTATTGCTCGTAGTGGACCACTTGGATGTGAAAGGGGTTGCTCGTAGTGACACGCCTACAGAGAAGTATCACCCAGCTGTGCAGTTCCACTCTGCTCTACACAGGGCTTTAGTTTCTTTCAGTTCATTGTTTTGGTTTTACTGCCATTGACTTAGTTTAGGTCACTTTCCCCCCTCTCATAGCATCATTTTCAGTATATGATATATACTTGCTTTGTCTTGCTCTGCTAACATACTGCTTTCCACAAGCTAGGCAATATTATATTCCTGCGTAAACATTGTCTTAGATATTAACCTTTGCTTTTCCCTTCTAATTTCTTTTTCTTTTCTATTTTAAACCGGAAACAACTCCCTCAGTAGTTTCTAATTTGTGCCTTTGAATGGTTTGTTCTTCTTAGCTGATATCCACTTAAACCAGAGCGCGCAGCTGATGCAGCTCTGCTTTGCTCAGTGAAGGGCAGGGCAGCCATCAGAGCTCAGCAGTAAATAAAACAGTGTGGAAGACTGTCAAGTCATAATAATCTAAGTGAGGTTTATTTTTGTATTAGCAGTGCAATATTTATAATAGCTGTATGCCAGGGCATTATGTAAGGTTAAGGAAATGTTGGGTAAATTATGTACACTAAAAAAAGAGGAAACGGTTCATTGATTCATTGCTCGGCTGTAAAGTTTCTGAAGCATTTCTGAGCAAACGGGAAATAAATGTAATCTGTTAGATTTTGTGACCTGACATTTGACCACAGCAGTGGATTAACAACTGCTATTTTCAGGTGACCCAGGAAAAGAGATTTACAGTATCAAAAAGGGTCTAATGTGGATAGGTTCTTTAAATCCTTTGTGAAGATGAAGTACAAAAGGCAGGGGGAGGATTTGCATACTGTAGCGAAAACCGTGACGCTATAACCGTGAAGCTTAGCAAATTCAAAAAGGTGGAGTGAAATGTGATTATCTGGTCCGACTAGCCTGCAAACCAGCAGACTGTAACCTTATTGATTTTTTTCAAAGGAAAATAAAAAATAAATTAAAGTTGAGATGAAGAATTAAAGGAGCATTTCAGCTCCTCACTTTTTCATAGTCACGTCTTCCCTTTTGTTACGCTATATTATCTCTTACTCTTCCCCCTCCACTCAGCAGGTAAAGGACTGAGTCAGCTACAGGACATTTGCACACCCACAAGGCTGTGCATTTGCAAATGTCCTTTTTCTGGCACATAGTAGTACTCTAACACAGTGCCATACACAATTAATACTGGAGGACTAGATTTAGACCTAAAACTGTAAAACTGCATCTCAGATTACTGTAAATTCAGAAGGAGAATGCAGCTTGTGTGAAATTAGATTCAGTGACATTATATGTGAAAGTGATTAGCAATAATACAATTAAATGCCTTAGTATTGTATTAACAGTTTTGGATGAGTTAGCTCTATTTTTGTTTACAGGGACAGTGTGTAACATTTCGGGAGATCTATTGGCATAAATTAAATATAATATTGATGTATTCTATGGTTGAATTGTTACGTTGTTGTCACCTTAGATTGAGTTGTTCATATCTACATATGTGGGTCCTCTTCACAGTCTGCCATATTGCACCGCCAAGTTGCTACAGTAGCCCAGAAGAGACAAACCAAACCCAGGCTCTAGATAGAGCCATTCACGTTGTTTGTATCGGACACTGCAGTTTGTCTACGCACTTGGCACAGAAGTTTCAGTTGGTTGCAACCTCACCACTAGAAGTGTCCAAAACCTTTTTACCTTTTTACCTTTTTTTAACTAAAGTGATAATATAAAATCATACATAGTGCATACAACCATGTGCCCAAAGTCTGCAAAATTGTATTCCCTAAACACATAACCAGGGGGCTTCACTCATTAGTAGAATAGTCTCTCTTCTGCAGCTCTACTATGCAATCACGTGCCTGTATATGGTTGTACTAAATTCTGCAGTTTACTTTGGTATACATGGTGGTCACCCATTAAGCTAAACCACCATTAACAGCATGACCATAATCCACCGCACCTACCACTGATGATGGGTGCCGATCAGAAAGCCACCTCATGTTATGCAGAGTAATAACAACCCCCCCACTGCTGTTAATTCATAAACATAACAAAATGTTAGATTGTTAACACATAAATCAATGCTCAATGCAGCATTGTTGTGTTATTGTATAATACTTTGGTATTAATGTTGATATGTCTGTCTGTAATGAGAAAAGTTTGCTCGTTATCCAATCATACTTAATAATAAAAAAACAATCCAACGCTGCAGTCCTTTTCAGCTCTCAGCAGCATTGTTCTGTCTTGTCGGTCCATATGGTTGAACCCCAACAGCTATTACCGAGCCCCCCATTTAAATCCTCAGACAGCTGTTCCCAGCAAACAAGCTCACACAGTGTGAATGTAATGCAAGATGCTGTTTTCATACAGAATTATTCTCAAGTCTCTGTGAAAGCACTGTTTTAATGCATTAAAATATGTGCTGGCAGTAATTACTTGCAAAAAAGAAAAGACTTCCAGGCCACGGGTAATGTGTAATTAGGCAGGAAATGAAACATAACTGTAAAAAATGTTTGCAGAGGTGGATTTTAGTGGATGTGCACCTGTTTAATTTAAGGAACTTGGTGTGTGTATTTCAGAAACAATGTTAACCGTTTACTGTAGGTCTAAGGCAGACACCAAACTTCTGTTTTTGCAAGAACGTATTGGCTGATGTTTCCTTTCCTTTTGCTTGCTTTTATAATTGGATATGCCATAATAAACAAATAGATAGTAGCTTTTTTTTATGCACTTCAAGGTGCAAGGTATTTTGATTGCCTTTATACTGCTCTCAACATGTCCGCCCTCTCACAGCTAACGGTTCCAACGGCGCTAACAGTGCAAACTACTGCAGTTCTGACAGAGCTAACAGTGTTTACCTGAGGGGGAACCGGAAGGTGGTTGCTATACTCCCACGTCAGTCGGGACGCCATTTTCAGCTGTAACCGCCATACGAGAGCAGCAGAGCGCCAGTCATGAGCTAGCCAGTGGGGCACGCTCACATGCACAACAAAGCATGCTAGGCTGGCCCATCTATGTAAAAAAAAAAGAAGGAGAAGATCTGATAAAAACACACAGAGGGGGAGCGGCTTCATTCTCAGTTCAGCTAGACATGAATTCACTCTATAATTATCTATTTCCCATGCTTAAAAAGAAAATATTATTATCCAGAGAGTGATGCCAGACGGAGGCAGGAAAGTATTCAAACTTCCTTTCCAACTGACTGTCTGTGGGCAGCCACTTGAAAACTATGTCTGAATGTGGTGCTCTACATGGCCTGCCGACAACAAATGGAAAGGTCAAAACCCATTTCAATAGAGAGTAAAAGCCTTATTTTTTGCAGGAAATAGGAAATCATCTGTTTTTTATTCTGACTTTCTTTTTAATCGAGGTGCACACTAGTCAAGGGATTTGCTTATCCAGTATGTAGTGTAGGGGGACGATATAATTATGCTCTAATTACTTTTAAGTGGCCAGGACATAGCAGGAAAAAGCGTTTACAGTTTAAAGGGCCAGACCTGATCTGTTTGGAGTGAAGGTTGAAATCATACTTGAATCAGAAATGTAGACGATATGGGATTTATTTTTATTCAATGGGGTGAAATGTGTGCAGATACCGTCTAATTGTATGGATGCGTCATGCAAATAATTACTCCAAGGTGTAGTGGTGGAATACGTATTCAGATCCTTTACTTAAGTAAAAAGACCAATGCAACAATCAAATGAATAGTAAAGGTCTTCAAAATCCTCCTTCGGTAAAAGTACATTAATATTCTTTGCATAACATACTCAAAGTATCAAAAGTAAAAGTCATAAATATGCTGTTTGAGGTGTAGCTAGTTTTTCCTAGTTTTTACAGTTAAGCAATTTAATTATATGATTCCCAACCTCGGGGTCAGCACCTCCAAAGGGTCACAAGATAAATCTGAAGGGGTTGAGCGATTAGCATTGGGGAAGGAGAGAAAAACAAAACAAAGTTATACTACATACATTTGTATTGATATTTTGGGTTTAGCTCTAATTGTTTTGTCCTTTTCATTTGGACTAGGGGAAATCACTCTTTGTTGAAACAGCTAACAACTGACCTGAGATGTGACAAACGGCCCCAAATAGAGATGACATTTTTGTAGGGGGTCACAAGCCAGACCAACACTGGATTAATTTATGCAACACAATACTTCATATGTGTTGTGCTTTAATGTAAAATATTGATCTAAAAAGTAGTTGTCAAGTAAATGTACTGGAGAAAAAGTACAATAAATTCAACTGAAGGAGCATATAATTGATATACTCAAGTAAAGTACAACTACTTAAAAATTGTACTTTAGTACAATATTTGAGTGACTGTTTCTTTGTTATTTTCCACCACTGCATGGATGATTGGATGATCCCTAACTATAAGTCGGGGAGAAAAAGAGTCAGAAAGACTGACATTGCAGTCTGGTGACTGCTCCTCAAATGGGACCAGAATTATCTCCAGGACTGTGGCTTAGGACTGAGTCAGTCTAAGCTGTGTTTTCTTGTCTCAGCTGACATATTGTGGTTCAGCTTCAGTGTGTGCAGAATGCTGCTTGCACGCCACTAATGCAAACATACACTTGTATTAGAATACTGTATTTCATCTTCATATTTCATCAGTGTCTGATTTAATATTAATTAATATTAATATTCAGTTTAAGAACTTACACTTATATTATGGAATATGTATGAATTTATGCTAATTTTAATATATATTTTTTAAATCTCAAGTAACCCCCAGGGGTATTAGTACCCCCATTTGAGAACCACTGATCTACAGACACAGTAAACATGGGGGCAGAAGTCACTCAATAACACAAGCAAACTAACTGGCAGCAGTTCATCACTTTGCTTCTGCGCGGTAACTCCTGTCTGCTCCTTTCTCCAATTGGGGTTTAACCGCCGTCTACTGTTGGTAATACATTAACGAAGGATAAGTACCTCAAACAACCCCGCTTGAAAACACCAAAACTGTCCCTTTTAGTCGGCTCTCAAACCCTTTTCAGCCAGACTGAAGTCGGAGACTGTTGCTATTCCGTAAGTCATTTCAGCTCATTAAGTTAAATTATCCGGTCTATGTCATCAATCTTCCCTTAACAAGTTCATCTTCAACAGACTGCCTTTACACTAAAGGCAGATGTTGTTTCATTAGTAACACTAAAGCAACACAAAAGTTAATTGGGTCTGGTCCACTGCTCCACACGTGATCCCACTGATGTATGTGTGTGTGTGTGTGTGTGTGTGTGTGTGTGTGTGTGTGTGTGTGTGTGTGTGTGTGTGTGTGTGTTGCATCTGTGCGATATGTGTTCAGATTCAGGTGGTGAACTGAGGCCTTTATAAATAATAATGAGGACAGATGGAATTCTCTCCGGTGAACTGTGAGGGAACAAATGTGCAATCATTTGTCCAAGCACTGGATATTACACAAATACTCATCTCACTGGAAATCCTATGGGAATAACTTTTAGCTGTATGCATATACACAACCACAAGATATTGTGAATACTTTCCAAGTGGCACATGTTGTAGTAATTTGTTTTATATTCTCATTTAATCTCTCGTGGCTTCAGTTCTTGAGCTGCACGTTATCCACAGATCTGAGATTTTCTTTCATGACTATATCTAAAAGATTCTTTTTGCTTCTTCACGATCCCCCTTTCTCTTTTATGACTCCCAGATCATAACCATGAGAGATTATGTTCCAAAAATCATTGGCCAGGAGGCTTTTGATTATTACATTGGACCCTATCAGGGATACGATCCAACGACAGACCCTTCTGCCTCCAATGTGTTTGCCACCGCTGCGTTCAGGTTCGGCCACGCTACCATCTCTCCCATCCTCAGGAGACTGAACGAGAGCTTCCAGAAGCATGAGCACTTCGGTGACTTGAGGCTGCATAACACTTTCTTCAGTCCATGGAGAATAGTCAAAGAAGGTCAGGACACTCTTATGAAGCTGCCTATTGGATCTAATAATGTATCCTGCAAAAACATTCAACAATACTCTATTTAGGTCAGCTTGAGCAAGACTTTGGTCAGCATAAATGTCTGTGTCAGTGTAATAATTACGTGCATGCAATTCAAGGGACTCGTTTGAGGTAGATCAACGATTAGACATGGGGATCTATAGAATGAATAACCTGCACTAATACTGTATATCATAACTAGTATGTGACAGATACAAGACTCTGTGTTCCCAGTCCCTCAAGACTCATTGCACAAGGCGCAATAATCCATCTGACACACTTCCGGGACCTTTTCAATTAAATATCAGTACATCACTTTACTTACTTACTTATCACTTATTTCAGACTTATGTGAATTATCTGTCATATACAGGAGATGCACAGTTAAAGGCTTACTTATAGCTAATAAATTAAAAGCAAATTATGCTATTTTTCAACCTCATTTCTTGTCATTGTAACCATTTCTTTTTATATAGAGATGCAGCAAAACAAAAACAACTTACATTGTGGCAATCAATATGTACGTACAAACAGAGTATATATCTACAGACTAATTTAACACCGCTATGTTTTTTGCTGAACTGTATTTTTTATTTTGCTGCAATGATACAGAGTGATGTGTTCAGTGGTCTTTTCACCAAGCACAAGTCTATTCCTTTTATGAAACTATATGTTGTTATGATAAACAGAGTATTCAGCCCCAACAGTCCACTCATCCTGTTTGCTCAAATGAAATTATTGGACAACAGTGAGCCCAGGGGAAGCAAAAAAACCCAAGCTTAGGAGGGATGTACAAACCTTTTTCTGAGCGGCATAAAGAAAGCAAACAGTACAGTTCAGAAAACGACTGTACTCACAAACCCTATACATTCTGTTTTTCTTCTATGTGTGGGAAACGGGATTACCGCCAAATAAAAGTGAATGTACTGTTTGCAGTTCTGAAGTACAAAAATGAAATGTTAACAGGAAACGTGCTATCCGATACGCACTCAGAGTATTCCTGCATTCCACAGGAAAATAAAAACTATATCTTATAAGCAGTGATGTTCTTGTCTCAAGGTGGAATTGAACCAACCCTGAGAGGTGCATTTGGAACGGCAGCATCAGCTGGTAGCGCAAACATGCTGTTGACAGAGGAGATAACAGAGAGGCTGGTGGTTTTGAATATGCCACATTCCATGGATCTGGCCTCACTGAACCTGCAGAGAGGACGAGATCACGCACTCCCAGGTAAGCGCTCGGCTGAATCGGTGATATTCAGCTAAGCCTGTCAAATCAGAGTGACAATCAACAAACTACGCCCAGGTTAATCCTGAGAGTTTGAACACCAGCTCCTTTGTCCTTTCCTTTGTCCAACCTTTTTGTGAATGGTTCTGTCAAACCATTTTCAAATGAGTTATTGTTTAGAGGAAATATCCACTTACTACAAGTAGACAATGGCAAGTCCTTTCAGCAGCATGTAATGAAATGTGGGTGGCAGGTAAGACATTTTGGTCATTTTTCTAGCAAGGGGGAACTCCACTGATTTCACACCTCAAAGTCTGTTTACATGTCGCATAAAAAAGTTGTATAAAGCCTTCTGGGTCTCTAGTGGGACATGTGAAGTCTGATAACTTGCCTCAAGTGATGTCACTTGAGTGAACATTGGTTGTGCTTGAAGAAACAACATATTGGTGTTACAAAGAGGTGAGTGTACCAGACCTCTGTAGCCCGCTCATATCGGCCTGAGGCTGGCAGCTCAAGGCTACATTAGCTTCTGTTAGTACACACCCGAATCTCCTACCAAATTGTTGGCGGCCAAGTTGCATTGTAGGTAATGTAGGCGCCAGGTTTAGACAAAGAATGCATTGAATGAAAAAAGACGTCTTTTCTGATTCTGCTGCATCAATATTGATGGATAAAAAAAAAGAAAAACAGCCATGAGTCACTGTGCTGGCCAATAATTAGTCCAGCACATAACCATCTGTGAATCCACACAACTTGTTGCTTTTACAATTAGTCTTTTGTCCATAAACAAACGATATACGACGTGTGCGCTAGTGAGATTGAGAGGTTCTTTTGGGTTGTATGTCATCTTTGGAGAGCTAGCGAGCTGTTTCCGCTGTTTACAGCCAGCTAAGCTAACCCTCTCTTGACTTTCACTTCATATCCATCACACATACATCAGTTAACAGTGTTATCTCTCAACAAGAAAGAAAAATGTGAATAAATATACTAACTTGTAAATTGTGCTGAAATTACTTTTCAGGATACAATGATTGGAGATCATTCTGTGGACTGGATCGCATTAAGACAATGGATGGTTTCAAAGGGGTTGTGAGAGACTACAAGGTTGCAGAGAAGATAGCACAAATATACAAACATCCTGAAAATATCGACGTATGGCTTGGAGGGCTTGTTGAATACATGTTGCCGGGCTCAAGAACTGGTCCCCTCTTTGCTTGCCTCATTGGAAAGCAGATGAAGGCACTGCGTGATGGTGATAGGTACACTAATATTAACTTGATTAAAAAAAATAATAATACAGATCTTGATCTATTTTTGAAGACTGTTATTTATTGAAATTTTGCTTGAAAAGGAGAGATCAACTGTTTTTATTGTCCAGGTTTTGGTGGGAGGCTGACAGTATGTTCAGCCAGCTACAGAAAGCGGAGCTCCTAAAAGGTTCTCTGTCTCGGATCATCTGCGAAAACAGTGACATAAGGGAAGTCCCTCCTGACTCTTTCAGGTTCGGGAAATACCCCCATGATTACATCTCATGTGATCATGTGCCATCGATTAATTTGGAAGCTTGGCAAGAAGAGAAGAGCCAAGGTGGGCTTGAAAAAACTGCCCGTGTTAGTCTTCGTCCTAATACTTGAAAAATCATACACAATCCTTTGAATTTTAACATGCAAACCTTTTATCTCTCAATTCCAGACTTAGAACAGTGTGGCACTCCTCGAATGATAAAGAATGGGGATTTTGTTTTGTCTTCTACAAATGAAAAACTGGTCGCTCTGTACTCCTGTTACCATGGTTTCAAGTTAAAGGGTGCTGCTGCAATAGTTTGCGAGGGAGATCAATGGAGTGATCAACCCCCACAATGTACAGGTACGTGAAGTATTTTTGACATGGATTTGTTTCGTAACACTTGTTTGTGATGACTGTCATGATGCCTATGTGGAGAAGTTTAAAATGAAACGGAGATTCCACTGTCAGCTGGTAAATATCATGTCCTGATTGTATGAACTGCTGCATATTGAAATTTACACAGATCCGCTTCGGAAGGATTTGTTTATACATCACAGACATAATCCAGCAAATATCTATCTTTGGACATACTGTACTGTAGTGCTCTTGTCTGACTGGCGCTTTACTGCTATCTGCTGGTTGTCTTGGAAAAAGGGAAATGTTCCAATGGGAAATATAAAGGGAATAAGGCTGATTTGTTCGTGAACAATTTTTCATGAAGACAAACAGTTGTAATTGGGATTAACCTCCTTTTAAGCAGCCATTTATGTCAGTGTGGTATGAAAGGCCTTGCAGGAACAAAAGTGTGTTAATCTGTCAGTGATACGGAGATACGTATGTAGTTATATAAGAAGTGGACTCAGTCACCATCCCTTCACCCATTGGTTTAAGGACTGCAGTTTTGAAGCCTCAAGTAAAAAAATGTTGTACATCACAATCTAGTTTTTTTGCAACCAGAAATGACACGAGAGGGTGGAGCTAAATACAAACAAATGCTGACCAATATTATTAATAATATAAACAACATTTTCAGGCGACCAAAATGATGCAACAAAATGTCATGAACTCATAAACCCACTGTGAAAGGGTTAAAGTTATATTACGAAAAGATGGACAACTCCCAACCAGTCAATCAAGGGAGCTACGCCCAAAGCACACTCTGCTTTATCATCTATCTTACTCTAAATGAGATCATAATTTACTAAATAAACATCATGCTGTATTGAAGAAGACTTAAAACCAGCCATTGAGACCATAAATATATGTTTACAATAATTGCTAACGCTAGTACATCAAGCTTACTTGGATCCAAGGGCTTTTCTTATAACACTAACCAGTGGACGGTTCTATAATAAACATTTTGACGGATAACTTATCGATGATAATTCTCATATCTCTCTCCTCATTTTTAATGAGGTTTCTTTCATTTATGATGAAAGTTATAAAAGTTAGTCAAGAAAGTCACGAACAATATAACAGGTTTCACTGCACTGTTGTTACTGAATATTCTATTCTATTACACAATTCAATACAAGATCATCAACATCAAATATCTTAATGCACGGCACCCAGGATAAAAATGTCATTAGATAGGGAGGACTGTGGTCAAATAGTTTTCTTTCTTTGACAGTGGGACAATACATTGTAGTGTATTATACAGGTGTGTGTGTGTATATATATATATATATATATCCCTTTATGCATATGTATGTACGTGTCTATATCATCAGTAGTTCAGCATACAGTACATCAGCTTTTTGAAATAAACTGTGCCGGTGAGTACTAGGCTTAGAGACGGATATGAGAAAGATGTTCGTGTATGGCATGGTTGACATGCTGATCACATGACATGACATGCATGAATGTTTCTGAAATTGTCATGACGTCTTGTTTTTGTTTTTGCAGGGAATCATCACTAACTTGTTGACAGTGCAGCAGATACAGAAGCGCTTCATCGTTTTATTACCACGCTCAGGGAAATGTTGCAATCCTTTTTCTCTTTTTCTCTATATTTCAAGATTTTGTTGATTAACGGTATGTTTTTTTGAAAAATGGAATAAGACACTGAATCAAACATCATTTAATTAAGATGATGATTTTATTTAATGACAGCTGCTAATATTTTATCACGTGTTTTACATTTGGTAGACTATTAATGTCTCTAATAAATTGCATTAAATTGGATTTTGCTCAATAAAAATATATACACTAAACTGTAAATCAAAACACTTTTTTGTCGTGCTTTCCTATCACACGGGTATGAGGTTTCATTCAAATTGTGTGGATCTCAGCTTTAGGGGGAGATGCAGATTCTTAAAAAAATATCCTTTATATTTTCTTCTTCTTTAAACAAAATGTAATAATCCTTTAATAATCCCACAGTGGGGAAATTATTCTCTACATTTCACCCATCCTTTGTAATTAAGGAGGAGTGTGCTTCTATAAAGCACTGGGGCTTCAGTGTCTCGCTCAAGGACACTTCAACATGTAAACTATTGGGAGACCAGGGATCGAACCGGCTACCTTGAGGTTTCAGGACGACCACTCTCCCCATGAACATGAGAACTTCACATAGTACAAAAGTACAAAGTACACGGACATAAAACATCATTAATAAATACATGGAGAAATTCACTGGATAAATTGGCCACTCCCACCGGACAAAAAAGGCAGCTCCCTTCCTCATTGATGAAGTAGCGATATTAGTTTTATTAGTTTTATTGGGAGAGAGTTCTTCAAGATCGCCAAGATCTGTTCTCACATTATCATGACTTCCTGTACACGGCGCTATAGATTCTGCCGACAAGAAATCATCTATTTACGAGACCTCCTCGAGCCGTACACTGCGAACAGCACACGGTGCAGCAGAGCATCGACCGTCTCACAGACTCTATGCATTGCCTTGCGCTTTTTTGCGAGCGGTACATGTTTGTACAGTGTCGCAATGCAGAGAACATCGGGAAAGACCCTGCATGGCGTGCTGTCCGTAACATTTATTTAGCGCTTAATTTATGGATGTGTTGAAAGCACTCATAATTATATGACAGTGTTATTAGTACACCATACATATCATTATTGTAGAACATGATTAAGGTGGACTCATGATGAGAATACAGAGAATCACACACAATTTCTTTTCACTGCTTCAATTGATTGAATTTCTGATTATGAATAATACATATATACTGACCCGCCCATGCACATATTCAAACTCCCAGTTATATGGTAATCTACACATATATGTATATACACATATATAGTACATGATACATACGCACATACAGTACATACTGTATCCTCATAAGTATATATTATTTTGTATACTACTGCCAGCAGGCACATTTAAATAAATATAATCTGATTGATTTGGGTGATGAAGCACTTAAAAGGTAATCTTTTTTGCCAAATATTAGTTATTTTTGCACAGATAGAACTTTATTTGTATTCTTCTAACAAAGTGATTGCACATGTTATTAGTTTTTGTCTGATGGAGCAATCTGGTTTACTTGAAAGGGATTTCAATTTTCTATATTCTATTATTTTAAAAAGCACGGATGGAGGAGTCACAAAAAGTTGGACCATTTTGTTACAATTTTGTTGTGGCGGTGGGGTCCGAACATTTTTCTTCCTCGAAAGTGGGGCGTGACCACTGAGTTAGGCGAACATGAAAGTTATCATACATTATGTATTGCGAAATGTATTTTGTTTACTTTAGAACAGGAATGGCTGAGAAGATTGCCGTAACATGAGCTGTTAATCACCTGTCACATAAATATCTTGAAATGTGACCGAACGAGTCATAAATGTCACCTGTACGCACAATGCACAATGCACAATGCACAACTCACAATGAAGATGGGCGTTGAGAACATGCTCGATTTCCTGGACTGCCTTGCAGTTCAAAGTCAAGTTACACTTTTGGGAGCCACTGATAATTATATTCATAAATATGTCACTAACAGAGCTTTGTTTGAGGTGCAGTTAGGTTTAATTGATCTCATCTGCTCATTCTCTAATTGGCATGCTCTTATTGTCTTTCTGCTGCAATATTCTGTTAGCTATTACTATAAAAACGTTATATCACACATTATTTTAACATAGACATACTGTCTATAATAGCATCATGTTACAATAGATCCGTGTTTTTCAACCTTTTTTGAGCCGCGGCACATTTTCTACAACCTAAAAAGTTACAAAATGTCACATTGTAGCATAATACAGCATATATGGTAGGTCATTATTGCGCTACCTACTGGCATGGAAGAGTATTCAGTGTTTCAAGTAAACCAGATTGATAAAGCTATGCAAAAAAGAACTAATATTTAGTTACTACTAAATAGCTTATTGTGGAAAACAATAAACTATTGCAAAACAAAACGGAATGAGTGCAGATGAGTGAGCATCACGTTGTATCAGTATTAGTGGCTGCTTTCCTCTACAAATCTTTTAAAACGGGGTTGTAGATTTGATACGGCTCTCAATTCGTGCTCAATGATGAGAGACACAACAGCAGAAAGCCGACCTCACAAAGATCTCATAGATCGGCTTTTGGCGAAATGCCAAGAATCGGCGCATGCGCAAGCGTAACTTGTTAATGGCGGACGGTGAACATTTAAAATCAGCATTTCCTCTTGCGCCACACCTGTAATAAATACCACCCCAGTTTGATAAATACTGACTTAAAGGAAACATGGTGTTCATTTATTTTAATGACGACCACAACGTGTGCAGGCTTTTTTCAGGCTTTTTTCCAGAGCCTCTCTAAGTCAGAAACGTCATTGATGAGCTTCAGGCTGTTTGTCTTGACCTGCAAACACATGAACTGTTAGGCTTTAACAGTGAGAGCTCATATCTTAAAATACTGATAGCTTCAGCAGCAAATCCCATTGTGAAAAGCACGTGACATATTTTTCGCCGCTCTCTCTCCGCTGTGTCTCACCTGTGCAGCGCATCAGGCGGAACTCCGCGTGCGACACAGAGCAGAGTTGTAGACGCGACCCAGAAATGACATGCTGTGTAGATAAGATCAATAACATACGGCCGTTTAGTTTGTTTAATAGCAGAACAAGGTGCAGACCTGTTCTATATTACTGTAGCGACCCTGGGTCAGGAAAGCTACGAGACGTAGATGGCTTATAGGGTTTTTATTCATGGGCATAGAACAGGCTACTGTGGGCCGTAGCCTACGCCAAAACAACCGCAAAACCCCGTGAAAGCCTCTCAACCAGCTTCACGTCTGCTCCGGGTCATAGACTCTGCTCCGAACGGCTCGTAACACAACATCCTCGCTCTCCAATCACAGACACGCTTCACAGCTACCAGCTCATGAGACGTTCACTGACATCCTGAACATAACATTTATAACATAACATTTCCCTCAGTCCGTTACATTACTCTGCCAGCCACTATATTGCAGCTCAGACGCTCAACAATGGAAAATCATTTGCGGCAACTAAATAATATTTGTTTGGACCAATTAAGTGAAATTGGACATTTTCCCACGGCACACCTGACGATCTCTCACGGCACACTGGTGTGCCGCGGCACAGTGGTTGACAATCACTGCAATAGATCACATTAGAATTCTAAAAAGTCAAATGACAGAAAATGCAGTGAAGCAAGTTCCAAGGAACTAACTTCTGGATCACATGCAGAGGACAATACCACAGTTACGCTGTTAAAAGTACTGAGGACTCCATTACCATTTGTACTGTAAATACTGAGAAAAATATTCTAAACTAACATTATTTCAAAACAGAAGGTACAGTGTGTTTTACAAGGAAAAGAAAGGAAGGAGAGAGAAGAGAACAGTACCGTGGAATGATCAAACTATTTAAATTGATGAGAAAATACAATGCTATATCAGGCCTTGTAATCAAAATTAATAGGAAAAATTGTATGACAATATGCTATATAAAATCCCCAAATCAGAGTCAGAGCACAAAGCCTTCTACTCGGTGTAGCCTTAAGTTTCCTGATCAGAGGTTATAGAAGTGATAACTGAACTTCAAACTTCTATAACCAGGGAAATAAGTCATGTAAGGTGTAAGACATGGATACCTTAAGGCGTTTTGAAGCTTTGTTACACCCTGTTCAAAAATAATTTATAAACCAGGTGAAGATTTATGACGAGTGACAAGTGGTGGAGCCTTGTGATTCGCTCCCTTTCAGTAGGTCTTCACTGCAACAACCACTTTGTTCATAGCCAGAAACAGCCCAGTGTGTCAAGACACAAAGTCACAACTCGTGTACGCATAAAAGCACCACAGGGTCCCCAAAAGTGCCTATTATTTCATCTTTGATCTGCCATTTACTGTATTGCTCTCATGCAAATAATCATATATTTGTGTATCCTCATTAAACAAAGCTCAAGCCAAGAAATGAAAAGTAAAGTCCTGGAAAAAAGAAAGTTAATAATGTGGAATGCGGCCTAACGGGTTGAACAACTGTGCACAGAAATGCTGGAGAGAAAGTCATTTTGTGTGCATGTGTTTGCACAGGTACATATGTGTTGTTTTAGTTCTACTGTTTGTGTCATATGTCATGTGTCATCCACTGGTGTGGTTCCATTTTTGGCATTCTAGCAGTACTAAGCCTCCAGCATTTCCAGTAATGAGTCATCTTGGTGTGGCCCAAAGTGGCAGAGACAGAAACAGAATCTCTGTCCTTCCATTTCACCTGCTTTTAAATTTATTTATTTTTACTTTTTGGAGTGGGATCTGTCCCTTTAAGCATTGGGCAAAAAGAAGGAGAACACAGGGCAGGTTACAAGTCTACTGCAGAGTTATATCGACATTTTAGACAAATAACCTTCATTTAAAATAAATTAGGCACATGTATCTGTACATACTCTAAGTACGAGGAAAACACCGGAACCTTTTGATTGACATTTTGAGTTCATCTATCTTACTATAAAGCCAGGTCTCTCTGTCTCTCTGTATGTGTGTATGTGGGTATGTCCTGAGCATATTTTGAAAACCGAGCCGGTCACACTCCCAACCCCTGGGCATCTGATACCAACGCACAGAAGCACCATTTAGCATCTATCACGTGTGTCGTCAGCTAGCTAGCTGCTAGTCACTTTGAGATTCCCAACGTCACAGACTACGTCCATGTGTTATACATGTCTATGTATGATTTGGGAGAGAGTATGTGTCGCAAACCCGTCCATCTGATATACTTTACACTCGCCAAGTGTATTTCTGGAGAATCAAGGACATGCATTGTGGAACTTAATGCAATTTGAACACATGACATGGTCAATATTAATGGACTTTGAATGAACCAAAGTGAAAGCGCTCTGTGCGGCAGCGGTGGCAGAGTTTTAGGTCTCTGCGAACTGAGTCCAGTATGTCGTCCGCTCATTGCCTGCAGTTCACTTTTGCTGCTAAATGCTAAATGCTAAATATGATAACATTACAACCAAACTTTTCCTCAGCTCCCTGGATTCAATGAGCGATGAGCGGTTCTTGACAACGCTGCTCGAAATTGTCCCTCTACTCCCAACGAGCCTGTGTTCCAAAAAGCCAATGCTCCTTTTGTTTGCAATATCTTTTCATTTTATTTGTAAGTGTCATAACTAAATTAAAATTGGCTGAATAATTAAGTGGAGAGAATGATATTTGTATCAAAAAATAATAATAATTCTCTGACATCTCTCTCTCCCTTACACAAGGCGGATAATGGTTTAGTCCAACCCTCTGCTTGTCTTCAAACGCTGCTGTGAGCCGAGTGACTGCTGATGCTGCCTGCATGTCTTTTTACACAACCAATCATTAACACCCGTACACTAAGTATTCATAGCTAAGATGCTTTTTAAAGCGTTCAATTAATCATTCATCAAATATGTAGATGGTGGAAGAAGTCCTGAATTAAAAGTAGTAATATCACAATAAAAAAATACAGGCAAAAATATTATCAGCAAAATGTACTTTTAATTTAACAAAGTAAAATACAATGCAGTTTATGTTGTCATAACCATTCTACTATTGGATTAATACAGTTGATGGATTACACGCATGCATTTTAAATGAACCGAAGTGAAAGCGCTCTGTGCAGCAGCGGGGGCAGAGTTTTAGGTCTCTGTGAACTGAGTCCAGTATGTCGTCCGCTCATTGCCTGCAGTTCACTATTAAGCCATTTTAATGTTAGAAATGCTTGAGCTTGAGCAAATGTTCATAATGACAATGCTTCATATTGTGTAAGATATGTATTGTATTAATTATTCAGGAGGGAAAGTGTTAAAGTAACTCATAACTATCCATAGCTGTCAAGTTGAATTGTCTTCTGAAAAGAAGATCTCTATGCAAATGTGTATCTTTTCTAATTTAATGTTTTGCATTGTTGTTTTACATACCGTACCACTTATTTCCCAACTTGTATAATATGTGAACGTAAGTTTCATGTCCTTGAGTTGGACATCTTGTTGCATTTGGTTCTCACTGACGTTCATGATGTTCTGGTCTGACTGCAGTTTTTGTTTTGAGGAGTGTCTGATACACAACTCGTGCCAAAGTGGAATGCCAAGGTTTTCATTGTTGACTGGCAGGTTCACACCGAATCTGACGTCTATTATTTGTCATCAACCGCTGTCATGGTTTTACCTGTCCTAAAGTTAACAGTTCCAAATACTTGAAGTATATAAATGAACAGTGGTGTGGGGCCAATTAAATAAGTTTATGACAGCTGCTGAACTCAAAAGAAGCAGTGGTATTTATTTACATTAAGTACACCAATACTCCCAAACTAATCACCCTGGCTGTACCGGAGTTTCCTGTGCCACACGAGCAACATGGCTTTGTCTCGGCTGTAGCTCAGGGGGATGAGTGATTGTCCCGCAACCACAAGGTAGCCGGCTCGATCCCCAGTCCATAGCTCCCATGTCGAAGTGTCCCTGAGCAAGACACTGAACCCTCAACTGCTCCCCGGGCGCCTCACAGGGCTGCCCACTGCTCCCTATCCAGGGATGGGTCAAATGCAGAGAAGAATTTCCCCAAGGGGATTAATAAAGTGCATGTTTCTTTCTTTTTCTTTTTTCAGAATTTACGATTTCTTAGAGCTACTCTGGAGGCAAGAATGTATGATCAGCTGAGTTTCCTGAGTAAAAAAAAAAAAAATGCAGCCCAGTAAGAGCAGGGTCCGGCCAATGGTCAGTCTATTCACTTCTTAACCTTTCACTTAACAGGCTATTTTTCTAGCGAGATAATTACTTCATGTGTGTGAGTTATAAATTCAGTGGGACTAAATTGCCTTAATATTTTTATAATGCATTACTTAATTAATAACTAATTCATGTAGTTATAAGTTGATCAGTACACATGCCCTGTGTATTTTGACCGCAGCTACGTATGCCTGTTAGCTACAATACTACTTATTTGTTGACCGTACACATTCATAATTGGCATGATCATTATTGAAATCACAAGTTTGTGAGCACTTATTGGGACTTATTTAGAAAACGACCAAGTTACGCCTTAAAGATACACTTACTGCGCACTAATAGAAAGCTGATTAATGCTCTCCCCCTGAGGAGAAACTGTAATTCACTGATGCAGGGAATCCTAAAGTAGAATGTCCTTTTGTGTTCAAATGTGTGAATTAACAAAAAGACACACAAAAATGATTCAGGTGTACGGTTGTAATTATGAAGGATGCATTTGCATTCACTTTTCTACTTTAATTTGACTTGGCTTTGACCTTGCAAAAAAGGGCACTTTGCAGTTGAATCAGATGCTTCTCAATTCGAAGACAGAAAACTCCTGTGAGAAGAAAAAAGGCCTGCAGATCAATCTGACATGTGCTCTTGTCACATATGTAACCTAGAACATTCGGTGACGAAGGTGTGACTGCACCTTTAGCAGCAAGTCAGCAACAGAAAACCAGCTGCAGTTTTATTAGCCTGCCACTGTGCTCACAGAAGCATTTAAGTGGTAATGCAGCCCAATACACAATGTGTGCACTAATAACTAATATGTGTATGTTGGAAGAAAATAGACTGGAGGAAGAACAAAAAAGTGGCAGTTGTTCATGTAAAACATTTGTGAAGTGCAAGCCAATGTAGACAACTGCTTAATTAAATGTAGTATTTAAATAAATTAAATATAACAGTGACCACAACCTTTCCCTAACCAATAAATAATCACCTAAAAGTTAGTTTACTATTATCCATCAGCTTTGACATAAACAACAATAACATAAAGCCTTTTAATTTCTGTGTAATGTTTTGAGCTATGAATGTATCTAATTATATAACTGAGTGACGAGTTTTTTTACTGAGCATATTTCTGCATGATTCATATCTGAATGATTTGTTTGCTCCACCTAATATAACCTGCCACCCTTCCAATCGCAATCCTCACTCTTCTCTGGCAAGGCAAAGGAGAAAGAGAGGTGAGCTCAACCTGTCGTACTTTTTATTGTTTACGCATTGCTAAAACTGTTAATTGTAGGGAACTTAAATGAATGATTTCAACTGTAAATATGTTGTTATTGGATGATTAATATGGCATTAATGGTGAGGTCGGCAAAAAAAATAAAAAATTCTTGATATTACTCATAATTTCAGTGATGTGTGAGCTTAAATGTGACTTTTGAGCTTATTGAAATTTACTGAAATTTGTCGCATTGGACAGGACTTTTTTTCTTTCAAAACAGACATGCAAAGGGGTGCACATGCCTCTGATCACCATTATTTCACATTCTTTCTTGTATTTGTTTTCTTATCAAATGCCAGTTGAATAAATTGAAGCTCACTGAAGGTGTACGAAATGAAAAGGTGAGCCAAACACTGTTTTCAACCATGGGTGGCCAAAGAACTTCAGCGCAAGTTCTTCTCTTGTCATTTATCGGGGTCGGTAAGTGTCCCCCTCTTGTATTCTATACAAATATTTGGATATGGATCATTTACTTTTTTGTCAGGACACATGTTAAATATATAAACTACAAATGTTTTTATTTTATTTCCTCAGCATGGATATCAGCATTGGTCTCTTCAAGCGTAAGTCCAGTTGCTTGTCTTTGATTGTAGCACTAAATGTAATACTCAGTTTTATATCTCTCATCTGTACAAAATATTAAATAAATAAATATGCTTTTCTTTTGTATTTCAGGGAAATACGACATCAGGTACGTAGAAAACGTGTTTATTTATTCTTAATTGTGAAATTAAGTATGTAATCAGAGTGTAATCAAACTGTTAATTCTATGTAATAATTTATTTATTTCATTTCGATATATGTAGGGCCAGTGACATCTACAAACAGGTCAGTATGCACATTTCAAATAAAACTGTTATTTAACGTTAAACTGGATGCGTTCACACAGCACTGTTCACAAGGAATATTATTTCAATAATAATTTATTAACGTTCAATGTAATGTTCATTTTTTGTTTCACCATTTTATTTTGTTCTAAAAGCAATGCAAGTGATGGTTTCCAAAAAACCTGCCCAGCAGTAAATCCACTAAATGCCAGTCTCAGAGTAAGTCTTTCAGAATTCACATTAGTAGTACATTTACCATGTCCCATAAACTCAAAGGGACCTTACCAATAATATGCGTAACTTTTGAAAGCCACCACAAAGAAGGGTTGATAAATTACGCCCCCTTGTGTTCACTTGCCAACATTCATCTCTGCTTGACAACCTCCCATGTGTCTGTGTACTACAAATACATCTATCTGCGTTCCCTCTAGATATCGGCTGCAGTGGACACTCTGGCAGGGGAGCTTTTCTGTAAGAGGGGAAACAATGCAAAGTTGGACCAAAACCTCAGAGAGATTGTGGAGTCCACTTTAACAGTCCTCTTTGAACTGGTATATACGTTTCCATACTTTTTTTCTTTCTCAAATATTTAACATGTATTTTGGTTATTTTGATGTGTTCACTGAGAGATTACAACCTTCAACTCATTCCTTTGGAAGCAAATACCAACCATCTAGTTCCAGAAATAATGTATGGAGGCAAGAGATTGTTAATTGTTAAGATAGTCTAAATCTAAGAAGAATTATTTTGCAACTGTGGAACTATTACGTAGTTTTCATGGCATCACATTCCACTTGTTTAAGTGCAAAGACCATATGTAAGAAATGTAAGATTTGGATGGAAATATCAGCATTTTGCATATTTGTCAGTTATTCGTAATTGAACATAAGCCTCCATGTGTTTACAATCAAGACTTCCTACATCAAAATATTAACAAGTTTTTTCACATCATAATTACATATGATCGACTTTGCTTGGATTTAGTGTTACGACACACCATTTTGAGTTTCTCATGGCTTTTAACATTCAAAAGATGTTGATATAACCAATACAGCTCCAATCACAGGTTGATTTTAATTTTGTTTTATAACAGAGCACCAATGAGTCTGGATTCAATGTCCTGGATATATTTGGTGTCCTGGACAGTCTACGCCTGGGTAACCACAGTGACCCAAGATTCATCAGACTGTGGTTCTCAGTCAAGTTGGCTCCTCTTTTGCCCTATGTTGACGAACATTTCCTGATCCAGCTGAGCAGTCAGAACTTCAGCTGCAGTTCTTTCCAAGAATTGTAAGAAAATATCTCCTTCCCTGTAAACTTGTTGACATTGTTGTTATTTTTCTTGTCTGATGAGCCATGAGCTCCATTTTTGTTGTTATAAGAGAACAATAATGATTTCCATTTTTTTAAGGGTTGAGGCTATGAGCAATAAACTGGAGACATCTCAAAGAATGGAGGGAAAACTAATCTATACACACTTCATTCAACCCTACCTATCAAGAAAGAACTTACCAGGTAAAATGATGAGGATATGTGTGAATATGTATATAATATAACGGACAAACAAAGAAGGAATTTCTATTGAAATCAGAATTGCATGCACAATAACCACTCAGAAACAGATTATTCAAAATGGAATGATAATATGCAACTCACAATTCACCTTGCTTTCATTCAATATGTTTTACCTTTTACCTTTGATCTTTGATTATCTTAATAAAAAATTCACAGAACCTGGATGCACACAAAATGTGGTCGGAAGTGCAGAGTGGCTGGAAAGAAATCTAGGAAGTTTGTCAATATTTGCAACTCTTGAGGATCTTAAAAAGATTAACAACAATTTCTCTGCAGTGAGTAATATAATATTCAAAGAATTGAAAATATTACATCATATAATATCATATGTTAAGGTTTATATTTCCTTTTATAAAAAGTGAAAAGTGAAAAAGTGGTATGGTGTCCACAGAAATAGGTTGTGGCTGTGCCATATCAAAGAGAAGAGCAATTCACATATCATCTTGGTTTTTGTCATCAGGTGGCAGTTGTGGACTCCCTCTCACCAAAGCAGAAGGCTGAGCTGATCCTGGATCTAGACAGCGGCTTTTTGGACAACGAGACCCTCGTAACGAAGGTGTTGACAAACTTGACAGAGTCCACTGATGATGAGCAGTTGGATGAGTTTTTCCAGGCCTTTGGAGAGATCACCAAGCAGGTGAATGCTTAACTTTAAGAATGCCGTATATTAACACAAAGTTGGCTGGTAAACTGTCCTCTTGGAAGTTGCCCGAGGGTGGATGAATTTTTGCAGAATCTAATAAGTGGCTAGGATTTCACTCAAAAGGATACATTTCTGTCATGCTTCTTGAATGAATGGCCACCAAGGATTGTTTGATTGATTGATGCCCCTGATGCACTAAAGTACAAAGGCGGGTCACCAAGCTTGCTTTCACTACAATGATTACAGAAACGCAAAATGTCCTCCTGAACTGAAACGTGAATCCTTTTCTTTCCAGAGAAACATCACCCTCATCGAGAATCCTGGTGTACGAGACACCATCTTGAACCTGACCTTGACAGCCCTTGCTCCTAAATTGAATGAATTTGGACCTGAAGACTTTGAGCTGTGGTTCCAGGTCAACTTGTTTCCTGTGTTGGCGAGCCTCCACCCTGGCAGCTTGGTAGTGATACCCAGTAACATCAGCTGTGCATCCTACGCAGCTATGTAAGAGATGATATGTCTGCAGTCCAAAGCTCAACATTTTAATTTTTTTGCAGGATGATGTCAAACTTTTGGCTCCTGACAAGTCTCAATGATTTCTGTTTTCTTCCTTCAGACTCACTGCTCTTCGGCAAAATTTGAATTCCCTGCAACTGCAGGTTTCACACAGTTTGAGATCCAGCATAATGTCACTCAAGGAGACATTTCCACGTAAGTGGCTAAATGCTCTGCTTACAAACTTTTTCAGATTTGCCCATTGCCACAACTGTGATGATAGCTGTACTGATGCCATGCCTTCATTTCAATATTTTCTGAAACAGGTTGCTCAGTTCCAGATTCCTTCATGGTGAGTTAATTTCTATGGTTCTATTGATGGTCTTTTACAACATTTGATCAGAATGTACAAGACACACGTTTGGCACATTCACTTTGTTAAGGAGGCCATGTTGATAGATTTGAACTTTAAATACGTTTTACTATTGGACTAACAATTATGCTTTGCTTGTCTCCAGTGCAAGGAGACTCCGGTTGATGGTAAGTTTCTGAATTACCTGATATTTCAACTTTGATGACAATATCGCATTCTGAAGGTACAATATCTGATACACAAATATTGATCTTTTCACAGAGGACCTCATCTGTGGTGCAGTTAATAGGTGGGTGAACAACTGTTTTGTCTGGTCCTGGGTTTGGGTAGGTAAAGTTCTCTTCCACAATCTATCTAAAGTGACAATGGTTTACTTTTGTATTGTCCTCCTAGATCACAAGTCGAACAAACCCTGTCTGTTGGCAATTCCTCTGAAGCCCTGTGCAATTTAAACATCACTGAACATGCCTGTTCCTCGGTAAGACTGTTATATGTAAGCCGTGAATCCCAGAGAAAGATTTGTCTTTTGCTACATTACCCTCCTGATACTAATCTCCATAAACTCTGAAAGTGTTTGTTTTATTTCTTTTCTAATTGTTTTCAAAGGCTACACATCTCACAGCCAGCAACTTGGTCACACTGATGAACTGCTCACTGGAAAGCCAAAGGACCTACCCCGTAGAGGTCTGGAAGCTTTTCTTCCAAAAAGCTTCTCCGGCACTAGACCAGGCTCTTGTGACATACGCCAGCATGGTAAATCCAATCCCAGAAATGTACAAAATTGGTGTTTCCCTGTTTGAATTCTGGGTCAAACCAAAATGACTTTTCCAATTCCAGGCCCCCAACAACAGCAACCCGTCCTTGTCACATGCCCTTGAGGCTCTTGGGGAGGTGAGAATTGCCAACTTCAGCCAGGCAGAACTGCAGAATGATACCTTTGTCAGCAGCTGGTTCCAGACAAGGATTCGTCCGTTTCTGGCCTCTTCATCCCCCAACTTCCTATTCTGCCTAAGCTCCAAGAACTTCAGCTGCCATACGTACCGGATTGTGTAAGCACATATGTGATACATTGCTCCTCTGTGAACAAGATTGCAGAGGAACCTGCTGTTTTGTAATTGTTAAGGTATTAAAAGCCTTCTCTCAAATTTAGCGTCCAGGCATTCAGCAGCCAAAAGGCATCCATGGACAGAGAAAGACAGCCAGCAGTCTTCACTCATTTCATCAAGCCCTTCCTTTCAAGAAATGACTCATCAGGTAAAGGCAAGCGCTCAGGCTCAAATTGGTAAAGTCTCGATAGCATGTGGTGGTTATACCTTGTCAATGACTTTGTTTCTGTCTTCTTCGCAGATCCTGGCTGTGTCTCGTTTATCAACGGTAGTGGAGAGTGGCTACAGGTAAACCTTGGCAGCTTCTCTGAATTTGCATCCCTGCAGGATCTGCAAGCCCTCAATGCCAACTTCTCCAGTGTAAGTAGGGACTGCGGTTAAAGTATTCCTATTCCAAGCTGAAATGTCTTACCTTTGTTTTTGCCATTGCTGCTGTTTGATTTCATATTGATTTCCTTTTTTTAGGCCGAATCGTTGTCAGTGCTCAATCCTAGTCAGGTGGCACAGTTGATACTGAGCTCAGGGGCCTTGAATGACACAGACCAAATCGACCTTGTGTTTGAGCAACTCGAGGATGGTGATGCTCTGGAAAATGTGAACGAATTCCTGACAGAGTTGACAGCAAGTGGAAAGGTAGGCTACTCTTGGCACCTGGGTAAGATGCATAACGAATAGGCTTGAAACAGAGCATAGTCAGTAATTAGTCATGTATCTAACCCACTACATCAGTTGTAGGGCACTCATTCATATAAAATATGCTGTTACATCCTATGTTGCACGCTGTCTGGGGTATCATGGCGTTTGAATCCTCTCATGTCGTCATTTGACAGGTCCCTGATTTCCAACCTGCTGTGAGAGATCGTGTGATGAATAGGACCTTCGCCATCATCAGTCTCCATTTCCTACGATTCAACAAAGTAGACTGGTTTTCTTGGTTCCATCTGATACTGACTCCTCTCCTCCCAAGTTTCAGCCCAATGATGCTCAAGAATGCAACTGCAAATATAAACTGCACAAACTACCATGTCGTGTGAGTATCATTCCAAGAACAAGCAAGATTGCATTGCAAAAAGTGCAAAATGCTAATGGTGGACAGCATAAGAATGTGTATTTCCCGTGTCTGCAGTGTGAGTGGGATGGCCAAGGTTTCCCCTGCATTGCCGTTGCAAAGACAAAAAGAAATCACAGAGGTTCTGCTGGACTACCTGAATAAATCTGCCAGTGTCATCAACGAGCCAGGTAGGGATGACGCAGTAAATTGGGCCATGTGGTTGTCTGTGTGTGCGTCCCCACGGACTTTGTATTGTGAAAAAGTATGCTGAAATGGTAGTGAGAAGAACATTGACAATTGACTTCTTTCATGTGTATCAATGCAAAATAATGCTTGCTAAATGGTGCATATGTTAATGTCCGTCTACGTGCCTTAGTTTGCAGGCAGGGAATTCAGAGTGATGCAGAGTGGCTTGAAGCAAACCTGGGTTCCTTTTCCCAATACACAACATACTCTGAACTCAAAATCTTCAACCTCTCTGGAGTAAGTCATACATTTTGCTGACAATCTTTCTTGAAAACAGCTGCACAATATTCGCAACTTGGAAAATCTGCACACAGTTGTGGCTTTGCCATATCAAAGAGAAGAGCAATTCATATATCATCTTGGTTTTTGTCATCAGGTGGCAGTTGTGGACTCCCTCTCACCAAAGCAGAAGGCTGAGCTGATCCTGGATCTAGACAGCGGCTTTTTGGACAACGAGACCCTCGTAACGAAGGTGTTGACAAACTTGACAGAGTCCACTGATGATGAGCAGTTGGATGAGTTTTTCCAGGCCTTTGGAGAGATCACCAAGCAGGTGAATGCTTAACTTTAAGAATGCCGTATATTAACACAAAGTTGGCTGGTAAACTGTCCTCTTGGAAGTTGCCCGAGGGTGGATGAATTTTTGCAGAATCTAATAAGTGGCTAGGATTTCACTCAAAAGGATACATTTCTGTCATGCTTCTTGAATGAATGGCCACCAAGGATTGTTTGATTGATTGATGCCCCTGATGCACTAAAGTACAAAGGCGGGTCACCAAGCTTGCTTTCACTACAATGATTACAGAAACGCAAAATGTCCTCCTGAACTGAAACGTGAATCCTTTTCTTTCCAGAGAAACATCACCCTCATCGAGAATCCTGGTGTACGAGACACCATCTTGAACCTGACCTTGACAGCCCTTGCTCCTACATTGAATGAATTTGGACCTGAAGACTTTGAGCTGTGGTTCCAGGTCAACTTGTTTCCTGTGTTGGCGAGCCTCCACCCTGGCAGCTTGGTAGTGATACCCAGTAACATCAGCTGTGCATCCTACGCAGCTATGTAAGAGATGATATGTCTGCAGTCCAAAGCTCAACATTTTAATTTTTTTGCAGGATGATGTCAAACTTTTGGCTCCTGACAAGTCTCAATGATTTCTGTTTTCTTCCTTCAGACTCACTGCTCTTCGGCAAAATTTGAATTCCCTGCAACTGCAGGTTTCACACAGTTTGAGATCCAGCATAATGTCACTCAAGGAGACATTTCCACGTAAGTGGCTAAATGCTCTGCTTACAAACTTTTTCAGATTTGCCCATTGCCACAACTGTGATGATAGCTGTACTGATGCCATGCCTTCATTTCAATATTTTCTGAAACAGGTTGCTCAGTTCCAGATTCCTTCATGGTGAGTTAATTTCTATGGTTCTATTGATGGTCTTTTACAACATTTGATCAGAATGTACAAGACACACGTTTGGCACATTCACTTTGTTAAGGAGGCCACGTTGATAGATTTGAACTTTAAATACGTTTTACTATTGGACTAACAATTATGCTTTGCTTGTCTCCAGTGCAAGGAGACTCCGGTTGATGGTAAGTTTCTGAATTACCTGATATTTCAACTTTGATGACAATATCGCATTCTGAAGGTACAATATCTGATACACAAATATTGATCTTTTCACAGAGGACCTCATCTGTGGTGCAGTTAATAGGTGGGTGAACAACTGTTTTGTCTGGTCCTGGGTTTGGGTAGGTAAAGTTCTCTTCCACAATCTATCTAAAGTGACAATGGTTTACTTTTGTATTGTCCTCCTAGATCACAAGTCGAACAAACCCTGTCTGTTGGCAATTCCTCTGAAGCCCTGTGCAATTTAAACATCACTGAACATGCCTGTTCCTCGGTAAGACTGTTATATGTAAGCCGTGAATCCCAGAGAAAGATTTGTCTTTTGCTACATTACCCTCCTGATACTAATCTCCATAAACTCTGAAAGTGTTTGTTTTATTTCTTTTCTAATTGTTTTCAAAGGCTACACATCTCACAGCCAGCAACTTGGTCACACTGATGAACTGCTCACTGGAAAGCCAAAGGACCTACCCCGTAGAGGTCTGGAAGCTTTTCTTCCAAAAAGCTTCTCCGGCACTAGACCAGGCTCTTGTGACATACGCCAGCATGGTAAATCCAATCCCAGAAATGTACAAAATTGGTGTTTCCCTGTTTGAATTCTGGGTCAAACCAAAATGACTTTTCCAATTCCAGGCCCCCAACAACAGCAACCCGTCCTTGTCACATGCCCTTGAGGCTCTTGGGGAGGTGAGAATTGCCAACTTCAGCCAGGCAGAACTGCAGAATGATACCTTTGTCAGCAGCTGGTTCCAGACAAGGATTCGTCCGTTTCTGGCCTCTTCATCCCCCAACTTCCTATTCTGCCTAAGCTCCAAGAACTTCAGCTGCCATACGTACCGGATTGTGTAAGCACATATGTGATACATTGCTCCTCTGTGAACAAGATTGCAGAGGAACCTGCTGTTTTGTAATTGTTAAGGTATTAAAAGCCTTCTCTCAAATTTAGCGTCCAGGCATTCAGCAGCCAAAAGGCATCCATGGACAGAGAAAGACAGCCAGCAGTCTTCACTCATTTCATCAAGCCCTTCCTTTCAAGAAATGACTCATCAGGTAAAGGCAAGCGCTCAGGCTCAAATTGGTAAAGTCTCGATAGCATGTGGTGGTTATACCTTGTCAATGACTTTGTTTCTGTCTTCTTCGCAGATCCTGGCTGTGTCTCGTTTATCAACGGTAGTGGAGAGTGGCTACAGGTAAACCTTGGCAGCTTCTCTGAATTTGCATCCCTGCAGGATCTGCAAGCCCTCAATGCCAACTTCTCCAGTGTAAGTAGGGACTGCGGTTAAAGTATTCCTATTCCAAGCTGAAATGTCTTACCTTTGTTTTTGCCATTGCTGCTGTTTGATTTCATATTGATTTCCTTTTTTTAGGCCGAATCGTTGTCAGTGCTCAATCCTAGTCAGGTGGCACAGTTGATACTGAGCTCAGGGGCCTTGAATGACACAGACCAAATCGACCTTGTGTTTGAGCAACTCGAGGATGGTGATGCTCTGGAAAATGTGAACGAATTCCTGACAGAGTTGACAGCAAGTGGAAAGGTAGGCTACTCTTGGCACCTGGGGAAGATGCATAACGAATAGGCTTGAAACAGAGCATAGTCAGTAATTAGTCATGTATCTAACCCACTACATCAGTTGTAGGGCACTCATTCATATAAAATATGCTGTTACATCCTATGTTGCACGCTGTCTGGGGTATCATGGCGTTTGAATCCTCTCATGTCGTCATTTGACAGGTCCCTGATTTCCAACCTGCTGTGAGAGATCGTGTGATGAATAGGACCTTCGCCATCATCAGTCTCCATTTCCTACGATTCAACGAAGTAGACTGGTTTTCTTGGTTCCATCTGATACTGACTCCTCTCCTCCCAAGTTTCAGCCCAATGATGCTCAAGAATGCAACTGCAAATATAAACTGCACAAACTACCATGTCGTGTGAGTATCATTCCAAGAACAAGCAAGATTGCATTGCAAAAAGTGCAAAATGCTAATGGTGGACAGCATAAGAATGTGTATTTCCCGTGTCTGCAGTGTGAGTGGGATGGCCAAGGTTTCCCCTGCATTGCCGTTGCAAAGACAAAAAGAAATCACAGAGGTTCTGCTGGACTACCTGAATAAATCTGCCAGTGTCATCAACGAGCCAGGTAGGGATGACGCAGTAAATTGGGCCATGTGGTTGTCTGTGTGTGCGTCCCCACGGACTTTGTATTGTGAAAAAGTATGCTGAAATGGTAGTGAGAAGAACATTGACAATTGACTTCTTTCATGTGTATCAATGCAAAATAATGCTTGCTAAATGGTGCATATGTTAATGTCCGTCTACGTGCCTTAGTTTGCAGGCAGGGAATTCAGAGTGATGCAGAGTGGCTTGAAGCAAACCTGGGTTCCTTTTCCCAATACACAACATACTCTGAACTCAAAATCTTCAACCTCTCTGGAGTAAGTCATACATTTTGCTGACAATCTTTCTTGAAAACAGCTGCACAATATTCGCAACTTGGAAAATCTGCACACAGTTGTGGCTTTGCCATATCAAAGAGAAGAGCAATT
Organism: Myoxocephalus aenaeus; assembly: GCA_038501785.1. NCBI lineage: Eukaryota > Metazoa > Chordata > Actinopteri > Perciformes > Cottidae > Myoxocephalus > Myoxocephalus aenaeus. Next base: position 816,972 of record JBAMJR010000097.1, read on the forward strand.
CATATATCATCTTGGTTTTTGTCATCAGGTGGCAGTTGTGGACTCCCTCTCACCAAAGCAGAAGGCTGAGCTGATCCTGGATCTAGACAGCGGCTTTTTGGACAACGAGACCCTCGTAACGAAGGTGTTGACAAACTTGACAGAGTCCACTGATGATGAGCAGTTGGATGAGTTTTTCCAGGCCTTTGGAGAGATCACCAAGCAGGTGAATGCTTAACTTTAAGAATGCCGTATATTAACACAAAGTTGGCTGGTAAACTGTCCTCTTGGAAGTTGCCCGAGGGTGGATGAATTTTTGCAGAATCTAATAAGTGGCTAGGATTTCACTCAAAAGGATACATTTCTGTCATGCTTCTTGAATGAATGGCCACCAAGGATTGTTTGATTGATTGATGCCCCTGATGCACTAAAGTACAAAGGCGGGTCACCAAGCTTGCTTTCACTACAATGATTACAGAAACGCAAAATGTCCTCCTGAACTGAAACGTGAATCCTTTTCTTTCCAGAGAAACATCACCCTCATCGAGAATCCTGGTGTACGAGACACCATCTTGAACCTGACCTTGACAGCCCTTGCTCCTACATTGAATGAATTTGGACCTGAAGACTTTGAGCTGTGGTTCCAGGTCAACTTGTTTCCTGTGTTGGCGAGCCTCCACCCTGGCAGCTTGGTAGTGATACCCAGTAACATCAGCTGTGCATCCTACGCAGCTATGTAAGAGATGATATGTCTGCAGTCCAAAGCTCAACATTTTAATTTTTTTGCAGGATGATGTCAAACTTTTGGCTCCTGACAAGTCTCAATGATTTCTGTTTTCTTCCTTCAGACTCACTGCTCTTCGGCAAAATTTGAATTCCCTGCAACTGCAGGTTTCACACAGTTTGAGATCCAGCATAATGTCACTCAAGGAGACATTTCCACGTAAGTGGCTAAATGCTCTGCTTACAAACTTTTTCAGATTTGCCCATTGCCACAACTGTGATGATAGCTGTACTGATGCCATGCCTTCATTTCAATATTTTCTGAAACAGGTTGCTCAGTTCCAGATTCCTTCATGGTGAGTTAATTTCTATGGTTCTATTGATGGTCTTTTACAACATTTGATCAGAATGTACAAGACACACGTTTGGCACATTCACTTTGTTAAGGAGGCCACGTTGATAGATTTGAACTTTAAATACGTTTTACTATTGGACTAACAATTATGCTTTGCTTGTCTCCAGTGCAAGGAGACTCCGGTTGATGGTAAGTTTCTGAATTACCTGATATTTCAACTTTGATGACAATATCGCATTCTGAAGGTACAATATCTGATACACAAATATTGATCTTTTCACAGAGGACCTCATCTGTGGTGCAGTTAATAGGTGGGTGAACAACTGTTTTGTCTGGTCCTGGGTTTGGGTAGGTAAAGTTCTCTTCCACAATCTATCTAAAGTGACAATGGTTTACTTTTGTATTGTCCTCCTAGATCACAAGTCGAACAAACCCTGTCTGTTGGCAATTCCTCTGAAGCCCTGTGCAATTTAAACATCACTGAACATGCCTGTTCCTCGGTAAGACTGTTATATGTAAGCCGTGAATCCCAGAGAAAGATTTGTCTTTTGCTACATTACCCTCCTGATACTAATCTCCATAAACTCTGAAAGTGTTTGTTTTATTTCTTTTCTAATTGTTTTCAAAGGCTACACATCTCACAGCCAGCAACTTGGTCACACTGATGAACTGCTCACTGGAAAGCCAAAGGACCTACCCCGTAGAGGTCTGGAAGCTTTTCTTCCAAAAAGCTTCTCCGGCACTAGACCAGGCTCTTGTGACATACGCCAGCATGGTAAATCCAATCCCAGAAATGTACAAAATTGGTGTTTCCCTGTTTGAATTCTGGGTCAAACCAAAATGACTTTTCCAATTCCAGGCCCCCAACAACAGCAACCCGTCCTTGTCACATGCCCTTGAGGCTCTTGGGGAGGTGAGAATTGCCAACTTCAGCCAGGCAGAACTGCAGAATGATACCTTTGTCAGCAGCTGGTTCCAGACAAGGATTCGTCCGTTTCTGGCCTCTTCATCCCCCAACTTCCTATTCTGCCTAAGCTCCAAGAACTTCAGCTGCCATACGTACCGGATTGTGTAAGCACATATGTGATACATTGCTCCTCTGTGAACAAGATTGCAGAGGAACCTGCTGTTTTGTAATTGTTAAGGTATTAAAAGCCTTCTCTCAAATTTAGCGTCCAGGCATTCAGCAGCCAAAAGGCATCCATGGACAGAGAAAGACAGCCAGCAGTCTTCACTCATTTCATCAAGCCCTTCCTTTCAAGAAATGACTCATCAGGTAAAGGCAAGCGCTCAGGCTCAAATTGGTAAAGTCTCGATAGCATGTGGTGGTTATACCTTGTCAATGACTTTGTTTCTGTCTTCTTCGCAGATCCTGGCTGTGTCTCGTTTATCAACGGTAGTGGAGAGTGGCTACAGGTAAACCTTGGCAGCTTCTCTGAATTTGCATCCCTGCAGGATCTGCAAGCCCTCAATGCCAACTTCTCCAGTGTAAGTAGGGACTGCGGTTAAAGTATTCCTATTCCAAGCTGAAATGTCTTACCTTTGTTTTTGCCATTGCTGCTGTTTGATTTCATATTGATTTCCTTTTTTTAGGCCGAATCGTTGTCAGTGCTCAATCCTAGTCAGGTGGCACAGTTGATACTGAGCTCAGGGGCCTTGAATGACACAGACCAAATCGACCTTGTGTTTGAGCAACTCGAGGATGGTGATGCTCTGGAAAATGTGAACGAATTCCTGACAGAGTTGACAGCAAGTGGAAAGGTAGGCTACTCTTGGCACCTGGGGAAGATGCATAACGAATAGGCTTGAAACAGAGCATAGTCAGTAATTAGTCATGTATCTAACCCACTACATCAGTTGTAGGGCACTCATTCATATAAAATATGCTGTTACATCCTATGTTGCACGCTGTCTGGGGTATCATGGCGTTTGAATCCTCTCATGTCGTCATTTGACAGGTCCCTGATTTCCAACCTGCTGTGAGAGATCGTGTGATGAATAGGACCTTCGCCATCATCAGTCTCCATTTCCTACGATTCAACGAAGTAGACTGGTTTTCTTGGTTCCATCTGATACTGACTCCTCTCCTCCCAAGTTTCAGCCCAATGATGCTCAAGAATGCAACTGCAAATATAAACTGCACAAACTACCATGTCGTGTGAGTATCATTCCAAGAACAAGCAAGATTGCATTGCAAAAAGTGCAAAATGCTAATGGTGGACAGCATAAGAATGTGTATTTCCCGTGTCTGCAGTGTGAGTGGGATGGCCAAGGTTTCCCCTGCATTGCCGTTGCAAAGACAAAAAGAAATCACAGAGGTTCTGCTGGACTACCTGAATAAATCTGCCAGTGTCATCAACGAGCCAGGTAGGGATGACGCAGTAAATTGGGCCATGTGGTTGTCTGTGTGTGCGTCCCCACGGACTTTGTATTGTGAAAAAGTATGCTGAAATGGTAGTGAGAAGAACATTGACAATTGACTTCTTTCATGTGTATCAATGCAAAATAATGCTTGCTAAATGGTGCATATGTTAATGTCCGTCTACGTGCCTTAGTTTGCAGGCAGGGAATTCAGAGTGATGCAGAGTGGCTTGAAGCAAACCTGGGTTCCTTTTCCCAATACACAACATACTCTGAACTCAAAATCTTCAACCTCTCTGGAGTAAGTCATACATTTTGCTGCCAATCTTTCTTGAAAACAGCTGCACAATATTCGCAACTTGGAAAATCTGCACACAGTTGTGGCTTTGCCATATCAAAGAGAAGAGCAATTCATATATCATCTTGGTTTTTGTCATCAGGTGGCAGTTGTGGACTCCCTCTCACCAAAGCAGAAGGCTGAGCTGATCCTGGATCTAGACAGCGGCTTTTTGGACAACGAGACCCTCGTAACGAAGGTGTTGACAAACTTGACAGAGTCCACTGATGATGAGCAGTTGGATGAGTTTTTCCAGGCCTTTGGAGAGATCACCAAGCAGGTGAATGCTTAACTTTAAGAATGCCGTATATTAACACAAAGTTGGCTGGTAAACTGTCCTCTTGGAAGTTGCCCGAGGGTGGATGAATTTTTGCAGAATCTAATAAGTGGCTAGGATTTCACTCAAAAGGATACATTTCTGTCATGCTTCTTGAATGAATGGCCACCAAGGATTGTTTGATTGATTGATGCCCCTGATGCACTAAAGTACAAAGGCGGGTCACCAAGCTTGCTTTCACTACAATGATTACAGAAACGCAAAATGTCCTCCTGAACTGAAACGTGAATCCTTTTCTTTCCAGAGAAACATCACCCTCATCGAGAATCCTGGTGTACGAGACACCATCTTGAACCTGACCTTGACAGCCCTTGCTCCTACATTGAATGAATTTGGACCTGAAGACTTTGAGCTGTGGTTCCAGGTCAACTTGTTTCCTGTGTTGGCGAGCCTCCACCCTGGCAGCTTGGTAGTGATACCCAGTAACATCAGCTGTGCATCCTACGCAGCTATGTAAGAGATGATATGTCTGCAGTCCAAAGCTCAACATTTTAATTTTTTTGCAGGATGATGTCAAACTTTTGGCTCCTGACAAGTCTCAATGATTTCTGTTTTCTTCCTTCAGACTCACTGCTCTTCGGCAAAATTTGAATTCCCTGCAACTGCAGGTTTCACACAGTTTGAGATCCAGCATAATGTCACTCAAGGAGACATTTCCACGTAAGTGGCTAAATGCTCTGCTTACAAACTTTTTCAGATTTGCCCATTGCCACAACTGTGATGATAGCTGTACTGATGCCATGCCTTCATTTCAATATTTTCTGAAACAGGTTGCTCAGTTCCAGATTCCTTCATGGTGAGTTAATTTCTATGGTTCTATTGATGGTCTTTTACAACATTTGATCAGAATGTACAAGACACAAGTTTGGCACATTCACTTTGTTAAGGAGGCCACGTTGATAGATTTGAACTTTAAATACGTTTTACTATTGGACTAACAATTATGCTTTGCTTGTCTCCAGTGCAAGGAGACTCCGGTTGATGGTAAGTTTCTGAATTACCTGATATTTCAACTTTGATGACAATATCGCATTCTGAAGGTACAATATCTGATACACAAATATTGATCTTTTCACAGAGGACCTCATCTGTGGTGCAGTTAATAGGTGGGTGAACAACTGTTTTGTCTGGTCCTGGGTTTGAGTAGGTAAAGTTCTCTTCCACAATCTATCTAAAGTGACAATGGTTTACTTTTGTATTGTCCTCCTAGATCACAAGTCGAACAAACCCTGTCTGTTGGCAATTCCTCTGAAGCCCTGTGCAATTTAAACATCACTGAACATGCCTGTTCCTCGGTAAGACTGTTATATGTAAGCCGTGAATCCCAGAGAAAGATTTGTCTTTTGCTACATTACCCTCCTGATACTAATCTCCATAAACTCTGAAAGTGTTTGTTTTATTTCTTTTCTAATTGTTTTCAAAGGCTACACATCTCACAGCCAGCAACTTGGTCACACTGATGAACTGCTCACTGGAAAGCCAAAGGACCTACCCCGTAGAGGTCTGGAAGCTTTTCTTCCAAAAAGCTTCTCCGGCACTAGACCAGGCTCTTGTGACATACGCCAGCATGGTAAATCCAATCCCAGAAATGTACAAAATTGGTGTTTCCCTGTTTGAATTCTGGGTCAAACCAAAATGACTTTTCCAATTCCAGGCCCCCAACAACAGCAACCCGTCCTTGTCACATGCCCTTGAGGCTCTTGGGGAGGTGAGAATTGCCAACTTCAGCCAGACAGAACTGCAGAATGATACCTTTGTCAGCAGCTGGTTCCAGACAAGGATTCGTCCGTTTCTGGCCTCTTCATCCCCCAACTTCCTATTCTGCCTAAGCTCCAAGAACTTCAGCTGCCATACGTACCGGATTGTGTAAGCACATATGTGATACATTGCTCCTCTGTGAACAAGATTGCAGAGGAACCTGCTGTTTTGTAATTGTTAAGGTATTAAAAGCCTTCTCTCAAATTTAGCGTCCAGGCATTCAGCAGCCAAAAGGCATCCATGGACAGAGAAAGACAGCCAGCAGTCTTCACTCATTTCATCAAGCCCTTCCTTTCAAGAAATGACTCATCAGGTAAAGGCAAGCGCTCAGGCTCAAATTGGTAAAGTCTCGATAGCATGTGGTGGTTATACCTTGTCAATGACTTTGTTTCTGTCTTCTTCGCAGATCCTGGCTGTGTCTCGTTTATCAACGGTAGTGGAGAGTGGCTACAGGTAAACCTTGGCAGCTTCTCTGAATTTGCATCCCTGCAGGATCTGCAAGCCCTCAATGCCAACTTCTCCAGTGTAAGTAGGGACTGCGGTTAAAGTATTCCTATTCCAAGCTGAAATGTCTTACCTTTGTTTTTGCCATTGCTGCTGTTTGATTTCATATTGATTTCCTTTTTTTAGGCCGAATCGTTGTCAGTGCTCAATCCTAGTCAGGTGGCACAGTTGATACTGAGCTCAGGGGCCTTGAATGACACAGACCAAATCGACCTTGTGTTTGAGCAACTCGAGGATGGTGATGCTCTGGAAAATGTGAACGAATTCCTGACAGAGTTGACAGCAAGTGGAAAGGTAGGCTACTCTTGGCACCTGGGGAAGATGCATAACGAATAGGCTTGAAACAGAGCATAGTCAGTAATTAGTCATGTATCTAACCCACTACATCAGTTGTAGGGCACTCATTCATATAAAATATGCTGTTACATCCTATGTTGCACGCTGTCTGGGGTATCATGGCGTTTGAATCCTCTCATGTCGTCATTTGACAGGTCCCTGATTTCCAACCTGCTGTGAGAGATCGTGTGATGAATAGGACCTTCGCCATCATCAGTCTCCATTTCCTACGATTCAACGAAGTAGACTGGTTTTCTTGGTTCCATCTGATACTGACTCCTCTCCTCCCAAGTTTCAGCCCAATGATGCTCAAGAATGCAACTGCAAATATAAACTGCACAAACTACCATGTCGTGTGAGTATCATTCCAAGAACAAGCAAGATTGCATTGCAAAAAGTGCAAAATGCTAATGGTGGACAGCATAAGAATGTGTATTTCCCGTGTCTGCAGTGTGAGTGGGATGGCCAAGGTTTCCCCTGCATTGCCGTTGCAAAGACAAAAAGAAATCACAGAGGTTCTGCTGGACTACCTGAATAAATCTGCCAGTGTCATCAACGAGCCAGGTAGGGATGACGCAGTAAATTGGGCCATGTGGTTGTCTGTGTGTGCGTCCCCACGGACTTTGTATTGTGAAAAAGTATGCTGAAATGGTAGTGAGAAGAACATTGACAATTGACTTCTTTCATGTGTATCAATGCAAAATAATGCTTGCTAAATGGTGCATATGTTAATGTCCGTCTACGTGCCTTAGTTTGCAGGCAGGGAATTCAGAGTGATGCAGAGTGGCTTGAAGCAAACCTGGGTTCCTTTTCCCAATACACAACATACTCTGAACTCAAAATCTTCAACCTCTCTGGAGTAAGTCATACATTTTGCTGCCAATCTTTCTTGAAAACAGCTGCACAATATTCGCAACTTGGAAAATCTGCACACAGTTGTGGCTTTGCCATATCAAAGAGAAGAGCAATTCATATATCATCTTGGTTTTTGTCATCAGGTGGCAGTTGTGGACTCCCTCTCACCAAAGCAGAAGGCTGAGCTGATCCTGGATCTAGACAGCGGCTTTTTGGACAACGAGACCCTCGTAACGAAGGTGTTGACAAACTTGACAGAGTCCACTGATGATGAGCAGTTGGATGAGTTTTTCCAGGCCTTTGGAGAGATCACCAAGCAGGTGAATGCTTAACTTTAAGAATGCCGTATATTAACACAAAGTTGGCTGGTAAACTGTCCTCTTGGAAGTTGCCCGAGGGTGGATGAATTTTTGCAGAATCTAATAAGTGGCTAGGATTTCACTCAAAAGGATACATTTCTGTCATGCTTCTTGAATGAATGGCCACCAAGGATTGTTTGATTGATTGATGCCCCTGATGCACTAAAGTACAAAGGCGGGTCACCAAGCTTGCTTTCACTACAATGATTACAGAAACGCAAAATGTCCTCCTGAACTGAAACGTGAATCCTTTTCTTTCCAGAGAAACATCACCCTCATCGAGAATCCTGGTGTACGAGACACCATCTTGAACCTGACCTTGACAGCCCTTGCTCCTAAATTGAATGAATTTGGACCTGAAGACTTTGAGCTGTGGTTCCAGGTCAACTTGTTTCCTGTGTTGGCGAGCCTCCACCCTGGCAGCTTGGTAGTGATACCCAGTAACATCAGCTGTGCATCCTACGCAGCTATGTAAGAGATGATATGTCTGCAGTCCAAAGCTCAACATTTTAATTTTTTTGCAGGATGATGTCAAACTTTTGGCTCCTGACAAGTCTCAATGATTTCTGTTTTCTTCCTTCAGACTCACTGCTCTTCGGCAAAATTTGAATTCCCTGCAACTGCAGGTTTCACACAGTTTGAGATCCAGCATAATGTCACTCAAGGAGACATTTCCACGTAAGTGGCTAAATGCTCTGCTTACAAACTTTTTCAGATTTGCCCATTGCCACAACTGTGATGATAGCTGTACTGATGCCATGCCTTCATTTCAATATTTTCTGAAACAGGTTGCTCAGTTCCAGATTCCTTCATGGTGAGTTAATTTCTATGGTTCTATTGATGGTCTTTTACAACATTTGATCAGAATGTACAAGACACAAGTTTGGCACATTCACTTTGTTAAGGAGGCCACGTTGATAGATTTGAACTTTAAATACGTTTTACTATTGGACTAACAATTATGCTTTGCTTGTCTCCAGTGCAAGGAGACTCCGGTTGATGGTAAGTTTCTGAATTACCTGATATTTCAACTTTGATGACAATATCGCATTCTGAAGGTACAATATCTGATACACAAATATTGATCTTTTCACAGAGGACCTCATCTGTGAGGCAGTTAATAGGTGGGTGAACAACTGTTTTGTCTGGTCCTGGGTTTGGGTAGGTAAAGTTCTCTTCCACAATCTATCTAAAGTGACAATGGTTTACTTTTGTATTGTCCTCCTAGATCACAAGTCGAACAAACCCTGTCTGTTGGCAATTCCTCTGAAGCCCTGTGCAATTTAAACATCACTGAACATGCCTGTTCCTCGGTAAGACTGTTATATGTAAGCCGTGAATCCCAGAGAAAGATTTGTCTTTTGCTACATTACCGTCCTGATACTAATCTCCATAAACTCTGAAAGTGTTTGTTTTATTTCTTTTCTAATTGTTTTCAAAGGCTACACATCTCACAGCCAGCAACTTGGTCACACTGATGAACTGCTCACTGGAAAGCCAAAGGACCTACCCCGTAGAGGTCTGGAAGCTTTTCTTCCAAAAAGCTTCTCCGGCACTAGACCAGGCTCTTGTGACATACGCCAGCATGGTAAATCCAATCCCAGAAATGTACAAAATTGGTGTTTCCCTGTTTGAATTCTGGGTCAAACCAAAATGACTTTTCCAATTCCAGGCCCCCAACAACAGCAACCCGTCCTTGTCACATGCCCTTGAGGCTCTTGGGGAGGTGAGAATTGCCAACTTCAGCCAGACAGAACTGCAGAATGATACCTTTGTCAGCAGCTGGTTCCAGACAAGGATTCGTCCGTTTCTGGCCTCTTCATCCCCCAACTTCCTATTCTGCCTAAGCTCCAAGAACTTCAGCTGCCATACGTACCGGATTGTGTAAGCACATATGTGATACATTGCTCCTCTGTGAACAAGATTGCAGAGGAACCTGCTGTTTTGTAATTGTTAAGGTATTAAAAGCCTTCTCTCAAATTTAGCGTCCAGGCAATCAGCAGCCAAAAGGCATCCATGGACAGCGAAAGACAGCCAGCAGTCTTCACTCATTTCATCAAGCCCTTCCTTTCAAGAAATGACTCATCAGGTAAAGGCAAGCGCTCAGGCTCAAATTGGTAAAGTCTCGATAGCATGTGGTGGTTATACCTTGTCAATGACTTTGTTTCTGTCTTCTTCGCAGATCCTGGCTGTGTCTCGTTTATCAACGGTAGTGGAGAGTGGCTACAGGTAAACCTTGGCAGCTTCTCTGAATTTGCATCCCTGCAGGATCTGCAAGCCCTCAATGCCAACTTCTCCAGTGTAAGTAGGGACTGCGGTTAAAGTATTCCTATTCCAAGCTGAAATGTCTTACCTTTGTTTTTGCCATTGCTGCTGTTTGATTTCATATTGATTTCCTTTTTTTAGGCCGAATCGTTGTCAGTGCTCAATCCTAGTCAGGTGGCACAGTTGATACTGAGCTCAGGGGCCTTGAATGACACAGACCAAATCGACCTTGTGTTTGAGCAACTCGAGGATGGTGATGCTCTGGAAAATGTGAACGAATTCCTGACAGAGTTGACAGCAAGTGGAAAGGTAGGCTACTCTTGGCACCTGGGGAAGATGCATAACGAATAGGCTTGAAACAGAGCATAGTCAGTAATTAGTCATGTATCTAACCCACTACATCAGTTGTAGGGCACTCATTCATATAAAATATGCTGTTACATCCTATGTTGCACGCTGTCTGGGGTATCATGGCGTTTGAATCCTCTCATGTCGTCATTTGACAGGTCCCTGATTTCCAACCTGCTGTGAGAGATCGTGTGATGAATAGGACCTTCGCCATCATCAGTCTCCATTTCCTACGATTCAACGAAGTAGACTGGTTTTCTTGGTTCCATCTGATACTGACTCCTCTCCTCCCAAGTTTCAGCCCAATGATGCTCAAGAATGCAACTGCAAATATAAACTGCACAAACTACCATGTCGTGTGAGTATCATTCCAAGAACAAGCAAGATTGCATTGCAAAAAGTGCAAAATGCTAATGGTGGACAGCATAAGAATGTGTATTTCCCGTGTCTGCAGTGTGAGTGGGATGGCCAAGGTTTCCCCTGCATTGCCGTTGCAAAGACAAAAAGAAATCACAGAGGTTCTGCTGGACTACCTGAATAAATCTGCCAGTGTCATCAACGAGCCAGGTAGGGATGACGCAGTAAATTGGGCCATGTGGTTGTCTGTGTGTGCGTCCCCACGGACTTTGTATTGTGAAAAAGTATGCTGAAATGGTAGTGAGAAGAACATTGACAATTGACTTCTTTCATGTGTATCAATGCAAAATAATGCTTGCTAAATGGTGCATATGTTAATGTCCGTCTACGTGCCTTAGTTTGCAGGCAGGGAATTCAGAGTGATGCAGAGTGGCTTGAAGCAAACCTGGGTTCCTTTTCCCAATACACAACATACTCTGAACTCAAAATCTTCAACCTCTCTGGAGTAAGTCATACATTTTGCTGCCAATCTTTCTTGAAAACAGCTGCACAATATTCGCAACTTGGAAAATCTGCACACAGTTGTGGCTTTGCCATATCAAAGAGAAGAGCAATTCATATATCATCTTGGTTTTTGTCATCAGGTGGCAGTTGTGGACTCCCTCTCACCAAAGCAGAAGGCTGAGCTGATCCTGGATCTAGACAGCGGCTTTTTGGACAACGAGACCCTCGTAACGAAGGTGTTGACAAACTTGACAGAGTCCACTGATGATGAGCAGTTGGATGAGTTTTTCCAGGCCTTTGGAGAGATCACCAAGCAGGTGAATGCTTAACTTTAAGAATGCCGTATATTAACACAAAGTTGGCTGGTAAACTGTCCTCTTGGAAGTTGCCCGAGGGTGGATGAATTTTTGCAGAATCTAATAAGTGGCTAGGATTTCACTCAAAAGGATACATTTCTGTCATGCTTCTTGAATGAATGGCCACCAAGGATTGTTTGATTGATTGATGCCCCTGATGCACTAAAGTACAAAGGCGGGTCACCAAGCTTGCTTTCACTACAATGATTACAGAAACGCAAAATGTCCTCCTGAACTGAAACGTGAATCCTTTTCTTTCCAGAGAAACATCACCCTCATCGAGAATCCTGGTGTACGAGACACCATCTTGAACCTGACCTTGACAGCCCTTGCTCCTAAATTGAATGAATTTGGACCTGAAGACTTTGAGCTGTGGTTCCAGGTCAACTTGTTTCCTGTGTTGGCGAGCCTCCACCCTGGCAGCTTGGTAGTGATACCCAGTAACATCAGCTGTGCATCCTACGCAGCTATGTAAGAGATGATATGTCTGCAGTCCAAAGCTCAACATTTTAATTTTTTTGCAGGATGATGTCAAACTTTTGGCTCCTGACAAGTCTCAATGATTTCTGTTTTCTTCCTTCAGACTCACTGCTCTTCGGCAAAATTTGAATTCCCTGCAACTGCAGGTTTCACACAGTTTGAGATCCAGCATAATGTCACTCAAGGAGACATTTCCACGTAAGTGGCTAAATGCTCTGCTTACAAACTTTTTCAGATTTGCCCATTGCCACAACTGTGATGATAGCTGTACTGATGCCATGCCTTCATTTCAATATTTTCTGAAACAGGTTGCTCAGTTCCAGATTCCTTCATGGTGAGTTAATTTCTATGGTTCTATTGATGGTCTTTTACAACATTTGATCAGAATGTACAAGACACAAGTTTGGCACATTCACTTTGTTAAGGAGGCCACGTTGATAGATTTGAACTTTAAATACGTTTTACTATTGGACTAACAATTATGCTTTGCTTGTCTCCAGTGCAAGGAGACTCCGGTTGATGGTAAGTTTCTGAATTACCTGATATTTCAACTTTGATGACAATATCGCATTCTGAAGGTACAATATCTGATACACAAATATTGATCTTTTCACAGAGGACCTCATCTGTGGTGCAGTTAATAGGTGGGTGAACAACTGTTTTGTCTGGTCCTGGGTTTGAGTAGGTAAAGTTCTCTTCCACAATCTATCTAAAGTGACAATGGTTTACTTTTGTATTGTCCTCCTAGATCACAAGTCGAACAAACCCTGTCTGTTGGCAATTCCTCTGAAGCCCTGTGCAATTTAAACATCACTGAACATGCCTGTTCCTCGGTAAGACTGTTATATGTAAGCCGTGAATCCCAGAGAAAGATTTGTCTTTTGCTACATTACCGTCCTGATACTAATCTCCATAAACTCTGAAAGTGTTTGTTTTATTTCTTTTCTAATTGTTTTCAAAGGCTACACATCTCACAGCCAGCAACTTGGTCACACTGATGAACTGCTCACTGGAAAGCCAAAGGACCTACCCCGTAGAGGTCTGGAAGCTTTTCTTCCAAAAAGCTTCTCCGGCACTAGACCAGGCTCTTGTGACATACGCCAGCATGGTAAATCCAATCCCAGAAATGTACAAAATTGGTGTTTCCCTGTTTGAATTCTGGGTCAAACCAAAATGACTTTTCCAATTCCAGGCCCCCAACAACAGCAACCCGTCCTTGTCACATGCCCTTGAGGCTCTTGGGGAGGTGAGAATTGCCAACTTCAGCCAGACAGAACTGCAGAATGATACCTTTGTCAGCAGCTGGTTCCAGACAAGGATTCGTCCGTTTCTGGCCTCTTCATCCCCCAACTTCCTATTCTGCCTAAGCTCCAAGAACTTCAGCTGCCATACGTACCGGATTGTGTAAGCACATATGTGATACATTGCTCCTCTGTGAACAAGATTGCAGAGGAACCTGCTGTTTTGTAATTGTTAAGGTATTAAAAGCCTTCTCTCAAATTTAGCGTCCAGGCAATCAGCAGCCAAAAGGCATCCATGGACAGCGAAAGACAGCCAGCAGTCTTCACTCATTTCATCAAGCCCTTCCTTTCAAGAAATGACTCATCAGGTAAAGGCAAGCGCTCAGGCTCAAATTGGTAAAGTCTCGATAGCATGTGGTGGTTATACCTTGTCAATGACTTTGTTTCTGTCTTCTTCGCAGATCCTGGCTGTGTCTCGTTTATCAACGGTAGTGGAGAGTGGCTACAGGTAAACCTTGGCAGCTTCTCTGAATTTGCATCCCTGCAGGATCTGCAAGCCCTCAATGCCAACTTCTCCAGTGTAAGTAGGGACTGCGGTTAAAGTATTCCTATTCCAAGCTGAAATGTCTTACCTTTGTTTTTGCCATTGCTGCTGTTTGATTTCATATTGATTTCCTTTTTTTAGGCCGAATCGTTGTCAGTGCTCAATCCTAGTCAGGTGGCACAGTTGATACTGAGCTCAGGGGCCTTGAATGACACAGACCAAATCGACCTTGTGTTTGAGCAACTCGAGGATGGTGATGCTCTGGAAAATGTGAACGAATTCCTGACAGAGTTGACAGCAAGTGGAAAGGTAGGCTACTCTTGGCACCTGGGGAAGATGCATAACGAATAGGCTTGAAACAGAGCATAGTCAGTAATTAGTCATGTATCTAACCCACTACATCAGTTGTAGGGCACTCATTCATATAAAATATGCTGTTACATCCTATGTTGCACGCTGTCTGGGGTATCATGGCGTTTGAATCCTCTCATGTCGTCATTTGACAGGTCCCTGATTTCCAACCTGCTGTGAGAGATCGTGTGATGAATAGGACCTTCGCCATCATCAGTCTCCATTTCCTACGATTCAACGAAGTAGACTGGTTTTCTTGGTTCCATCTGATACTGACTCCTCTCCTCCCAAGTTTCAGCCCAATGATGCTCAAGAATGCAACTGCAAATATAAACTGCACAAACTACCATGTCGTGTGAGTATCATTCCAAGAACAAGCAAGATTGCATTGCAAAAAGTGCAAAATGCTAATGGTGGACAGCATAAGAATGTGTATTTCCCGTGTCTGCAGTGTGAGTGGGATGGCCAAGGTTTCCCCTGCATTGCCGTTGCAAAGACAAAAAGAAATCACAGAGGTTCTGCTGGACTACCTGAATAAATCTGCCAGTGTCATCAACGAGCCAGGTAGGGATGACGCAGTAAATTGGGCCATGTGGTTGTCTGTGTGTGCGTCCCCACGGACTTTGTATTGTGAAAAAGTATGCTGAAATGGTAGTGAGAAGAACATTGACAATTGACTTCTTTCATGTGTATCAATGCAAAATAATGCTTGCTAAATGGTGCATATGTTAATGTCCGTCTACGTGCCTTAGTTTGCAGGCAGGGAATTCAGAGTGATGCAGAGTGGCTTGAAGCAAACCTGGGTTCCTTTTCCCAATACACAACATACTCTGAACTCAAAATCTTCAACCTCTCTGGAGTAAGTCATACATTTTGCTGCCAATCTTTCTTGAAAACAGCTGCACAATATTCGCAACTTGGAAAATCTGCACACAGTTGTGGCTTTGCCATATCAAAGAGAAGAGCAATTCATATATCATCTTGGTTTTTGTCATCAGGTGGCAGTTGTGGACTCCCTCTCACCAAAGCAGAAGGCTGAGCTGATCCTGGATCTAGACAGCGGCTTTTTGGACAACGAGACCCTCGTAACGAAGGTGTTGACAAACTTGACAGAGTCCACTGATGATGAGCAGTTGGATGAGTTTTTCCAGGCCTTTGGAGAGATCACCAAGCAGGTGAATGCTTAACTTTAAGAATGCCGTATATTAACACAAAGTTGGCTGGTAAACTGTCCTCTTGGAAGTTGCCCGAGGGTGGATGAATTTTTGCAGAATCTAATAAGTGGCTAGGATTTCACTCAAAAGGATACATTTCTGTCATGCTTCTTGAATGAATGGCCACCAAGGATTGTTTGATTGATTGATGCCCCTGATGCACTAAAGTACAAAGGCGGGTCACCAAGCTTGCTTTCACTACAATGATTACAGAAACGCAAAATGTCCTCCTGAACTGAAACGTGAATCCTTTTCTTTCCAGAGAAACATCACCCTCATCGAGAATCCTGGTGTACGAGACACCATCTTGAACCTGACCTTGACAGCCCTTGCTCCTAAATTGAATGAATTTGGACCTGAAGACTTTGAGCTGTGGTTCCAGGTCAACTTGTTTCCTGTGTTGGCGAGCCTCCACCCTGGCAGCTTGGTAGTGATACCCAGTAACATCAGCTGTGCATCCTACGCAGCTATGTAAGAGATGATATGTCTGCAGTCCAAAGCTCAACATTTTAATTTTTTTGCAGGATGATGTCAAACTTTTGGCTCCTGACAAGTCTCAATGATTTCTGTTTTCTTCCTTCAGACTCACTGCTCTTCGGCAAAATTTGAATTCCCTGCAACTGCAGGTTTCACACAGTTTGAGATCCAGCATAATGTCACTCAAGGAGACATTTCCACGTAAGTGGCTAAATGCTCTGCTTACAAACTTTTTCAGATTTGCCCATTGCCACAACTGTGATGATAGCTGTACTGATGCCATGCCTTCATTTCAATATTTTCTGAAACAGGTTGCTCAGTTCCAGATTCCTTCATGGTGAGTTAATTTCTATGGTTCTATTGATGGTCTTTTACAACATTTGATCAGAATGTACAAGACACAAGTTTGGCACATTCACTTTGTTAAGGAGGCCACGTTGATAGATTTGAACTTTAAATACGTTTTACTATTGGACTAACAATTATGCTTTGCTTGTCTCCAGTGCAAGGAGACTCCGGTTGATGGTAAGTTTCTGAATTACCTGATATTTCAACTTTGATGACAATATCGCATTCTGAAGGTACAATATCTGATACACAAATATTGATCTTTTCACAGAGGACCTCATCTGTGGTGCAGTTAATAGGTGGGTGAACAACTGTTTTGTCTGGTCCTGGGTTTGAGTAGGTAAAGTTCTCTTCCACAATCTATCTAAAGTGACAATGGTTTACTTTTGTATTGTCCTCCTAGATCACAAGTCGAACAAACCCTGTCTGTTGGCAATTCCTCTGAAGCCCTGTGCAATTTAAACATCACTGAACATGCCTGTTCCTCGGTAAGACTGTTATATGTAAGCCGTGAATCCCAGAGAAAGATTTGTCTTTTGCTACATTACCCTCCTGATACTAATCTCCATAAACTCTGAAAGTGTTTGTTTTATTTCTTTTCTAATTGTTTTCAAAGGCTACACATCTCACAGCCAGCAACTTGGTCACACTGATGAACTGCTCACTGGAAAGCCAAAGGACCTACCCCGTAGAGGTCTGGAAGCTTTTCTTCCAAAAAGCTTCTCCGGCACTAGACCAGGCTCTTGTGACATACGCCAGCATGGTAAATCCAATCCCAGAAATGTACAAAATTGGTGTTTCCCTGTTTGAATTCTGGGTCAAACCAAAATGACTTTTCCAATTCCAGGCCCCCAACAACAGCAACCCGTCCTTGTCACATGCCCTTGGGGCTCTTGGGGAGGTGAGAATTGCCAACTTCAGCCAGGCAGAACTGCAGAATGATACCTTTGTCAGCAGCTGGTTCCAGACAAGGATTCGTCCGTTTCTGGCCTCTTCATCCCCCAACTTCCTATTCTGCCTAAGCTCCAAGAACTTCAGCTGCCATACGTACCGGATTGTGTAAGCACATATGTGATACATTGCTCCTCTGTGAACAAGATTGCAGAGGAACCTGCTGTTTTGTAATTGTTAAGGTATTAAAAGCCTTCTCTCAAATTTAGCGTCCAGGCATTCAGCAGCCAAAAGGCATCCATGGACAGAGAAAGACAGCCAGCAGTCTTCACTCATTTCATCAAGCCCTTCCTTTCAAGAAATGACTCATCAGGTAAAGGCAAGCGCTCAGGCTCAAATTGGTAAAGTCTCGATAGCATGTGGTGGTTATACCTTGTCAATGACTTTGTTTCTGTCTTCTTCGCAGATCCTGGCTGTGTCTCGTTTATCAACGGTAGTGGAGAGTGGCTACAGGTAAACCTTGGCAGCTTCTCTGAATTTGCATCCCTGCAGGATCTGCAAGCCCTCAATGCCAACTTCTCCAGTGTAAGTAGGGACTGCGGTTAAAGTATTCCTATTCCAAGCTGAAATGTCTTACCTTTGTTTTTGCCATTGCTGCTGTTTGATTTCATATTGATTTCCTTTTTTTAGGCCGAATCGTTGTCAGTGCTCAATCCTAGTCAGGTGGCACAGTTGATACTGAGCTCAGGGGCCTTGAATGACACAGACCAAATCGACCTTGTGTTTGAGCAACTCGAGGATGGTGATGCTCTGGAAAATGTGAACGAATTCCTGACAGAGTTGACAGCAAGTGGAAAGGTAGGCTACTCTTGGCACCTGGGGAAGATGCATAACGAATAGGCTTGAAACAGAGCATAGTCAGTAATTAGTCATGTATCTAACCCACTACATCAGTTGTAGGGCACTCATTCATATAAAATATGCTGTTACATCCTATGTTGCACGCTGTCTGGGGTATCATGGCGTTTGAATCCTCTCATGTCGTCATTTGACAGGTCCCTGATTTCCAACCTGCTGTGAGAGATCGTGTGATGAATAGGACCTTCGCCATCATCAGTCTCCATTTCCTACGATTCAACGAAGTAGACTGGTTTTCTTGGTTCCATCTGATACTGACTCCTCTCCTCCCAAGTTTCAGCCCAATGATGCTCAAGAATGCAACTGCAAATATAAACTGCACAAACTACCATGTCGTGTGAGTATCATTCCAAGAACAAGCAAGATTGCATTGCAAAAAGTGCAAAATGCTAATAGTGGACAGCATAAGAATGTGTATTTCCCGTGTCTGCAGTGTGAGTGGGATGGCCAAGGTTTCCCCTGCATTGCCGTTGCAAAGACAAAAAGAAATCACAGAGGTTCTGCTGGACTACCTGAATAAATCTGCCAGTGTCATCAACGAGCCAGGTAGGGATGACGCAGTAAATTGGGCCATGTGGTTGTCTGTGTGTGCGTCCCCACGGACTTTGTATTGTGAAAAAGTATGCTGAAATGGTAGTGAGAAGAACATTGACAATTGACTTCTTTCATGTGTATCAATGCAAAATAATGCTTGCTAAATGGTGCATATGTTAATGTCCGTCTACGTGCCTTAGTTTGCAGGCAGGGAATTCAGAGTGATGCAGAGTGGCTTGAAGCAAACCTGGGTTCCTTTTCCCAATACACAACATACTCTGAACTCAAAATCTTCAACCTCTCTGGAGTAAGTCATACATTTTGCTGCCAATCTTTCTTGAAAACAGCTGCACAATATTCGCAACTTGGAAAATCTGCACACAGTTGTGGCTTTGCCATATCAAAGAGAAGAGCAATTCATATATCATCTTGGTTTTTGTCATCAGGTGGCAGTTGTGGACTCCCTCTCACCAAAGCAGAAGGCTGAGCTGATCCTGGATCTAGACAGCGGCTTTTTGGACAACGAGACCCTCGTAACGAAGGTGTTGACAAACTTGACAGAGTCCACTGATGATGAGCAGTTGGATGAGTTTTTCCAGGCCTTTGGAGAGATCACCAAGCAGGTGAATGCTTAACTTTAAGAATGCCGTATATTAACACAAAGTTGGCTGGTAAACTGTCCTCTTGGAAGTTGCCCGAGGGTGGATGAATTTTTGCAGAATCTAATAAGTGGCTAGGATTTCACTCAAAAGGATACATTTCTGTCATGCTTCTTGAATGAATGGCCACCAAGGATTGTTTGATTTATTGATGCCCCTGATGCACTAAAGTACAAAGGCGGGTCACCAAGCTTGCTTTCACTACAATGATTACAGAAACGCAAAATGTCCTCCTGAACTGAAACGTGAATCCTTTTCTTTCCAGAGAAACATCACCCTCATCGAGAATCCTGGTGTACGAGACACCATCTTGAACCTGACCTTGACAGCCCTTGCTCCTAAATTGAATGAATTTGGACCTGAAGACTTTGAGCTGTGGTTCCAGGTCAACTTGTTTCCTGTGTTGGCGAGCCTCCACCCTGGCAGCTTGGTAGTGATACCCAGTAACATCAGCTGTGCATCCTACGCAGCTATGTAAGAGATGATATGTCTGCAGTCCAAAGCTCAACATTTTAATTTTTTTGCAGGATGATGTCAAACTTTTGGCTCCTGACAAGTCTCAATGATTTCTGTTTTCTTCCTTCAGACTCACTGCTCTTCGGCAAAATTTGAATTCCCTGCAACTGCAGGTTTCACACAGTTTGAGATCCAGCATAATGTCACTCAAGGAGACATTTCCACGTAAGTGGCTAAATGCTCTGCTTACAAACTTTTTCAGATTTGCCCATTGCCACAACTGTGATGATAGCTGTACTGATGCCATGCCTTCATTTCAATATTTTCTGAAACAGGTTGCTCAGTTCCAGATTCCTTCATGGTGAGTTAATTTCTATGGTTCTATTGATGGTCTTTTACAACATTTGATCAGAATGTACAAGACACAAGTTTGGCACATTCACTTTGTTAAGGAGGCCACGTTGATAGATTTGAACTTTAAATACGTTTTACTATTGGACTAACAATTATGCTTTGCTTGTCTCCAGTGCAAGGAGACTCCGGTTGATGGTAAGTTTCTGAATTACCTGATATTTCAACTTTGATGACAATATCGCATTCTGAAGGTACAATATCTGATACACAAATATTGATCTTTTCACAGAGGACCTCATCTGTGGTGCAGTTAATAGGTGGGTGAACAACTGTTTTGTCTGGTCCTGGGTTTGGGTAGGTAAAGTTCTCTTCCACAATCTATCTAAAGTGACAATGGTTTACTTTTGTATTGTCCTCCTAGATCACAAGTCGAACAAACCCTGTCTGTTGGCAATTCCTCTGAAGCCCTGTGCAATTTAAACATCACTGAACATGCCTGTTCCTCGGTAAGACTGTTATATGTAAGCCGTGAATCCCAGAGAAAGATTTGTCTTTTGCTACATTACCCTCCTGATACTAATCTCCATAAACTCTGAAAGTGTTTGTTTTATTTCTTTTCTAATTGTTTTCAAAGGCTACACATCTCACAGCCAGCAACTTGGTCACACTGATGAACTGCTCACTGGAAAGCCAAAGGACCTACCCCGTAGAGGTCTGGAAGCTTTTCTTCCAAAAAGCTTCTCCGGCACTAGACCAGGCTCTTGTGACATACGCCAGCATGGTAAATCCAATCCCAGAAATGTACAAAATTGGTGTTTCCCTGTTTGAATTCTGGGTCAAACCAAAATGACTTTTCCAATTCCAGGCCCCCAACAACAGCAACCCGTCCTTGTCACATGCCCTTGAGGCTCTTGGGGAGGTGAGAATTGCCAACTTCAGCCAGGCAGAACTGCAGAATGATACCTTTGTCAGCAGCTGGTTCCAGACAAGGATTCGTCCGTTTCTGGCCTCTTCATCCCCCAACTTCCTATTCTGCCTAAGCTCCAAGAACTTCAGCTGCCATACGTACCGGATTGTGTAAGCACATATGTGATACATTGCTCCTCTGTGAACAAGATTGCAGAGGAACCTGCTGTTTTGTAATTGTTAAGGTATTAAAAGCCTTCTCTCAAATTTAGCGTCCAGGCATTCAGCAGCCAAAAGGCATCCATGGACAGAGAAAGACAGCCAGCAGTCTTCACTCATTTCATCAAGCCCTTCCTTTCAAGAAATGACTCATCAGGTAAAGGCAAGCGCTCAGGCTCAAATTGGTAAAGTCT
Source organism: Myoxocephalus aenaeus (assembly GCA_038501785.1). Lineage (NCBI taxonomy): Eukaryota > Metazoa > Chordata > Actinopteri > Perciformes > Cottidae > Myoxocephalus > Myoxocephalus aenaeus. Next base: position 838,492 of record JBAMJR010000097.1, read on the forward strand.
CGATAGCATGTGGTGGTTATACCTTGTCAATGACTTTGTTTCTGTCTTCTTCGCAGATCCTGGCTGTGTCTCGTTTATCAACGGTAGTGGAGAGTGGCTACAGGTAAACCTTGGCAGCTTCTCTGAATTTGCATCCCTGCAGGATCTGCAAGCCCTCAATGCCAACTTCTCCAGTGTAAGTAGGGACTGCGGTTAAAGTATTCCTATTCCAAGCTGAAATGTCTTACCTTTGTTTTTGCCATTGCTGCTGTTTGATTTCATATTGATTTCCTTTTTTTAGGCCGAATCGTTGTCAGTGCTCAATCCTAGTCAGGTGGCACAGTTGATACTGAGCTCAGGGGCCTTGAATGACACAGACCAAATCGACCTTGTGTTTGAGCAACTCGAGGATGGTGATGCTCTGGAAAATGTGAACGAATTCCTGACAGAGTTGACAGCAAGTGGAAAGGTAGGCTACTCTTGGCACCTGGGGAAGATGCATAACGAATAGGCTTGAAACAGAGCATAGTCAGTAATTAGTCATGTATCTAACCCACTACATCAGTTGTAGGGCACTCATTCATATAAAATATGCTGTTACATCCTATGTTGCACGCTGTCTGGGGTATCATGGCGTTTGAATCCTCTCATGTCGTCATTTGACAGGTCCCTGATTTCCAACCTGCTGTGAGAGATCGTGTGATGAATAGGACCTTCGCCATCATCAGTCTCCATTTCCTACGATTCAACGAAGTAGACTGGTTTTCTTGGTTCCATCTGATACTGACTCCTCTCCTCCCAAGTTTCAGCCCAATGATGCTCAAGAATGCAACTGCAAATATAAACTGCACAAACTACCATGTCGTGTGAGTATCATTCCAAGAACAAGCAAGATTGCATTGCAAAAAGTGCAAAATGCTAATGGTGGACAGCATAAGAATGTGTATTTCCCGTGTCTGCAGTGTGAGTGGGATGGCCAAGGTTTCCCCTGCATTGCCGTTGCAAAGACAAAAAGAAATCACAGAGGTTCTGCTGGACTACCTGAATAAATCTGCCAGTGTCATCAACGAGCCAGGTAGGGATGACGCAGTAAATTGGGCCATGTGGTTGTCTGTGTGTGCGTCCCCACGGACTTTGTATTGTGAAAAAGTATGCTGAAATGGTAGTGAGAAGAACATTGACAATTGACTTCTTTCATGTGTATCAATGCAAAATAATGCTTGCTAAATGGTGCATATGTTAATGTCCGTCTACGTGCCTTAGTTTGCAGGCAGGGAATTCAGAGTGATGCAGAGTGGCTTGAAGCAAACCTGGGTTCCTTTTCCCAATACACAACATACTCTGAACTCAAAATCTTCAACCTCTCTGGAGTAAGTCATACATTTTGCTGCCAATCTTTCTTGAAAACAGCTGCACAATATTCGCAACTTGGAAAATCTGCACACAGTTGTGGCTTTGCCATATCAAAGAGAAGAGCAATTCATATATCATCTTGGTTTTTGTCATCAGGTGGCAGTTGTGGACTCCCTCTCACCAAAGCAGAAGGCTGAGCTGATCCTGGATCTAGACAGCGGCTTTTTGGACAACGAGACCCTCGTAACGAAGGTGTTGACAAACTTGACAGAGTCCACTGATGATGAGCAGTTGGATGAGTTTTTCCAGGCCTTTGGAGAGATCACCAAGCAGGTGAATGCTTAACTTTAAGAATGCCGTATATTAACACAAAGTTGGCTGGTAAACTGTCCTCTTGGAAGTTGCCCGAGGGTGGATGAATTTTTGCAGAATCTAATAAGTGGCTAGGATTTCACTCAAAAGGATACATTTCTGTCATGCTTCTTGAATGAATGGCCACCAAGGATTGTTTGATTTATTGATGCCCCTGATGCACTAAAGTACAAAGGCGGGTCACCAAGCTTGCTTTCACTACAATGATTACAGAAACGCAAAATGTCCTCCTGAACTGAAACGTGAATCCTTTTCTTTCCAGAGAAACATCACCCTCATCGAGAATCCTGGTGTACGAGACACCATCTTGAACCTGACCTTGACAGCCCTTGCTCCTAAATTGAATGAATTTGGACCTGAAGACTTTGAGCTGTGGTTCCAGGTCAACTTGTTTCCTGTGTTGGCGAGCCTCCACCCTGGCAGCTTGGTAGTGATACCCAGTAACATCAGCTGTGCATCCTACGCAGCTATGTAAGAGATGATATGTCTGCAGTCCAAAGCTCAACATTTTAATTTTTTTGCAGGATGATGTCAAACTTTTGGCTCCTGACAAGTCTCAATGATTTCTGTTTTCTTCCTTCAGACTCACTGCTCTTCGGCAAAATTTGAATTCCCTGCAACTGCAGGTTTCACACAGTTTGAGATCCAGCATAATGTCACTCAAGGAGACATTTCCACGTAAGTGGCTAAATGCTCTGCTTACAAACTTTTTCAGATTTGCCTATTGCCACAACTGTGATGATAGCTGTACTGATGCCATGCCTTCATTTCAATATTTTCTGAAACAGGTTGCTCAGTTCCAGATTCCTTCATGGTGAGTTAATTTCTATGGTTCTATTGATGGTCTTTTACAACATTTGATCAGAATGTACAAGACACAAGTTTGGCACATTCACTTTGTTAAGGAGGCCACGTTGATAGATTTGAACTTTAAATACGTTTTACTATTGGACTAACAATTATGCTTTGCTTGTCTCCAGTGCAAGGAGACTCCGGTTGATGGTAAGTTTCTGAATTACCTGATATTTCAACTTTGATGACAATATCGCATTCTGAAGGTACAATATCTGATACACAAATATTGATCTTTTCACAGAGGACCTCGTCTGTGGTGCAGTTAATAGGTGGGTGAACAACTGTTTTGTCTGGTCCTGGGTTTGAGTAGGTAAAGTTCTCTTCCACAATCTATCTAAAGTGACAATGGTTTACTTTTGTATTGTCCTCCTAGATCACAAGTCGAACAAACCCTGTCTGTTGGCAATTCCTCTGAAGCCCTGTGCAATTTAAACATCACTGAACATGCCTGTTCCTCGGTAAGACTGTTATATGTAAGCCGTGAATCCCAGAGAAAGATTTGTCTTTTGCTACATTACCCTCCTGATACTAATCTCCATAAACTCTGAAAGTGTTTGTTTTATTTCTTTTCTAATTGTTTTCAAAGGCTACACATCTCACAGCCAGCAACTTGGTCACACTGATGAACTGCTCACTGGAAAGCCAAAGGACCTACCCCGTAGAGGTCTGGAAGCTTTTCTTCCAAAAAGCTTCTCCGGCACTAGACCAGGCTCTTGTGACATACGCCAGCATGGTAAATCCAATCCCAGAAATGTACAAAATTGGTGTTTCCCTGTTTGAATTCTGGGTCAAACCAAAATGACTTTTCCAATTCCAGGCCCCCAACAACAGCAACCCGTCCTTGTCACATGCCCTTGAGGCTCTTGGGGAGGTGAGAATTGCCAACTTCAGCCAGGCAGAACTGCAGAATGATACCTTTGTCAGCAGCTGGTTCCAGACAAGGATTCGTCCGTTTCTGGCCTCTTCATCCCCCAACTTCCTATTCTGCCTAAGCTCCAAGAACTTCAGCTGCCATACGTACCGGATTGTGTAAGCACATATGTGATACATTGCTCCTCTGTGAACAAGATTGCAGAGGAACCTGCTGTTTTGTAATTGTTAAGGTATTAAAAGCCTTCTCTCAAATTTAGCGTCCAGGCATTCAGCAGCCAAAAGGCATCCATGGACAGAGAAAGACAGCCAGCAGTCTTCACTCATTTCATCAAGCCCTTCCTTTCAAGAAATGACTCATCAGGTAAAGGCAAGCGCTCAGGCTCAAATTGGTAAAGTCTCGATAGCATGTGGTGGTTATACCTTGTCAATGACTTTGTTTCTGTCTTCTTCGCAGATCCTGGCTGTGTCTCGTTTATCAACGGTAGTGGAGAGTGGCTACAGGTAAACCTTGGCAGCTTCTCTGAATTTGCATCCCTGCAGGATCTGCAAGCCCTCAATGCCAACTTCTCCAGTGTAAGTAGGGACTGCGGTTAAAGTATTCCTATTCCAAGCTGAAATGTCTTACCTTTGTTTTTGCCATTGCTGCTGTTTGATTTCATATTGATTTCCTTTTTTTAGGCCGAATCGTTGTCAGTGCTCAATCCTAGTCAGGTGGCACAGTTGATACTGAGCTCAGGGGCCTTGAATGACACAGACCAAATCGACCTTGTGTTTGAGCAACTCGAGGATGGTGATGCTCTGGAAAATGTGAACGAATTCCTGACAGAGTTGACAGCAAGTGGAAAGGTAGGCTACTCTTGGCACCTGGGGAAGATGCATAACGAATAGGCTTGAAACAGAGCATAGTCAGTAATTAGTCATGTATCTAACCCACTACATCAGTTGTAGGGCACTCATTCATATAAAATATGCTGTTACATCCTATGTTGCACGCTGTCTGGGGTATCATGGCGTTTGAATCCTCTCATGTCGTCATTTGACAGGTCCCTGATTTCCAACCTGCTGTGAGAGATCGTGTGATGAATAGGACCTTCGCCATCATCAGTCTCCATTTCCTACGATTCAACGAAGTAGACTGGTTTTCTTGGTTCCATCTGATACTGACTCCTCTCCTCCCAAGTTTCAGCCCAATGATGCTCAAGAATGCAACTGCAAATATAAACTGCACAAACTACCATGTCGTGTGAGTATCATTCCAAGAACAAGCAAGATTGCATTGCAAAAAGTGCAAAATGCTAATGGTGGACAGCATAAGAATGTGTATTTCCCGTGTCTGCAGTGTGAGTGGGATGGCCAAGGTTTCCCCTGCATTGCCGTTGCAAAGACAAAAAGAAATCACAGAGGTTCTGCTGGACTACCTGAATAAATCTGCCAGTGTCATCAACGAGCCAGGTAGGGATGACGCAGTAAATTGGGCCATGTGGTTGTCTGTGTGTGCGTCCCCACGGACTTTGTATTGTGAAAAAGTATGCTGAAATGGTAGTGAGAAGAACATTGACAATTGACTTCTTTCATGTGTATCAATGCAAAATAATGCTTGCTAAATGGTGCATATGTTAATGTCCGTCTACGTGCCTTAGTTTGCAGGCAGGGAATTCAGAGTGATGCAGAGTGGCTTGAAGCAAACCTGGGTTCCTTTTCCCAATACACAACATACTCTGAACTCAAAATATTCAACCTCTCTGGAGTAAGTCATACATTTTGCTGCCAATCTTTCTTGAAAACAGCTGCACAATATTCGCAACTTGGAAAATCTGCACACAGTTGTGGCTTTGCCATATCAAAGAGAAGAGCAATTCATATATCATCTTGGTTTTTGTCATCAGGTGGCAGTTGTGGACTCCCTCTCACCAAAGCAGAAGGCTGAGCTGATCCTGGATCTAGACAGCGGCTTTTTGGACAACGAGACCCTCGTAACGAAGGTGTTGACAAACTTGACAGAGTCCACTGATGATGAGCAGTTGGATGAGTTTTTCCAGGCCTTTGGAGAGATCACCAAGCAGGTGAATGCTTAACTTTAAGAATGCCGTATATTAACACAAAGTTGGCTGGTAAACTGTCCTCTTGGAAGTTGCCCGAGGGTGGATGAATTTTTGCAGAATCTAATAAGTGGCTAGGATTTCACTCAAAAGGATACATTTCTGTCATGCTTCTTGAATGAATGGCCACCAAGGATTGTTTGATTTATTGATGCCCCTGATGCACTAAAGTACAAAGGCGGGTCACCAAGCTTGCTTTCACTACAATGATTACAGAAACGCAAAATGTCCTCCTGAACTGAAACGTGAATCCTTTTCTTTCCAGAGAAACATCACCCTCATCGAGAATCCTGGTGTACGAGACACCATCTTGAACCTGACCTTGACAGCCCTTGCTCCTAAATTGAATGAATTTGGACCTGAAGACTTTGAGCTGTGGTTCCAGGTCAACTTGTTTCCTGTGTTGGCGAGCCTCCACCCTGGCAGCTTGGTAGTGATACCCAGTAACATCAGCTGTGCATCCTACGCAGCTATGTAAGAGATGATATGTCTGCAGTCCAAAGCTCAACATTTTAATTTTTTTGCAGGATGATGTCAAACTTTTGGCTCCTGACAAGTCTCAATGATTTCTGTTTTCTTCCTTCAGACTCACTGCTCTTCGGCAAAATTTGAATTCCCTGCAACTGCAGGTTTCACACAGTTTGAGATCCAGCATAATGTCACTCAAGGAGACATTTCCACGTAAGTGGCTAAATGCTCTGCTTACAAACTTTTTCAGATTTGCCTATTGCCACAACTGTGATGATAGCTGTACTGATGCCATGCCTTCATTTCAATATTTTCTGAAACAGGTTGCTCAGTTCCAGATTCCTTCATGGTGAGTTAATTTCTATGGTTCTATTGATGGTCTTTTACAACATTTGATCAGAATGTACAAGACACAAGTTTGGCACATTCACTTTGTTAAGGAGGCCACGTTGATAGATTTGAACTTTAAATACGTTTTACTATTGGACTAACAATTATGCTTTGCTTGTCTCCAGTGCAAGGAGACTCCGGTTGATGGTAAGTTTCTGAATTACCTGATATTTCAACTTTGATGACAATATCGCATTCTGAAGGTACAATATCTGATACACAAATATTGATCTTTTCACAGAGGACCTCGTCTGTGGTGCAGTTAATAGGTGGGTGAACAACTGTTTTGTCTGGTCCTGGGTTTGAGTAGGTAAAGTTCTCTTCCACAATCTATCTAAAGTGACAATGGTTTACTTTTGTATTGTCCTCCTAGATCACAAGTCGAACAAACCCTGTCTGTTGGCAATTCCTCTGAAGCCCTGTGCAATTTAAACATCACTGAACATGCCTGTTCCTCGGTAAGACTGTTATATGTAAGCCGTGAATCCCAGAGAAAGATTTGTCTTTTGCTACATTACCCTCCTGATACTAATCTCCATAAACTCTGAAAGTGTTTGTTTTATTTCTTTTCTAATTGTTTTCAAAGGCTACACATCTCACAGCCAGCAACTTGGTCACACTGATGAACTGCTCACTGGAAAGCCAAAGGACCTACCCCGTAGAGGTCTGGAAGCTTTTCTTCCAAAAAGCTTCTCCGGCACTAGACCAGGCTCTTGTGACATACGCCAGCATGGTAAATCCAATCCCAGAAATGTACAAAATTGGTGTTTCCCTGTTTGAATTCTGGGTCAAACCAAAATGACTTTTCCAATTCCAGGCCCCCAACAACAGCAACCCGTCCTTGTCACATGCCCTTGAGGCTCTTGGGGAGGTGAGAATTGCCAACTTCAGCCAGGCAGAACTGCAGAATGATACCTTTGTCAGCAGCTGGTTCCAGACAAGGATTCGTCCGTTTCTGGCCTCTTCATCCCCCAACTTCCTATTCTGCCTAAGCTCCAAGAACTTCAGCTGCCATACGTACCGGATTGTGTAAGCACATATGTGATACATTGCTCCTCTGTGAACAAGATTGCAGAGGAACCTGCTGTTTTGTAATTGTTAAGGTATTAAAAGCCTTCTCTCAAATTTAGCGTCCAGGCATTCAGCAGCCAAAAGGCATCCATGGACAGAGAAAGACAGCCAGCAGTCTTCACTCATTTCATCAAGCCCTTCCTTTCAAGAAATGACTCATCAGGTAAAGGCAAGCGCTCAGGCTCAAATTGGTAAAGTCTCGATAGCATGTGGTGGTTATACCTTGTCAATGACTTTGTTTCTGTCTTCTTCGCAGATCCTGGCTGTGTCTCGTTTATCAACGGTAGTGGAGAGTGGCTACAGGTAAACCTTGGCAGCTTCTCTGAATTTGCATCCCTGCAGGATCTGCAAGCCCTCAATGCCAACTTCTCCAGTGTAAGTAGGGACTGCGGTTAAAGTATTCCTATTCCAAGCTGAAATGTCTTACCTTTGTTTTTGCCATTGCTGCTGTTTGATTTCATATTGATTTCCTTTTTTTAGGCCGAATCGTTGTCAGTGCTCAATCCTAGTCAGGTGGCACAGTTGATACTGAGCTCAGGGGCCTTGAATGACACAGACCAAATCGACCTTGTGTTTGAGCAACTCGAGGATGGTGATGCTCTGGAAAATGTGAACGAATTCCTGACAGAGTTGACAGCAAGTGGAAAGGTAGGCTACTCTTGGCACCTGGGTAAGATGCATAACGAATAGGCTTGAAACAGAGCATAGTCAGTAATTAGTCATGTATCTAACCCACTACATCAGTTGTAGGGCACTCATTCATATAAAATATGCTGTTACATCCTATGTTGCACGCTGTCTGGGGTATCATGGCGTTTGAATCCTCTCATGTCGTCATTTGACAGGTCCCTGATTTCCAACCTGCTGTGAGAGATCGTGTGATGAATAGGACCTTCGCCATCATCAGTCTTCATTTCCTACGATTCAACGAAGTAGACTGGTTTTCTTGGTTCCATCTGATACTGACTCCTCTCCTCCCAAGTTTCAGCCCAATGATGCTCAAGAATGCAACTGCAAATATAAACTGCACAAACTACCATGTCGTGTGAGTATCATTCCAAGAACAAGCAAGATTGCATTGCAAAAAGTGCAAAATGCTAATGGTGGACAGCATAAGAATGTGTATTTCCCGTGTCTGCAGTGTGAGTGGGATGGCCAAGGTTTCCCCTGCATTGCCGTTGCAAAGACAAAAAGAAATCACAGAGGTTCTGCTGGACTACCTGAATAAATCTGCCAGTGTCATCAACGAGCCAGGTAGGGATGACGCAGTAAATTGGGCCATGTGGTTGTCTGTGTGTGCGTCCCCACGGACTTTGTATTGTGAAAAAGTATGCTGAAATGGTAGTGAGAAGAACATTGACAATTGACTTCTTTCATGTGTATCAATGCAAAATAATGCTTGCTAAATGGTGCATATGTTAATGTCCGTCTACGTGCCTTAGTTTGCAGGCAGGGAATTCAGAGTGATGCAGAGTGGCTTGAATCAAACCTGGGTTCCTTTTCCCAATACACAACATACTCTGAACTCAAAATCTTCAACCTCTCTGGAGTAAGTCATACATTTTGCTGCCAATCTTTCTTGAAAACAGCTGCACAATATTCGCAACTTGGAAAATCTGCACACAGTTGTGGCTTTGCCATATCAAAGAGAAGAGCAATTCATATATCATCTTGGTTTTTGTCATCAGGTGGCAGTTGTGGACTCCCTCTCACCAAAGCAGAAGGCTGAGCTGATCCTGGATCTAGACAGCGGCTTTTTGCACAACGAGACCCTCGTAACGAAGGTGTTGACAAACTTGACAGAGTCCACTGATGATGAGCAGTTGGATGAGTTTTTCCAGGCCTTTGGAGAGATCACCAAGCAGGTGAATGCTTAACTTTAAGAATGCCGTATATTAACACAAAGTTGGCTGGTAAACTGTCCTCTTGGAAGTTGCCCGAGGGTGGATGAATTTTTGCAGAATCTAATAAGTGGCTAGGATTTCACTCAAAAGGATACATTTCTGTCATGCTTCTTGAATGAATGGCCACCAAGGATTGTTTGATTTATTGATGCCCCTGATGCACTAAAGTACAAAGGCGGGTCACCAAGCTTGCTTTCACTACAATGATTACAGAAACGCAAAATGTCCTCCTGAACTGAAACGTGAATCCTTTTCTTTCCAGAGAAACATCACCCTCATCGAGAATCCTGGTGTACGAGACACCATCTTGAACCTGACCTTGACAGCCCTTGCTCCTAAATTGAATGAATTTGGACCTGAAGACTTTGAGCTGTGGTTCCAGGTCAACTTGTTTCCTGTGTTGGCGAGCCTCCACCCTGGCAGCTTGGTAGTGATACCCAGTAACATCAGCTGTGCATCCTACGCAGCTATGTAAGAGATGATATGTCTGCAGTCCAAAGCTCAACATTTTAATTTTTTTGCAGGATGATGTCAAACTTTTGGCTCCTGACAAGTCTCAATGATTTCTGTTTTCTTCCTTCAGACTCACTGCTCTTCGGCAAAATTTGAATTCCCTGCAACTGCAGGTTTCACACAGTTTGAGATCCAGCATAATGTCACTCAAGGAGACATTTCCACGTAAGTGGCTAAATGCTCTGCTTACAAACTTTTTCAGATTTGCCCATTGCCACAACTGTGATGATAGCTGTACTGATGCCATGCCTTCATTTCAATATTTTCTGAAACAGGTTGCTCAGTTCCAGATTCCTTCATGGTGAGTTAATTTCTATGGTTCTATTGATGGTCTTTTACAACATTTGATCAGAATGTACAAGACACAAGTTTGGCACATTCACTTTGTTAAGGAGGCCACGTTGATAGATTTGAACTTTAAATACGTTTTACTATTGGACTAACAATTATGCTTTGCTTGTCTCCAGTGCAAGGAGACTCCGGTTGATGGTAAGTTTCTGAATTACCTGATATTTCAACTTTGATGACAATATCGCATTCTGAAGGTACAATATCTGATACACAAATATTGATCTTTTCACAGAGGACCTCATCTGTGGTGCAGTTAATAGGTGGGTGAACAACTGTTTTGTCTGGTCCTGGGTTTGGGTAGGTAAAGTTCTCTTCCACAATCTATCTAAAGTGACAATGGTTTACTTTTGTATTGTCCTCCTAGATCACAAGTCGAACAAACCCTGTCTGTTGGCAATTCCTCTGAAGCCCTGTGCAATTTAAACATCACTGAACATGCCTGTTCCTCGGTAAGACTGTTATATGTAAGCCGTGAATCCCAGAGAAAGATTTGTCTTTTGCTACATTACCCTCCTGATACTAATCTCCATAAACTCTGAAAGTGTTTGTTTTATTTCTTTTCTAATTGTTTTCAAAGGCTACACATCTCACAGCCAGCAACTTGGTCACACTGATGAACTGCTCACTGGAAAGCCAAAGGACCTACCCCGTAGAGGTCTGGAAGCTTTTCTTCCAAAAAGCTTCTCCGGCACTAGACCAGGCTCTTGTGACATACGCCAGCATGGTAAATCCAATCCCAGAAATGTACAAAATTGGTGTTTCCCTGTTTGAATTCTGGGTCAAACCAAAATGACTTTTCCAATTCCAGGCCCCCAACAACAGCAACCCGTCCTTGTCACATGCCCTTGAGGCTCTTGGGGAGGTGAGAATTGCCAACTTCAGCCAGGCAGAACTGCAGAATGATACCTTTGTCAGCAGCTGGTTCCAGACAAGGATTCGTCCGTTTCTGGCCTCTTCATCCCCCAACTTCCTATTCTGCCTAAGCTCCAAGAACTTCAGCTGCCATACGTACCGGATTGTGTAAGCACATATGTGATACATTGCTCCTCTGTGAACAAGATTGCAGAGGAACCTGCTGTTTTGTAATTGTTAAGGTATTAAAAGCCTTCTCTCAAATTTAGCGTCCAGGCATTCAGCAGCCAAAAGGCATCCATGGACAGAGAAAGACAGCCAGCAGTCTTCACTCATTTCATCAAGCCCTTCCTTTCAAGAAATGACTCATCAGGTAAAGGCAAGCGCTCAGGCTCAAATTGGTAAAGTCTCGATAGCATGTGGTGGTTATACCTTGTCAATGACTTTGTTTCTGTCTTCTTCGCAGATCCTGGCTGTGTCTCGTTTATCAACGGTAGTGGAGAGTGGCTACAGGTAAACCTTGGCAGCTTCTCTGAATTTGCATCCCTGCAGGATCTGCAAGCCCTCAATGCCAACTTCTCCAGTGTAAGTAGGGACTGCGGTTAAAGTATTCCTATTCCAAGCTGAAATGTCTTACCTTTGTTTTTGCCATTGCTGCTGTTTGATTTCATATTGATTTCCTTTTTTTAGGCCGAATCGTTGTCAGTGCTCAATCCTAGTCAGGTGGCACAGTTGATACTGAGCTCAGGGGCCTTGAATGACACAGACCAAATCGACCTTGTGTTTGAGCAACTCGAGGATGGTGATGCTCTGGAAAATGTGAACGAATTCCTGACAGAGTTGACAGCAAGTGGAAAGGTAGGCTACTCTTGGCACCTGGGGAAGATGCATAACGAATAGGCTTGAAACAGAGCATAGTCAGTAATTAGTCATGTATCTAACCCACTACATCAGTTGTAGGGCACTCATTCATATAAAATATGCTGTTACATCCTATGTTGCACGCTGTCTGGGGTATCATGGCGTTTGAATCCTCTCATGTCGTCATTTGACAGGTCCCTGATTTCCAACCTGCTGTGAGAGATCGTGTGATGAATAGGACCTTCGCCATCATCAGTCTCCATTTCCTACGATTCAACGAAGTAGACTGGTTTTCTTGGTTCCATCTGATACTGACTCCTCTCCTCCCAAGTTTCAGCCCAATGATGCTCAAGAATGCAACTGCAAATATAAACTGCACAAACTACCATGTCGTGTGAGTATCATTCCAAGAACAAGCAAGATTGCATTGCAAAAAGTGCAAAATGCTAATGGTGGACAGCATAAGAATGTGTATTTCCCGTGTCTGCAGTGTGAGTGGGATGGCCAAGGTTTCCCCTGCATTGCCGTTGCAAAGACAAAAAGAAATCACAGAGGTTCTGCTGGACTACCTGAATAAATCTGCCAGTGTCATCAACGAGCCAGGTAGGGATGACGCAGTAAATTGGGCCATGTGGTTGTCTGTGTGTGCGTCCCCACGGACTTTGTATTGTGAAAAAGTATGCTGAAATGGTAGTGAGAAGAACATTGACAATTGACTTCTTTCATGTGTATCAATGCAAAATAATGCTTGCTAAATGGTGCATATGTTAATGTCCGTCTACGTGCCTTAGTTTGCAGGCAGGGAATTCAGAGTGATGCAGAGTGGCTTGAAGCAAACCTGGGTTCCTTTTCCCAATACACAACATACTCTGAACTCAAAATCTTCAACCTCTCTGGAGTAAGTCATACATTTTGCTGCCAATCTTTCTTGAAAACAGCTGCACAATATTCGCAACTTGGAAAATCTGCACACAGTTGTGGCTTTGCCATATCAAAGAGAAGAGCAATTCATATATCATCTTGGTTTTTGTCATCAGGTGGCAGTTGTGGACTCCCTCTCACCAAAGCAGAAGGCTGAGCTGATCCTGGATCTAGACAGCGGCTTTTTGGACAACGAGACCCTCGTAACGAAGGTGTTGACAAACTTGACAGAGTCCACTGATGATGAGCAGTTGGATGAGTTTTTCCAGGCCTTTGGAGAGATCACCAAGCAGGTGAATGCTTAACTTTAAGAATGCCGTATATTAACACAAAGTTGGCTGGTAAACTGTCCTCTTGGAAGTTGCCCGAGGGTGGATGAATTTTTGCAGAATCTAATAAGTGGCTAGGATTTCACTCAAAAGGATACATTTCTGTCATGCTTCTTGAATGAATGGCCACCAAGGATTGTTTGATTTATTGATGCCCCTGATGCACTAAAGTACAAAGGCGGGTCACCAAGCTTGCTTTCACTACAATGATTACAGAAACGCAAAATGTCCTCCTGAACTGAAACGTGAATCCTTTTCTTTCCAGAGAAACATCACCCTCATCGAGAATCCTGGTGTACGAGACACCATCTTGAACCTGACCTTGACAGCCCTTGCTCCTAAATTGAATGAATTTGGACCTGAAGACTTTGAGCTGTGGTTCCAGGTCAACTTGTTTCCTGTGTTGGCGAGCCTCCACCCTGGCAGCTTGGTAGTGATACCCAGTAACATCAGCTGTGCATCCTACGCAGCTATGTAAGAGATGATATGTCTGCAGTCCAAAGCTCAACATTTTAATTTTTTTGCAGGATGATGTCAAACTTTTGGCTCCTGACAAGTCTCAATGATTTCTGTTTTCTTCCTTCAGACTCACTGCTCTTCGGCAAAATTTGAATTCCCTGCAACTGCAGGTTTCACACAGTTTGAGATCCAGCATAATGTCACTCAAGGAGACATTTCCACGTAAGTGGCTAAATGCTCTGCTTACAAACTTTTTCAGATTTGCCTATTGCCACAACTGTGATGATAGCTGTACTGATGCCATGCCTTCATTTCAATATTTTCTGAAACAGGTTGCTCAGTTCCAGATTCCTTCATGGTGAGTTAATTTCTATGGTTCTATTGATGGTCTTTTACAACATTTGATCAGAATGTACAAGACACAAGTTTGGCACATTCACTTTGTTAAGGAGGCCACGTTGATAGATTTGAACTTTAAATACGTTTTACTATTGGACTAACAATTATGCTTTGCTTGTCTCCAGTGCAAGGAGACTCCGGTTGATGGTAAGTTTCTGAATTACCTGATATTTCAACTTTGATGACAATATCGCATTCTGAAGGTACAATATCTGATACACAAATATTGATCTTTTCACAGAGGACCTCGTCTGTGGTGCAGTTAATAGGTGGGTGAACAACTGTTTTGTCTGGTCCTGGGTTTGAGTAGGTAAAGTTCTCTTCCACAATCTATCTAAAGTGACAATGGTTTACTTTTGTATTGTCCTCCTAGATCACAAGTCGAACAAACCCTGTCTGTTGGCAATTCCTCTGAAGCCCTGTGCAATTTAAACATCACTGAACATGCCTGTTCCTCGGTAAGACTGTTATATGTAAGCCGTGAATCCCAGAGAAAGATTTGTCTTTTGCTACATTACCCTCCTGATACTAATCTCCATAAACTCTGAAAGTGTTTGTTTTATTTCTTTTCTAATTGTTTTCAAAGGCTACACATCTCACAGCCAGCAACTTGGTCACACTGATGAACTGCTCACTGGAAAGCCAAAGGACCTACCCCGTAGAGGTCTGGAAGCTTTTCTTCCAAAAAGCTTCTCCGGCACTAGACCAGGCTCTTGTGACATACGCCAGCATGGTAAATCCAATCCCAGAAATGTACAAAATTGGTGTTTCCCTGTTTGAATTCTGGGTCAAACCAAAATGACTTTTCCAATTCCAGGCCCCCAACAACAGCAACCCGTCCTTGTCACATGCCCTTGAGGCTCTTGGGGAGGTGAGAATTGCCAACTTCAGCCAGGCAGAACTGCAGAATGATACCTTTGTCAGCAGCTGGTTCCAGACAAGGATTCGTCCGTTTCTGGCCTCTTCATCCCCCAACTTCCTATTCTGCCTAAGCTCCAAGAACTTCAGCTGCCATACGTACCGGATTGTGTAAGCACATATGTGATACATTGCTCCTCTGTGAACAAGATTGCAGAGGAACCTGCTGTTTTGTAATTGTTAAGGTATTAAAAGCCTTCTCTCAAATTTAGCGTCCAGGCATTCAGCAGCCAAAAGGCATCCATGGACAGAGAAAGACAGCCAGCAGTCTTCACTCATTTCATCAAGCCCTTCCTTTCAAGAAATGACTCATCAGGTAAAGGCAAGCGCTCAGGCTCAAATTGGTAAAGTCTCGATAGCATGTGGTGGTTATACCTTGTCAATGACTTTGTTTCTGTCTTCTTCGCAGATCCTGGCTGTGTCTCGTTTATCAACGGTAGTGGAGAGTGGCTACAGGTAAACCTTGGCAGCTTCTCTGAATTTGCATCCCTGCAGGATCTGCAAGCCCTCAATGCCAACTTCTCCAGTGTAAGTAGGGACTGCGGTTAAAGTATTCCTATTCCAAGCTGAAATGTCTTACCTTTGTTTTTGCCATTGCTGCTGTTTGATTTCATATTGATTTCCTTTTTTTAGGCCGAATCGTTGTCAGTGCTCAATCCTAGTCAGGTGGCACAGTTGATACTGAGCTCAGGGGCCTTGAATGACACAGACCAAATCGACCTTGTGTTTGAGCAACTCGAGGATGGTGATGCTCTGGAAAATGTGAACGAATTCCTGACAGAGTTGACAGCAAGTGGAAAGGTAGGCTACTCTTGGCACCTGGGGAAGATGCATAACGAATAGGCTTGAAACAGAGCATAGTCAGTAATTAGTCATGTATCTAACCCACTACATCAGTTGTAGGGCACTCATTCATATAAAATATGCTGTTACATCCTATGTTGCACGCTGTCTGGGGTATCATGGCGTTTGAATCCTCTCATGTCGTCATTTGACAGGTCCCTGATTTCCAACCTGCTGTGAGAGATCGTGTGATGAATAGGACCTTCGCCATCATCAGTCTCCATTTCCTACGATTCAACGAAGTAGACTGGTTTTCTTGGTTCCATCTGATACTGACTCCTCTCCTCCCAAGTTTCAGCCCAATGATGCTCAAGAATGCAACTGCAAATATAAACTGCACAAACTACCATGTCGTGTGAGTATCATTCCAAGAACAAGCAAGATTGCATTGCAAAAAGTGCAAAATGCTAATGGTGGACAGCATAAGAATGTGTATTTCCCGTGTCTGCAGTGTGAGTGGGATGGCCAAGGTTTCCCCTGCATTGCCGTTGCAAAGACAAAAAGAAATCACAGAGGTTCTGCTGGACTACCTGAATAAATCTGCCAGTGTCATCAACGAGCCAGGTAGGGATGACGCAGTAAATTGGGCCATGTGGTTGTCTGTGTGTGCGTCCCCACGGACTTTGTATTGTGAAAAAGTATGCTGAAATGGTAGTGAGAAGAACATTGACAATTGACTTCTTTCATGTGTATCAATGCAAAATAATGCTTGCTAAATGGTGCATATGTTAATGTCCGTCTACGTGCCTTAGTTTGCAGGCAGGGAATTCAGAGTGATGCAGAGTGGCTTGAAGCAAACCTGGGTTCCTTTTCCCAATACACAACATACTCTGAACTCAAAATATTCAACCTCTCTGGAGTAAGTCATACATTTTGCTGCCAATCTTTCTTGAAAACAGCTGCACAATATTCGCAACTTGGAAAATCTGCACACAGTTGTGGCTTTGCCATATCAAAGAGAAGAGCAATTCATATATCATCTTGGTTTTTGTCATCAGGTGGCAGTTGTGGACTCCCTCTCACCAAAGCAGAAGGCTGAGCTGATCCTGGATCTAGACAGCGGCTTTTTGGACAACGAGACCCTCGTAACGAAGGTGTTGACAAACTTGACAGAGTCCACTGATGATGAGCAGTTGGATGAGTTTTTCCAGGCCTTTGGAGAGATCACCAAGCAGGTGAATGCTTAACTTTAAGAATGCCGTATATTAACACAAAGTTGGCTGGTAAACTGTCCTCTTGGAAGTTGCCCGAGGGTGGATGAATTTTTGCAGAATCTAATAAGTGGCTAGGATTTCACTCAAAAGGATACATTTCTGTCATGCTTCTTGAATGAATGGCCACCAAGGATTGTTTGATTTATTGATGCCCCTGATGCACTAAAGTACAAAGGCGGGTCACCAAGCTTGCTTTCACTACAATGATTACAGAAACGCAAAATGTCCTCCTGAACTGAAACGTGAATCCTTTTCTTTCCAGAGAAACATCACCCTCATCGAGAATCCTGGTGTACGAGACACCATCTTGAACCTGACCTTGACAGCCCTTGCTCCTAAATTGAATGAATTTGGACCTGAAGACTTTGAGCTGTGGTTCCAGGTCAACTTGTTTCCTGTGTTGGCGAGCCTCCACCCTGGCAGCTTGGTAGTGATACCCAGTAACATCAGCTGTGCATCCTACGCAGCTATGTAAGAGATGATATGTCTGCAGTCCAAAGCTCAACATTTTAATTTTTTTGCAGGATGATGTCAAACTTTTGGCTCCTGACAAGTCTCAATGATTTCTGTTTTCTTCCTTCAGACTCACTGCTCTTCGGCAAAATTTGAATTCCCTGCAACTGCAGGTTTCACACAGTTTGAGATCCAGCATAATGTCACTCAAGGAGACATTTCCACGTAAGTGGCTAAATGCTCTGCTTACAAACTTTTTCAGATTTGCCTATTGCCACAACTGTGATGATAGCTGTACTGATGCCATGCCTTCATTTCAATATTTTCTGAAACAGGTTGCTCAGTTCCAGATTCCTTCATGGTGAGTTAATTTCTATGGTTCTATTGATGGTCTTTTACAACATTTGATCAGAATGTACAAGACACAAGTTTGGCACATTCACTTTGTTAAGGAGGCCACGTTGATAGATTTGAACTTTAAATACGTTTTACTATTGGACTAACAATTATGCTTTGCTTGTCTCCAGTGCAAGGAGACTCCGGTTGATGGTAAGTTTCTGAATTACCTGATATTTCAACTTTGATGACAATATCGCATTCTGAAGGTACAATATCTGATACACAAATATTGATCTTTTCACAGAGGACCTCGTCTGTGGTGCAGTTAATAGGTGGGTGAACAACTGTTTTGTCTGGTCCTGGGTTTGAGTAGGTAAAGTTCTCTTCCACAATCTATCTAAAGTGACAATGGTTTACTTTTGTATTGTCCTCCTAGATCACAAGTCGAACAAACCCTGTCTGTTGGCAATTCCTCTGAAGCCCTGTGCAATTTAAACATCACTGAACATGCCTGTTCCTCGGTAAGACTGTTATATGTAAGCCGTGAATCCCAGAGAAAGATTTGTCTTTTGCTACATTACCCTCCTGATACTAATCTCCATAAACTCTGAAAGTGTTTGTTTTATTTCTTTTCTAATTGTTTTCAAAGGCTACACATCTCACAGCCAGCAACTTGGTCACACTGATGAACTGCTCACTGGAAAGCCAAAGGACCTACCCCGTAGAGGTCTGGAAGCTTTTCTTCCAAAAAGCTTCTCCGGCACTAGACCAGGCTCTTGTGACATACGCCAGCATGGTAAATCCAATCCCAGAAATGTACAAAATTGGTGTTTCCCTGTTTGAATTCTGGGTCAAACCAAAATGACTTTTCCAATTCCAGGCCCCCAACAACAGCAACCCGTCCTTGTCACATGCCCTTGAGGCTCTTGGGGAGGTGAGAATTGCCAACTTCAGCCAGGCAGAACTGCAGAATGATACCTTTGTCAGCAGCTGGTTCCAGACAAGGATTCGTCCGTTTCTGGCCTCTTCATCCCCCAACTTCCTATTCTGCCTAAGCTCCAAGAACTTCAGCTGCCATACGTACCGGATTGTGTAAGCACATATGTGATACATTGCTCCTCTGTGAACAAGATTGCAGAGGAACCTGCTGTTTTGTAATTGTTAAGGTATTAAAAGCCTTCTCTCAAATTTAGCGTCCAGGCATTCAGCAGCCAAAAGGCATCCATGGACAGAGAAAGACAGCCAGCAGTCTTCACTCATTTCATCAAGCCCTTCCTTTCAAGAAATGACTCATCAGGTAAAGGCAAGCGCTCAGGCTCAAATTGGTAAAGTCTCGATAGCATGTGGTGGTTATACCTTGTCAATGACTTTGTTTCTGTCTTCTTCGCAGATCCTGGCTGTGTCTCGTTTATCAACGGTAGTGGAGAGTGGCTACAGGTAAACCTTGGCAGCTTCTCTGAATTTGCATCCCTGCAGGATCTGCAAGCCCTCAATGCCAACTTCTCCAGTGTAAGTAGGGACTGCGGTTAAAGTATTCCTATTCCAAGCTGAAATGTCTTACCTTTGTTTTTGCCATTGCTGCTGTTTGATTTCATATTGATTTCCTTTTTTTAGGCCGAATCGTTGTCAGTGCTCAATCCTAGTCAGGTGGCACAGTTGATACTGAGCTCAGGGGCCTTGAATGACACAGACCAAATCGACCTTGTGTTTGAGCAACTCGAGGATGGTGATGCTCTGGAAAATGTGAACGAATTCCTGACAGAGTTGACAGCAAGTGGAAAGGTAGGCTACTCTTGGCACCTGGGTAAGATGCATAACGAATAGGCTTGAAACAGAGCATAGTCAGTAATTAGTCATGTATCTAACCCACTACATCAGTTGTAGGGCACTCATTCATATAAAATATGCTGTTACATCCTATGTTGCACGCTGTCTGGGGTATCATGGCGTTTGAATCCTCTCATGTCGTCATTTGACAGGTCCCTGATTTCCAACCTGCTGTGAGAGATCGTGTGATGAATAGGACCTTCGCCATCATCAGTCTTCATTTCCTACGATTCAACGAAGTAGACTGGTTTTCTTGGTTCCATCTGATACTGACTCCTCTCCTCCCAAGTTTCAGCCCAATGATGCTCAAGAATGCAACTGCAAATATAAACTGCACAAACTACCATGTCGTGTGAGTATCATTCCAAGAACAAGCAAGATTGCATTGCAAAAAGTGCAAAATGCTAATGGTGGACAGCATAAGAATGTGTATTTCCCGTGTCTGCAGTGTGAGTGGGATGGCCAAGGTTTCCCCTGCATTGCCGTTGCAAAGACAAAAAGAAATCACAGAGGTTCTGCTGGACTACCTGAATAAATCTGCCAGTGTCATCAACGAGCCAGGTAGGGATGACGCAGTAAATTGGGCCATGTGGTTGTCTGTGTGTGCGTCCCCACGGACTTTGTATTGTGAAAAAGTATGCTGAAATGGTAGTGAGAAGAACATTGACAATTGACTTCTTTCATGTGTATCAATGCAAAATAATGCTTGCTAAATGGTGCATATGTTAATGTCCGTCTACGTGCCTTAGTTTGCAGGCAGGGAATTCAGAGTGATGCAGAGTGGCTTGAATCAAACCTGGGTTCCTTTTCCCAATACACAACATACTCTGAACTCAAAATCTTCAACCTCTCTGGAGTAAGTCATACATTTTGCTGCCAATCTTTCTTGAAAACAGCTGCACAATATTCGCAACTTGGAAAATCTGCACACAGTTGTGGCTTTGCCATATCAAAGAGAAGAGCAATTCATATATCATCTTGGTTTTTGTCATCAGGTGGCAGTTGTGGACTCCCTCTCACCAAAGCAGAAGGCTGAGCTGATCCTGGATCTAGACAGCGGCTTTTTGCACAACGAGACCCTCGTAACGAAGGTGTTGACAAACTTGACAGAGTCCACTGATGATGAGCAGTTGGATGAGTTTTTCCAGGCCTTTGGAGAGATCACCAAGCAGGTGAATGCTTAACTTTAAGAATGCCGTATATTAACACAAAGTTGGCTGGTAAACTGTCCTCTTGGAAGTTGCCCGAGGGTGGATGAATTTTTGCAGAATCTAATAAGTGGCTAGGATTTCACTCAAAAGGATACATTTCTGTCATGCTTCTTGAATGAATGGCCACCAAGGATTGTTTGATTTATTGATGCCCCTGATGCACTAAAGTACAAAGGCGGGTCACCAAGCTTGCTTTCACTACAATGATTACAGAAACGCAAAATGTCCTCCTGAACTGAAACGTGAATCCTTTTCTTTCCAGAGAAACATCACCCTCATCGAGAATCCTGGTGTACGAGACACCATCTTGAACCTGACCTTGACAGCCCTTGCTCCTAAATTGAATGAATTTGGACCTGAAGACTTTGAGCTGTGGTTCCAGGTCAACTTGTTTCCTGTGTTGGCGAGCCTCCACCCTGGCAGCTTGGTAGTGATACCCAGTAACATCAGCTGTGCATCCTACGCAGCTATGTAAGAGATGATATGTCTGCAGTCCAAAGCTCAACATTTTAATTTTTTTGCAGGATGATGTCAAACTTTTGGCTCCTGACAAGTCTCAATGATTTCTGTTTTCTTCCTTCAGACTCACTGCTCTTCGGCAAAATTTGAATTCCCTGCAACTGCAGGTTTCACACAGTTTGAGATCCAGCATAATGTCACTCAAGGAGACATTTCCACGTAAGTGGCTAAATGCTCTGCTTACAAACTTTTTCAGATTTGCCCATTGCCACAACTGTGATGATAGCTGTACTGATGCC
Source organism: Myoxocephalus aenaeus (assembly GCA_038501785.1). Classification (NCBI taxonomy): domain Eukaryota; kingdom Metazoa; phylum Chordata; class Actinopteri; order Perciformes; family Cottidae; genus Myoxocephalus; species Myoxocephalus aenaeus. Next base: position 860,104 of record JBAMJR010000097.1, read on the forward strand.
ATGCCTTCATTTCAATATTTTCTGAAACAGGTTGCTCAGTTCCAGATTCCTTCATGGTGAGTTAATTTCTATGGTTCTATTGATGGTCTTTTACAACATTTGATCAGAATGTACAAGACACAAGTTTGGCACATTCACTTTGTTAAGGAGGCCACGTTGATAGATTTGAACTTTAAATACGTTTTACTATTGGACTAACAATTATGCTTTGCTTGTCTCCAGTGCAAGGAGACTCCGGTTGATGGTAAGTTTCTGAATTACCTGATATTTCAACTTTGATGACAATATCGCATTCTGAAGGTACAATATCTGATACACAAATATTGATCTTTTCACAGAGGACCTCATCTGTGGTGCAGTTAATAGGTGGGTGAACAACTGTTTTGTCTGGTCCTGGGTTTGGGTAGGTAAAGTTCTCTTCCACAATCTATCTAAAGTGACAATGGTTTACTTTTGTATTGTCCTCCTAGATCACAAGTCGAACAAACCCTGTCTGTTGGCAATTCCTCTGAAGCCCTGTGCAATTTAAACATCACTGAACATGCCTGTTCCTCGGTAAGACTGTTATATGTAAGCCGTGAATCCCAGAGAAAGATTTGTCTTTTGCTACATTACCCTCCTGATACTAATCTCCATAAACTCTGAAAGTGTTTGTTTTATTTCTTTTCTAATTGTTTTCAAAGGCTACACATCTCACAGCCAGCAACTTGGTCACACTGATGAACTGCTCACTGGAAAGCCAAAGGACCTACCCCGTAGAGGTCTGGAAGCTTTTCTTCCAAAAAGCTTCTCCGGCACTAGACCAGGCTCTTGTGACATACGCCAGCATGGTAAATCCAATCCCAGAAATGTACAAAATTGGTGTTTCCCTGTTTGAATTCTGGGTCAAACCAAAATGACTTTTCCAATTCCAGGCCCCCAACAACAGCAACCCGTCCTTGTCACATGCCCTTGAGGCTCTTGGGGAGGTGAGAATTGCCAACTTCAGCCAGGCAGAACTGCAGAATGATACCTTTGTCAGCAGCTGGTTCCAGACAAGGATTCGTCCGTTTCTGGCCTCTTCATCCCCCAACTTCCTATTCTGCCTAAGCTCCAAGAACTTCAGCTGCCATACGTACCGGATTGTGTAAGCACATATGTGATACATTGCTCCTCTGTGAACAAGATTGCAGAGGAACCTGCTGTTTTGTAATTGTTAAGGTATTAAAAGCCTTCTCTCAAATTTAGCGTCCAGGCATTCAGCAGCCAAAAGGCATCCATGGACAGAGAAAGACAGCCAGCAGTCTTCACTCATTTCATCAAGCCCTTCCTTTCAAGAAATGACTCATCAGGTAAAGGCAAGCGCTCAGGCTCAAATTGGTAAAGTCTCGATAGCATGTGGTGGTTATACCTTGTCAATGACTTTGTTTCTGTCTTCTTCGCAGATCCTGGCTGTGTCTCGTTTATCAACGGTAGTGGAGAGTGGCTACAGGTAAACCTTGGCAGCTTCTCTGAATTTGCATCCCTGCAGGATCTGCAAGCCCTCAATGCCAACTTCTCCAGTGTAAGTAGGGACTGCGGTTAAAGTATTCCTATTCCAAGCTGAAATGTCTTACCTTTGTTTTTGCCATTGCTGCTGTTTGATTTCATATTGATTTCCTTTTTTTAGGCCGAATCGTTGTCAGTGCTCAATCCTAGTCAGGTGGCACAGTTGATACTGAGCTCAGGGGCCTTGAATGACACAGACCAAATCGACCTTGTGTTTGAGCAACTCGAGGATGGTGATGCTCTGGAAAATGTGAACGAATTCCTGACAGAGTTGACAGCAAGTGGAAAGGTAGGCTACTCTTGGCACCTGGGGAAGATGCATAATGAATAGGCTTGAAACAGAGCATAGTCAGTAATTAGTCATGTATCTAACCCACTACATCAGTTGTAGGGCACTCATTCATATAAAATATGCTGTTACATCCTATGTTGCACGCTGTCTGGGGTATCATGGCGTTTGAATCCTCTCATGTCGTCATTTGACAGGTCCCTGATTTCCAACCTGCTGTGAGAGATCGTGTGATGAATAGGACCTTCGCCATCATCAGTCTCCATTTCCTACGATTCAACGAAGTAGACTGGTTTTCTTGGTTCCATCTGATACTGACTCCTCTCCTCCCAAGTTTCAGCCCAATGATGCTCAAGAATGCAACTGCAAATATAAACTGCACAAACTACCATGTCGTGTGAGTATCATTCCAAGAACAAGCAAGATTGCATTGCAAAAAGTGCAAAATGCTAATAGTGGACAGCATAAGAATGTGTATTTCCCGTGTCTGCAGTGTGAGTGGGATGGCCAAGGTTTCCCCTGCATTGCCGTTGCAAAGACAAAAAGAAATCACAGAGGTTCTGCTGGACTACCTGAATAAATCTGCCAGTGTCATCAACGAGCCAGGTAGGGATGACGCAGTAAATTGGGCCATGTGGTTGTCTGTGTGTGCGTCCCCACGGACTTTGTATTGTGAAAAAGTATGCTGAAATGGTAGTGAGAAGAACATTGACAATTGACTTCTTTCATGTGTATCAATGCAAAATAATGCTTGCTAAATGGTGCATATGTTAATGTCCGTCTACGTGCCTTAGTTTGCAGGCAGGGAATTCAGAGTGATGCAGAGTGGCTTGAAGCAAACCTGGGTTCCTTTTCCCAATACACAACATACTCTGAACTCAAAATATTCAACCTCTCTGGAGTAAGTCATACATTTTGCTGCCAATCTTTCTTGAAAACAGCTGCACAATATTCGCAACTTGGAAAATCTGCACACAGTTGTGGCTTTGCCATATCAAAGAGAAGAGCAATTCATATATCATCTTGGTTTTTGTCATCAGGTGGCAGTTGTGGACTCCCTCTCACCAAAGCAGAAGGCTGAGCTGATCCTGGATCTAGACAGCGGCTTTTTGGACAACGAGACCCTCGTAACGAAGGTGTTGACAAACTTGACAGAGTCCACTGATGATGAGCAGTTGGATGAGTTTTTCCAGGCCTTTGGAGAGATCACCAAGCAGGTGAATGCTTAACTTTAAGAATGCCGTATATTAACACAAAGTTGGCTGGTAAACTGTCCTCTTGGAAGTTGCCCGAGGGTGGATGAATTTTTGCAGAATCTAATAAGTGGCTAGGATTTCACTCAAAAGGATACATTTCTGTCATGCTTCTTGAATGAATGGCCACCAAGGATTGTTTGATTTATTGATGCCCCTGATGCACTAAAGTACAAAGGCGGGTCACCAAGCTTGCTTTCACTACAATGATTACAGAAACGCAAAATGTCCTCCTGAACTGAAACGTGAATCCTTTTCTTTCCAGAGAAACATCACCCTCATCGAGAATCCTGGTGTACGAGACACCATCTTGAACCTGACCTTGACAGCCCTTGCTCCTAAATTGAATGAATTTGGACCTGAAGACTTTGAGCTGTGGTTCCAGGTCAACTTGTTTCCTGTGTTGGCGAGCCTCCACCCTGGCAGCTTGGTAGTGATACCCAGTAACATCAGCTGTGCATCCTACGCAGCTATGTAAGAGATGATATGTCTGCAGTCCAAAGCTCAACATTTTAATTTTTTTGCAGGATGATGTCAAACTTTTGGCTCCTGACAAGTCTCAATGATTTCTGTTTTCTTCCTTCAGACTCACTGCTCTTCGGCAAAATTTGAATTCCCTGCAACTGCAGGTTTCACACAGTTTGAGATCCAGCATAATGTCACTCAAGGAGACATTTCCACGTAAGTGGCTAAATGCTCTGCTTACAAACTTTTTCAGATTTGCCCATTGCCACAACTGTGATGATAGCTGTACTGATGCCATGCCTTCATTTCAATATTTTCTGAAACAGGTTGCTCAGTTCCAGATTCCTTCATGGTGAGTTAATTTCTATGGTTCTATTGATGGTCTTTTACAACATTTGATCAGAATGTACAAGACACAAGTTTGGCACATTCACTTTGTTAAGGAGGCCACGTTGATAGATTTGAACTTTAAATACGTTTTACTATTGGACTAACAATTATGCTTTGCTTGTCTCCAGTGCAAGGAGACTCCGGTTGATGGTAAGTTTCTGAATTACCTGATATTTCAACTTTGATGACAATATCGCATTCTGAAGGTACAATATCTGATACACAAATATTGATCTTTTCACAGAGGACCTCATCTGTGGTGCAGTTAATAGGTGGGTGAACAACTGTTTTGTCTGGTCCTGGGTTTGGGTAGGTAAAGTTCTCTTCCACAATCTATCTAAAGTGACAATGGTTTACTTTTGTATTGTCCTCCTAGATCACAAGTCGAACAAACCCTGTCTGTTGGCAATTCCTCTGAAGCCCTGTGCAATTTAAACATCACTGAACATGCCTGTTCCTCGGTAAGACTGTTATATGTAAGCCGTGAATCCCAGAGAAAGATTTGTCTTTTGCTACATTACCCTCCTGATACTAATCTCCATAAACTCTGAAAGTGTTTGTTTTATTTCTTTTCTAATTGTTTTCAAAGGCTACACATCTCACAGCCAGCAACTTGGTCACACTGATGAACTGCTCACTGGAAAGCCAAAGGACCTACCCCGTAGAGGTCTGGAAGCTTTTCTTCCAAAAAGCTTCTCCGGCACTAGACCAGGCTCTTGTGACATACGCCAGCATGGTAAATCCAATCCCAGAAATGTACAAAATTGGTGTTTCCCTGTTTGAATTCTGGGTCAAACCAAAATGACTTTTCCAATTCCAGGCCCCCAACAACAGCAACCCGTCCTTGTCACATGCCCTTGAGGCTCTTGGGGAGGTGAGAATTGCCAACTTCAGCCAGGCAGAACTGCAGAATGATACCTTTGTCAGCAGCTGGTTCCAGACAAGGATTCGTCCGTTTCTGGCCTCTTCATCCCCCAACTTCCTATTCTGCCTAAGCTCCAAGAACTTCAGCTGCCATACGTACCGGATTGTGTAAGCACATATGTGATACATTGCTCCTCTGTGAACAAGATTGCAGAGGAACCTGCTGTTTTGTAATTGTTAAGGTATTAAAAGCCTTCTCTCAAATTTAGCGTCCAGGCATTCAGCAGCCAAAAGGCATCCATGGACAGAGAAAGACAGCCAGCAGTCTTCACTCATTTCATCAAGCCCTTCCTTTCAAGAAATGACTCATCAGGTAAAGGCAAGCGCTCAGGCTCAAATTGGTAAAGTCTCGATAGCATGTGGTGGTTATACCTTGTCAATGACTTTGTTTCTGTCTTCTTCGCAGATCCTGGCTGTGTCTCGTTTATCAACGGTAGTGGAGAGTGGCTACAGGTAAACCTTGGCAGCTTCTCTGAATTTGCATCCCTGCAGGATCTGCAAGCCCTCAATGCCAACTTCTCCAGTGTAAGTAGGGACTGCGGTTAAAGTATTCCTATTCCAAGCTGAAATGTCTTACCTTTGTTTTTGCCATTGCTGCTGTTTGATTTCATATTGATTTCCTTTTTTTAGGCCGAATCGTTGTCAGTGCTCAATCCTAGTCAGGTGGCACAGTTGATACTGAGCTCAGGGGCCTTGAATGACACAGACCAAATCGACCTTGTGTTTGAGCAACTCGAGGATGGTGATGCTCTGGAAAATGTGAACGAATTCCTGACAGAGTTGACAGCAAGTGGAAAGGTAGGCTACTCTTGGCACCTGGGGAAGATGCATAACGAATAGGCTTGAAACAGAGCATAGTCAGTAATTAGTCATGTATCTAACCCACTACATCAGTTGTAGGGCACTCATTCATATAAAATATGCTGTTACATCCTATGTTGCACGCTGTCTGGGGTATCATGGCGTTTGAATCCTCTCATGTCGTCATTTGACAGGTCCCTGATTTCCAACCTGCTGTGAGAGATCGTGTGATGAATAGGACCTTCGCCATCATCAGTCTCCATTTCCTACGATTCAACGAAGTAGACTGGTTTTCTTGGTTCCATCTGATACTGACTCCTCTCCTCCCAAGTTTCAGCCCAATGATGCTCAAGAATGCAACTGCAAATATAAACTGCACAAACTACCATGTCGTGTGAGTATCATTCCAAGAACAAGCAAGATTGCATTGCAAAAAGTGCAAAATGCTAATGGTGGACAGCATAAGAATGTGTATTTCCCGTGTCTGCAGTGTGAGTGGGATGGCCAAGGTTTCCCCTGCATTGCCGTTGCAAAGACAAAAAGAAATCACAGAGGTTCTGCTGGACTACCTGAATAAATCTGCCAGTGTCATCAACGAGCCAGGTAGGGATGACGCAGTAAATTGGGCCATGTGGTTGTCTGTGTGTGCGTCCCCACGGACTTTGTATTGTGAAAAAGTATGCTGAAATGGTAGTGAGAAGAACATTGACAATTGACTTCTTTCATGTGTATCAATGCAAAATAATGCTTGCTAAATGGTGCATATGTTAATGTCCGTCTACGTGCCTTAGTTTGCAGGCAGGGAATTCAGAGTGATGCAGAGTGGCTTGAAGCAAACCTGGGTTCCTTTTCCCAATACACAACATACTCTGAACTCAAAATATTCAACCTCTCTGGAGTAAGTCATACATTTTGCTGCCAATCTTTCTTGAAAACAGCTGCACAATATTCGCAACTTGGAAAATCTGCACACAGTTGTGGCTTTGCCATATCAAAGAGAAGAGCAATTCATATATCATCTTGGTTTTTGTCATCAGGTGGCAGTTGTGGACTCCCTCTCACCAAAGCAGAAGGCTGAGCTGATCCTGGATCTAGACAGCGGCTTTTTGGACAACGAGACCCTCGTAACGAAGGTGTTGACAAACTTGACAGAGTCCACTGATGATGAGCAGTTGGATGAGTTTTTCCAGGCCTTTGGAGAGATCACCAAGCAGGTGAATGCTTAACTTTAAGAATGCCGTATATTAACACAAAGTTGGCTGGTAAACTGTCCTCTTGGAAGTTGCCCGAGGGTGGATGAATTTTTGCAGAATCTAATAAGTGGCTAGGATTTCACTCAAAAGGATACATTTCTGTCATGCTTCTTGAATGAATGGCCACCAAGGATTGTTTGATTTATTGATGCCCCTGATGCACTAAAGTACAAAGGCGGGTCACCAAGCTTGCTTTCACTACAATGATTACAGAAACGCAAAATGTCCTCCTGAACTGAAACGTGAATCCTTTTCTTTCCAGAGAAACATCACCCTCATCGAGAATCCTGGTGTACGAGACACCATCTTGAACCTGACCTTGACAGCCCTTGCTCCTAAATTGAATGAATTTGGACCTGAAGACTTTGAGCTGTGGTTCCAGGTCAACTTGTTTCCTGTGTTGGCGAGCCTCCACCCTGGCAGCTTGGTAGTGATACCCAGTAACATCAGCTGTGCATCCTACGCAGCTATGTAAGAGATGATATGTCTGCAGTCCAAAGCTCAACATTTTAATTTTTTTGCAGGATGATGTCAAACTTTTGGCTCCTGACAAGTCTCAATGATTTCTGTTTTCTTCCTTCAGACTCACTGCTCTTCGGCAAAATTTGAATTCCCTGCAACTGCAGGTTTCACACAGTTTGAGATCCAGCATAATGTCACTCAAGGAGACATTTCCACGTAAGTGGCTAAATGCTCTGCTTACAAACTTTTTCAGATTTGCCTATTGCCACAACTGTGATGATAGCTGTACTGATGCCATGCCTTCATTTCAATATTTTCTGAAACAGGTTGCTCAGTTCCAGATTCCTTCATGGTGAGTTAATTTCTATGGTTCTATTGATGGTCTTTTACAACATTTGATCAGAATGTACAAGACACAAGTTTGGCACATTCACTTTGTTAAGGAGGCCACGTTGATAGATTTGAACTTTAAATACGTTTTACTATTGGACTAACAATTATGCTTTGCTTGTCTCCAGTGCAAGGAGACTCCGGTTGATGGTAAGTTTCTGAATTACCTGATATTTCAACTTTGATGACAATATCGCATTCTGAAGGTACAATATCTGATACACAAATATTGATCTTTTCACAGAGGACCTCGTCTGTGGTGCAGTTAATAGGTGGGTGAACAACTGTTTTGTCTGGTCCTGGGTTTGAGTAGGTAAAGTTCTCTTCCACAATCTATCTAAAGTGACAATGGTTTACTTTTGTATTGTCCTCCTAGATCACAAGTCGAACAAACCCTGTCTGTTGGCAATTCCTCTGAAGCCCTGTGCAATTTAAACATCACTGAACATGCCTGTTCCTCGGTAAGACTGTTATATGTAAGCCGTGAATCCCAGAGAAAGATTTGTCTTTTGCTACATTACCCTCCTGATACTAATCTCCATAAACTCTGAAAGTGTTTGTTTTATTTCTTTTCTAATTGTTTTCAAAGGCTACACATCTCACAGCCAGCAACTTGGTCACACTGATGAACTGCTCACTGGAAAGCCAAAGGACCTACCCCGTAGAGGTCTGGAAGCTTTTCTTCCAAAAAGCTTCTCCGGCACTAGACCAGGCTCTTGTGACATACGCCAGCATGGTAAATCCAATCCCAGAAATGTACAAAATTGGTGTTTCCCTGTTTGAATTCTGGGTCAAACCAAAATGACTTTTCCAATTCCAGGCCCCCAACAACAGCAACCCGTCCTTGTCACATGCCCTTGAGGCTCTTGGGGAGGTGAGAATTGCCAACTTCAGCCAGGCAGAACTGCAGAATGATACCTTTGTCAGCAGCTGGTTCCAGACAAGGATTCGTCCGTTTCTGGCCTCTTCATCCCCCAACTTCCTATTCTGCCTAAGCTCCAAGAACTTCAGCTGCCATACGTACCGGATTGTGTAAGCACATATGTGATACATTGCTCCTCTGTGAACAAGATTGCAGAGGAACCTGCTGTTTTGTAATTGTTAAGGTATTAAAAGCCTTCTCTCAAATTTAGCGTCCAGGCATTCAGCAGCCAAAAGGCATCCATGGACAGAGAAAGACAGCCAGCAGTCTTCACTCATTTCATCAAGCCCTTCCTTTCAAGAAATGACTCATCAGGTAAAGGCAAGCGCTCAGGCTCAAATTGGTAAAGTCTCGATAGCATGTGGTGGTTATACCTTGTCAATGACTTTGTTTCTGTCTTCTTCGCAGATCCTGGCTGTGTCTCGTTTATCAACGGTAGTGGAGAGTGGCTACAGGTAAACCTTGGCAGCTTCTCTGAATTTGCATCCCTGCAGGATCTGCAAGCCCTCAATGCCAACTTCTCCAGTGTAAGTAGGGACTGCGGTTAAAGTATTCCTATTCCAAGCTGAAATGTCTTACCTTTGTTTTTGCCATTGCTGCTGTTTGATTTCATATTGATTTCCTTTTTTTAGGCCGAATCGTTGTCAGTGCTCAATCCTAGTCAGGTGGCACAGTTGATACTGAGCTCAGGGGCCTTGAATGACACAGACCAAATCGACCTTGTGTTTGAGCAACTCGAGGATGGTGATGCTCTGGAAAATGTGAACGAATTCCTGACAGAGTTGACAGCAAGTGGAAAGGTAGGCTACTCTTGGCACCTGGGTAAGATGCATAACGAATAGGCTTGAAACAGAGCATAGTCAGTAATTAGTCATGTATCTAACCCACTACATCAGTTGTAGGGCACTCATTCATATAAAATATGCTGTTACATCCTATGTTGCACGCTGTCTGGGGTATCATGGCGTTTGAATCCTCTCATGTCGTCATTTGACAGGTCCCTGATTTCCAACCTGCTGTGAGAGATCGTGTGATGAATAGGACCTTCGCCATCATCAGTCTTCATTTCCTACGATTCAACGAAGTAGACTGGTTTTCTTGGTTCCATCTGATACTGACTCCTCTCCTCCCAAGTTTCAGCCCAATGATGCTCAAGAATGCAACTGCAAATATAAACTGCACAAACTACCATGTCGTGTGAGTATCATTCCAAGAACAAGCAAGATTGCATTGCAAAAAGTGCAAAATGCTAATGGTGGACAGCATAAGAATGTGTATTTCCCGTGTCTGCAGTGTGAGTGGGATGGCCAAGGTTTCCCCTGCATTGCCGTTGCAAAGACAAAAAGAAATCACAGAGGTTCTGCTGGACTACCTGAATAAATCTGCCAGTGTCATCAACGAGCCAGGTAGGGATGACGCAGTAAATTGGGCCATGTGGTTGTCTGTGTGTGCGTCCCCACGGACTTTGTATTGTGAAAAAGTATGCTGAAATGGTAGTGAGAAGAACATTGACAATTGACTTCTTTCATGTGTATCAATGCAAAATAATGCTTGCTAAATGGTGCATATGTTAATGTCCGTCTACGTGCCTTAGTTTGCAGGCAGGGAATTCAGAGTGATGCAGAGTGGCTTGAAGCAAACCTGGGTTCCTTTTCCCAATACACAACATACTCTGAACTCAAAATATTCAACCTCTCTGGAGTAAGTCATACATTTTGCTGCCAATCTTTCTTGAAAACAGCTGCACAATATTCGCAACTTGGAAAATCTGCACACAGTTGTGGCTTTGCCATATCAAAGAGAAGAGCAATTCATATATCATCTTGGTTTTTGTCATCAGGTGGCAGTTGTGGACTCCCTCTCACCAAAGCAGAAGGCTGAGCTGATCCTGGATCTAGACAGCGGCTTTTTGGACAACGAGACCCTCGTAACGAAGGTGTTGACAAACTTGACAGAGTCCACTGATGATGAGCAGTTGGATGAGTTTTTCCAGGCCTTTGGAGAGATCACCAAGCAGGTGAATGCTTAACTTTAAGAATGCCGTATATTAACACAAAGTTGGCTGGTAAACTGTCCTCTTGGAAGTTGCCCGAGGGTGGATGAATTTTTGCAGAATCTAATAAGTGGCTAGGATTTCACTCAAAAGGATACATTTCTGTCATGCTTCTTGAATGAATGGCCACCAAGGATTGTTTGATTGATTGATGCCCCTGATGCACTAAAGTACAAAGGCGGGTCACCAAGCTTGCTTTCACTACAATGATTACAGAAACGCAAAATGTCCTCCTGAACTGAAACGTGAATCCTTTTCTTTCCAGAGAAACATCACCCTCATCGAGAATCCTGGTGTACGAGACACCATCTTGAACCTGACCTTGACAGCCCTTGCTCCTAAATTGAATGAATTTGGACCTGAAGACTTTGAGCTGTGGTTCCAGGTCAACTTGTTTCCTGTGTTGGCGAGCCTCCACCCTGGCAGCTTGGTAGTGATACCCAGTAACATCAGCTGTGCATCCTACGCAGCTATGTAAGAGATGATATGTCTGCAGTCCAAAGCTCAACATTTTAATTTTTTTGCAGGATGATGTCAAACTTTTGGCTCCTGACAAGTCTCAATGATTTCTGTTTTCTTCCTTCAGACTCACTGCTCTTCGGCAAAATTTGAATTCCCTGCAACTGCAGGTTTCACACAGTTTGAGATCCAGCATAATGTCACTCAAGGAGACATTTCCACGTAAGTGGCTAAATGCTCTGCTTACAAACTTTTTCAGATTTGCCCATTGCCACAACTGTGATGATAGCTGTACTGATGCCATGCCTTCATTTCAATATTTTCTGAAACAGGTTGCTCAGTTCCAGATTCCTTCATGGTGAGTTAATTTCTATGGTTCTATTGATGGTCTTTTACAACATTTGATCAGAATGTACAAGACACAAGTTTGGCACATTCACTTTGTTAAGGAGGCCACGTTGATAGATTTGAACTTTAAATACGTTTTACTATTGGACTAACAATTATGCTTTGCTTGTCTCCAGTGCAAGGAGACTCCGGTTGATGGTAAGTTTCTGAATTACCTGATATTTCAACTTTGATGACAATATCGCATTCTGAAGGTACAATATCTGATACACAAATATTGATCTTTTCACAGAGGACCTCATCTGTGGTGCAGTTAATAGGTGGGTGAACAACTGTTTTGTCTGGTCCTGGGTTTGGGTAGGTAAAGTTCTCTTCCACAATCTATCTAAAGTGACAATGGTTTACTTTTGTATTGTCCTCCTAGATCACAAGTCGAACAAACCCTGTCTGTTGGCAATTCCTCTGAAGCCCTGTGCAATTTAAACATCACTGAACATGCCTGTTCCTCGGTAAGACTGTTATATGTAAGCCGTGAATCCCAGAGAAAGATTTGTCTTTTGCTACATTACCCTCCTGATACTAATCTCCATAAACTCTGAAAGTGTTTGTTTTATTTCTTTTCTAATTGTTTTCAAAGGCTACACATCTCACAGCCAGCAACTTGGTCACACTGATGAACTGCTCACTGGAAAGCCAAAGGACCTACCCCGTAGAGGTCTGGAAGCTTTTCTTCCAAAAAGCTTCTCCGGCACTAGACCAGGCTCTTGTGACATACGCCAGCATGGTAAATCCAATCCCAGAAATGTACAAAATTGGTGTTTCCCTGTTTGAATTCTGGGTCAAACCAAAATGACTTTTCCAATTCCAGGCCCCCAACAACAGCAACCCGTCCTTGTCACATGCCCTTGAGGCTCTTGGGGAGGTGAGAATTGCCAACTTCAGCCAGGCAGAACTGCAGAATGATACCTTTGTCAGCAGCTGGTTCCAGACAAGGATTCGTCCGTTTCTGGCCTCTTCATCCCCCAACTTCCTATTCTGCCTAAGCTCCAAGAACTTCAGCTGCCATACGTACCGGATTGTGTAAGCACATATGTGATACATTGCTCCTCTGTGAACAAGATTGCAGAGGAACCTGCTGTTTTGTAATTGTTAAGGTATTAAAAGCCTTCTCTCAAATTTAGCGTCCAGGCATTCAGCAGCCAAAAGGCATCCATGGACAGAGAAAGACAGCCAGCAGTCTTCACTCATTTCATCAAGCCCTTCCTTTCAAGAAATGACTCATCAGGTAAAGGCAAGCGCTCAGGCTCAAATTGGTAAAGTCTCGATAGCATGTGGTGGTTATACCTTGTCAATGACTTTGTTTCTGTCTTCTTCTCAGATCCTGGCTGTGTCTCATTTATCAACGGTAGTGGAGAGTGGCTACAGGTAAACCTTGGCAGCTTCTCTGAATTCGCATCCCTGCAGGATCTGCAAGCCCTCAATGCCAACTTCTCCATTGTAAGTACCAATTGTTGTTATAGTATTCCTATCCCAAACTGAAATGTCTTTACCAATAGTTTTTTGATTACCTGCTGTTCAACGCCTGTTTACTTTCTGATTGATCCAGGAAAAACATAGGTGGATACATATTACATCTTAATTCTGCTTGTTCCATTCAAAGCATTGCTCAGCAGTGCTTTAATCTTTTGTAAAATATGTTATCGGGGCATTTGCTCATATGCAGTCAAATAGAGTTGTAGATGGTTCAAAGGATTGTGAGACGATGGAGGCAAAGGTTCAATTGGCCAGAGACCACGTACCTATCCTTTCCCTCTCTTCACAATATACCACTGCAACATTAATTTAGCACCCCCCGATGATGGACAGCAACAAATAGTAGACGGAGTGCTCTTCTTACAGCCACACCTGCTTTTCAAAGGGAATTTGAGATGACACTGATTGGTTTAATGTTATGTCATTGCCAAAACCCTTTACCCTGTGTGTCTTACTAGCCCAGATTGTATTACATTTAAAGGGATATAGTGTTAGATCTAAGGGGATTTATTGGCTGAAATAGTATACGATATGTATTACTATGTTTGCACTATGTAAACATAGTACTATTAATTATTGTGTTTACATAGCCTACATAGTTGCATTAGTGTATAATCACCTGAAACTAATAGTCAATGTATTTTTGTCAGCTTAGAATGAGTCCTTCATATCTACATAGGAAGCGGGTCCTCTTCAATGTGTCCACCACATTACATCGCCATGTACGGTAGCCCAGAACGAACAAACCATACACTGGCTCTAGGGAGAGCCTTTCATGCTTTTACAAACCGTAGTTCTCCACCATGCTTGGAAAGGAAGGTGTGAGGGCGATGGGTGATAGTTGCATTTCTGAAACATCACCACTCGATGCTACCAAGTCCTAGACACTGCTCTTTTAACGAGCAAAAGTGGAGTTGGATAAGCCCTAAATGCACCGGCGCTGTGCACTTTAGAACATGTGCTGTGTAGATTGTTTAAATATGGCTCAAAGTATTTAAAGTCTATGAATCCTGTCCATTTCACTATATTACTGGCTTCAAATACTTGCTGGTGTATTGTAGTTGTAAATATATTCTCACATTACCCATCAACTCAGCAATATCATCTGTGTACGAGAAATAGCCCAGATAATACATACCATGTTTATTGTAATTATCCAACAGGTGATAATGTTTTAATTATTTGAACATACTGGCACAAATTACCTTAAATATATCCTGTTTTCAGCCTGGACCCAGCAGCTATAAAGGAAAAACATTTAGCCAGAACCCAATCCCAAAACCGGGGTACATTTCTCCCACCCTTGCTAAGCTCCAATGTGCAATGAAGACACCAATACTCTGATGCCGTATCATCCAATACATCATGATTAAGTAAACAGTGAGGCAGACAAATAGTAAGACAACCAGTGGTAATATTATACCCCTAACTAAGCATTAGCCTAGTCAGCTAACCATTGCATGAAAAAATCCTCAAACCCCCCCACTGATGAAGCACACCCGAGAACAAACATAACAACAGATCAGCAAGCAACTGACGAAGAGTGTACTCTTTAATAGTTCAAATGTACTCACCATTTTTGCATTAATGTATGATGAACAAGATCCCCAAAGAACAAAACTCTTTGGGCTAAATCCTCAAACAGCAGAAGCCAACAATATTTCTGTATTATTTCCATATCATATTGTTCTACAGAGCAACCACAACATACAGCCAAAATGGCTTATTGGTAAGTTGCAACCTATTGGGTATTAATCACGTGTGTGTGAGTATGTGTGTATTTATGTACGTAGATCAGGTGGATAGACAGGAATTCTGCTGCAGTCAGATTAGTTCATGTGTGTAATAATAATGAAAAATAATAATAAAATAACCAAAGCTACATTCAATATATATTATACACAAAATAACTATACAGGTCAGCTGCAACCAGTACTAGTACTTACTATTTACTCAGGTCTGCAAAATAACCTAAAGCGTGAAACACATTTATTAATTTGGCAGGTAAATGAGCCATTATTTGTGCTTTGTCATTAGATATCATTTGCCTTTTTTCCTTCAAGGCACATTCTATTTTACGCTATTAAAAAAGGTTTAAATTAGAAAACTGGGAGGTTCATTGTTTAACCTAAGCATACAACCGCATGCCTTTCCACTGTAAGTGTTCACTTACTGAAATGCTGCTTGTCACTTTTAGGCGGAGGTTGAAGATCTAATCACTCTTGGACAACTGGCCCAGCTCGCAGCAACTCCCTCACAACTAAAGACAATGCAAGAAGTGAAAGAAATCATGACATTCATCAATCCTGTTGACTTTGGTGCTTTCTTTGACATAGTCTCACCAGCCATTGAGGTAAATACCTGTATAGCTGACACTTACTTCAATTGTTTCTACACACACACACACACGGCATAATCATTTTTAAAGATGTTATATTGTCAAATAGTAACTTTAAAATCCAACTGAAATGCATTATATGCAACATTGAAATTCCAGTTTATTGGGTACACCTAGCTAAAACCAATGCAGTCTAAAGTAATTCAACAACTCTGCAATGAATCCTACCTTCATTAAGGTTATGACAGTTACTGGGGTGTTACGAGTTTTTATTGTTTTTGTTAGCGTAATTAACTTGCAGGGAAAAGTTATTATCTTGTGCACACAAGATAACAAAATATACAGGCATGTTTACAAGGTTTATTACTGAGGTAGTAAATAAAGTGAGATTTTCTCACAGACTTCTATACAATCGGACTAATTTTTGCAACCAGAGGAGTCGCTCCTGCTGGCCATTTGAAAGAATGCACGTTGAGGTACTTTTGCATTGGCTTCACTTTTTCAGACCTAGAGGTCACTGCCTGGTTCCCAGAGGCTTTAAGATAAAGGGGCATTACTGGATATCCGCAAAAAGGAGTCATGAACAGTATCTTCAGTTGGATTTTGAGTTAGATAACTTATTTACGCTAACATGATTCATAACATAAGCTTTTTACTATCATTTAAACCATTTTCTTAAAACTCTTATAAATGCTATGTTAAATTCCCCCAGGTCCACCCAGACAACTACACAGTGGAGGTGAAATCTGCCTTCCTCCAGGCAGTGTTTGACAGAGGAAACCTGTCCTCTCCAGCCATCAATGACACAGAGTTCTTGCTGTGGCTCAAAGTTCGACTGAGCCCTCTCCTGGTTAACCTTTCTCCCAGCTTGGTGACACCTTTATTCGAAATTGTGAACAAGAGGAGTTGTAACAGCAGCCAAGAGATGTAAGAATGTATTTGGTCGGGGTTATGATCACTGTGATTATGTGTATTTTTTTATTGCTTAAGACTGATTTTAATCTGAATTTAGGATTACATTGCTGGACAAGCAACACTTGACACTCAGCAACAACACCCAACAGGAGATCTACAATAGAACTGTCGTCTTCCTCCAAGGTTTGCATGAGACATCATGACAAAAGAAAATGTGTTGTGAAGTGGATATGTATTTCAGAATATTGGTTTTCTCTGGCAATATGTTCCCAAATTTGTTTTTAAAACAGATTCAACGCCCCTCAAGTGTTACAGTGGTGGAAGCTTCTACATCTATCTGAAAAGCATTTTCCTCAGCTTTGGGTTTCCAGATTTGTCCACGTTCACATCACTTCTTCCACAGACACGCGAGTCAGAGGTCTAGTATTACAAAACAATACTTCTACTTAAATTCCCACACAGAGGGCTCAAAAAGAGTTACCACCTGGTGATAGATGTAATGCAAATTCCTACAGATGTTGTGCTATTCCAGCAGTAATATCAACTTGTTTTTCTTCTTGTAGCTCCTAAGTACCATCAGCACCTCAGAGCTGCATCAGTTCCTCATCCAACCCAATGTCATTGATAACAACTCTGACATCTGTGTCATCTACAACAACTACAAGAACACTCCTGCCTTCCTAGAAACGGTATGTCAGTTATCTGAATGGTGCCATATAACATACATTATTACTGATGAAACATGCCACATGTTGCTATTAGCAGCATTCATATGATGATTTATTCACTCGTACTGGATTTTTATATAATATATCATTTGATCCTCTGTAAATGACACCAGCCGTTCATTAAATGTGTAAGTACATATGTGTGCCATTAGGAGGACGTTCCAGATGATGTGAAGATGGTGACCCTTCCCTGTGTTTGGCCTTTGGCGCTGAGCAGCAACAACAGATCCGAGGTTGATTCCTGGTTCGACCTGCGATTGACAAACTATCTCAAATTCCTCACCAAGAGCCTCATAAGCCCCAACGAAGTGCAGAATGCTTCATGTCTAGCCTTCCAGAAACTGTAAGTCTCTTCTTTTCACAGTGTCAAAAAGCTCATGGCCATCATTAAATGTGTGTTCTTGTCCTTTCAATAGGGTCTCTGTAATGGGAAATAACTTCACATACAACTCTGAGTTTGGACAGGGTGATGTATACACCACCATCAGCACCTACTTGAGATCCGGTAAGATGCATTTTTAAACAAATGTATAGTGTACAAAAGATGTGTATTTAAAGGACCTAATACTGACTGTCCATGCTGAATCTAACTTTCTCTCAGTGCAGTGCACACAGCTGAAATTATAAATTTTTCTACACCAAACATTTGCTTGAGGTTTTTCAGTGTCCAAACCCAACTGTACAACATATTTTGGGAAAATAGTGTGGATCCCTGGCTTTCTCAATACCTGCAAAACTAATAACACTTACATCAGCCTTAGCTGTACTTTGTGTTTAGCGCTAATTGGCAAATGCAAGTAAGATGGTTAGCATTATATCTGCTTAACATATGACGCTAGCATTTAGCTCAAAGCACCACTGTGCCCAAGTTCAGAATATGAGATAATTCAATGATTGTTTTATCACATTAGTGTTACGTGTATTAAGTTATTTTTTGACAATGTTCTGGGTTTTCCCTGTTGTATAGGCTCTGAAGCCAGATGCTACAATGCCAGTGATGCAGAACTAAATTCTACCGCCTGGTTTGTCAATTACATCGGGGACTTTGTGCAATTCCTCACTGTCGATGATCTCACCACCTTCATCTCCACCAGTCAAGTATGTCCTGAAATCCACTCTATATAACTTATTGCAATGTAATGCTTTGACAAAATATAGTTGTGTATTTAATTAGACCTGCCATAGCTTTCACATTCGCAATCTAGTTTTGTTTAAATCTATAGAATGTTTTGTTATCAATACATTTTAGTTAAGGCTGAGAAAGGCAAAGGCAATTAAAAAAATGTATTAATCTATGTGTTGACATATTTTTAAAGACTGAAGTGTTCTTGGTGGACCAAGCCAACCTGGAGCTCTTTAACAACACAGCAATCCCACAAGATGTAACAGACTACTACATCTCACAGCTTTTTGAATTTGACCCAACCTTGAGTCCTCTGAAGTAAGTATCCACCAATTTGACAACATATGTAATTGTGTGACATATGCAGTATATCATGTAAGTATATTTTGTTTTTGTTTTTCAATGGGTGAATGTATGTTTCCATGAATTAAAATGTCTATATTCATTTTTCATCTAGGGTTCCAGGCCTTTTCATATGCTCTTCTGAGGTCCCAAGTGTGGCATATTCTTCTTTGAATGAATCTGATACCATAATCATCTTGAATGAGCTGACAGCATTCTGCAATGGAACAGAGGATTCTGAGGTACCAGTTCCGATTATTTCTAGACAGAAACAGAGATTGAGTTTTTTTGTGTGTCTTTTTTATGGGGAAAAACCCCAAAACAACTTTCTGATAATTATGCATTATTCTCTTCACATCTTTCTTTGACATATCATTTGAACTAAAGGAAAATGTCCTCAGTTTTTCGTGACCGGGTGTGTTATATTGTAAAGGTGGCTGCTGCTCTGGCATCCAACATCCAGACCTTCACAACAGAGACGTTTGTGACCTTGGGCAGTGCCACCTCAGGCCTGACCAGCGGCCAGATCACTTCAGTTCCCCCGTCAGTGCTGGTTTCCTCTTTGTCCAGTCTGGGGTCAGTCAGCAACTGGAACCAGGAGCAGTCCACCAAAATCATCCAAGTCATGACTGCCTCAGGCTCCCTGGTAAAGGCCTTACTTAACACGGCTGATAATCATGTGATGTATTTAATGCTTCGAAGCATGTGACGAGCAGTGTTCTGTATTTGGTTCAGCGTGGTTTCATGAAATTACCCTGACGTACTTTACTGACCATGACTTTGATGAATGCAAATGTATCCAATAGATCATCAATGGATCCTCCCTGGAATCCCTCGGCACACTCATTGCTGGAGTTCCTTCAGGGTCAATTCGAGCGATCCCAGCGTCTCAGCTATCCGCCCTCTCCCAGAGCAGCACCTTTGTTTCCAACATGCTGACAGCTCCCACAGTCGTCCAACAAACCTTCGTCCAAAAGGTACAAGTTAACTTTTGATTCAATCCTGGCATTGCCGCCATTGCTGATCTAAGATTAAGATGAAAACACATTTGACACTAGGATGCATATTTTACTGTATTTTTATACAGAGCACATAAACAAGAGTGTAATTTTGTTTTCTTCTCAAAATACAAATTCTCGTCACCAAGCGCTGCAGATACTGCTCAGTGCTCACAGTGCTCTTCTCAGCATTTTTGGATGTTTTTATGTGTATTTGTATTATAATGTGTTATATATTCCCGGTTGATATAAATGTGTGTGAATGCAGAAACAGCATTCAAGAACCCCAGAACGTAGTACATGTTTTTTTATATGTACTTACTTACAGGAACTTTAAGATGATTTCTGATTAGGTTTTTAACTCTATTTTATTCCCTGGTAGATCATTTCTCTGAACTCAAGTGCAGCCAGCGTGGTGCAGAATATCCCTGATGCTATGGCAGCTGAGATTCCACCATCCCAGCTGGTATTCACAGCGGAGACTGTGGACATCAGTGTGATTAACAAAAAGGAATGGACAGGAGATCAGGTATGTGGCTCTAAACGCAGAACAGAGTAAATTGGAGACAAATGTTTGCCGATATATTCAGATTGAAGCTACAGATATTCCATTGTAGTGCCATCATTTACATTAAGGACACCGTGTGACTTCTCACTGAATACTTTTAGATTTTTACAATATCAGACTAAAGCTATAGGTAAACTAAAAACACTTAAATTGCTGTGAAGAGTTAACTTATTCTGTTTTTATCTGTCTGTCTTCTAGGCCGCCATGTTTTTTGGAGCATTGGATGAAACAAACTCCGAAATTGAAGAGTAAGTGAACCAGCTCCACAACATATTCAATTTTTTATGATCTCCTGTTATTTTTGGGGTCAATTTGACCCCATTCAATGTTTAACGTCTCTAAATATATGATTGACATAATTGTTTTTGCTTCATATTTCATGACTTCCTAATTTAATGGGGACAACTGGGTATACATAAAATGAACATGATGATATGTTTTCAATGTCCTGTACACATCTTGTACGCATCGGTGTTCTTTGGGGTCAATTTGACCCCAGGCTGTTTTAGCTGTATAAAACATATACAAAATATCAATATTTTACACACATTTGTTTTGGTTGTTTTGGATGATATTGAGGTCACTTTAACATGCAACTTTATAATCTTCAAAAAGCTGTAGGTTTCTATCCTATCATAACCATAACTGTAGTAGTGCGAGAACCACTGATAGTTCACATGACATGGGGGAGGGGAAAATATGGTTCAAACATGTAAAAGTTTGCACAGCAGCCTTCTAAACCATTGTTCTTGGTGCTCTGTATGCTTTCTTTCTGCTCTCTCTCAACTGAAAATGACTTCTAAGGAAAGGTGTTCTGTCAATGAGGTGTTGTCCCATCTCTTTGACCATGAAAGTGACATTGAGGAGAAAGTGTCTGAGACGGAGGATGAGGTCCCTGATGATGAGGCATCCTCCTCTGATGAGAATGAGACCCTCAGTGTTGACCCTCCTGTTGTCTTCCAACTAAAGTTATAATTGTCCATCTCCCCACTTGAACAACAGGGTAGACTTAGTGCTGCTAATGTCATCAAAATGGTTCCAGGCCCCACCAGAGACGTCGTCAGCCATGTCCAAGACATACAGCATCTGAGCTCTTCATAACACCATCAATGTTTTATTTAAAGGGATATTTAGGTAGTCAACAAAACAAACATAAAGTACCTGACACTTAAACTTGGGAAAACATTTAGATTATAATCATTTTCTGGATGTTTAAATTGCTGGGGTCAAATTGACCCCAAGGGTAAAAGATGTCAGTCAATTTGAAGGTAACAGGAGGGTTAACCTATTTTGTGATTTTTCCACTATCCCCAAAGGCTTAATCCGCCTGTTCTGCAAGGCTTCACATGCACATCAGTTACCGGAATGACAGAAAAAAGGATCCGAAGGCTGGTCCATGCCTGTAGGCCGAGGAGAGGAAGGACCAATGTGCAGCTGAAAGAATCCCAGGTAAATTCAAATGAAATCTATCTGAAACTAAGATTAATTATATTAAGCCCTTTAAATTAAGTTTATAATTACGATAAATTGGATGTATAATGCCAGAGTCATGAATAAAAAAAAAGTATGATGTGTTATGGAGTCGTTTAAAAGTACATGTAATCTTTGCCATTCGCAGCTTACATGCATGTACAACCTGGTCCAGAAAAACCTCTCCCAGAACTTCACAGATTATCCCTCAGACATGCTTCTCTACTTAAAGTGAGTCTGTCTCCATGCATCTCTTTTGGAATGGCTTCAAGATGTGTCTGCGATTTCAAATAGTATACATGTGCTCATTGGTTTTCCTTCTATACCTGCTTATTACAGCAGCAAAGATGTCATGAGTGCCAACTGCAGGTCATACTTTACCGCAGTGGGTGCTGCAGACTTCTCTGTGGCCTCCACCGTTTTGAACAAGGGATCGCTGCTACTCGATGAAGCCAAGACCTGCTTGGTGAGTGTCATTCAAATGAAGGTTTGCTTTGGTTTAGCTAAGGGTGATATAGTAATGCAGCTTGTTGTAACTGGAAGAATTCATTGCAAAAATATAACTTTAAAAAATGCAGCTTGAATCCCCATGATATGGCAACAGTAAGCAATTTAGATATACCAAAAAATGTATACCTGTATCAATGAAAAAGTTTCAGATGAGTACTGTTAAAATGCATGAAGAAGTAAACAGCATTCAAAGTAAGGCTTGAAAAGGTGTCGTCATTTCTCATGTACTGTAAGTGTTGTATATCACCAATTAGACTGTCATGGTACATGTTTTCAATTAAATACTCTGTTTTCAACCGTCTAGGGTATAAGTGGTGTGAATTTGAACAGAGACAACGTAGAGGTCCTAGGGAACATGGCCTGCACTCTGGACGGTTCTTCCATCCAGAACGCTGATCCTCTAATTCTGGAAAAACTCAAAGCGTGCAAGGACTTCTCGGACAGCCAGGTGGCTGGCATGGAGACGCTGCTGGTGTCTGGGCAAACAAAATACGGGTACCAGAATTAGATTAATAAATAGCTATTTAGTGAATTGAACTTACCAACATATATTGTCTGTGTATCCTAAACCTGATTAGCCATATTACTCTGTGCCATTGAGCTCTATTGTCCTCCAGGAAATATTGAAATACGCATCAGGGAGCCAAACTGTGAGACATGTTCAGTCAGTTTTTTTTTAAGATCTACTTTTCTGATTTTCAGTATTAAATGAAACATAGTCAGGAAGTAGTAAGAGTCGGACAAACAGATTTTGTTTTGGTCTTTTCATTGGATTTGCTGGCAATAAGAAGCCTAACAAGGCAGGTTTCTTTTCACTTTCCTGTTCAGATATCTACTTGTCTAAAGTCATTTTTTTACTGGACTCCATATTTGATGTATTAGTGATTGTCAAATAACAAAAAAGACTAAAGTTAATTGTCATTTTAATCTTCATATAAGTAAATTCATCTGGAGTGTCTCTAACACCACCCAGCTCAACTCCTGTCAACAAGTGGGTATCGAGGGAGAAAGCCAAACTCAATACTAGAATCATACGCTCATCTGTTTTTCAGGAATGTCACCACCTGGAACAAGAAAACACTGGAAGACCTTGGTATCCTGCCTCTATATTTAACAAGAAACATATGGGGCCAACTAAAAACTGTATGTGTTTCACCTTTATCTGTTTATTGATCCTAATTAGACCAATAATATTTACTTAATCTTGTGATTTTGAAGCAATTTCTAAGAGACACCAAAATAAATAAAACATATATTTTTGCAGACAACAAAGAGAAGGTTCCTTAAAGCCTTTTTCCCCAAACTGAGGAAAACAAAAACGAAGAAGAACAAGCTCAAGGTGCTGTTTCGACGTTGCAATGCTGTCCGTGTCAAACGAGGAGCAGGTAAAGATAAACGAGGCAGAAATCCACAGTGCTATTATTTCTTACTTTGCAGATGTTGATACAGTACATTATTTTGCAAAACGAATGTATGTGTTTGTGTGAGTTTTATAGAATGCCATAAAGCAAACTGATACACTCGCGTGTCTAACACTACTTACTTTTTACCCCTCACATTGGTCAATCATCTTCAGGCTGCACTGTGGGCAACATAACCCAGGTGACAGTCGGCGACAATTCCTTCCCCTTTGGCTACGACCAGACGCAATTTGACCTCTGCCTGGACGTCTCTTTTCTGAAGGACAACCTCAACTCTATCTGCGAGAAAGTGGACGACGATGACTTCCAAAAAATTATTCTCAAGAAGCTCAACCAGGTCATTTTTGTGTATGAAATGGTTGCTTAGTATGAGGCAAACAGTATTTAGATATTCCTTCACCATTAGGTCTCGCTGGTAATGGAGTTTTTCTAAACAAATACAGACATCTTGAGAAATAACTACACAGGGATTGTTACAGGAATATGTCAGAAAGTGTTTCACTTCTTTTGAGACACACTTATTGTATTAACTGGTTGTTTTCAGCTGTTATTTGTGAATTGGTTTATCAATTTAGAGGTTATTGTGGTACAGCAGTCGTCATGTCAATTGGCACTGATAAACGTTGTTTGGATTAATTTATTCATAGGGAAATACGGTGAGATTTTTATTTACATGATTTCATTTTTATTTCAACTCCCATGTGTTACTCCCCATTCTCTATTCTTCCAGGCATTCCCATCGGGTGTTTCTGATGAGCAAGTTCAGGTGCTCGGTTCAGTGTCTCGTGTGGCATCACTTGATGACATCTCCAAGTGGAGCATCACCAAAGTTGACACCTTGGCAGCACTCATGAATGCTGAGGATGGACCATGGGATGCAGCAAAGGTACAATGAAGAGGGGTTATCAAGACGTCTAAGAATGTCTAAATGTTAACTCTTAAAACTGTCTTATCTGTCTGCATTTGTTCCCTTTCCGTGTCATCTTTAATGTTGTTTAGAGCAAAGCAATCATCACCAAGTATCTGAGCACTTCTGGGAACTCCCTGGGAAGCACTGAGCTGAACAGTATTGACTCCAACCTGTGCTCATTAGACACCAGTACACTCAAGACCATCACCCCAGATAGTATCAGGTAGGTTGTAGCATGCAGCTTAAAGATGCCTTAACATGACCCCTGTGAGTGATGATACAGACGAATAAACACTATTTGTTACTGTCTCCTTGAACCTTGTCAGAAATGCCAAACCACTGGATGTGGCGTCATGTTCATCGGAGCAGAAGAGAGTCCTGTATGAGATCAGTAACATGTCCTTCAGCTCACAGCAGACCGGCTATTACAATTTGATAACTCCCTATCTAGGTGAGCGTTACCTGTCTTTTTGGCTGTTTCTCTCTCTTGTGAAACTGCTCTCTAATATCCTGTTTTCCTCTCTACTATGATAGGTGGGGCACCTCGGGCAAGTGTAGCAGCATTGTCAAATCTGAACATCAGCATGAGCGTAGAAACTTTCCAGAGTCTGGATTCTAACGTGATCATGGTAAGGATACTAGAGTTGACAACAGAACGGGTTTTGGACATGTAGTGTGGTAGACATCTATGTAGTAGTTTTATTGAGAATATACGGCAATTGAGGCAAGACGATGCTTTAATACCAAAGTATTAAAAGAATATTTTGACATTTAAAGAAATGTGAATATTTTGTTTCTTGCTGGGAATCATATGTAAATAAAGAGGGTGGTATTGATTTTCTCATCTATCTATTCCATTAATGGTTGTGGAGAGAATACACCATCACTGGCAGATGTGTAATGTTCAATGTTCAATGACTCCTGTAATTTAGAACCTAAACCATTCTGAGCCTTTTTCAAGAAGATGCTTTTTTGAATATGTTATGATTTTATTTTAACCAAAAGTATATTTAGGAAAAGAAATTAAGCAACTCCTTTTTACAGTTGCTTATATGTTAAAACTTCAGACCAATCTCCACACTGTTTCATTTGTAATGTGCAGGATTTGACTGTGGCCGAAGTGAAAAGCCTCATGCAAACACATCTAGCAGATCTGAGAACGTTTCAGAATGCTGCCGTAGTTGAGTCCTGGATAAACAATCAAACACAGACGGACCTGGACACATTGGGTCTGGGCCTAACCACCAACCCGACCACTACGCCATCCAGCGGCACAAGCACTGCCACTGGCACTGCCACAGGCGCTGCCACAGGCGCTGCCACAGGCACTGCCACTGGCGCTGCCACAGGCGCTGCCACAGGCGCTGCCACAGGCGCTACCACAGGCGCTGCCACAGGCGCTACCACAGGCGCTGCCACAGGCGCTGCCACAGGCGCTGCCACAAGCGCTGCCACATCAGCTGGAACCAGCACCGTGACAGCAACACAGGGTAAACATATACCCATATAATGGGTCAATCACGAACAAGGCTTCTAAAAGGGTAATTTTCTGGAACATTGTGCTTTAACAAGTCTCAGTTGTTGTTTTTGTTTTAAATAGTTTTTAACTTCACAGGTTAACAATTATCAAGTGACATATTTTACAACATATTTGTAAAAAAATATATATTTTCCAAAAAAAAATTCAAACAGAAACTTTTGGAAATTATCCCTTGGAGTGTCTACAGTAACTAACACATTGTTGTGTTATGGTTGTGTTTTATAATTTAAGATAATTGTGTTCTCTAGGTATTTAGTATATTTAACATTTTATTTTACAATTAAATAGAGAAACATAATAATACAAATATAGAAATGAATACATTCAATACAATAGTTATTCACATCATATTCAGGAACCATTTCTTCACTTTAACCCTTTATTTATTGCTTTAAATTACAATTGTATCTGGCTGCACCACCTGACGTTTATCAATTGTGCCACCTGACAATGTTAGCTCCCTGTGTCGTGCTGATTTCTCTTGACTTGACAGTGGCATCTTAAATAGTAAAAGAATATTCAATATTATCATGAAAATGGTTTGAACATGTATTATATATTTAACTTAACAGTGTTAAACATTTGAAAAATGTAATAAATAATCTTAAGCGTCGGATAACGATTCATATCGTGAAATTTCTTGCAGTTGCGACATTTGACATCTGGTTGAGTCACCTGAGTTTTGCAACTAATTTCAAATTAAACGGGTATATAGTAGGACGCTAGCATTAGCTTGTGTTCTTGCTAGCAACTTCATTTATATACTTTGTAAATATGATAAAGAGTTTTATCATAAAACACAATATTTCTAGTTTTAGATCGGTTGTGTGACTTGAGTACCATCCTACCTGTAAATTAAAAGTAGATATTGTAATCAATATTTCAGAGAGATGTACAAATCTTTTCACTCAGCCACAGATGGCAGTTGGTGTCTCTTGATGATGCAACATCCTGTTAACTCCTCTGCACTCCACTTCAAAATAAAAGTCCCATCTATACGGTTGCGTCACCGTGACATTTGAGAACATGACATTTTCGAGACAAAAGTTTTTTAATTATTTCACAGCTTAAACCTATTGGTGTTTGTAAACATTTATTTTATTTTAAATGTTTCAATAATAAAAGCATGCCATTGTAGTTTATTTTAAATGTATTATGATGAAAATACATTATTTTATAGTTTTTATAGTCTGATCATTTGCTGGGACAGCTGTGCCCCCTGACATTTTCAGGGTTTGAGGTGCCAACACATAAAATAATATATATTATTTGAATGAACTGAACATACATTTAAACTGAATAGGTTTTATATAATTAAATAATATATGTCATGAATTGATCAAACATTATTTAAAGGAAATAATGGATTCGGACACAAAAATATGCATGTCATGTCATTGACCCCTATACCTTTTGTGTGTATTGACACACGGAAGTGTTATACTTTCACTTAAAGCTTTAAGTGTTGATTTGGCGGTCCCTGTGGACTAAAGCGTTAGTGTTCGCACCAGATTACCTTTAGAAAAAAAACTAATTTTACTGCAGCAGGGTTTTTAGTCCTGGTTCTGGTTCTCTGGCTGGAGGAGGAGCTGCTGCCGGGCACTGAGCTCTCCACCTCCATCCGAAGCTCCGACTGCAGGTTGAAAGAAATAGCCAATCTTCTCTCTGGTGGTTTACTCATGTAGGCCATATAGAACCATTAGTATTACATTAGGAATGTTTTATATCCAATTAAAGGTTCCTCACAATTCTAACAATAGTGAGCTACTTGCATTATCTGGAATGAGAAAATTAGCGATTATAGCAACTCTACAGCTAACTGGTAATCATCAAAGTCTACAACTTCAAATAATTTGTATAATCAAATCACTCACACGTTATTGTTAATGGCACTATTTGAATTCACATCCGGTTAATGAAATGCAACAAAATGGATTTACAGCAGATGAAGCAACACTGCTGCGATCTGCCTGATTTTACAATGCACCGTCTGACTATGTTGAATCTCATCCACAGGAAACCCAAGCAGCTCAAGTGCAAGCCTGACCACAGTGTCAACCACCCAAGGTGAGCAACTACGACCTAATTTACAGTACCAGTTAACCCACTGTGAATTAAATGTGTATATATTGCTTAAAAACATATATTTTAGTTGCGTAATTCTTGCTTTATCTGTTTTTTAACCATGTGAAAAATGACAAGAACCATTGCAAATATAATTCTGCATCTGTGATAAAAGTAATTACATATAAATGTTTGTTTTTTCTTTACTTTCTAGCTAATGCCACAAGTGGGGGAGCACAGCTTGCAAGATACCCAACATCCATATTTGTGGCTGCTCTGCTGACAACTGTGCTACAAATTCTCCAACAACTCGTCTAAATAGACGAGTGATTTCCTAATCATATTCATAAATAATCAGCAACTATTCAATTAATTTGTCAACAACGCTAAAGTGTGATTCATTCATATTAGGTTATTTATCCATAACTCAAAAAAATATATTATTGCAACTGTTTAACCTCTGCTTCACTCTATCCCTTCATGTTGTAAAACTATGTAATTGAACAATCACAGTAATTAGTTTTGTTTTAAGTGGTGATCTAGATTATAGTCTAGGATTTTTTTTTAACTAAGCACTGTCAATAATAACATCTACGTTCCATTGTTATGAATTTTAAATGAATCTCTCAATTTTACTGTATTATCTATTATTACAATTTAAACTACCTTTCTATATATCAAATCAATAAACGCATACAAAAAATGATCTAATGTGTGTGTGTTTGTTTCTGTCTTTTGCAGCATGTCTCTAATTTAACACATCAAAATGTCGTGATTTTTATGGATTTTATCTCTCACTGTCCAATCCAATAGTAACCTTGAATATTCTCCAAAGGGGCAGAGTACATTGAAAAAGAAAAACATAGTTCCTCTTTTTAAGTTTGGAACAAACAAAACGTGTTTTAGTACTGACATATCTTTAATGATGCACCATTTAAAAAAGGGTGTTTAGCATAAACAAGGTGTAGAATTTAAGTTTAATATAATAGTTTGGATAATGTATTCATTTTGTAAATTACAAAGTGATTTGTCTATTCCTTCTTAAAACATCCTACTAAAATGCATGAACCCACTTAATACGTTGTAGTATCCCATTGAAGAAAACTATCTGATAGACTTGCAGTCTGCATCCATGCTAGCAGCTGTTTGAGGCTGTACTTAGACACAATGGTGCTTTAAGCTATATGCTAATGTCAGCAACCAAGAAGTTTAGTTGCATAAAGGAAAAAAAGCACACTTTACAATATAGAAAATGCAGTAAGCCACAAAAATTAAAAAAAGTAAATCAGAGAGAGGTCTTAAAAAGGTGAAATAGGTTATATTTAAATGTTTTAATTTGATAAATGTTTTTGTGTTCGTGATCCCATTGTTGTTGTGTTGTTGTCCACATTGATGCCTCTCGCAGGTTGGGATGATACAGTCAAACTTTATCCCAGGGGAAATTGCATTATGCCACCAACATTAGCAAAGTTAAATTTGTACGTGGTATGAAGTTTTATTTCATACCACGTACAAGCTAATTTGAAGAAGAACATCTTGTGTATCCATTTTCTTTTACATCATCTGCTGCTGAAATTCCAAATGAATCCTGCAGTTCATCTTCTCTGTGAGATTAGGTGTACATCGAAAGGTACAGCCACTGCAAATTAAGGAGGAATAGATTAATATTGTTGAACGCGTGATCATTTCATCACAGGAAACTAAATATGTAGTCCAATAATTACTTATTTTAGTACAACACACTGGGGGAATGGTATGAAACGCATACTTCTTTTCTCCAATACAATATGTCCATTACTTTATCAAATCAACTGCAGTGCACATTTTTAAATGGTTAAAAAAAATAGAAAAATCACAATCCTTATGTTACTTTTCTTGGCCTACCTCTGATTTGAGAAGAGTCAAATTCATTCCATCGGACAACTTCTTGAAGATTTCTATTGAGAAAGACACAAATCTTTATTACGTCAGAAAGGCGAGTGGGAATCAGACAACAGAAGGCAGTTTATGCTAACATCAACATGCTAACATGCTTACAATATCAATATTTTCAGCACCTATAATGTGCTGCTATGTCCAGCAATTATTATTTCTTAAGTGTACATTCACATTGCAAATAAATGCAAATGTGGCCCAAATCCACATGATACTTCACTACTCATGTGCAGATCCCTCACCTTTCAGTGTCAGAGCAAGATGGTTATTAGACACTAATCATTTTTGATTTGTTGAGTTGCCTAAATGCAGAGACAACTCTAAACTATTTTGGGGTTCAAGTTGTTAGACTGTTCAAGAGATTGAAATAGTTTATTTGTGGTACTTTTGCATCTGTAGTTGGGGGGGGGGGGGGGGGGGCATGATATTCTGCAATTCTTTCATGGTGAATTGGATCTACACATTCAAAATGAGCTAAAATGGTTTGCTGATCACATCGAAAAAAATATACTCAAAGTGAAGGATAACATTTTGAGGAAAGTATCTATGTTGATTTTAGTGTTGTTTACTGTCGTTAGCTGCCCAAATGTACTTACGGTTCATGCTGTCGAAGCGAAGGACCAGACTGATGAAGCTTTCCAGCGTTATTTGTCCAGAGGCACCGTAGCGCACAGCCATCAAATTCAGAATGTCATCGTTCATCCTCTTTCCTGATGAACATACAGAGGGCAAAACTGTAGGTATGATTTTATATTTGGGCATCAACAAATCATTCATGATTAATCTGAGGATTATTGTCCATGTCATTAAACTGGGATACTTGAATGGAACATAACCATTGTTAGTGCGATGAAAAACGTCTGTGATTTTCCTAATACAAGTGAAAATAAAAGTAAATATATTGTCATCATCAGTGTTAGTCAAACACAGAAGCAGAGGATCACATATTTGGAGTACAGTTCAGTATTTATATTGTTGCCAGACAAGCGTGCTGTACTTTTATCACGGCTTAGGAGTTATAAATTGTGAATATGGCCAAAAACCTTCCCAAACTTTACTAAACCTTCTTTTAAGATTGCTGCTGCATTCCACAGCAAAATAAAATGTGCATACATCAAAATGCAGAGGTGGGGCCGTCAGGGCCAGCTACGTAAGCCTTCTCTGCTGGCCTAAACAGAATCACAAAATTAAAGCTATTTTGTTTTATTTTTTCACATTTTACATGTATTATAATTATTTTTCCCTATTAGCTTATTTTCTCATTGCACAGCTCCTGTCTTCCTCTGTTGCTCTGCTTCCAGCCTGCAGTGCTGCTTCTAGTGCAACTTTTTTTAAGGAGAGCTTTTATCCAATCAGATTTCACCTCTATGTCTCTATGGAAGAAGAGAGGCCTGAGGCCTCCTATGTAGCCTTTGCAGATTAAAGTACATGGGGACGATATCATAGTCTTCCACCAATCAGATCTTTAGTTTGACATGCTGGCCGTATTCTTTGACGTGCCAGGGCCACGGTGGCCTGGAAGTACGTCAGCATTAACATGTGCTGTGATTGGTCAGTGGGCCAGCGTGACTTTTGTCAACAGAAAGCTAGCTAGCAGAACTCAGTAGTAGCAAGAAGAGGTCAGGCTGAAACATAAGACAAGTTATGAAATTTTTTGTGTTTTGCTTGGTAGTTGTTTTAACACTCAATGGCTGAAGGAGGACAAACTGACTTGGTGGCGGATTTACTGACAACGCCTTTCTCACGGATGGTTATAGGCATGTTTAGCAGTGACGATCCCAATATCGACTGCCACTGTCGAGTGGACATTTTCAGCCCTAAAACACATGGAAACGTATTCCAGAAACACAACTGGGAGGCTCGACTGTCATCACTGGTCCATGGCCATCGAGAAGGACCTGTTACTGGAACTGAAGCGTACCGATAAACTTCACAATTGGCGTCCGTTGTCCGTTAATGACGCAGCGTCCCGTCATGCGCGTATTTATGTATACGATATCAGACGAAACAGAAGACCCAGGTAGAAAATGCACGGCCCGCCACTGTCAAAATACATTTAATACACTGTAGCCCCAAGACTTACACCCTGTCCAAAAACAGTCTTTGCACCACCCTTATAAAGATGTAGAACCCTAGTTGGTTCACATGTGGTACCAACCAGCTGTTGTACTGTGTGGGTTTTTGTGGCATGATTAGCATTAGTGATATAAATATATTATTTCTAGACTTCTGTGGTCGCTGACCCCCAGGCACAGCTAGAGTAATGTATTAAATGTTTTTGTTTATGCACAACGAGCGCTAACATGTATACGTGGACGGCCATACATTATCATGATACAAATCTATATAAACATCCATTAATGTGAAATGTGTGTATTCTTGGTTACTGTTGTTACGTGTGTACACATTATATTATCTGACAACTGTTTGATATAGTTGTTTTCCAGAAGAAGAAATAAAACAGATTAAGGCTAAGCATAAGGAACTATTTGCATCGGCAAGAATTAAATTTGTAAGATTTAAAGAGGAACAATTCCTGGGTGGTTGAGTTCTGTCTATCGTAGACAAATTGAAGTGGCTGATTGTCTACCTGAAGCCATGATGGCGTTCCTCAGCTCACTCAGGGACAGTGTTCCTGTTTGTGATACATCAGAACGGGAGAAGATGTCCTGGTGAAGGAGAAGATGGTTAGTTACGTAAAAGTCTGAGCACGTCACAGCAAGAAAACAAAAAGCCTCTGAATTTTAACACAGGACACAGCCTAACGCTGCTTTGACAGTTAAATGAGTTAATTCATACAGTGATGTACATAATTACTAGATGACCAGTCATCTTTGTTCTATTATGAAATGATTAAACCTTCACTTGGTCCCTTTTTTTACCTTGTACGTGGTGACCTTCTTCCACAGACGAACAAATTCCTCACCATTCAGTTTGCCGGTAATTGATGCCTAACCCAACATTAAGATATCAAAGGTGCACATATTGCTTCATGTCTTAAGATGACGTTTTCCATCTATTCATGTGTGAACAAAATAAAAGAGCCGGCAGGTTTTGACCAGTGGTGGGCCGTCAGGGCCAGCTAAGCCTTCTCTGCTGGCCTAAACAGAATCACTAAGTTATAGCTATTTTATAATTTAATTTGTTTTCACAAATACACTACATGTACTATAATATTTTTCCCTAATAGCTTATTTTGTCATTGCACAGCTCCTGTCTTCCTCTGTTGCTCTGCTTCCAGCCTGCAGCGCTGCTTCTAGTGCAACTTTTTTTAAGGAGAGCTTTTATCCAATCAGATTTCACCTCCAATGTCTCTATGGAAGAAGAGAGGCCTGAGGCCTTCTAGGTAGCCTTTGCAGATTAAAGTACATGGGGACGTTATCGTTGATTGTCATAGTCTTCAACCAATCAGATCTTTAGTTTGACATGCTGGGCGCATTATTTGACGTGCCAGGGCGAGGTGGCCTGGCGTCAGCATTAACATGCGCTGTAATTGCTCAGTGGGCCAGCGTGACTTTTGTCAACAGAAAGCTAACTAGCAGAACTCAGTAGTAGTAAGAAGAGTTCAGGCGGAAACATAAGACAAGTTATGAAATTGTTAGTGTTTTGCTTGGTGTAGTTTTTTTAACACTCAATGGCTGAAGGAGGAGGAGAAACTGACTTGGTGGCGGATTTACTGACAACGCCTTTCTCACGGATGGTTATGGGCATGTTTGGCGATGACGATCCCACTATCGACTGCCACTGTCGAGCAGACATTTTCAGCCCTAAAACGCATGGAAACTTATTCCAGAAACGCAACTGGGAGGCTCGACTGTCATCACTGGTCCATGACCATCGAGAAGGACCTGTTACTGGAACTGAAGCGTACCGATAAACTGTACAACCGCGTCATTTAACTGTTTGTTAACAAAGAGAGGAGGATGGAACTGCGTTTTGTGTTTTTACATCTGCAGTAGCGTTGTGTTAATGTGTCTATGGTGTTGTTTTATTGTATAGTTAATATCGTTCCCTCTGATCGTGGCTCGTGCTCTTGAGTGTGCAGTTTTGTTGGATTGTTTTGTCATGTTTTGTTATAACTGAATGTGACAGGTTCTTGTGAATTTGTTCTTGTTGATGTGGACAACATACATTGTCCGTTAATGACGCAGCATTCCGTCACGCGCGTATTTATGTATACGATATCAGACGGCACAGAAGGCCCAGGTAGGAAATGCACGGCCCGCCACTGGTTTTGACATGTGCACTACTTATGTGTCTCATGCTATTACATTGACTGTGAGAAATTCCTCCTTCAGCAAACTTGACAGCTGAGATGGAAAAAATAACACTAGAACACCAATTCATAATGAATGTGACATAAGAGGATACATCCATCAGAGCAACCATGCTGCGACAGGCATCAATGCTGAAGCCCCCAGATTTCAAGTCTCCTAAATAAAAAAATAAAAACACCAAGGCACTTAATTTGTGATACAGCAGTGCGATACAAGATTATTTGATAATGTTGTTGGCTTATATGTTGCCCAATAATCTTAAGAGTTTTACAGTCCAAACCTTTCAGGATGCGTTCATTTAGAAGATCCTGGAGCAGCTCAGCATCCACTTCTTCATACTGGAAACGGAAGGAAAACAAGGAATGACTCATATTTGGCTCACATTTGGTTGTCTGGATCTTAGTTACCATTTTTATATTGAGGGGAAATCATAGTATGCAATTGTAGAGTTTGAATAATTTATTTTGTCAAATTTAGACTTGCACATGTAAAATAAAGAAATGTTTGTGTACATTACAATGCATAAGAGATATGATAATTAATACGGGATATTATTATGAAGAATGTGTAATTGTATGCATATGAAGGTCACTGTTTTTATTACTGTATAATGATTAATGTGTGAATGGATTTGAAAACAAAGTTTGCATGCTGCATGTGGGAGCCAGTGGACTGTCTTTGAGAAGGAAGTGTAGTTCCCCTATTCGGCTGAAGGCGGCGGAGCTGGACATTGATTGTTTGGAGAGCAGAATCAACCCTTTTCTGATAAGAGAAGAAAAATAGCTCCGCCCCTGAAACCGAAGGGCCAGCAAACAAACAGAGGGGCAATTCCAATCTCCACCCTAAACCCTCAAGCCCTGAACCCTCAGGCACTCACTGACGTCAGCTGCTAAGTGGCTGAGTGTGAGAGGCTGAGGGCTTGAACTGGTGTGAATATGAATGGGACAGAACTTTGCTGCAACATATCACGTGACTACATAAAAAATATTGTGTATTTATTTTATACTTTTTATTCACTGATTTGAACGTCTTTTTCACGAGATGAGAAGTCATTTTAGATGATATATTTACTTGTTTTTGTCAAAACGAAATGTTTGATGAATGTAAAAAAAATATTTATAAATATATTTTCTGTTTGCTTTCCTCTGATTTCATGTCTTTTTATGTTCCATCTTTAATCCGTAATGTTATAGTGTATTTTATCGGGCTGAACGCCCACGTGTCTCTTTGTTTACCTTCTTTTTTTTTTTACGTCTTCATGCTTCCATTGGGAACTGCGTGTTTAACGTCACATTGCTATGAACTGTGGGTAATTCCCTTAGGCAAAGTCACCATCTAATGCTGACTTACGGAAAGGGATCATAAAGGGCTCAAAATGTCTGCCAGAGAGCCTCGAGCACTCTACGATGTGACAGTGGGACACCCCTAAACCCTCAAGGACTTCGCGGCAGCGCGCCTCAAAGTCCGTGAGTCCGTAAGGGTGGAGATTGGGATTGACCCAGAGACTGTACAAAGGTGTTAAGAGGAAATAATTAACCAATGGGTGGCCTTAAGCTCCGTGAATGAGAGTATAACTAACACACACGCGCAAGAGTACGGCCCTTTTAATTCCTGATGTGACTGGACAAGACCTGCGGTCTGAAGTTCACTGAGGATCGAGGGGCCACGATCGGGATTGCATAAACTGTTTCTGTCATTTTTTATTAAATAATTATTAGTATAACTCATTTTGGATTCTGGACATTATTCTCCACACAACCTCCCAGGATTTTGTATCATTTGTCTTCACTACACATCATGATATTGATATAAATATGTGCAGATTCCTGATGCAATGGAGCATTAACCAACAATGATGAATCACTTAGCTCAAATATAAAATAATACAGTACAAACATTTCGGGGTTAGGACCAATAACTCGTCAAAGTCTACACCGGCGGATAATGCAGCAAGGCAAGATGCTTATTTTACAGACTGTTGAACTATTGCTTTAAGACACACACATTACCTTGTCTGAGTACTGACGGAACAAGGTTCTCTTTTTTTCGTCGTCTTCTCCGTTCTCCAATTTCAGGGGCTGTAAAAGATTAAGTGTTTTCAGCTCCACATAAATTACTGCGCTGCTCAATATGTTTGAGTCATATTCTATCGATGCAATCAACACAGTAACCAGCATGTAACATAACAGCAATACCAATATGATACCACCATTGTCTATATATTTAAAAATCTTGCACACCTCTTCTTCTTCTTCTTCTTCATGTGCATGGTCTTGCCCACCAGAATTCTCACTAAGAGGAAAGAGGAAGAGACATCAGGACATGACTTGAGTAGTGTTAGGTATTCCTTTTTTAAATTCTTAATAAATTCCTACTAACACTCCGTTAATTGAACGTTTTGGGGATTGTTCGTAGTCTTAACAGGAGTTTGATGGAAGGTTAATATCCCTTTGTTCTCTGTGCTTTGGAATTGCTTAAAGGCACCTTTGACACATTACTTTTGGTCCTTAGTAATTAGTAAAATAATGTGATTAGTTTTTTAATAAGGAATGAGTAATTGTAGTCTTCTTCTTTTTTAATATATGTGTGTTTGTCATAAATATTAACTGTACAAGCTTTTTTTTTTAAGATAAATTTGTGAGGGATTTACTGGACGTGGGTCTCTGCCTTGGAGACGATGGTCAGGATGAAGGAGGCCGTCTCATTGGGATTGAAGGTGGTCGGCACAATCAGGTATTCGCCAGGCTTCAGCATCAGGAACTCCATCACCTCGCGCCCATTCATGTAGCTTTTTGTTTGGGCAACAGGTTTGTTCCTGCTGAAGAAAGAGGCTGGGAACTTCCCCCTCTGTGCCTTGAACTGTAATGAATACATGTTTCAGTTCATATCATAGCGGCACAATGTAATCGGTCATGTACTGTGTTTGGACTGAAAATGTTACTTACTTCTCCAGTCACCTTAGAAAAAAATATGAAGAAAATGAAGTTTTTGTTAGGGACTGAAATATGTGATTACTTGAGACTTGGAAACAGATGTTTCATGATGTTTCATTGCATCTTTGGCATAAGCCACAAAAATGGAAACGCTAACTTTCTGATTCAGGCCTGATATTCGTTTACAACACTGACACAGGGTGGTTACTGAGCCTACACAAGTTACATGTTTGCTTTAAGTGAATGTGAATACTTTCAACAGCCACCTGCCACGTCTATGCATTATATATCCACAGTAGTCGTCACACTGTGAGAAGAACAATGAAGGGTCATATTTACCTCAAATACATAGAATCCAATGTGGAGATTTTTGACCAGGCGTCTGTTTCTCTTGTCAGGCTTTTGCATGAGAGACACCAGCATGTTTTTCTCACCCTGTTTCGTAGAACATTCACTGAGTAATTCATCAATCTTGACACGATACTGTGGATTAGTGCAGAAACTGTCTGGAAGGCAAAGAGGGAAACATTTTAGCATTCTACCATTTTGCTCAGAGACGGGCGAAATCTGTTCATCGTTTCAAAAAGGTTAAACCCAATTATTCTATGTATCAATGAAATAAACTGACAGAAATGATGGATGGATATAAAGATTCATGTAGGGGTGTGTGTGTGTGTTTTTTTTGTTCAAGTTTTTATCTCAATGACGATCTATATATTTTAATATTGGCATGCTCCAGTCTCCATACTGCTTTTGAGGGGACAGTTTTGCACCAATTATCCTGGAGTTACCGAAGTTATTCATGCATCCTCCAGCAGTTGTTCCTGCAACCCATCGGCCGTCATAGAAGGCGGTCTTCCAGTGGCATGAAGAGTTCTCATCAAGGAATTCAGGACACAGGCAGCAGATGTCAAGATCTGAGTAGAACCTACAGAAGTCCTCCAGGGTCATCCTGTTGATATTGGGGATTCATTTAGATAACACATTGTTGTGTTAGCCTAGATTTATTTCAATCCAGCTATGAAACAAATCAATTTCAAGTTATACTAAATTGCAATGTAAATCAGGATTAAATTGTGATGCCTCTCTTCGCCATATGTGTCCTTAAATAAAAATTTTTATGTAGATACAATGTTTAATGAGTATACTGTATGTACCTACTTAAACTGTACTTTTTATATGTAAAACTGTGGTTTCAAAATACAAACTAGTTTTGAATCCCTTTTTAATTATAAAGTATAAATAAAGTTTTAATCAAAGAACATGTTGAGAAAATAAATAAAAATGTGTCAGTTGCTGCTTTCTATCCCTTGTGTTGTCTTGGGGTCAAAATGACCCTTGTACGAGTGTATATGTATGTGTGTTGAAAACGTTTTGTATTTGGAATTTGTAGAAATGCCTGTTACCAAATTTTGATTTTACTTACCAAAACTCCCCATCATCCCTCTTTGCAAGGCACATCTCACGATCTTGAGGACTCACAGTATTCCATGAAGACGACCTTTAGCGAAGAAAGAGGGGGCAATATTGTTTTAATGAGAGGCAAGTAACTTTTCCGAAAGGGGGCGCAATCTCAGGGCCAAGAGCACACGGGTGAGGCCAGTTGGTTTGGACCAGATTAAAAAAGTATAAAGCCTGTAAATATTGTAGGGTTGAGTTTGAAAAAAAAAAACAGAGAGTGTCTAACTAAATTAAACTTTGAAGTTGAAAGTAGATTGAAACATATTAGGCATTAACCTGCAGGGTATCGCAGCCTATTTATTCTATGTTAATTTTTACTGTTTCACTTGTATTCCATCAGCCTTTTAGGAAACCCCTAACTATGTAAGTGCAATACCAAATCACTGGAGTACTCATGCCTTGGGTAAGACAGAGTGACCAACAGATCACAGTGTAAACTGGGCAGATTCATTTGTGTGATTACTAATAGTTTCCATAGCATCATGACATCAAATTGAAAAAGCTAAATGTCATCAAGCTGCATTTCCAGTCCATTAAAACTTGGCTTGCCACCTAAAACTGTCATAACCTGAAGACCAGGGCCCTATTCCTCGTCCCTGGTTTACTGAGTTAGCGGGTTAATTTTCAGGATAAGATGACGTAGGTCAGGCTTTTCGGTTCCTCGAAGCAAGTTTAGAAAAATCACCATAGCCAAAAATGTTAACTTGCTCCCGCGCAGATTTACTGAAATTCACTGGATAAACTGGCCACTCCCACCGGACAAATCCACCCCATACACATATTCAAACTCCTAGTTATCTACACATACATGTATATACACATATATAGTACATGATACATATGCACATACAGTACATATATCCTCATAAGTATATATTTATTCGTATACTACTGCCAACAGGCACATTTAAATAAATATAATCTGATTGATTTGGGTGATGAAGCACTTAAAATTAGCCGATACATTTTCCCAACACTGACGCATTGAAATTGTCTGATATATTTGCGACGCTTGTGTCTCGCAGCGGGGGCGGAGTTAAGCTGCGTTCACACCAACAACGTTGGAATATTCGCAACGCGTTTGCTGTGAATGATTAAGGTATTGAATTCCTCATATGCATTCATGATCATGTCCTGCTTCTCAGCGGAGAGAGAAAAAGAAGGTTCCTCTGAGTTTATTTGCCATTGTACTGTTAGAACATTGTGGTGTCGGTGCTCGATTATTATCCCTTCTGAAGAGGAACAGGCACCCACATTTATCCAGATGACTGACGTCTAGTTAGAATTAACGAGACCATTTCAGCACGGATCTTCCGAGTTAGCCTGACGTCAATCATCTTGCTAATTTAAGCTGGATAATAGGACATTTGCTCGACTTTGTTGAGCCAGGTACGAGAAATATGTCTCTGTTCCAAATGCTGTCACTGGCATGCTAACATAAAACCACATAAATCGAGGGGATTATACTTCAAAATGTGCACAGCAAGAATATAGAGTATAACTTGGATGACTGTATGGGACACCAGCCAAACTGGATTTATCATTTTAACTTGTCTGCTGAGTTTGGACTAGTAATAATTTGGTTAAAGTTATGTGAAATATATGAATGTAGAAGACCTGCAAAAACTTGCTGCTTTTAACTGGCACAACCAGTTTAAAATCAGAGCTTTTTCTCCGTGTGAAACAGTCACTGTACTCAGGGTCGTTCTTACATTACATTACATTACATTACATGTCATTTAGCTGACGCTCTTACGCATCACTCCAGTCTCCAGTCCACTCTCCTGTGCCCCAGGGGTTCCACAAACGCACCAGGTTTACCTGCTGCCCTTGGCTCACCGTCTTACCAGCAATTACCAGAGGAAACACAATTGTTATTACACAATATACAGTAAAGAAAAGTCTATAAATTAACCAAACATAAGCTTCAAGCTTAAAATCTTGACTGCTAGCATTTGCTCAAATATATATAATGCATTTAAAACAAATTCACCGTCTTCACTCCTGTGACAGCGTAGGCATGGCCTTGGACAATTCCATTTGGTAGCACAGTGTTGGCAGATGTCTCCTACAAGATATAGATGTGTCATCATTGCACATCTATATCAGGAAAACATACTTTTCCTGAACCATGACATAAATGAACACAGAATTGGCAACAGCAGCTACATATAAAATATTATAAATGTAGCTAAGATTCTAAAATATATAAAACTATTTTATAAGCATCAGCATGAGTATTAGAGAAACCGTCTTCTTGGTAGTTATTAATATTAGATTAGCTCAATAAAAAAATACAAAAGGAGATATAAAGGCTCATCAATGCAACGTAAACACTGTCGCCACCTAAAACATATTAAAAGCATATTTTAACCCTCCGAAATCATGAAATTCTCAGCCTGAAATAATGACTCATATTAAGTTTCCTCCTTGGACATTAATGTTTTCCAATTCGCCAACTTTATCACATCAACAAGTCTTTTAAATGTTGTAAAATGAACTAAATATAATGTGAAAATGATGTGTTGACTCAATCCAAATGAACCGGATTACCGTATGCGACAGCTGCATCCACTAGTTTACCCGACCAGACTTAAACCATTCTAAAATCAAGAAGAACCAGCATGGTTTTGTGTGGAACGTTCATGCTTACCCCCTGCGGTGTACCACAACCCATCAGTGACTTGGACTGGCCAGCTCTACACATCAGGTCCCAGAGGTCTCTGGGAGGTTCTTTCAGATCAATACAGATGTGAACACCACCGGTGAAGTCCACCAAAGCCTCAGCAGGGGTTCCCGCACTCATGTCCGAGTAGGAACCACACACCCTGACACAATTGGGTGTGAAATTACTTTCACAAATACTCCCAAAAAGGTAAATATTGTGTGAAAAAAATATTTTCGGACACAAGACATTGTTTTTTCATACTTGGCGTAGGCTTTCTCCAGCAAAGCAGGCCAGAACTCAGTCGGGTTTTTGGACTGAACGAAGATCAGTCTGCCGTCAATTGTTGGTAGCTTATCATCAATGACAACATCCACCCATCTTCCAAATCTCCAGAACTGAGTGGTTGAGAAAGTAAAGAATATAAAAATTCACTCATATTAAATTGCGATAATTACTATTCAGCAGAACCTACTTCTTGACCAACACTTCTTGCAATGATTTACCCTGAAGTGGAACAGCCCACAGTAGTCCTCATCAAATCTTTGCTCAAGAGGAACAACTTGCTTAAGGATGAAACTTTGGAACGTCAGAGCTCCGATAGACGAGAGAAACCAGCAGTTTCCTGTGTGGAAAATGGTCATTGAGTATGCAGGAAGGTAAGAGATTTACAAACCATTGATAATAATAACACAGTTAATTAAGAAGGAATAAAATGCATTGGTACAATATCTTCTCTGCTCTCCTTTATTGTCTGTTCTTGTAAAATGACATTGCTAGACCAACAATTTACGCATTATTATGAAATTAAGCAATTAAGCAATTTCTTACCAACCATGCCTTGACCAAAGTCAAACCTGGAGATCCCGGCAACTTCAAAACATGGATTTGAAACGATTTTCTTAAACAGAGAAATTGTTGACAACACTTGTTAAAGCTTTAATATGTTCCTAAATGTCAGATAACAATACAACAATACACTACAGCATTGTTAGGTTTGTCTTTGACTTCTGTTGTTTATCCTGAAAAATGCATTAAGCAATATTTCTGACATCAATACTGAAGCAAATTATTCACTGATGGTTACATAAGATAAGATACAATAATCCTTTATTATTGCAGGATTGCAAGCAGCAGTGCACACAAGAGACACATGTAAATACAAAATAAAAGTAATATAAATAAACAGTAAAACAGTAATAAAAACAGTAATAACAGTAAAGAAGAATACAGTAGCAATATTAAATATACAGACGGAATAAAATGTATTATATATTGCACCAGATGAATGTAATTAAAGTGGCCAAAGTGATTAAAGTGTCCTAAGTGTTTGTGGTCTACTGTGAGCTCAACCTGTTATGCAGCATGAAAGGTTTGATAGGTTCTGCCTAAATAACTGAGAATCAACATCATACTTTTCAGCTCTGAGCAGATTTCAATAATCTCATAATCTCACAACTGTTTCATAAAATATGAAGCAGTTGCTCGCGCATGACACAAGCTAGCCAAACATTAACAAGGATTCAAATGAAACACTCACCGCTGGTCTTAGCCACGTCACTCGCTGCTGTTGAGAAGGACTCAGTATCCCTTCACCGATGGTCCTGCTGTCGGGGGGGAACATGTCGTCGACGTACCTCACCTGTCTGATTAGACAGAACTGTTTCAGCTGCTCGAAGTCTTGGTTGTTAAACCGGTCAGGGTTGGTGAAGGTCCCAAAGCCATCTTTCATTTTGCGGGCATTCAAAATGCTCATACACACACCATGTGAGGCCATTGCTACGGTGTTGGAACTCTGTTCAGAAAAAGGACATCACAAACAATTTTGTCATGAAAAGGTTTGCTTTTTAAGATTTTTTTTTACATATCTGCTTTTATTCTCACAGTTACATTTTATCTTTTGGAAAGCGACAAAGAGGAGAAGGGCAGTCTGTCATTACTGCGTTCAATTTTAGGGCAAATGTTCAGCACAATAAATCGGGAAAACTTAACAATCTCTCAATTTCTCAGTTTGTAGTACTGTTTTTATGCACAGCTCATAAGTTGCTGGCTATCAAGAACCAACCAGAACTACTATCACTGAATCACACACCACACCAACACACTGAAAATGAGTAGGAAAATTAAAGACTACCCCCAGAAAAAAATTACATTTATTCCTACTGACCATTAGTGGCAGTGACCTTTTAAACTTTGATATTGCATTTGTATGTGTGCATAGAGGTCTCTCTTCCCTGACATTAATTCACCTTAAAAAAATGCTTAAAATAACATTCCCAGAAGGAATCAAAAATAGCTCCTCAACAATAAAGTGTAAATGCATATTTCTGGTCTCCTTTAAAATATAAAAAGCAAAGGAATATGAATCCAATTCAAATAAACATATATTTATATGATGATTTGGTAGCACTTTATAATAACTACACACTATTTAGCATTAGTAAAGAATGAATAGACACTTAATTCATCATTTATAAAGCATTGTTCCAACATGAGTACTCATTAGTACCTAATTGGTATGCAATTCATAAAAACAGTTATACATGTTTCATTCTTGATTAATAAGCTTGACTATTATGTGTTTCATGATTGGGTTTTCATACTTTATAAATTATGGATTCTCCATTTGTAAATAAGGTATTAAGGACTTATAGATGATTAATACGATAATTTATAAAGTGTTTGTAAATTATAAAAAAATTATTTAAATGTCATTTATTCATGCATTTATAAATAGAATGATTATGATTATGATTAATTCAGGTAGTTACTACTCGTTAGTTAAGTATTAGTCAAGTATGTTTTGTGACCTCATCAAAGTGAAGAGTATCTATGCTTTACAAAGCATTTTAAGCAGTGCCTCAAAGCTAACACAAGTCTCAGTTATCTTCGCAACAAAAAAGGGAAATAGACAT
This sequence comes from Myoxocephalus aenaeus, assembly GCA_038501785.1. Classification (NCBI taxonomy): domain Eukaryota; kingdom Metazoa; phylum Chordata; class Actinopteri; order Perciformes; family Cottidae; genus Myoxocephalus; species Myoxocephalus aenaeus. The sequence goes on from JBAMJR010000097.1 coordinate 904,286, forward strand.
AACACAAAGTGATAAAGAACATTATGATGGTGATGGGGGGCGATGCCTGTCAGTAGCATGAGTGTTCCATAGTTTGTTGGCACATACATATTATTGATTATGCTAGCTATGGCTAGCTCGCTAGCTAGCCAGCTTATCATAGGGTGACCAGACGTCCGGATTTAGGCCGGACAGTCCGGATTTTCAATGCCCTGTCCGGCGTCCGGCGCAGCATCAAGCCGGACGCGTATTTGTCCTCCTTTTGGCATACCTGCAAACTTGTCACCTTTCGGCGAAATTCACCGTTTTGAAATCAAAATATGTGAACTGGCCGGCCAGCGTTTCTGAGATTGGAGTGAGACACAGAGAAAATCTGATGTTGTGATCTTCGTAATAGAAGATCTTTGATGTGACGTGTCGAGTCTTGGCCAATCAGCGTTAAGATGTCTACAGTGTCCGTCTCTCATAATGCGTTCTTCTCTGTACTTGATGAGAAAACACACAACTGAAAGTTGACATTCTCTGAATACTACTGTTGTTGAGTCATATGTAATTTTAGGATGTTTTCAGGCGAGAAGTTAGTTGTCAAAGCATCAAATCTGTGGTCGGTTTGTCCAGAATCAGCCGACTTAAAAAGATACGGTGACCAGTTGAGTTCCTGTTGAGGGACCGTGAGCTCCAGCACCGGGCCGTCAGCGCTCTGCTGCCCGATGAGAGCAGCCTGATCTCGGCAGGACTTTTTGAAATGATCCGCTGGCTCCAATTTCTCCGTAGCGGTTAAACATGAGATATAATTCAGTTTTGAGGATCTAATGAGCAATCTTTATTAGTTTATTATTTATTCACAGTAACGTTACATCAGTTTGACGGAGGGAAAGGTTAAGATTTATAACTTAATGTTTTAATTTTACTTTTACTTTGAACTACAGCGGTGTCTTTTTACTTTTGACCGAATTGTTTGCAATTATATGTGTATCTATATAAATATATAAGTATATATATATCAAAAAAACATTAAAAAAAACATTAAAAAAAACATATTAATTAATTGCTAATTAAAATTAATTATTACATATTAATAATATATTATATATATATATATATACAATATATATATATATATATATATATATATATATATATATATTACATATTAATAATATATTACATATATATAATATATGTATGTTACATATACATATTATTATTTTTTTAAATACATATTAATTAATTGATAAAGCAGGGTATGCTCCAAGGAGATCAATTACAGTAAAAAGGGCTCACATCGCCTCTCTTCACACTTAATAAAATCAAACTGCACCCCTCCTATGCAATTATTCACAGCCTCACAAAATACCGCATAGTGTCCTCCTTTTTGGTGTTATGGATATGGTCACCCTACTCGTCACTGGTCCAGAGATAGGCACCGGCACGCGCCATCTCAGTTGTAAGTAGACCAATTCAGGTGATAGCTAGATACTCATAATCAATAATATGTGCCAGGAAACTATGAAACATACTCAACACTCGTGCCACTGACATTCTTTGTGGCCCGAGCACCGACCTATAGGACCCCTATAGCGTAAACTTGTGTCCTAGGTGATGACGCGTCAATATTACAACACAGAAAATAAGGATTTTCTACGAAACACATGCAACACATGCAAGAGCCAATCAGCTCGTTGATGGTGCGACAGCCGGGCATTTCCCATCATGCCCTGCGCCATGCAGTCGGTGGAGAGCAGCTGCGAGCCCTGCTCTAAAATCTGTGGAATGTGAAGTTTGACTTCCTCGTGTCCCCGTGAATGGCGGTCGCTGTGTAGTTTGAGTCATTGAGTTTAAAGCGCTTGAGAACCCTCAGAATTATTTTTGTTTCTGGCATGTTGTTGTTGTAGACTTGGTGGGAAATTATCCCAGATCGTTTTAACAAATGCTCTTATATTTACGATAGGAAGGTCATATTTGTACCACTTTGTTGTTAAAATACTTTGTAATTAGACATAGTGTCATGGTCGCATGTGTGTGTCTTCCTGGGCGTGGCCTTTCCTTCCCCCTCCTGCTGCCAATCTACCCACACACCTGTAACCCATTCACTAATCAAGCTCCCACAGTATATCTGCCTCAGTGCTCCCTCAACACCTCGACAGATCGTTTGTTCTTGTCCCCTTGAACGACTGCTACGGCCTCTAGGACTTTTGCTTATTTCTTGTCTGCTAAACTTGTGCTTTTCCCAGCTGCTCCCTCGGAACTCCCTCGGAACTCTACCGGAGAATGTTGCAACCATAACATCAAAAAATAAAAATAAAAAGATCAATTTAAAACTGAGGCTTTTATTACCCAAATTCTACTTTACCCTGCACCACAAATATCAAAATTACGCATGAGAAGTAAAAGAGTTCAAGCCCCATATACAGTTGTCAGTGTCTAAAAAAGTAACAAAGTCAATAACACAACAGGAAATTAGCCTATACTAAGACAATACCACAAGAAGCAAAAGTGTAAATCGACCTTATTGAAGTGTTTCTCGCATATGAAGATCTCAATCTTACCTCTTCAGCTGGAAAGGGGACCTTTTGAGTGTCGGTGGAAGTGCAAGGCAAAAAGAAGACGCTCCAGTTTTTATACAATACCTACAAACGCCTGAGGCTCCTGCTGTCAGCGGGAGACGTTCCTTCATGAAACTCCACCTGAGGCAACAGGTAACCTTCCCACAGCTTAGTGCAGTATCCAGGCAGACATAGGTGATAGTTAGACCAATAGATGTTTTTTTTAGAAATGGGAGCTTATCATTTGCTGTAATTACATTTTTTATTTAAGAAAAAGCTTTCTCTACATGAAGAGAGCCTTTTTACCATATCCTCCTGGTGATGATATGCATCGGCTGAGAGGTGGGGGAAAACAGACATGCACAACAACAAGTTTGGTCAATGTACAAGTTCCAACTCGTCGAACCTGTATGTCTTTAGGGGAGGAATCCTTGCAGAACATGCAAATTATCTTCCACAGATATCTTTATGATATGACGGTCATGGAGGTTACAGAAAAAGACTGTGTTTTGTTCGCCACAGTGTGAGGAAATCAATCAATTAAAGTTTTAGGTTAATCCCATTCATCTGTGTGCTTAAAGAACTCACATTTAATTGGATTCATACACAACATTATGATTAAAAACAAATGTACATTTAATTAAGCAATATTATTTACCACAAAGGTTAATTAGCTTCAGAACATAACAAAAAAGTTTTACTCTTGAGTCTAGCTTCTGGCCACCTGGCAAATCAATATTCAATGCAAACACAGGGAGAACATGCAAATTCTCTCTCACATATGACGTGACTGTCATGGAGGAAATAGACAGTGTTTCGTTCATTTTATTTTTGCCAATGTCTACTCCACAGTGAGTGACACAGCCTATACAAGATATTGGGCACTATTTTTGTGAATTTGGATGCAGAGAGCGAAACAATGTTGTTTGCAGGAGGCCAAATGTATTTCCATGTCTTGTGATACTTGCCAGAGCTTAGCACAAAAAGTTTAGACAAGGTGGGATCTATTATCAGACAAAAAGAACAGAAACACACTCGTAATATAACCTGGCCATGACCTACACCGGCCTAAATGGAAGTAGGACAAAGTCAAACTGTAATTTAAAGTAGAGTAACAGTATGTGCAATGTAACATCTGTAAAATTATTGAATGGTCTATGATGGGCTGATTTATGTTATGATGATATCAGATAATCATTTTAATCATGTTTCAGATGCTCTTGTGCTCTTGTAATCATTTAATGTAAACTTTGAAATAGTTTATATATCTTTCATAGGTTTCTGTAACTTTAGCATATCTGCATTTCTGAAGTTGAGGCCAACGAAAAAGTTGCCCAACCCAAATCACCAGGTACACACATTCTTACAGAAGCAAGGGTGTCGGTCCTGCATCATTGGTTCTAATTTGGGAGGTGGGGAGAAGGGGAGACTCGTATGTTATGTTGCGCTCAGGCTCCCCTAGGCCGGGCCTAATTTACGTAAAGTCACTTTTTAAGTAATTTGAACCCAAACCTAATCTTTTCTTAACCATAACCAAGACGTTTAGTTGCATACATACCACAGGGCCTTGCACAGAGGCACTGATTACTTGTATTGCAGGACATTCATAGGAAAATGCATGAACAATAACAAAATAACTTAAACACTGTATTCATAAATGAAAACAATAGTTATTGTATTGGACAACACATTTGGAACATGCATGTGTGACCTGAATTTTACAGCAACCGATCCATTCAGTCGGTAATATTCAATGGTGGGCTGACGTTAACGTAGCAAAAAGGGAAAAAAGCACACTTTACAATATAGAAAATTCAGTAACCCACAAACATAAAAAAAAAGTAAATCAGAGAGAGGTCTTAAAAGAAATAGGTTATATTAAAAAAAATTAATTTGTTAAATGTTTTTGTGTTTGTGATCCCATTTGTGTTTTTGTGCTCTAAATCGGTATTCAATTTTAACAGATTTTTTTTTATTTCCCTTATCAGCATTTGGGCTAAATGTAACAACGCACTCATGAGACAGTCCTAAACTGTTGTGTTTTGTTGTATTTAATGCTGTGTTTATATTGGCCTCTGTACTGTCGTCATAGGTACCGTAAAACGTCGGGTTACGAGTCGCTACTACCTTCGGTCAGTGTCCCCGTTAGCTCCCCGCTGTAGCCAGCTGGAGCTCCTGCTAGCTCCCCGAAAACCACCGAAGGTAGCGGGACCAGGCTCGACACCCGACTTGGGCAGAGGGGACGTGGGCAGTAGCAGCAGCAGCTAGCGCTGCTATTAGCTTGCTACAGCGGGGACACTGACCGCCGTAGGAGCGGCTTGTAACCCAACGTTTACGGTAAGCACATTTGCCCGCGTCTGCTTGGCTGTTACAAAACACAGCAGCAAACACAACAACAGCAACATCATTAAGGTCAGACTGAAACGTCTGGCAATCTGGCAAACGGAAGTTCTTCTTCTACAGTATATGATATCCAGCAGACTGAATGCCTTGATGCCCTCTCGCAGGTTGGGATGATAAAATACAATCAAACTTCATCCCAGGGGAATTTGCAGTCGTTACAAAGTGGGAGGAGTATATGAATACACAGTTTTCGTTATACTACCAACATTAGCAAAGTTAAATGCCCTTTTATTTCACACCACATAAAATCTAATTTGCAGAATAACATGTTATGTATCCATTTTCTTTCACATCATCTGCTGCTGTAATTCCAAATGAATCCTGCAGTTCATCTTCTCTCTCAGATTAGGTGTACATCGAAAGGTACAGCCACTGCAAATGAAGGAAAATAGATTATTATTGCACGTCAGTGTATCTGTGGCACTGGTTAAACGCGGGATCATTTCATTACAGGAAACTAAATATGTAGTCCAAGAATGACTTATTTATAGTACATGAATGGTATGAAACACAGACTACTTTACTCCAATACAATATTTCCATTACTTTATCAAATCAACAGCAGTAAACATTTTTAAATGGTTAAAAAAATTAAAGATTCACAACCCTTATGTTACTTTTCTTTGCCTACCTCTGATTTGAGAAGAGTCAAATTATTTCCATTGGACCACTTCTTGAAGATTTCTATTGAGAAAGACACAAATCTTTATTACGCCAGAAAAGCAGGAAGTGGGAGTCAGACAACAGAAGGCAGTTTATGCTAACATCAACATGCTACCATGCTTACAATATCAATCTCTTCAGCACCTATGTGTTGCCACATTAGTAGTTTAAATTTCCCTTTTAAACTACTAACGTGAACCTCATGGGGGCGCTGGAGAAATCCTCACACTATCTCCATGCTTTGTCTACGTTGTCTACGTTCACATTGCAAATAAATGCAAATGTGGCCCAAATCCACATGATACTTCACTACTCATGTGCAGATCCCTCACCTTTCAGTGTCAGAGCAAGATGGTTATTAGACACTGATCATTTTTGATTTGTTGAGTTGTTTCTGCCTAAATGCAGAGACAACTCTAAACTATTTTGGGGTTTAAGTTGTTAGACTGTTACAGAGATTGAATTCATGGTGAATTGGATCTACACATTCAAAATGAGCTAAAATGGTTTGCTGATCACACCGAAAAAAGATACTCAAAGTCAAGGATAACATTTTGAGGAAAGTATCTATGTTGATTTTAGTGTTGTTTACTGTCGTTAGCTGCCCAAATGTACTTACGGTTCATGCTGTCGAAGCGAAGGACCAGACTGATGAAGCTTTCCAGCGTTATTTTTCCAGAGGCACCGTAGCGCACAGCCATCAAATTCAGAATGTCATCGTTCATCCTCTTTCCTGACCAACATACAGAGGACAAAACTTTAGGTATGATTTTATATTTGGGTATCAACAAACTATTGTTTTCATTCATGATTAATCTGAGGATTATTGTCCATGTCATTAAACTGGGATACTTGAATGGAACATACAGTAACCATTGTTAGTGTGATGAGAAACGTCTGTGCTTTTCCTACTACAAGTGAAAATAAAAGTAAATACATCTTCATCATCAGTGTTAGTCAAACACAGAAGGTCACATATTTGGAGTACAGTTCAGTATTTAGATTGTTGCCAGACAAGAGTGCTGTACTTTTATCACGGCTTAGGAGTTAGTAGGTTCTGTCTATCGTAGACAAATGGAAGTGGCTGATTGTCTACCTGAAGCCATGATGGCGTTCCTCAGCTCACTCAGTAACAGTGTTCCTGTTTGTGATACATCAGAACGGAAGAAGATGTCCTGGTGAAGGAGAAGATGGTTTAGTTACGTAAAAGTCTGAGCTGGTCACAGGAAGAAAACAAAAAGCCTCTGAACATAAAACATGACGCAGCCTAACGCTGCTTTGATACAGTCATGTACGTAAGTAGATGCCCATTATGAAATAATTAAACCTTTACTAGGTCCCTTTTTTTACCTTGTACGTGGTGACCTTCTTCCACAGACGAACACATTCCTCACCATTCAGTTTGCCGGTAATTGATTTCTAACCCAACATTAAGATATCAAAGGTGCACATGTTGCTGCATGTCTTAAGCTGACGGTTTCCATCTATTCTTGTGTGTGAAAACACCAGAAGGGCAGGCAGGTTTTGACATGTGCACTACTTATGTGTCTTACGCAATTACATTGACAGTGAGAAATTCCTCTGTCAGCACATTTGACAGCTGAAATGGAGCAAAGAACAGAATGCCAATTCATAATAAATGTGACATAAGAGGATACATCCATCAGAGCAACCATGCTGCGACAGGCATCAATGCTGAAGCCCCCAGATTTCAAGTCTCCTAAAGGAAAATAAATAAAAAATAAATAGCAAGGCACTTAATTTGCCATAGCAGTGCGACACAAGATTATTTAAGGATTTTGTTGGCTCATGCTCTTAGAGTTTTACAGTCCAAACCTTTCAGGATTTCTTCATTTAGAAGCTTCTGGAGCAACTCAGCGTCCACTTCTTCAAACTGGAAAACAAGGAATGACTCATATTTGGCTCATATTTGGTTGTCTGGATCTTAGTTACCATTTTTATATCGAGGGGAAATCATAGCATGCTACACATCATGATATTGATATAAATATGTGCAGATTCCTGATGCAATGGAGCATTAACCAACAATGATGAATCACTTAGCTCAAATATAGAAAATACAGTACAAACATATTTCGGGGTTAGGACCAAGAACTCGTCGAAGTCTACACCGGCGGATAATGCAGCAAGGCAAGATGCTTATTTTACAGACTGTTGAACTATTGCTTTAAGACACACACATTACCTTGTCTGAGTACTGACGGAACAAGGTTCTCTTTTTTTCGTTGTCTTCTTCGTTCTTCAATTTCAGGGGCTGTAAAAGATTAAGTGTTTTCAGCTCCACATAAATTACTGCGCTGTTCAATATGTTTATATTCTATCGATGCAATCAACACAGTAACCAGCATGTAACACAACAGCAATACCAACGATTGTCTATATATTTAAACATCTTGCACACCTCTTCTTCTTCTTCTTCATCCTCATTTTCGTAGTCTTGGGCACCAGAATTCTCACTAAATGGAAAGAGGAAGTGACATCAGGACATTGAGGCCGTAATACATTACTTGCAGTCACAAGTAGTGTAAGGTATTCCTTTTTTAAATTCAGTAATGACATAACAGTTGCTAATGCTCCATTAATTTAACGTTTTGGGGATCAACTTGTTCGTAGTCTTAACAGGAGTTCGATGGAGGGTTAATATCTCTGTGCTTTAGAGTTGTTTAAAGGCACCTTTGACACATTACTTTTGCTTCTGAGTAATTAGTAAAATAATGTGATTTGTTTTTTAATAAGGAATGAGTAATTGTAGTCTTCTTCTTTTTAAATATATGTGTGTTTGTCATATAGATTAACTGTACAAGCTTTTTGAAAGATTAATTTGTGAGGGATTTACTGGACGTGGGTCTCTGCCTTGGAGACGATGGTCAGGATGAAGGAGGCCGTCTCATTGGGATTGAAGGACTGAAAATGTTACTTACTTCTCTAGTCACCTTAGAAAAAAATATGAAGAAAATGAAGTTTTTGTTAGGGACTGAAATATATGATTACTTGAGACTTGGAAACAGATGTTTCATTGCATCTTTGGCATAAGCCACAAAAATGGAAACGCTAACTTTCTGATTCAGGCCTGATATTCGTTTACAACACGGACACAGGGTGGTTACTGAGCCTACACAAGTTACATGTTTGCTTTAATTGAATGTGAATACTTTCAACAGCCACCTGCCACGTCTATGCATTATATATCCACAGTAGTCGTCACACTGTGAGAAGAACAATGAAGGGTCATATTTACCTCAAATACATAGAATCCAATGTGGAGATTTTTGACCAGGCGTCTGTTTCTCTTGTCAGGCTTTTGCATGAGAGACACCAGCATGTTTTTCTCACCCTGGTTCGTAGAACATTCCCGGTTTAATTTATCAATCTTGACACGATACTGGGGATTAGCGCCGAAACTGTCTGGAAGGCAAAGAGGGAAACATTTTAGCATTCTACCATTTTGCTCAGAGATGGGCGAAATCTGTTCATCGATGTTATTCATGCATCCTCCAGCAGTTGTTCCTGCAACCCATCGGCCGTCATAGAAGGCGGTCTTCCAGTGGCATGAAGAGTTCTCATCAAGGAATTCAGGACATATGCAGCAAATGTCAAGATCTGAGTAGAACCTACAGAAGTCCTCCAGGGTCATCCTGTTGACATAGGGGATTCATTTAGATAACACATTGTTAGATTTACTTCAATCCAGCTATGAAAAAAAATCAATTTCAAGTTATACTAAATTGCAATGTAAATCAGGATTAAATTGTGATGCCGCTCTTCGCCATACATGTCCTTAAATAAAACAAAAATTGTAGATACACTGTTTAATGAGTATATTGTATGTACCTACTCAGTGGCGGGCCATCAGGGCCTTCTAAGCATTCTCTGGTGGCCTAAACATAATCACAAAGTTATAGCTACTTTATAATTTAATTAAAAAAATAAATCATTTAAAGTTATATCTATTTTATAATGTAATTGTTTTTCACAAATACACTACATGTATTATATATATTTTTCCCTATTAGCTTATTTTCTCATTTCACAGACAGGAGTCTTCATCTGTTCCTCTGCTCAGAGTAGGCTGATTAAGATACATTAAAAAGCTTCTAGATCTCTGGACGTCTGATTCGTCTCAGGGCCCGGCGTCACTGTACTTTTTATATGGAAAACTGCGGTTTCAAAATACAAACCAGTTTTTAATCCCTTTTTAATTATAAAGTATAAATAAAGTTGTAATCTAATAGCGTGTTGAGAAAACAAATAAAAATGTGTCAGTTGCTGCTTTCTATTTGTTTAAGTATGTCGAAACGTTTTGTATTTTTAGAAATGCCTGTTACCAAATTTTGATTTGAGCATACTTACCAAAACTCCCCATCATCCCGCTTTACAAGGCACATGTCACGATCTTGAGGACTCACAGTATTCCATGAAGACGACCTTTAGATGCAAGTTGTCAGGAAAGAAAGAGGAGAGGCAATATTGTTTTAATGAGAGGCAAGTAACTTTTCCGAAAGGAGGCACAATCTCAGGGCCAAGAGCACACGGGTGAGGCCAGTTGGTTTGGACCAGATTAAAATCTTGCAAATCTTGGTATAGTGTAGTACATTGGGAGGAGCAAAGGTATTTCACCTTTGGCTTGAAAACTAGGCATTTTTATAAGTATAAAGCCTGTAAATACTGTAGGGTTGAGTTTGAAAAAAACAGAGAGGGTCTACTAAATTAAACTGTGAAGTTGAAAGTAGATTGAAACATACTAAACATTAATTGCCAGGGTATCACAGCCAGGGTATCTATGTTAATTTGTACTGTTTCACTTGTATTCCATCAGCCTTTTAGGAAACCCCTAACTATGTAAGTGTAATACCAAATCACTGGAGTACTCATGCCTTGGGTAAGACAGAGTGACCAACAGATCACAGTGTAAACTGGGCAGATTCATTTGTGTGATTACTAATAGTTTCCATAGCGTCATGACATTAAATTGAAAAAGCTAACGGATATGCCGCTGGCTAAATGTCATCAAGCTGCATTTCCAGTCCATCAAAACTTGGCTTGCCAAGACCTAAAACTGTCATAACCTGAAGACGAGACAGCCAAAGATTTCTCATGGCTCTGTTCCAAACGCTGTCAGCATTGGCATGCTAACATAAAACCACATAAATCGAGGGGATTATACTTCAAAATGTGCACAGCAAATCAGAGCCTTTTCTCCATTTGAAACAGTCACTGTACTCGGGGTCATTCTTACGCATCACTCCAGTCTCCAGTCCACTCTCCTGTGCCCCAGGGGTTCCACAAACGCACCAGGTTTACCTGCTGCCCTTGGCTCACCGTCTTACCAGCAATTACCAGAGGAAACACAATTGTTATTACACAATATACAGTAGAGACCAACTAAAGGACTTTATTACCCAAAAACTCTATAAATTAACCAAACGTAAGCTCCAAGCTTCACATCCTGACTGCTAGAATTTGGTAAAATATATATATATATATAATTCATTTAAAACAAATTCACCGTCTTCACTCCTGTGACAGCGTAGGTATGGCCTTGGACGATTCCATTTGGTAGCACAGTGTTGGCAGATGTCTCCTACAAGATATAGATGTGTATCTTATCATTGCAGGTAGTCGTGTGCAACATACTTTTCCTGAACCATGAATTGGCAACAGCAGCTACATATAAAATATTATAAATGTAGCTAAGATTCTAAAAACTATTTTATAAGCATGAGTATTGGAGAAAACGTCTTCTTGGTAGTTAGATATTAGATTAGCTCAATAAAAAAGTACAAAAGGGGATATAGAGGCTCATCAATGCAACGGAAACACTGATGCCACCTAAAGACATAGTAAAGCATATTGATTTGACCCTTTGACATCATACAATTCTCAGCCTGAAATAATGACCTATTTCCTTGGACATTAATGTTTTCCATCAACACGTCTTTTAAATGTTGTAAAATGAACTAAATATAATGTGAGAATTATGTGTTGACTCAATCCAAATGAACTGGATGACCGTATTCGACAGCTGCATCCACTAGGCAACGTGATTAACTGCTTCCATGCATCATTCGAGTGCAAGCATTCAAAACCTTGATCTTACCCTATCTTCCATCACATATTTTCCAACAGTCACTAGCCTCCAGCACTTTCCATTTCGGGAGAACCGGTTTCTCTCACCGTTCATGAAAGGAGCGTGAACTATTATGAAATCATGCCAGTGCTCAATTCCCAAAATGTACCCGACCAGACTTAGACCAGTGAGATTCTGATGAACCATTTAGGGGTCACTTTGGACAATTACAATCAACACTGTTCATAGGGACAAATAGCCAATACAAACAAACTAATAATGAATTAAATTACAACAAGACTAATGGTTTTAATCATCATAATCATACTCATATTTATTTATATTTAGTTAGTCTCGAAGTAGTTTTACTTTAATCTCCCAGCACATACTGAAATATTAAGTGTTTGTGATAATACTTTGGGCCATTTGTTTCCCTTTCTCATTGTACCAACAATACATGTAGACAGTCATAGTGCTCTATGATATATCTTTTTTTAGACTGACCTGCAACAGCATGCATCTCTGCTTTCTTAGCACGCTAAAGCTTTATGGTGGAATTCCCCCTTATCGGATTTATAATTAATAATGCTAACATTTAAAGCAGCAGGATGATGTGAGTCTGTAACTGTAAGGCATGCTCAGCACTGAGTATGTAAGTTACATGACAAGTAAAAACATTGGTAGCCAGAAAGGCCATCACATCGAACATCCATCTGTCAAACACCAAAGATTGAGGCTGCAAAGAAAATTGTATTACCATGTAATCATGTGTGTGTGTGTGTGGCTCAGATCATCTAAACCTTAGGATGTTTTTATGAAACATGTCAGCACATAAAATCAAGAAGAACCAGCATGGTTTTGTGTGGAACGTTCATGCTTACCCCCTGTGGTGTTCCACAGCCCATCAGTGAATTGGCTTCGCCAGCTCTACACATCAGGTCCCAGAGGTCTCTGGGAGGTTCTTTCAGATCAATACAGATGTGAACACCACCGGTGAAGTCCACCAAAGACTCGGCAGGGGTTCCATCACTCATGTCCGAGTAGGAACCACACACCCTGACACAATTGGGTGTGAAATTACTTTCACAAATACTCCAAAAAAGGTAAATATCACTATGTGAAAAAGCATTTTATTACACAAGACATTGTTTTTTCATACTTGGCGTAGGCTTTCTCCAGCAAAGCAGGCCAGAACTCAGTCGGGTTTTTGGACTGAACGAAGATCAGTCTGCCGTCAATTGTTGGTAGCTTATCATCAATGACAACATCCACCCATCTTCCAAATCTCCAGAACTGAGTGGTTGAGAAAGTAAAGAATATAAAGAGATTTATATTAAAATGCCATATTTACTATTCAGCAGAACCTACTTCTTGACCAACACTTCTTCAATGATTTACCCTGAAGTGGAACAGCCCACAGTAGTCCTCATCAAATCTTTGCTCAAGAGGAACAACTTGCTTAAGGATGAAACTTTGGAACGTCAGAGCTCCGATAGACGAGAGAAACCAGCAGTTTCCTGTGTGGAAAATGGTCAGAGTATGCAGGAAGGTAAGAGATTTACAAACCATTGATAATAATAACACAGTTAATTAAGAAGGAATAAAATGCATTGGTACAATATCTTCTCTGCCCGCCTTTATTATGTCTTCTGCCAATAGTCTTGGCAGAAGACATGTGTTATTTACACATAATTATGAAATGAAGCAATTTTCTTACCAACCATGCCTTGACCAAAGTCAAACCTGGAGATCCCAGCAACATCAAAACATGGATTTGAAACGATTTTCTTAAACAGAGAAATTGTTGACAACACTTGTTAAAGCTTTAATATGTTCCTAAATGTCAGATAACAATACAACAATACACTACAGCATTGTTAGGTTTGTCTTTGACTTCTGTTGTTTATCCTGAAAAATGCATTAATCAATACTGAAGCAAATGCTTCACTGATGGTGATATGAAAGGTTTGATAGGTTCTGCCTATATAACTGAGAATCAACATCATACTTTTCGACTCTGAGCAGCTTTCAATAATCTAATTTGTCGCGCATGACACAAGCTGTAGGTGTACTGGCCTGCCAAACATTAACAAGGATTCAAATGAAACACTCACCGCTGGTCTTAGCCACGTCACTCGCTGCCGTTGAGAAGGACTCAGTATCCCTTCACCGATGGACCTGATGTCGGGGGGGAACATGTCGTCGACGTACCTCAGCCGTTTGATTAGACAGAACTTTTTCAGCTGCTCGAAGTCTTGGTTCTCAAACCGCTCAGGGTTGGTGAAGGTCCCAAAGCCATCTTTCATTTTGCGGGCATTCATAACGCTCATACACACACCATGTGAAGCCATTGCTACGGTGTTGGAACTCTGTTCAGAAAAAGGACATCACAAACATAAAAAAAATATGTTTTAAGAAGTTTGCTTTTGAGATTCTATGAATACTATAGACCCCGTGCCTATTATCAGACCAAAAAAATGTCCGAAACCACATCGTTGTTTAACTTCATTTAAATTGCTACAATACCGCAACACTTGTGAGATGATACATCTGGTGTAAAACATAATCAAAGTAACCGTTAAGTTTAAGTACTTACGTAAACTCCATTTTGAACCGAACAACACAGTTTTTTGACTGAAACTTCTTTGAACACCCACATGCTGTGTTATATTATGATTTTGATTCCAATTCTTTAAGTCCTATTCTTTCCAAAAAGGTGTCTTATTAGTATGTGGGCTGTTGTTAGGGCACCATAATACAGTTTGAAAAACTCGATGACCGCTCGAGGAGGCATTTTTGGGAAATCATTTTTGGGAATATCGTGCTGGATGTTCATAGTTATGATCAAAATATATTTTTTAAGTGTTTTTTTTTGCAGATATAAAAAAAATCCCAAGACTTTGCTCAACAAATACATACAATAAACACAAGTATTGGAATTAATTTGGGGTTCGATGACTCAAACACAGGGAAAAAGAAAAAAAGGTCTAGAGCCATAATTGGTTCCACTATGGTAACACAAACAGCAGATTCAACCACTTAGTTATAACCAAGACACGGTATGGAAAAATATGCAAAGACACTCTGAACAAATCATTTGCATGAAAAGAAGCTTCAGTTTTAGGATTCATTCACTTGACAAAGCTGACACTCGACATATAAAACGTATAATAGATTGGCACTGTTATAAGCTTTTAAGGTCACGGTACTATTTTCCTCAACATAGTTGTCTTCTTTTATTCTCTGCAAATGTCAGTTCCTAATAAATCTGTTTATGTTAAGGTATTTGTTTTACATATCTGTTTGCTTTTATTCTCACAGTTAAATTTGATCTTTTGGAAAGTGATTAAGAGGAGAAGGGCAGTCTGTCATTACTGCGTTCAATTTTAGGGCAAACGTTCAGCACAATAAATCGGGAAAACTTAACAATCTAATTTCTCAGTTTGTAGTATTTTTTTTATGCACAGCCTATAAGTTGCTGGCTATCAAGACTCAACCAGAACTACATCACTGAATCACACACCACACCAACACACTGAAAATACACCCAGCCTCTTAATATGGAGAAACACCATCAGCAGAAAAAAACGTGGGCAAAATGTTGACTTTGGGATATGAAAGAAGCTGATATCTGCATCATGAATAATAAACTCCAGCTAACACACTAAAAATTAAAGACTACCCCCAGAATTTAAAAAAATAAATAAACTTACTGACCATTAATGGCTGGCAGCACTGCAGTGACCTTTTAAACTTTTATATTGCATTTGTATGGGTGCATAGAGGTCTCTCTTCCCTGACACATTCGTTAACCTTAAAAAAATGCTTAAAATAACATTCCCAGAAGGAATCAAAAATAGATCCTCAACAATAAGGTGTACATGTCTGGTCTCCTTTAAAATGTAAAAAGCAAAGGAATACAAATCCATTGTAGGTAAAGATATATTTATAATATGATTGATTGGAGACTGGAGAAAAAATAACAAGATTTAAAATGTTATATTGTAGTATATAATCAAAATGTAAAAGGCTATAGCACCATTATAAGCAAGATATAATGGATAATGATGTAACTGAATGTCTTCTCCCACGATTTACTACAACTGTAACTGTTAGTTTATAATATCAATTATAAAGATATACTCAGGTGGTCACCATGTTTAGGACAAGCTCGGGGTTTTAATGTTACTGTAAGTTTTATTTCAAAACACAATTTATTTCTACATGGCCATTTTACAAATAACATGAAACAGTTTTCAGCTGCCTACAAAGAATACACAGGAAGTCACAGAAATAGTTACATCCTGTTGGACCCGATCTGTAAACTACTAGTAAGTTTACAGAACTCGTTCCGATTTATTCATGTCTTTGTTAATATTTATGTAGAAATGTGCTTGTACCTGCATCCTTTGTTCTTTTTATGTCTGCCTGTGAAAGACATTGATGCTCATTTTGATAAGTGTTATATAAATAAGCTTGATTATAATCAACCACACAAGATATGTTTTTAGATTAAACAGGAGACTGATAGCCAACAATCGAGCGTTAAGTATTACAACTACACAGAAAATAAGGATTTTCTAAAAAACGTGGTGTTTGTTGTCACATGCAAGAGCCAATCAGCTCTTTGATGGTGCGACAGCCAGGCGTTTCCCATCATGCCCTGCGCCATGCAGTCGGTGGAGAGCAGCTGCGACTCCCTGCTCTAAAATCTGCGGAATGTGAAGTTTGACTTCCTCGTGTCCCCGTGAATGGCGGTCGCTGTGTAGTTTGAGTCATGGAGCGTTTAAGCGCTCGAGAACACTCTGAATTATTTTAGTTTCTGTCGATATCTAACATGTTGTTGTTGTAGACTTGGTGGGGGGAAATTATCCCGGCTCTTTTTAACAAATGCTCTTATATTTACGATAGGAAGGTCATATTTGTACGACTTTGTTGTTAAAATACTTTGTAATTAGACACAGTTCAGACAACATACTGTTGTTGTTGTTTGACGGATTCTGAAGATACCCATGTTTCTAAAAACATTATTGTAATTCATACACCACAAAATTAAATATTGTGCAGGAAATAGCCTACGTCTATGTGGTAACTTTCCTGACGGGCAAACTTCAACCCAATCTGTTGTCAAACCAGCTTTTGAAATAGGCATTTGACAGAAACTACATTCCATTCCTTTAAACTATAGACCACAACATGAACACAAGCCGAGTGGTTCACTGACGGAAGCAAAAGACAAACTATTCTTTTGTCTTATTCATCATCGTCTACTCCTAGTATTGCTAGTCGCAGAAGTATGTGTAGTGGGGAATGCTCCTCAGAGGAGGGAGAGGAGGGTTTTGAACGCAGCCCTCGGGCTGGCTCCTCCCCCAATCACTGCCAAGGCACCTGTTGCCAAGGCCTCACTCCCATTTGGCCCCTGTCCTGTGGTATTTTGCCACGCCTGTTTTGCCACACCCATTTTGTCTGTTTTGTCTATTTTGCTGTCTCTGTTTTCATTTTGCCTGCTTTTGCTTCTATGTTGCATGCTTTGGCCGTGATAACGTTGTTCTGCATGTTTTGGCTTTTAATGTTTGTTTTTGATTATTTTCTTTGATTCCTTTAATAAACTTTAATACACTTAATTTTATGAAACACGCCTCTGGCCAAATATCGGTAATGAATCTGTGTCCTTAAATTCTAAAACTTTATCTTAGGGTTGTTAAAACGTATATTTCTTGGGGTGAAGTCCCCAGGTGGCGTTGTTGGTTCCCTTTCATTCATTTCATTCCCCCTTCCCCTGTCACATATGCTTCCCAAATGGAATAAAAAACAGGAAATCAATCAATTTACGTTTTAGGTTTATACCATTCATTCATCCGTGTAGTAAAAGTAAGTAAAAGTGTAAATCGACCTTATTTTTTTTCGTTGATTGTTGATTTTTTCGTTGATTGTTGATTGTTGATTGTTGTTTGTCTCGTCTTACGTCCCATGTCCATGTCCAATGTATGCACCTTCCGCCTCAAAAAAATCCTCGTTTGTGTGAAAACATTCCTGGCAAATAAACGGTTTCTGATAAACGGTTTCTGATTGAAGTGTTTCTTCCATATGAAAATCTTACCCCTTCAGCTGGAAAAGGGACCTTTTGAGTGTTGGTTGAAGTGTAAGTAAAAAAGAAGACGCTCCAGTTTTTATATAATACCTACAAACGCCTGAGGCTCCTGCTGTTAGCGGGAGATGTTCCTTCATGAAACTCCACCTGAGGCAACATTACCGCAGTTTATCAGTATCCAGTATCAACATACAGTAGGTGATAGTTAGACCAATAGACAGACAGAGAAAGAGGGTGGCTGAGAGATTACACAAGACAACAACAATGGCGTCATTATCTGTGTATGCACCATCATGCACCATCTTGCTGAGACAGCAACCCCATCTCTCAGGGCTGCTGGTTACCTCGCAGTGGCAGAGTCGCTGTTTCATGAGGCCAACAATGTCTTATTTTTACTCAAGAAAGTAAAACATTTCACACTATGTCAGTGGTTCTCAAACTGACACCACTGTGACTCCTCCATCCGTGCTTTTTTAAATAATAGAATAAAGAAAATTGAGCTTAGATCTATACTCTGTTTTGAGGGACGCAACAGCAGAAAAGCCGATCTCACGGAGATCTCACGAAGATCGGCTTTTGACAAGACGCCAAAATAATGCGCCCCACCTGTAATACCTCCGCGCCCTACAGTTTGAGAACCACTGCACTATGTAACTAGGAAGGAGTGTATCCAACTAGCACTAGGAAGGAGTGTATCCAACTAGCACTAGGAAGGAGTGTATCCAACTAGCATCGGCTGAGAGGTGGGGGACACAGACATGCACAACAACATTTTTGATCGATGTACAAGTTCCAACTGGTCGAACCTGTATGTCTGTAGAGGAGAAATCTTCTGCAGACACAGGGAGAACATTCAAATTCTCTCTCACAGATATCCATATGATGTGACTCTCATATGAAATAGACAGTTCATTTTCTTTTTGCCAACGTCTACTCCACAGTGTGTGACAAACAAGATATTGGGGCCCTATTTTCGTCAATTAAAATGCAAAGAGTGAAACAATGTTGTTTTCTGGACTTCAGATGTATTTCCATGTCTTAGCGTAAAAGGTTTAGACAAGGTGGGATCGATTATCAGACAAAAAAGAGAACAGAAACATACTGGTGATATAATCTGGCCATGACCTACACCGGCCTAAATGGAAGTCTAATATTCTCTTTCTCAAACTGAAGTTTAAAGTGGAGCAAACAGTATGTGTAAAGTAACATCTGTAAAATGATTGAATGGTCTATGATGGGCTGCTTTATTTTATGATAATATAAGTAGTAATCATGTTTCAGATGCTCTTGTGCTCTTGTAATAATTGAATGTAAACTTTGAAATTGTTTATATATCTTTCATAGGTTTGTGTAACTTTAGCATGTTTGCATTTCTCCTTTAAGGCAGGTGAGCCAGAAAGATGTCCTTGTATGGATGAGAAGTCGAGCCAGAAAATCTATCATTCTATTTTTAGATGTTCAGGTAAAATCCTCAGATTGCACTCTGTACTGTATTCATTCACAAGAGGGCAGAAGTGCAACACTAATATGTGGACATCTGAGAGGGAGACATTGGAACAGGTTGCATTATATTATTTTGTATTACTAATATAACAACAGAACACTGTACAGCAAAACAGCTGGACACAAAAAAACAGTTTGTTTCCACAGGTGGTCACTCTGAACACTCACAAGTCACTCACAAGTGTCAGGAGCAATACCGGTGCAATAACCCTGCAACATTAAGCATCTACTGTGCCTGTACATACTATGTTATAGTTGTAATACACACTGTTTTTAACATGTACATATCATCACTATGTGAATCCAAGCACGCTGTGTATACTGTATATGCTGTATATGCCATCATATCGATATATTTCACTTAAATAAAGCAACTTGTTACATTAATCATTTATTCCAGTACTCTTTGTGCTCTGCACCAAAATTACTATTCTTGGCCAAAATAGATGATTCGGATTTTGTTAATCCTCAGATTGCGCCTTGTACTATTTTCAGCCACAAGGGGGCAGTGGTGCAACACAAATCTGTGAACATTTGAGTGTCAGTCTTCATGAAAACTCGAATACTACACATTGTTTATCCTAAACACCCTTTTTAATATGTTGCATCATTAAAGGTACATTTAAGTAAACACACATTTTGTACTAATACTAATTAATACGTGATTTAAATGTGCCGTGAACAGGCGGTTGATAAACGAAAAAGTTGCCCAACCCAAATCACCAGGTACACACATTTTGACAGAAGTTAGAGTTTTATTTTTATAAGAAACTGGTCTAGTGGTCAAGAAAATGGCCAACATAGTCTTTGCAGTTAAAATGAGCCCATGTCATGTGCTGAAATATGAAATGTGTTTGGATAATGTCTTCATTTTTGGATAAACGTACAAAAACGTTCAGTAGTCATTGACACGTAATAAGAATCCATCTCCATGTAATAGGATGAGTTATGTTTCCACATTATTGCGTAATACCCTTTAGGTGTTACAGTACATACTGTGTAAGGGCTCATTCGCAGAGGAATACATATTTGATCATGCAGCATTAAAGCGTATTGAGGGGTCAGAAGACTAGAAAGGGGCGTTACGAGTACATTTACCCTTCACCATCCATCATGCAATTTTATAAATGAAAGAAAACACTCTTTTGAAATATCTACTCCTGTATTTCCGGGGGAATTGTTCCGTCCATCTTCCTTGTTGAGTTAAGTGTACATTGAAACGTACATCCACTGAAAGTGATGGCGAGACAGACAATGAATTAAGTGAAACGTGTACATATATAATTAAGTTACATCACGTAATTTCATCTAAGACAAGTATTTATTTCCTCTGTCTTCTCGACTATATCAACATATGCTGATGCTGCGTGAAAAGTTCTCGCATGAGCTTCTGACAAGAAGAGTATGTTTTATTACCTCCGACTCTTGAAGATTCATGTCTTTTCCATCAGACAATTGTTTGAAGATTTCTGTTGAGAAACACGCAAATTGTTAATACATCACAGCCACAAACGTTAGAAATCTTTAACCATACAGGATATACTAATTGGGAGTTTTCGACATCTCAAATATGAAGATGTGCATTTTAACCTATTTGCAAGGCATATGTGCCACTTGACGTCACTTACTGTACATGCAGTCCAAGCGGAGGATGAGACTGATGAAACTCTCCAGGGTCAGGTGTCCAGAGGAGGCGCCGTAGCGCAGCGCCATCAAACTGAGCATGTCATCCTTGATCCTCATTCCTGTTCAACACACACAGCAAGAGCTTCAGAGGAGTTTGGGAACATCCTGGTTTGATATCACTTGTTTTTCAAAACCCAAATGCCCACTTACACAATTAGCCACGAGGCACCAAACATGCACGTTTGACCTTATTTTTACATACCCAGACATATTTACTTGCCACATATTTTACATTTGTTTGCTAAACATCATTAGAATGATTGGAACTAAATGCTTGGCGATTTCACAAACTACTGCAGTTTGTTGCATACAAATCATCAGCTTGAACACGTTCACAAGCCAAAGTCAAATACAAATCAGGTTTAAATCTTCATTGTACAACACAGATATCCATATGATGTGACTGTCATGGAGGAAATAGACAGTGTTTCGTTCATTTTCTTTTCACAGTGTGTGATGCAGCCTAAACAAAATATTGGTGCACTATTGTTGTGTAATTAAGATGCAGAGAGCGAAACAACGTTGTTTGCAGGAGGCCAAATGTATTTCCATGTCTTGTGATATTTGCCCAGAGCTCAGCGTAAAAAGTTTAGACAAGGTGGGATCTATGATCAGACAAAAAAGAGAACAGAAAAACCCTCGTGATCTGGCCATGAACCATTCCGGCCTAAATGGAAGTAGGACGACAAGAATAATATTCTCTTTCTCAAACTAAAATTTAAAGTAGAGCTAACAGTATGTGCAATGTAACATCTGTAAAATCATGTGTGCTGATTTTTTATTTGATAATATCAGATAATATTGTAGATGCTCTTGTGCTCTTATAATAATGTAAACTTTGAAATAGTTTATATATCTTTCATAGGTTTGTGTTCATGTCTACATTTCTGAAGTTGAGCCAGAAAATCTATCATTCTATTTTTCGATGTTCAGGTAAACATGTAACTGTGTATGTTGGCTGTTTGATGCTGAGCTTGTGTAGTACAGTGGGTTTTCTCTACTTTGATGATGTTCCTGTCGTGGCGAGACTGAGCCAAAGCATTGAAGTTGCTTGCCACGAAGCCAGAGTCTGCTTTGTGAATACGAGCAGTCATTTTGTGTCCGTTTACTTAGCTCAGCTAAGCTGCCTCAGTCTATGTCTGTAATTCATCTAATATCAGTTGTATTTATTGTGTATGTATTGTTTTCACGTGTGCACACACTGTTCACATCTTTATTATGTTTCCCTGTGTAGTTTGGTGCAGACTTTTCAATGGCACAATGATATGTTATTGTTGTTGAGTGCCAATACATCTATAATCAAGGGAATGGATGAATGGTCTACCTGAAGCTTGGAAAGCATTCCTCAGCTCATTCAGTGACAGTGTTCCAGTTCGTGAAACATCAGTGAGGAAGAAAATGTCCTGTTTAAATGCAGAAAAAAAAAACAATGGTCCAGTTGATCCTCCATGTATATATTTAGATGCACATGTATTCAAAGTAGAACGAAGAGGCCGGACATACGGTAATGCATGTAAAAAAAAAAAATTGTGTTTAACCTGGACTTTTTACCTTGTACGTGGCGACCTTCTTCCACAGACGAACAAATTCCTCACCATTCAGTTTGCCGGAGATGGATGTCTGACCCAACATTAAGGTATCAGAGCTGTTCATGTGTGTTAAACAAACACATCTATTCGTGTGTAAGTTATATCAGATCATAATCAATGTCACATCCATAACAAGAGGATACATCCATCAGAGCAACCATGCTGCGACAGGCATCAATGCTGAAGCCTCCAGATTTCAAGTCTCCTAAGAAAACATAAAAAAGAAGAAAACTTAGCTTGAGACCTACTTAAGATATATCATTCACAACTATAACAATGTCATTTCTATGCTCTTTGTCAACCCTGTTAATATTATTTTACAGTCCAAACCTTTCAGGATTTTTTCATTTAGCAGCATCTGGAGCTGCTCGGCATCCACTTCTTCATACTGGAAATGGAAGGAAAACAAGATGTAGAATACTTTGGGGAACTTTCTCTAAAGCTTAAAAGGGGGAGTGGCTTTTGAGGGTGAATTAATCATGACATTTATCAATGCTTTGTAAAGCATAAATAGTCGTCACTTTAGATTAAGTCACAGAACATGCTTAACTAAGGAGTAGTAACTACTGAACTAACGAGTAGTAACTGTCTGAATTAATCATGAATTGCAGCATTTTTTTTATCATTTACTAACACTTTACAAATGATCTTATTAATCATCTATAAGTCATGAATACTTCATTTACAAATGGGGAATCCATCATTTATAAAGTATGAAACCATAGCTTATTAATCAAGAATGAAACATTTATAACTGTTTATGAATGAGTTACTAATGAGTATTCATGTTGGAATAATGCTTTATAAATGATGAATTAATTGTTTATTCATGCTTTACTAATGCTAAATAGTGTGCACTTATTATAAAGTGCTACCGATTTGTTTAATCTACGGTACTTTTACTAGCGTTTAGCTCTCTTTTGGTCTTCACCATCTTCTGAGGTAAATAGCTAGCCCGTTAGCTGTGAAATGCTCCACATTATGTTCACCAGATATCCGCTGACCTTGTTTATCTGCCGTTGGGTGCTGGGAAGTTGGGTCTGATTGAATTTGTAAAAACAGCTGTGGCTGGAAATGACAAATTGAGGTTGTAGGACCCAAAAGTTGTGGTCCGTTAAACTAAATTTAGCTGAAATAAAAATGACATAAAATGCTCCATAATGCTGAGGGGAACTGCACAGTCAGGTGAAAATGATCTATTATGTTCCTACAAATTACCACTCTCACTCTCCACTGTATATAGTGATTCGACCCATTGTTCATATTAAAAGAATGTATTGAAAATTGTGAATTTTTTCATAAATGTTTAATAAGAGGGAAACTCAATGAAATTATGCTAGTTAGCAAATATAAATATTACCCTGTCAGAGTTCTGGCGGAAAAAGGTTTTCTTCTTCCTGTCTTCCTGCACATTGGCGGTCTTTTTGAGCTGGGAATTAAAAGAAGGGAAAGTGGATGAGATAATCATTTTATCCCAAATTAAATTTGTCAAAACATATCTCACATTTAGTACAGTTAAGAACCCCGACAACATTGTGATATTATTAAAGCGTGCACACCGTTTCAACTGGCTCGTCTTTTTGGTCACCAGAATTCTCACTGCCGGGGAAAAGTCAAAGACAAAGACGCATGAGTGTGTTTTAAATACCATTAATGTGGGACACATGACATGCAGAATACTTTGGGGTGATTGAGTGAGCATACTAGCTCTGAGTCTCCGCCTTGGTGATGATGGTCAGCATGAAGGAGGCCGTCTCATTGGATTTGAAGGTAGACGGCACAATCAGGTATTCGCCAGGCTTCAGCGAAAAGTACTCCATCACCTCGCGTGTGTTCATGTAGGTTTTAGTTTGGGCAACAGGTGCCTGGCTGAAGAAAGATTGAGAGAACTTCCCTTTCTGTGCCTTGTGCTGTAGTGATAGATAGATAATTCAGTTCCTTTTGCAGTTCATGTCTTTTACCAGAGCTGTACATTGTGGATGGAGAAGATTTATTCAGTATTGATTTGGAATCGCTATGAAATTGTTTCTTACTTGTTCCTTCACCTTGAGTGGAAGATGAGTGCATGTTGGGGACAAAAAGCAATTCAATAAATGAACTTTCAGTTCAAATAATGTATCATTACAAGTGTACATAGTCACTGTAAATTAAAAGCAGACTCTGACCAAGACTTAAACCTGCCTTGATACTTTGTTGTCTGACCTACAAACAGGCTGCGTGGACTTTGACTGTGATCGTCCGTTTACTGTGTTTACATTTGATTTACTGCCATCTTCCTTTAACTCCTTGAAACCTGAGATGTTCTGTCAATGATTTAATGTTAAAAGCCCTCGTTAGCCGATTGAGTCACTTGTTCATTCTCTTTATTGTTTACATTCTTGGATGACAATAAAGAATGTCATCCAAGACATACAATTGTGGGTTGTAAATTCTTACAACCCACAATTATTCTTATCCTACTGACTCACAGCCACACGTACAGTTCCCTCATTGCACCTATAGCTTTACGTCCTCATTGCGTTACTTTTGAATGTGCAACGTCAGCTTAATGGAGATATAATAAAGAAGGAGAAGGGACATACCAAAAGGTGATGGTGAAAATATAGTGTAAATGTTGAAGGCAATCTGAGAGAATAGATTACTGAGATATTATTTTGGTGTCGTTTAGGGGATGATTGCCAACGCTGTGCCGGTTCTGGCCAACGTCGCCATGTTGTCAATTAATTCCTGGTTATGGTCACCTTAAAGGGCATTGTACTGTGTATGACTATACTTGCCAATGAAAAATAATTTATATTTTCAACTTCCCAGTTGAACACCTGAAGATACCTTATGTAGCATCCATTAAAAAGGGGGCACGGTGTCAAGTAGTGACAGTGAAACTTGTTTGCCCTGTATTCCATGTTACAGGGAATATCATTAAAATATTTTAGATTTAGATTTGGAAATGCTGAATCAGTATTATTCCAGTATATTCAGCGTTGTGGCACTAAATGCTCTGTGGTCGACCACAATATTCTATTGTAATTTTCTCTTCGTCAACCAGCTACCTTCCAAGTCTGCTGCTTGCACGACATATCCATAATAGTCCTCATACTGTAACAGATACAACAAAGAGTAATATTTACCTCAAATACAGAGATTCCAATGTGGAGATTTTGGACCAGGTGTCTGTTCCTCTTGTCGGGCTTTTGCATGAGCGATAACAGCACATTTTTCTCGCCGACGTTCCCCGAATATTCACCGCTAATCTTTACCCGATACTGTGGATTAGTCCAGAAACTGTCTGAAAGAGAGAGAGAGGGAGGGTATATTTGATTTGCATTGTATCATTTTGCAAAGAGTAGGGTGAGTGATTTGATTATCAACATTAACAAACAATGTGGGCTTCGTAGATAACTGGCGGTCTTTCCGGGGAAACCCAGGTCTGATTAGGGGTGACGGCATCCATCCCACTTCGGATGGAGCGGATCTCCTTTCTGCAAACATGACCAAGCTTATTGGTCGACCTCGTGCATGACAGACCAGGAAGCAGAAGCAGAGTTGTAGTCTTACACCCTTCTCTGCACTTCCTGCATTTTCTTTAGGGCAGCTGCCCACCTTTAACTCTATAGAGACTGTGTCTGTCCCACGGCCACTTACATTAATTAAATCAAAAGTAACCAAAAGAGGAGTTATAGAAAACAACCTCATAAAGGTTAACACCACTACTGCAATAGTGCAACACGATAGGATAATTAAATGTGGACTCCTAAATATTAGATCTTTGTCTTCTAAAGCTGTATTAGTAAATGAATTAATATCAGACAACCATATTGATGTATTTTGTCTTACTGAAACCTGGCTGAGACATGAGGAATATGTCAGCCTAAATGAATCTACTCCTCCAAGTCATGTTAATATGCACATTCCTCGAGACACCGGCCGAGGAGGTGGAGTAGCTGCCATCTTTGACTCGGGTCTGCTGATGGGTCCTAAACCTGGATTGAGCTGCAACTCATTTGAAAGCCTCGTTCTTAGTATTTCACATCCAACCTGGAAAGCAGTACAGCCGATTCTGTTTGTCGTGGTATACCGAGCACCAGGTTTGTACTCCGAATTTATATCTGAATTTTCTGAGTTTTTGTCAAGTTTGGTCCTTAAGACTGATAAGGTTATTATTGTAGGTGATTTTAATATTCATGTGGATGTTAGCAATGATAGCCTTAGTGTTGCATTTAGCTTATTGTTGGATTCGATTGGCTTCTGTCAGAGAGTACAGGAACCGACTCACTGCTTTAACCACACCCTCAACCTTGTTCTTACATATGGCATTGACATGGAGCATTTAGTAGTGTTTCCACAGAACCCTCTTTTATCAGACCATTGCCTTATAACTTTTGAGTTTATGCTACCAGATTGTACAGCGTTAGGCAAGAGTTTTTACACCAGATGTCTAACTGACGGTGCTGTTGCTAGATTTAAGGAAGCGATTCCTTCTGTATTTAATTCATTACCATGTCTCAATATAACAGATGACTCCTGTGCTAACTTTACTCCCTCCCAGATTGATCAGCTCGTTGATGGTGCTACTGGCTCACTGAGAGTGACGCTGGACTCGATAGCCCCTCTAAAAAAGAGGATCATTAAGCAAAGGAGGCTCGCTCCATGGTACAACCCTCAGACCCGCATATTGAAGCAAGCATCACGGAAGCTTGAGGGCATATGGCGCTCCAACGGTCTGGAGGAGTCCCGGTTGGTTTGGCGGGATAGTCTGAGAACATATAAGAAGGCCCTCCGTAATGCCAGAGGAGCCTACTACTCATCACTAATAGAGAAAAACAAGAGCAACCCTAGGTTTCTCTTTAGCACTGTGGCCAGGCTGGCTGAGAGTCATAGCTCGGTGGATCCGTGTATTCCTATAGACCTCAGTAGTAATGACTTTATGAACTTCTTCAATGATAAGATTATGGCCATTAGAGACAGGATCAGTGATCTCCTGCCCTCGACTACTGCCGGTCCATCCTCAGGTGGGATGGCCATGGAGGAGGCTGTGGGCCCTGCTGTGCGTCTGGATGGATTTTTTACCATCAACCTCGACCAACTGTCTTCAATGGTTTCTACTTCTAAATCTTCTACCTGTCTCCTAGACCCTGTTCCGACAAAGCTGTTTAAAGAAGTTTTACCCTTAATTTGTGCCTCTGTACTAGATATTATCAATGGGTCTTTACTAATGGGTCATGTACCACAGTCTTTTAAAGTAGCTGTAATTAAACCTCTTCTTAAAAAGCCCACTCTGGATCCAGAGGTGTTGGCTAACTACAGACCTAACTCTAACCTTCCCTTCCTCTCTAAGATACTGGAGAAGGTAGTCGCAAATCAGTTGTGTGACTTTTTACATAACAATAGTTTATTTGAGGAGTTTCAGTCAGGATTTAGAAAGCATCATAGCACAGAGACAGCACTAGTGACAATTACTAATGACCTTCTAGTTGCATCAGATAGGGGACTTGTCTCTGTACTTGTCCTGTTAGACCTTAGTGCAGCATTTGACACCATTGACCATGACATCTTATTACAGAGACTAGACCAGTCGATTGGTATTAAAGGTACAGCATTAAGCTGGTTTAAGTCGTATTTATCAGATCGATCTCAGTTTGTATTTGTAAACGATGAGGCCTCGATGACCACCGCCGTTCGTCATGGAGTTCCACAAGGTTCTGTGCTTGGACCAATTTTATTCACCTTGTATATGCTTCCTTTAGGCAATATTATCAGAAAACACTCCATAAACTTTCACTGTTATGCCGATGATACTCAACTATATCTGTCAATCAAGCCAGATGAAATCCACCAGGTCGCTAAACTTCAAGCGTGTCTTAAAGACATCAAGACCTGGATGACCTGCAACTTCCTGTTGCTGAACTCTGACAAGACTGAAGTTATTCTACTCGGCCCAGAACACCTCAGAAATCAACTATCTGACGATATGGTTTCCCTGGATGGCATCGCTCTGGCATCCACCACCACCGTAAGGAATCTCGGAGTTATTTTTGACCAGGACCTATCCTTTGGCTCCCACGTGAAACAGATCTCAAGGACTGCCTTTTTTCACCTACGGAACATCTCAAAGATCCGGCACATCCTGTCTCAAAGCGATGCAGAAACATTGATCCACACATTTGTTACTTCAAGACTGGATTACTGTAACTCCGTATTATCAGGCTGCTCCGGAAAGTCCCTTGGGTCTCTCCAGCTGATCCAGAATGCTGCAGCTCGTGTACTAACAAGGACTCGGAAGAGAGATCACATTACTCCTGTATTAGCTGCTCTCCACTGGCTTCCTGTAAGATCGAGAATCATATTTAAAATCCTCCTCCTCACCTATAAAGCCTTAGCTGGTGATGCACCATCATATCTTAAAGAGCTTATAGTGCCATATTACCCCACCAGAGCGTTACGCTCACTGAATGCAGGGTTACTTGTGGTTCCCAGAGTCTTAAAAAGTAGGTTGGGGGCTAGAGCTTTCAGTTATCGTGCTCCTCTTCTGTGGAATCAGCTTCCACTTTCAGTCCGGGGGGCAGACACAGTCACCTCATTTAAGAGTAGACTTAAGACTTTCCTCTTTGATAGCGCTTATACTTAGGGCTGTTTCAGGCTTATAGTTAGGGCTGGCTCAGGTTTGCCCTGGTCCAGCCCCTAGATATGCTGCTATAGGCTTAGACTGCTGGGGGACATCTTAGGATACACTGAGATCCTCTTCTCTTCCTCTTTCGCTCCTCTTCTCTTCCTCTTTCACTCCTCCTCTCCTCTTCTTTCTCTCCATCTGGATAAACTATTGTCTCTTCAATGCACATTACTAACTCTACTTTCTTTTTCCATGGATTCATGGCTGCCTGGAACCGGTCCTGCCCCGGGTCCTGCCGCCCCCCCCACCCACCCCTCCTGCCATGGATCCATGGCTGCCTGGAACCGGTCCTGCCTGCTGCCATGGCCCTGCTGATGGAACCGGCCTGGAACCGGTCCTACCTGCTGCCATGGCCCTTCTGATGCCCCCCTCCTCTCTACCGCCTTCTGCTTCATGGATTATCAGGATCATGGACCATGCCTAATACTCATTATATGAATAATTTCTGTCATATTCATTGAATGTGCTGTAACTACGCTATTCATTCTGGCCACATGACATCTATTGCTTCTGTCCATCCGGGGAGAGGGATCCTCCTCTGTTGCTCTCCCTCAGGTTTCTTCCCTTTTTTTCCCTGTGAAAGGGTTTTTACTATCTTTCTAGGGGAGTTTTTCCTGATCCGATGTGAGGTCCCGGGACAGGGATGTTATGTGTACAGATTGTAAAGCCCTCCGAGGCAAACTTGTATTTGTGATGTTGGGCTATATAAAATAAACTGAATTGAATTGAATTGAATTGAATTGAATAGCGTAGCCATACAACGCTGGATAAGCGTTGTATGGCTAGTAGCTCTATGAACAGCCACATCAACCTCACCATTCATGCAGAACACATTCACAAAAGATCATTTTGGGTTTCTCTCAATTCATTACATTTACATAACATTTAATTAGCACAGATTTAACGTTCAGAATTTCAGAGGGATTATTAAAGGTGCTCAATATGAAATTCAGAGCATGTCTATTGCCTCCACACAGCTCTCAACATGGCGACGGCAGTGGAGAACTGAAATGTCACTCATTGTTTTACACATCAATCATACAATACAATCATATTTTATTAGATTCAAGTTCAGATATCCTGGAAGTACCTCTGTTATTAAAGCATCCCCCGGCAGTTGTGCCTGCAACCCATCTGCCGTCATACATGGTGGTATTCCAGTGACAAGAGTTTCCATCAAGGAAGTCGGGACACAGGGAGCAGATGTCCAGATCGGTGTAGAACTTACAGAAGTCCTCCAGGGCCATCCTGATGACATCAGAGATTCATTTTGAGTACAAATCATAGTTTCAGCATCTTGTGATGCTGAAACTATGAAACCCTAACCGTGATAAATACAGTATATTCATTAAGAAAATATATTCCTTCTGTATCAGGTGGAGTAGGAAGTATTTATTAGTCCCTTTTGGAGAAATTTAATTACGTAAGAGGTGCAGATATAACCTTGTATATTCACAAACGCAGCCAACGTACATGTACCTGTCTACTTAACGACTTAACAGCTTCCTCTGTGTGTTTGGGAATTTGCAAGTTCGTGAAGTAAAGACAAACAGACCAATTACACAAGGTGCTTTGTCTCTGAACAATGTTTTGCAATCCTGTAACAGATGTTCTTTTTTAACATAATTACCCAATCCCAATGTTCCCTAAGGCCTCAAACCCTGAACCCTCAGGGACTTATTGACGTCACCTGTTAACTGGTGGAGTGTGAGAGACTGTGAGGGCTTGACACATTTAAATACGAATGGGACAGCGCCTCAAAGTCCATGAAAATGTAATATACCTGATGTGTTTCACGTTGCATCCCACAGTAAAATGTATTTAATAATATAATATGCTTCTTAATTTCTTTAATGTTCAAACATGTAATTTATTAAATTGTATAATGCTGCATATAGCTTTCTATGGGTTGCCATTATTACGTTTGAACTATAATCCACTTGTATGTACTGTTTTCTAGTTGTTACTGGAGTTGCTACTGTGTTATGCATGCGTGGGACAGAAAACACAGAGATGTTTAGAAAAGATAACATTTTCTTACCAAAACTCTCCGTCATCAGCAACTGAAAGGCACATGTCACGATCTTTGGCACTCAGGGTTTGCCACAGAGATGACCTTGAAGACAGTTTGTCAAGTTGGAGTATGTATTAGTCGATTCGGGGCCTTCAGAGACAAGTTGTAACACATGTCCTCAGGCTCAGAAAGGGGGCCTCTCAATGTTCTACTCGACTAATATGCAAATACAGAGCAGGGGGTAATTTAATCTGCCTTTAAGGCAGAAGATTAGAGCGCCTTACTTCACTGTAACTGGCAAAACCAGTTTTGAATTCACTGGGGATCTTTTCAGAGGAGTTTTTCTACAGGCTTCTCACGCACCTTTTCCAAATGACCTTTTCAAGTCTTTCATGTTACCTACAGGAAATACCACAAAGACCACATAGAGATGATATTTCAAAAAAGCATGCTCCCTTTCGAGAGGCCCCTTTACCGTATTTCAGGAATCTAAAGTGCACTGAAGTGGTTATGTTATGAAAAAAGAAAAGAATCTCGCTTGTTACCAACCTGTTGGCTTTCAGCAAAAAGTAGACATAAAAAGTGGTAAAATACATCCTTTAGAAATGTGTGTTTGTGTGTCTGACAGTAATGAACTCTTAATTTATCTTGTCATAGGAAAATAATCTCAATATTACTGCAAATGGGAGCCGTGTCTATGTAAAACAGTCACTTAGAGGAAGTCCTTCTCACCGGTCACTCCAGTCTCCAGTCCACTCTCCTTTTCCCCAGGGGTTCCACAAACGCACCAGGTTTAGTTGTTTCCCTTGGC
The DNA here is from genome assembly GCA_038501785.1 of Myoxocephalus aenaeus. Taxonomy (NCBI): domain Eukaryota; kingdom Metazoa; phylum Chordata; class Actinopteri; order Perciformes; family Cottidae; genus Myoxocephalus; species Myoxocephalus aenaeus. Next base: position 936,326 of record JBAMJR010000097.1, read on the forward strand.
TCATCGTCTAACCAGCAATCGTCATGGACAGAGACAGCACCATAGTTAGGTTCCATAAATTTCAAAAAGGCAATAAATTATTCCATAAATCATTTGCAAAAGTGCTTAAACACCTAATTTCCCACAGTTTCTTTATGATCACGACTAGAAAAGTGTTTGTTGTTTTATTACTTCCAATTCCAAGTGCAATGGGAGCAGTGTGTAGGAATGCGGGGGTTATTGGCTGACAGAATATAATATTTTTCAATAGTGTATTATCACTTGAAACTGAGAATCGTTGTGGTTTTGTTAGCATAGAATAAGTCGTTACGTCTACAGGGTGTGGGTCCTCACGGAGTATGACATGGTGCACCTCCATGTTTCTATAGTAAGAGTTGACAAAACAAACACTTTCTCTAAAGAAGGCCTTTCACGTTTTTACATCAGCTGAAGGTCACCGTACTCCTCCCTAATGCTTGGAGAGCGGGGGGTGAGCAGAGGGGTTTCATAGATACCAATACATCCACACTAGTCCTTTAAGTGTAATTCTTCACCTGTTTCACACCTGTGACCGTGTAGGCGTGGCCTTGGACCAATCCATTTGTCGATATGTTGTTGGCAGATGTCTCCTGCAAGCAAAACAAGACATTTCTTCAAAACCACGTTGACTGACCTATAAACAAAGCTTTTGTGAAGTCAACCGATCACATTGTGTCATTGTCAAGGCTGTTGCTTGGATGCTTGTGGCAGTAGCTGTCAGGCCGAAGAGAAAGTTAGTCTTTTCTTACAGTGGAAACCATTTATAGTGACTAAGGTTACAGTGATCAACCGCTGGATACATGGAGTGTTCCTGTACAAATACAGTTTAAATAATTTGCAAATCAATCTTCTGCTTCCGGCTGGCTACCTGACGCTGGTGCTGCGTGTGCATTGAAATCATGACGGCAGAAAGAAAGTCATTTTCTTTTAATGAAAGACGTAGTCTCCTCAAAGCTTATGACAAACTCCAACGAGATGTGGTGTTCCTCGGGCTACCCTGTGCAGTCTACTCAAACAACGAGAAAACAAATGCACACACAAAGAACATTTGGTTGAAGCCGCCCCCGTCAAGTGGATCATGCCCATTCACGTACAGTAACAGGACTGTAAATTGAAGCTGCGTTTGAAATTAAGCTGTACTATATTTTAAGTCAATAAAAATTCAGGAAACAGCGGATCTCTCCGTTCCATTTACTCATTCATGTCGTAAACTTTCTGCATTGGAAATTAAGAAAAAAGGTCAATAATCATCCGCTCATAGAGATTAATTGGAGCTGGACAGACGTCCTTTTGATAGAGGTTTCCACTGTAAAACAGATTTGGAATGGCAGAGTTAAGGTATGCCCTTAGCTTATTAGAATAAGACTTTTCTAAGAATAATAGTACACATTTTGTCTGAGAACATGTGTCAATCCACAGCTCTGACGTCAATGTCAGACCGGTTTGTCATGTCAGTCACTGTAGAATTTTAGTGAAACCTGTTTCTTTAACATATCTGAAGAATATGATCATAATTTCTCCACATTTCAAGAAATTAGTTTTGTTCATCTTATGCGGATGCACTGAATCTGTTTTGGCCTCCAGTGCTGGTCTTCACTTGAACAAATGTACTTTATTGTTCTGCATCTCTCTAAAAGGTGTGTGTGCAGTCTGCAACATAGATGGAAAAGAACCAGGCAGGTTTTGTGTGGTGTATTTGTATACTTACCCCTTGAGGTGTACCACAGCCCATCAGAGACGAGGACTGGCCCGCTCTGCACATCAGCTCCCACAGGTTGGAAGGGGGATCTGACAACTGGATACACATGTGAACACCACCTGTGAAGTCCATCATGGCCTCTGCAGGAGTCCCGGAGATCATGTCGGTATAGGAACCACACACTCTGTCACAAGGCGGATGTGATATTATTAGTGCAGATTCTCCAGATACATGCTAACAAAACAAGACAAGACATGCTAACAAAACACATTTATGCCTGAGAAACAATGTACTTTTTTTTCATACTTGGCATAAGCTTTCTCCAGCAAAGCGGGCCAGAACTCATTTTGGTCTTTGGAGTAAACGAAGATTAGTCTCCCATCGATTGTTGGAAGCTTGTCATCAATGACGACATCCACCCATTTTCCAAATCTCCAGAACTGAAAATAAGAGAAGGGAATAAAAAAAAAATAATAAAAAAAAAATATATATATTATATATACAAATTATTCCTTTGTTTACATTGTTATTCACAGGAAAAGATTAATTTCAGCAAATTATATTGCCAAAAAGTGCAGTCTACAAGAATTTGGAAAAGTAACATAATGTCACAATCATTTAAATCCGTCTTTAAATGTGATACTGTGTATCAATAACAAATATTATCCACTTGTGATGTTAGTATTTACCCTGAAGTGGAACAGCCCGCAGTATTTTTCATCAAATGTTTGGTCAATAGGGACAACTTTTTCAAGGATTTTTTGCTTGAAAGTCAGAGCTCCAATAGACGCAAGAAACCAGCAGTCTCCTGGGGAGGAAAAACAAAAAGGTCATTGAGTTGGTACAGGCCCAACAAACAATAATGACGTATGAAGAAATATTCCTACCAAGTATTCCTTGACCAAAGTCGAACCTTGAGATGCCGTCAAGTATGAAGTTTGGATCAGGAGCAATTTTCTGAAACGAGAGAGTAAACAAGTCAAAAACAACTCCTAAAATGTTATTAATAAAATAAATAAGCAGCGATTAACAGACCTTTGCACCGTACCACACGCTGGTGGTGCTGGTGCATTGTGTATAATATATATATATATATATATATATATATATATATATATTGCTGTATATGAAGTGTAAACCACACACACACACACAACATCAATTTAAACTTTTGTTGCCAGTAGGTTTTGCTGTCACTATAACTCAACATTGACATGTCCTCAGGCCAGAACGCTTATCAAGCACGTCAAATGTGGGGTAGATTTGTAGATCACATGCTTGATGAAACTGTGATACCGGTTCTCTTCTGCTTCTGTTTGAATTAAACCTTCCGAAAGACCCACCATTGGTCTCAGCCACTCCACGCGGGCCAGGTCAGAGGTGCTCAGGATGCCTTCGCCGATGGAGATGCAGTCGGGGGGGAACATGTCGTCGATGTACCTCACTCCTCGGATGACGCAGTATTGTTTCAGCTCCTGGTAGTCTTGGTTGAGGAACTTGTCGGGGTTGGCGAAGCTCCCATAACCTTTTTGCTTTTGACGAGCCTCCATAATGTTCAGACACACACCAGGAGGAGGCATTGCTGCAATGTTCAGGTTCTGTTAACGAAAGTGAGAACCAGATTTAGAGGAGTGAGAAAGTAAAGGCCAACAGACGGTAAAAGTTAGGTTTTGGACCTCCACATGAGGCCAGAACAGCATCATGGTTCTTGCCATATGGGCTCTACAAGTCTTTGGATCTCTGCTTTGAAGGAAAAGATACTCTCTCATTTGCTGTCTAACATGTTGGCCCAAAATCTCATAGGTACAGTCAGAAGTTGGTTAAAGATGGACACTGCTCTCAACCTAAGAATTACACTTTAGAATGCTCTAAAAAAAAAAGCAGCAATCAATGTGAAATAAACAATTTGCAATATATAGGTAAAGATGAAATAAAAGGACATTGGCTGAAATTGAATCAAAAAGACAAGTCTGAAGATCAAGTACCCCAAAGTTCAAGTGCAGAAAATGAAGAAGAATGGAAAAGGATCGCAAATGAAAGCAATGTTGTTTGCTCTCCTACATAAAAATAAAAATAATAATAATGATAAAGAGAAGAAAAAGTGCAACACTATTTACAAATCAAACACAAAGGATAGGCTGTAATTGGAATTACACTTTTCAAATCAGTATTTATATTATGAGCAATATATAATACATTATGTATATATGTCTTTGTCTATTAGGTCATAAGATATATTATATTTTTTTGAGGTTATAAATAGGAGTAAACATATTTTTTGTTCTCTTTTATCTTTCACTTTTGTTAAAGATTTTACTCTTGACAATAAGATGAATATATGCCCATAGCACATTATTCATATTATTTTAAAACGCATCAAACCATTCAGTGACCCTTTGTGCTCTGTTTGTAACAAATACATTATACAGCGCTAAACAAAAAGAAATGCCGTCCAATAGAAAATGTAATTTATAAAACACATTACCAGTCATAGCATTTATGATTTAAGTAGTGATAATATAGGATGTCAAAAAATAGCATATCACCATATATAAAGTAATATGTACTGCATTTATTCTTAAGACAACTTTGTCACTAGAGACACTTCAGTCTCTTAAAATGTGAAAATGTTCAAATTGGCTTGCCGGTTTGCTGCAGCAATAATTGCATTAGGCTATGTGACAATCAATATGCAGCAATATACATGGGGAATCTGAATCCACCTGATTAAAAAAATATAATCGGCATATGAAGATCTTACCTCAACAGTTCGTAGGAGGAAACGTGTGAGTGGATCTGCAGGTGAGAGCCAGAGAGCTCTCGTCCCTTTTAAAGCGCCTGTACTGTAAACGCCCGAGGCTACCGGGCAGCAACGTGTACTTTCTGAACAAGCTATGTCAGATCATCTTTAGTTGACATTTGTGGTTACCTGCTGCGTAATCTCATACCGCTGGAAGCTACATCCTGACAGACAGGAAGGGGGAGGGAAAGAGGGAGGGAGGGAGAGAGAGAGAGAGAGAGAGAGAGAGAGAGAGAGAGAGAGAGAGAGAGAGAGAGAGAGAGAGAAGAAAGAGAGAGAAAGAGAGAGAGAATCAGTTTTTGTATAACCTTTCTGATATACATACTTTCATTTGTAAATAATTGAATCATTACATTTTTATATTATAACATGGTTGCTGTGATTTAGTTTTTATAATTTGGTAAAATTATAATTATAATGTATTTGATGTGATGGAGGGCCTCATGTAGGAGCTAATTACACAAAGCACCCAGAGAGAGGTGGACATCATCAAAGTTTCATATTCATGGCATGAAAGTTCAAGTTCATGGCATGAAACTTGAGCTGGTTTGTTGTGTTTATTGCGTGTTTACAGAGGTTGTCAATGATCAAGACAAGACGCTGTCACATGACCAGAGCTGGCTGCTTGCAGTACAAATGGCTGTTGGCTGGCAGTGTGTACAAAATGTCTTAGTACTGTGATTCTTCCCCTTTTTTCCCTGTGAAAGGGTTTTTACTATCTTTTTAGGGGAGTTTTTCCTGATCCGATGTGAGGTCCCGGGACAGGGATGTTATGTGTACAGATTGTAAAGCCCTCCGAGGCAAACTTGTATTTGTGATGTTGGGCTATATAAAATAAACTGAATTGAAAAATTAAGGTCAGGTTTGTCTTTGTTTCCATTAATAAACTACAAGTAGCATCAGCCAATATGTCCACTTTGACTTAGCAATTATTGATTTATAGATGGATGGATAATAGATCCCAAATTGTGCTTGTGTGTCAGCCATCATGAACTGAAACTGGAAGCAGTAAGAGCCTAATTATGAACAGTATCAACTTAATATCAGTCCACTTACTGTCAGAAATGATTTCATATGAAGTTTGACCAGCTTTATGAGCTGGAAATAAATATTTGTCATTAAAAAAAATAAAGAAAACCAATTCTTACAATTTAAAAAATGTATGAATGAGCTATATTTTGAAAAAGCACGAGCTGAAGTTAAGATGAAGCTTTGGTGCATGTGGGAAAATAGGTCACTGTAGTTACATTGTGTACAAAGACACACTATCCTGGTGTACTGTTCCATTTTGTCTGTATTTTGTCTTGCTGTTTGTCTAGCTTCATGTTTGTCTTCATTTCGTGCTTTGCATACAGTATCAAAATCACTTTTTTGCCCTGTATGCTTCTACTTTGCATTTTTACCCCTTTGTTTCACAGTTACTGGTATAATGTATCACAGACAGGAGTCTTTAATGCCTGCTCATTGTGCGAACAGGAAAGCCCAGCAGCCAATACAATACAATAGTGTTGTTCAATGGCGTGGTCAGGTGTCAAATGTCAAGTGTCAATGTGTCAGGACACATCGACTCCTTCAATAGGTAAAGCGGTTGATCATGTTTATTTTCCAAAGTCATCTGCAGGAAAATAATAGAGTACTTCTCTGGAAAGGAAGCAATGCTAAACTCCATTTCTCCAGAAGGATGAGCTCAGATGCTTTAATAACAATACTTGTTTTCACATATTTCACAGGCTGTCTGCCTCCAGCTCTGAGTATTGCAGAAGCTGCTATGCCACTAGTCCAGGGCCTAGACTAGTGGCATAGATCCCTGGTCTCAGGGATCTTCACTACTGTTCTTGGGAGCCACGCTGGCATGTATGCAAGGTGTGAGACACCTCACTCGTGTTCTCGAAGAACAGAGGGAAGGGATGCAGACTGCTCTCAATGGCTGACAGCAAACCCAGGAAGATAACCAACAGCACGTTAGTCATTGTGGTTTCAACTGGCAACACTGGAGTAAGGTTAAGTAGGCCTGAGCGAGGTTTGGCAGACCCATGTTTGTAGCCCATGGTGCCATCTTGTGGACGTTCTGTAGACTTTAGGAAAACAATTTGTATAGCGTTTCAAAGGCACTTTACGTGGTGAAAACAGAAACAATGAAAGCAGTTATAATATAAAAAAGAGAGATGACGTAACAGTTAGAAACAAAGCAAAAACCAATGATGCCCATTTCCATTCAGTCGCAAGTTAGGCTAGGCTAACTTCTCATAGACAAGAATTGCAGTGCTGTTTTTAGTTGAAATGGGGGTTAGAATACATGAATGAATCTCTGTATAATATGTTGTGGCAATTCAATAGTTGTTGAGCATGGCTAAAAACTGCCAGCCCCGAAGTTAAAGTCCATATAGTTTACACTTGCTGTTGAAATTGGGACATTCAGTGGGAAAGTGTTCAGACTCTTCAGACCGCTCCCGAAGAAAAATTAGCAATACAACAACTTAAAAATAGCCTGTTACAAGGTAAAGTCCTGTGTTGTGTTGTCCTGTATTGTTTAAGGGAATCACTGGGTGGTAGTGGGGACATGTAGTTCCTTTATTTGAACACAGGGTGGCACATTCAGTTAAAAGAGCATATAGGTGAGTGCCAGGTGATGGGAACAGGTGTGTGGATGGGAAGCGAAATAGTTTTCGACCGTGGTCGCGACAGCTTCTCCCTTTCAGCTAAGATCAAATGTTGTATCCTGTCTCGTGGAACCTTCTGGTGTGACTAATTCAATTCAGTTTATTTTATATAGCCCAACATCACAAATACAAGTTTGCCTCGGAGGGCTTTACAATCTGTACACATAACATCCCTGTCCCGGGACCTCACATCGGATCAGGAAAAACTCCCCTAAAAAGATAGTAAAAACCCTTTCACAGGGAAAAAAGGGAAGAAACCTGAGGGAGAGCAACAGAGGAGGATCCCTCTCCCCGGATGGACAGAAGCAATAGATGTCATGTGGCCAGAATGAATAGCGTAGTTACAGCACATTCAATGAATATGACAGAAATTATTCATATAATGAGTAGTAGGCATGGTCCATGATCCAGATAACCACGATCCATGAAGCAGAAGGAGGTAGAAAGGAGGGGCGCATCAGCAGGGCCATGGCAGCAGGCAGGACCGGTTCCAGGCCGGTTCCATCAGCAGGGCCATGGCAGCAGGCAGGACCAGTTCCAGGCCGGTTCCATCAGCAGGGCCATGGCAGCAGGCAGGACCAGTTCCAGGCCGGTTCCATCAGCAGGGCTAATGGAAAATGACTTTATGTCATGGTGTCACGGATTAAATGTATGGAAAAGAGACAGTGCTGGAATGGACAATGGATTTGTTTGTGGCGTCCGAACTTGTTCTCCCGTTTGCCCCCCTAGTGGCTCGAATATTTAAATAGGTTAAGGTTTGAGCCTCTACATCCTGCATTAAAAATACTTTCAAAAAGAAAAAATATATTATGTGAGTCCCGGTGCTGTACGGATTTCTCTGATGTAACTGCCTGTGTGAGCTCAGTGGGTGGAGGAGTGTCGGACTCCATTTCCTTTAATTGTAGTTGAGGCATTTCCTGTGTTTCAACAAACACAGGAAATGTTGTTGGGATTCCTGGCACTTTCCATCCAAATGTGCTACTTTAACGCACACAGGTTAAAGTAGCACAACCTCACAATATGTGAGCCATGCAAACTGAAAACGTAAATCCTGTCCATTCCCCTGAAGAGCAAACCTCACATTGAACACAGGAACAAAAACACAAAGCGATGGGTTTGGTAGACCATGGGGAAACTGATTTATTTAATTGGTTTGGTATGGGAAAACTGCATTATTACTGGGTTTTGTATGTATTTTATTATAAAAAGTACCTTGATTTGTTGACTAAATTGGGTGTCTAACTGTGTATCCCTACTAATGATAACACAGTTAGACACACAATACAGTCAATAACTAAAGCATTACACACCTGCATGCAGACTGGGATATTAATATTACTAATAATATGAATAAAGTGTCTAGGTGTACTGTGATCGCTGTGGCAGTAGAGTGGCAAAGTTTAAGGGTTCATTCCATCCAGCAGCTATTGTGCTTCCACCCAGAGCATTGATTTAAAATGTCAAAGTGTATCTGAGACTCTGACCCCTGCAAGTTCATGTATTGTGAGACGGCAGAATCAAGGGAGTCCTCTACTGGGGCCGGAGACATCTGGAGAAGCAGTCAAAACACAAGGGAGCCTGCCATTGTTTTTTTATTTCAAAACGGAACTGGTCAGTGGGGGAGAGAAAGGAGCCCACAACTGCAGCTAAACATGATTTCCGTCTTTAGTTTTGGTCCCAAACAGGATGCATGAGCATGACTGTTAGTCTCAGACCGGCACCACTTTTTTTTGGCTACGAATGGACTACCACATATTGGGCACGATTCAGCCCCAAAACTCCCAGGGACCTTCTGGATATCAGCGTATTTACTGATCTCTTTGGCAATAATGTTGTGTATTTTTCTGCTGCAGCTCTTCAACAGCTTTGCAGGTTCATCTGGAGCTGGACATGAGACGATGTGCACCTCCAAAGCCTGCTTCACCCTGCATATGGACAGAGTGAGCTTTGAGAAGGCCGGTCAGAACTGTGACCACAATGGAGGTTATCTGATGACAGTCAGAAACCTACAAGAAGAGGATGTGCTGCGCTCGCTTCTCTCACAGATCCAGAGACAACCTCGGGACAGGGCGTTTACATTCTGGATTGGATTAAAACTGCACAGAGGGAACTGTGTGTTGGCGGACAGGAGTCTCAGAGGGTTTAAGTGGGTCTCTGGAGAGGAAGATTCCAACTATTCCAACTGGGAAAAAGAACCTGTCACCACATGCACGGAGGAGAGATGTGCAAAGTTTAATTACACTGCATCGGGTCAGAACCAACTGAAATGGACTGCTGGAACTTGCAAAAGCCCTGCTTTTTATGCATGTAAGTTTTATTTTAAGGGAATGTGCAGACCTCTGGCTCTATCGGGGCTTGGACAAATCACCTACAGAGCGCCCTTCTCCGAAGAGCCACAAAGAAGTGAGATGAAAGTATTTCCGCTCGGAACATTTGCTGATATTTCATGTAGCAACCAGCAGTCTCATTACTCTGTGTGTATGGGGAACGACGACATCTATCGTTGGACTGCGCCTGGTCCATTCTGCGCAACAGGAACGCGTAATTGTGCGCTAAACAACGGCGGATGTGAACATTTGTGCCACCAGGATGCAGATGGAGTTCGATGCTTTTGCAAAGAAGGTTACGACCTGGACCAGGATGGACTCACGTGCAGGATAAAAGCCACGTGCGGCGCGGAAACCTGTGAGCATGAGTGCGTAACGGAGGAATCGGGCTTTTCCTGCACGTGCCCGGACGGGTTCGAACTAGACGCGAACCAGCGTAACTGCTCTGACGTTGATGAGTGCCAGTCACAAGCCTGCACGCCTCACCTGTGCCTTAACACGCACGGCAGTTACACGTGTGCGTGTCAAGGCGGCTACCAAATGGTCGGCGGTGAGTGCGTGGATATTGACGAGTGCGCACGCACGAGTTGCGAGCACAGCTGCTCGAACAGTATTGGGTCCTTCTCTTGTTCCTGCAATGAAGGCTTCGCTTTATCCGAGGACGGGCACTCTTGCGTGGACATTGATGAATGCGTCAGTAATCTGTGCCAGCTCACGTGCGTCAACGCGGTAGGCAGCTTCGTGTGCGCGTGCCCGCGAGGCTTCTACATGGAGACCGACGGGTCGACGTGCGCTCCAAATGTGACAGAAACGTCGACAGCAGAGGAGGAAACGCAGGAGAACGTCACCGAGTCCTTAACCAGAACCACAGTGGAGCTCCAGCACCAGCCCCCTAGCACTGACGCGACGGTTCTGGACGTGGTGAACGACACGCACGGGGGTCCGCAGAGCAACACGTCCTTGGTGACGTCCTACGCCAAGACAGTTGATTCCAGGGTGCTGGTCTGCGTCCTCGGCTCAGTCATCCCGCTGCTGCTGCTGCTGGCAGTGACTCTGGCTATTGCGATTGTTCGATGCAGTCGTTCCAAAAAAGAAGCGAAGAAAAAAACCACCACGGACGGTTACTGCTGGGTACCCTCTGGTTTGGACCCGCGTTTAGAGAAACTCTATGAGTCCATCTTGACTGATGACCTATGACCTGTGATAGAGAGTGATGAAGAAGACTCGTCATGTTTATTTATGTAATTTATGTTGTTGCAACCTCCCTCTCCCTATATTAGGCTATGTGTTGTTGGAAAAATTATCAAATTACTAATCGGACAAAAATGTGAATAATCGAAGGAAAAATTGTGAATCTGAAAAGAATTAACAAAGGTGTTGTTGGTGTAAAAGCCCAGTTAGAGTATGGAGGGGATGTGATCGGCTTTCTGTGAGGGCAACTCGGTGTAGAGATCTGATTTTGGACTGATTTATTTGAGTTTAACAAGGAGAAATGTGTCCCAGGATGTAATGTTGAAAGTCAGCTCATTTTGTATTTTGTCTTGCCATAACCGGCCACATTTTCTGACAGATATACATGCTTGAGTGATGTATGCATCGATATCTGTTCACTGAACCTATGACCAGCTCCAGGCCCAAGACCATTGTTGTCTTTATCGCATTGTTCAGATGACATAAGCATGTTCACCTTTCAAATACCACACGGTCCTGCGGTAACCGATTTTTCATTTTTCACATCTGATACTGGTGTAAATATAATGTAACTTTAATCACATGTATGTCAGACTATCGATTCAATACTGTATGTAATGTAATGATGAAGAAATGAGACAAAAACTAAATAAATAGTTTGCTCTGATATATAAATAGTTTTGTGTTATTGATGATCCTTGCCTTCACCAAACATGGAATACACCCAGCAGTCAAACTTTATCTCATTTCCTTCCTGTCTTTAACTTTGTCATTGTCCTGGTGGGCGTTCCTTCCTGAGTTGTAGCCCCTGACTCTAAGTTCTCCATAACTTTAGTCAGCCAACATTATCAGAGTATACAGCACGACATCATGGCCTGCCCGCAACTGACTACCTTTGAGCCAGTGAAGGCCATGACAATGACTATTTTGATGTCAGTGTTTATTTCCCCATCTATTAAGACAGGATTTGGCATGAAGCAGACTGCGGCCTGCAGGCCTTTTTGCACCGGAAGTGACTGCATAACTGTAAACCAGGACAGAGTGGATTTTCAAACAGCCGAGGAAGCGTGCCGCGACAGGAACGGAGAGCTGATGACGTGTCGGTCCGAGACGGATGAGAGCACACTTGACATTTTGAGTCAAGAATTGCATGGAAACTTCTGGATTGGACTGCGTTTACCAGCTGTCTCCTGCAGCGACCTTTCAGCTCCACTGAGGGGTTATGAGTGGACGTCCGGTAGCGGGCACAGAAGCTTTAGTCCAGACTTCAGCCCCTGGAAAGACGGCGTTGAAGTCTGCTCTCCGCGCTGTGTGTCACTTTCCAGTGATCAAAAGTGGACCGAGAGGCCATGCTCGGACAAAACCGATGGCTTTCTGTGCAGAACGAAGCACAGAGATGCATGCCAGGCACGGGAATTATCAGACCCAAAAGTTATCCAAAGCGCTGAAGGCTGTTCAGGTGGCCCTTGTGAGCATAACTGCACCGATGTAAGAGGAGGTTATATATGCTCTTGTTACGAAGGATTTATACCAGACAGAAAGCAGCCCGAGCGGTGCAACATTCACTGTGCACAGAAGAAGTGTCCTGCGATATGCCAGGGAAGCATGAACGACTTATGCTTCTGCCCAGACGGCTTTATATTGGATGGAACCCTTTGTGAGGACATTGATGAATGTCTGTATGGCGGATGCGAACAGGAGTGTGAAAACACTTTTGGAAGTTTCGTGTGCTCCTGCCGAAAAGGGTTTGTGCTGAAAGACAAAGTCAAATGCAGAGAAGCAAAGGGCAGTGAAGGTTTTGTTGTCACAACCCCCTTCGCCGCAGGCTTCGGTAAACCAGCCACCAATAATCAGACGCTGAGGGGTTCTTCAGCGCCGGCTGGAGGCTTTCTCTGGATGTGGATCCTGGCTGTGGTGGCTGTGGCCGTGCTTGTAGTTGTGATCAGGTTTTATGTTGTGAAACGTCAAAAGCGTCGAGAACAAAACTCCAATCAGCAGCCTGCTGTTGCTGTGGACAATATTGAGTGTTAAATCCAGTCCGAACAATGATGAGCACCTCAGCACCTGAATCTAGGTAATGTGTTACTTTTTATTAATGATACTAATAAATATAAATACATGAACTGAAGAGAGGTATTTCAGAAGTGGGTGAACTGGGCCACTCAGTTATTCAACTGCATAATTAAAAGCAGATGTAAAGATAAACAACTTAATACAAAATGTATGTAATTTTATATTTTACATTGGCTAAAGAGCGTACTTGTGTACAAGTAGTGTGTTCTCATTTTGCTGCTGTTGGTGGAGCTGAGAGGTCGTTTGGTGTAAAGTCTTCACTGTTCTCATTTTATGAGTTCAGCATATGTTTAGAAAGAACATATGCTGTCTTTACAGAGTAAACATAAATATGTGTGCATATGGATTTAACTGTTTGTAAAATATGAGTTTTGAAGTACCTGTGAAATTATGTACAATAAGAGACACTAGATGGGGACTTGTTGTGTCATTTTGTGTTCATTTACATGTCATGGCAAGAAATACAATCTGAATTCATTCATAACAAGACCACTTTTGTTCTTAGAGCGCCACCTACTGTTTTTTCCTCGTATTGTTTGATTGAGAAAAATAATATCTGTGTCACAGACGACCACTCATCCCCCTGAGCTACAGCCGCACTGTCATGACTTACTAGGACAGTTGAATAAAACCAAGTTATATTTAATGTTATTAGTAACACCCACATTTTTGTTATTATTACAAGTCATGAACTCTATAAACCCTTTTAAACCATCTTTTACAACCTGCTGCGTAAACCGTACCTATTTATTTTGTGTACAGCCAGATAGATAATAACTTTCTTTTGCAGGTTCAAATCTCTGTTCTCAGATAGTTTTTCTCACTAAAGAACAGCCCAAATGTCTGCCTTTGCTTCTCCATCTCTTCCTGTCGGTGTCCTATGATGCGCTGCTATTGTACAGTTTTGCAGAGTGTGCAAATTAAGTATTTATTTTGCATTATACATTTTTTACTGGGCTTTTTCTTTTAGTTTAAGTTCAAACAACTTATTGCAGTTTCCTACAGCTGCCACTAAATGTTACTATTGCTACATATTTTACTGATAGCACCAAATACTTCCTATTTAAAAGGACTTACAGCTGAGTAGCTACTCCCTATAATTCCCAACTAGAGAGTACTGATAATAATATGACACCTAGCAACTGGGACCTAACAGGGGTTATCTTTTAGTCACGTTAAATAATCAACCACATCAACTCTGAGAAAGTAAACTCTCAGTAATTTATCCAAGCAGGAGAGGAGACTTTGACCGTCATTGAGCGCTGCCTTTATGTCACTGCGTCTATCGTGTGTTTCCTCTTCTCTCTCAGAAAAGAAGCAAAGCAGATAAGACCGCTATTAAACGGGAATTCCAGCATTTAATCAATGAGACAACACCAAGGCTGCCAATGAACAAACACCATACTAAACAGGTGGGCAAAGATAAGAGGTGACAGAAATTGCATAATGTGCTTTGGAAATGGGAGCAAAACAACAGCATACTAATGAAAACAATGATTACATATGAAGGCATGGTCCAAATCATTCTGAATAAGGTCGCATCGCAGTTACAACGTAGGAGATTGACACATTTTTGTGAAGGAATTGCAGCCTTTAGTCCTAAAAGTTTTCAAAGATCAAAATATACTGAACATATTGAATAAATTCATCACATCATGATATCTCCCTTAATAATGGTCTGTCAGGCTTGTACTGCTGCCATCTTTACAGTCTTTGCTGTGCTTTGTATGAGGGCTTGGCAAACAAGAACATACAAAGCCCAATTGCATAATTATTTATTTTATAAGTCACAAAATTAACAGAACGGGTTCCCACCTGAACCAGTTAGACCTGAAAGTAGATTATTGTCTCCACACTTATTATTGGTTGAACTGCAATTGCAGGCCACTGCGTGACCTCATTCTGTCGTGGAGAGAGCTGCGCTGATAAGACTGGGTGGTACAAACCCAACCTGGATGGCACCGGTTGTGGCTGACATAACCTCACCTCTCCCAGTCAATACATGGTCCGTCATGAGCTTAGTCAGCCAATCATAACAGGAGGAGTAGTCTTTTTAAGAGAAAAAACACACACACAAAAAAGGTTGGGTTGTCTCAGCCTCTGAGATAACTTTGTGTTGGCTACATGTATGTTGCTTTTATCTTAATTTGGTTTTATGATTATAATGTTTTTCTCACCCGTTTCAGAAATGTTTTTGTTTTTCCAGAGTTGTTCACTTGCGCCACTATTCACTCTGCATTTAGATAAGTGAGAGTCAAAACAAGTTAAATATAATTGCAAATAGACCATACATTTCAGCTAACTTCATTGCTATAAGATTGTACAAATGTTTATAATGTCTTAATATAATATTGATATAATGTATGTAATATAGAGGCTGTAACATTTTATTTCATCATTCAACGTTTCATCATACAGCTTGACATGATATAGAGTCCATATCATGTCAAACTGTATGATGTAACGTTGAATGATGAAATTTAAGTGGGAGGAGCCAGGGCACTTTATGCCCTGAGCAATACCTCACAGGTGACGCCTTCTAGGCTTGCTCACCACTAATGCTGGCATATCCAGCAGTCTGGCTTATCTCAAACATGTATTACCTAAAGTTTCTAATTGACCTTGTTGTACGTTAATTTATAATGCAAAGTAATGTGTAAATGATCCTGGCAGGCTTATTTCGGGGAATAAACCAACGGCAGTCTGCTTAAGCCTTAAGTAAACACGGAAGTGGAGGCCCTTGTTTCATCCTATCAGAAAGAAGGCGTCAGTTCATAGCGTCGTGTCATTGGGTTGAAGTTTGTCCCCCCCTCCTCGCTGATATACATAATAACAACCGGAATCCGGTCTAGCATGTGGAGACAGCGCTGTGAGACCACAAGTAGCTCGTTTAGCTACACACGTGAAGCAGTCCGGCAGTTGAAGACTTCATTCGTTTGCCGAGTAAGCTGAGAGACAACCCTCGACCGAGCAGCAGCATGTCAGCCGACGGCGTGTTCAGGACCCGCTCTCTCGGCGTCGCCGCCGAGGGTCTTCCGGACCAGTATGCCGACGGAAAAGCAGCGAAAGTCTGGGAGCTGTACATCGGAGACACGCAGAGTAGGACGCAGGAGTACAAGAGCTGGGTGTTGTCTTTGCTGAGAGAGCAAGGGGTGCGGAGAGTACTGGATGTAGCCTGCGGAACAGGGTAATGTCTTTTAAATTCGAGCTGGCATGAACGTCTCACCAAACTTCATTGCACATTTGGTCAATTAAACCAATGCCCTTTTATATCAGCAACAATAACACATTCAGTCCAAACCTTTATGCATTTTGCATATCTGCACAACCCAGTCTTTAATTCGGCATTAGTTCTATAAATCAAGTCTTCTTTATTCCAATGTAATAGTGTGATGTGTAGCAGCTGTTGTAGAATAAGTGATGTATTGACAGGTTTACCTTTCAAAAGATGTGCCGGTTTTCCTTTTAAGTGTACGCCGAATTGAAGACTGGTGCACTGGGTATGGACATAAAGAGTTTTGTGAAGCGCTGATTAAAATTGGGCTTTCATAATCACCATCAAAGTTCCTGAATGGGTGTGACCGTAAAGTATAGAGCTACCGACACTTGTCTGTACATGCAGCTCCATAGCAGAGTCTAATTTTGTCAAATGTGATTAATGCCAGTGTTTCTCATTTCAGTTTTTTTTTAATAAACAATATTGTTTTTGTTTTTATTTTCTCGTACTTGTAAGAGCAAAATATAATAATACTTGAACCTGCATTAAATAGTTAATTTCAGGTTTGGATAATTCATCATGTAAAAGTACTAAACATGCCTATTTTGTTATAATAAATAATCCATCGTAATAATAAATACGATGGATTATCTTTATAGATAATCAAGTGGGTTTGATCTTCCTGGAATTTCAACCCTGATTAGGTCAGAGCGTAATGAATGGAAGTGCAGAGTTGCACCCGCCGCTGTGGCAGTTCCTGCCTCAGGCAGCAGTCTAGCTGGGCCCACCAGTTCAGGTTGTTTGTTTATTAAAAGGGCTTTAATGTTTCACAAGTCTTATGGGGCCAAAACAAAAGCATAAAGACAGAAGTGTTGTCCAGCAAATCTGTACACAGGTTTTGCCTTTTACATTTACGCCCACGTTATCAAGCAGATGACAGTTTCAGTGGTTGATAAACTGGCTCTGGGTTGCTGAATGGAGTTTTGACTGGTTCCATGCAGTCTGTTTACCTATGCTGATAATGTATCTGTGTCCTGGAACAACAGCAAGGCCGTCGGCTAAACTCAGACAAGGGGGCAACAATACTTGAACCTGACCCTGTAGCCTGTCTATTGGCATTTATGTCTGTTCGATGCAATATTTGCATGTCTTGTCATCTAATGGCATGTACAACAGCATTTTACATTGGTAAAGCATCCATTTAGGGATCTGTCAGTTAAGTTGAACCGTCTGCAGAATGGGCTGCTGAAAAGTATATGTTTTAATCCCCTAAAAGCAGTAATTACAGCCACTTCTACTTGGCAGATAAATATTACAGAGTTCAATAATCTTAATCATAACATCTTCCACTCTTGGTTGACGCCACAATAATTTGCATCCCCAAAAAAATAGACATTGTAAAACTTCATATCTCTCATATGGATGCTGGGGATCTGATATGGAGAAAATGAGCACACGGACTTGATCCCAGTTCTATAGTGAAAGTGTGTCTGGGCGATCTAAACACGTTCCCACTGGAATGAGGTTACACATGGCCTCCCTATTTTTGGCTGTCTAAATGTGCCTGTGATGCAAGGCTTCCCCAGTTCTGCCATCAGAGTCAGTGGGGATGTATGCAGGAGCAAAATAAGCTGCCAGATCAAGCTTTCTATTAATGACATCATTGTCCTAACTTGCCGCTTAATTTCCTTGATCAGAACCATAGAGCAGGTTTTTGTGCTTTTGCTTTGCTTCAGAATCTTTTGATTTGTTTTGCGCAATTGCAAGTGAACCAAGCTTGTGTAAAAAAAAAATTTTTTTTTAAAAAGGAACGTGATTTAACTCTAGCTTCAGACTGTGTTTTGGCCTGGGTACCATGAGGAGCAACTTACTATAACATATCAACCATTGCTTTATTTCTGTCAAACAATATTTTGTTTGACATTCCTAACAAACTGCATTGCTTTATGAAGATGAGTAAATGTTATGAGTAAATGCGCACACACACACACACACACACACACACACACACACACACACACACACACACACACACACACACACACACACATTGTTGACATACGGTCCAGTCAGTTACACATGGAGGGGTCTGAGTTGAAAGTGACAATTTCACATTTTCACTCATATTCCTTTATAAACTTGATAAAGTCAATAAAGTCTCAATTGCACTTCAGGGACGCACGTCTTGGGTGTGTCATTGGCAGAGCTTGTGAGGTTACACCGCTATTTACACAGAACTTGTATTGTGTCTTATTTTGTAGAGTCGACTCCATCATGTTGGTGGAGGAGGGCTTTAATATGGTGAGTGTGGACGCCAGCGACAAAATGCTCAAGTATGCACTGAAGTCGAGATGGGAGAGAAGAAAAGAACCAGCTTTTGACCAGTGGGGTACGCCATTTTTTCTGTTTGTTGAGATATAATTGTCATGTTTGAATTTTCCAAACACTTGACAGTAACTTAAACCAGTGTCTTTGGAGGATAAACTGCACAGTATTTTAGATCATGTTGAATCAAATCACTGCAGTGTTCATTAGTGTCCACTAGGTGGCATCCTTGTGTTTTCCTGTTGATGTGTTTGTGTTGTTTTGACCCTCTTGTTCTTGATCCCTCTTATCCTCAGTGATTGAAGAGGCCAACTGGTTGACGTTATCGCAGGATATTCAGAAACCAGGGGCTGGCTTTGATGCCGTTATCTGCCTCGGTAACTCATTTGCCCACTTACCCGACTTTAAAGGTACGTGAGCGGTTAAGGGACAGAACCATTACTTAAAGCAATACATTTTTCCAATTACCTTTTTTTTCCCCACATTGTTCTTGAATTTGCTGGTTCACATTGAAAAAAAAAAAACTTTCTCTGCATTCTCAATCACAGTGAGAACCACAGATACATGGGATGCATTGCTACTGATTCACCAATGTCAAGACGCCAACATGATCTCTTATTCAAACAATGTGATCTAATTGAAGATCGTTCCGTTGATGGTGCGTGTTCATGTTATCGCTCTCAGGGGACCAGAGCGACCAAAAATTGGCCCTTCAGAATATTGCCAGTATGGTCAGACCAGGAGGGATCCTCATCATTGACCACCGTAACTACGACTTCATCCTCGAGACCGGCCGGGCACCACAAGGCAAAAACATCTACTATAAGGTACTGAACTGAATGTTTTCTTCACAGTGGTGCACATTGACTCCATTGGATGGAGCATTTTGTAACCCATCCAACCGTATTCCCCTGTATCCAGCAGCTGAAGAGCTGGTGCGTTGTTGATATCTACAATTGCAGTAGTACATTTTGGTTTCTGGATGTTGTCAGAACTCTCATCGACCTGCTTAGCATGAAACATCTTCCAGGATTCTGATCACTTTTATGAAAGTACAGGTGCCCAATTCTGGCTTGGCCAAATTCTCCCAACAAACAGGCTGCATTTGTTGGTGGGAAGCCAGAGTTGGATCAGTCCTTTGTGTTTTAAAGAAATAATGTTATTGTCTGTCCCAAGCAGCAAACCGCCGGTGCTGAAAAATGAAGTCAAAATGCCCAAAAAGTGGCTCCAAAAGTGAGAATCTCCAGAGAGCCCCATGTACAGAAAACAGTTTTGTTCTCCATAGCTGATGTAGTTCATCTCTATAGTTCATCACAACTGTAAGCGGGCAAATTTTTATATAACTCACCTGTTAAAATTATATTTAGGCTTAAAGTTCAGCATAATTAAGGGCGTGGCCTCTTTTAGTGATATATATATATATATATATATATATATATATATATATATATATATATATATATATATATATATATATATGTATATATATATATATATATATGTATATATATATATATATATATGTATATATACATATATGTGTGTGTGTGTATATGTATATGTGTGTGTGTATATGTATGTATATCTCCTCAAATCTATCTATCTATCTATCTCTATATCTATCTATCCTCAAATGCACTGGCTAGTTTCTGGAATGATTCCCCAGGAAAAGTGAACTGCAGTACAAGCTTGTAAGAGACTACTTAAAGAAGAACAAAGGCCATCCGCAGAATAATAATAAAAAAAGGCTTTTTAATTTAAAAGTCTGCTGTATCCGACTTTCGGTTGCTTTGTGAAGAGGAGTTGGACAGACAGAATTACTTAGGAATGGTTTATTTACACCATCCCTAGCAGCAGCTTAGTTTAAGACCTAAATCTCTATATAGAGCCTGCCGGATATTGTGAGATTTTCAATGAAAGTGGCCCGAGGAAAGCAGAAGGAAATGAGGATGAAATTGGCAGGTTTTAAGACAAAAAAAGAAAAATAAGTTAGGTGTGTTCATATGTGGCTTCAAATGATGTGTGGCATCTACTTTGTAGCTAAAATGCACATTTATTTCTGTCAAGTTACGGCTTCGGACCTTCTCCACTTCCCCACTTGATAGGGATTGACCCATCTACACCGATTCAAACTGGATTCCACTCCAATGAAAACCCAACTTTTCCTTTTTTTTCTCCTTTTATTTTTGAGATTTGGATTGTTGAGTCCTTCCCTCCGTATAGAAATACGATAGAGATAGAGCTGAAAAACCGGCTGCCTCTCCGGACTTGTAGACGCGTCTTTGCTGCGTTTGATCTAGCCGCCCGGCGTTCATTTAATCCCCCCCTTTGACGTGCGCCCGCGGTGCTTCCGGTGCCTACAAGCTCCGCCCCTTTTCCTCCCAAGTCGGATTGCTTGCACTAACATTTAATTAAATGCTTTAAATGTTTATTATTTAATCTGTGACTATTTATCTCTTTCTGGGTGCTTTATTAATTTACAATTACCTTTGTTTACCTTACATTCTTCCCCTGTCTTTTTATCCAAAATAAAAATCATGTTTGACCTCACACCTCCCACTCGATCTTCACATGGAACCACTGTGGAGATCGCCAACTTTCAAGGCAAACTTTGTAATCCCAGTTTAGTTCTCCTCATCTTCTGGAGATGTTGTTCTGTTCTTCAGCAGGTAGTAAGACAACCAACCGCCTGACGTCTCTGTGAAGGATGGTAGCCTGCATCTTCCTGTTCTGCTCGCTCACGGTCGGATGACTTGCTCTTGCTTCCCTCGTTGGTCTTGTCACAGGAACATTGTAGCTTGGGAAGATTCTGACGTTGACGTCTCTCACGATGCCTTTACTGTCTGGATTCGTACTGATGACCCTTCCAAGCTTGAATTGCCCTCTTAGCGCATTTTGGTCACTTAGCCAGACAACGTCCCCAACAGCAACGTTTCTTTCTGTAGTATGCCACTTGCTCCTCACAAATAAATTGGGACCAGCAAGTTGGCTCCAATGCCTCCAGAACTTGGTCACCTCTGACTGCATTGCTCTTAGTCTTTTGTAGGGGTAGCTAGCAAAGTCAAATGTTTGGACATCCCCGTTTTGAGATGCCCGCCCCAGAAGGAGCGTGTTGGGTGTGATATATTGGATACAGTCTTCCTGGCTCTGTACTCTGGCGTCAATTGGGCGCTCATTTGCCAGGTTGGCTGCTATGTGAAGAGTTGTCTGGAACTCGCTGTATGTGAGCTCCGACTCTTTCCCAAGAGTCTGGAGTGCTCTCTTCACGATGCGTACAGCAGCTTCTGCAGCACCATTTCTGTGTGGAGAGTCGGCTGGGTGGATTTTCCACATCCACTCAGTCCCATTTTTTGCTGCGTTCTCCTGCAAGGCTGGTTTGTTCAAGCCATCCAGAAATCTGTAAAGCTCCTCCAAGACTGGTTTTGCTCCAATGAAATTGGTGCCTGGATCTGACCAGATCTTCCTTGGATGCCCTCTGATCGCCGTGAACCTTTGGTAGGCCATCAGGAATCCTTCTGTCGATAGTGTGTTTACCAACTCAGTGTGGATGGCTCTACTGGCCATGCAGCAGAAGACCACCCCCCAGACTTTTAGTCTCCCTCTCTTCTTCACGTCATCTTTGACTTGGTACGGTCCAAAGAGGTCTATGGTCGTGAATTTGAATGGCGCAGCAGGTTCTGCTCGTTCCGGCGGCAAGTCACCCATTACTTGTTGACATTTCCTTGCCTTTGCCTTCTTGTAGATTATGCAGCCATCAACAACCTTTTGGGCAATCCTTCTTCCTCGTACGACCCATGCCCTCCTTCTCATCTTGAGCAGGGTTCCAGCCACTCCATCATGACTCCCTTGGTGGGCCTCCCGAGCAAGCAGTGTGGACACCCATGTGTTATAGGGTAAGATAGGGACCCCTACTTGATCTTCTTTGAAGATTTGCACTCGGCCACCACAAACCAATAGCCCGGAGTTTTCCTCTTTATAGACTACTAGTCTGTCTGTCGTGGTGCTTGGGAAGGTTGTGCCTTCTTGCGCCGCAAGAAAGATGTCTCTCAGGGCATCTTCTCGTTCTTTTACTGAGACGACTCCTGCCGAAGAGACTGCCTCCCACTTTGAGCTCTTCGCGGCTTCCCTGAGGTCATCTGAGAGCGCTATGTCCCATGTCTCTTTGACTGGACATTTTCCAGTCTTTGCCTCTTGGAACGCCCTTCGCACCAGTATAGCTCCCTTCTGCTTAGCAGGAGTTACCAGGCCGACCGGGTCATACAGCCCTGAAACTTGGCTGAGCAGTTCTCTCCTCGTAAGGGGATTTGGCATCTGGTCTCTGACTTGTCCTTGGTGAAGGTCATGGCCACTTCTCATCTTTTTCTTTCTCCTCGAGAAATTGATTGCGGTCATGACATGGAGCTTGTCCTCTTCTACCATGTAGCCCAGGCCGAGTGCTTTATTGTCATCCTCACTCATTTGGTTTGGCAGGACCAAAATCTTTGTCCCGGCCTTCTCCGGCTCGTCCTTCCAACCCTTCCTCCCACTTTGCCCAGAAAAGACCCAAGGCTTGAGCTTGAACCCTCCAGCTTGCAGGATATGCTTCACATTTGCTGCGATGGTTTTAAGCTGGTCAAGGTCATTGTGGGATGTGAGAATGTCATCGACGTAGCTGTCCTCCTGGAGCACCTGACGCTCCACGTTGAGGTGGATGAAAGGTGCGAGGTTTGCAGTCTCACGCATTGCCAGCTGTGCGATGCACCCCGCTGGCTTGTCTCCAATGTTTACTCTTGTAATTGCATATTCCGCCAGCTCTTCATCTTCTGAGTCTCGCCAGAGGAATCTATGCAGGTGTACTTCTCGGTCCTCCAACCAAACAGAGTTGTACATCTTTTTTATATCACCCAGGGCAGCATGTACCCCACACCTGAATCTGAGCAGAACAGCGCGAATCTGGTTGAGGACATCTGGACCTTTCATCAGCAGGTCATTCAGGCTCACACCTTTGCACTTCTGGCTGCTGTTCCACACAAGTCTCACTGGGGTTGTGACAGAGTGTGGGTTAGGAGCAATAAGGTGACTCACATACCATACTGGTCCTTTCCAGTTGGTTACTGCCTCTTTGGACAATTTGATTGCCGCCCCTCGGTCAACCATGTCATGCACTTGAGCAGTATAGGCAACCTTCCATTCCGGTTCCTTGGCCAGCTGCTTTTCTGTCCTGAGAAATGTAGCCTCGACTGTCCTTTTATTGTTAGGCAGAGAGGCTGGATCTTCCAACCAAGGATATCTGGAATGCCAATGTGGTTCCTCGCTGTGGCTATCGCCTTTGACATAGGTGAGGCCTTCCTTCATTATTTCGACCTCCCTCTCCTCAGCAAGAGTAATTTCTTTGCCACCTGGCTGGCATTTCCCGCAGCGGCAACCCCCGCATCTCGGCTCACATGCTGCACCAATACTATCCCATTTCCACCACTCAAGGAAATCTTTCCTGGTGGTTGACGTACTTGACTCCTGAAACGTGGCGCTAACCTGTTTGTTTCGTAGAAGGGTCTCTGGGATCCTGCTAGTGAGCTCCTCGTACTTTACAGCTGCTGCCCTCATTGACCTTGCGAAGTGAGTCTTGGACCTGTGGGCTGCTACAGTGAGCTCCTCAAAGAGGTCAGGATGCGTTCCGCCAACCGTCTTTCCAAGAGGTCCGTCCCACAGTACGAGGTCTCCAACAGCTTGGATTCTTTGTGGAGCTAATTGCCCTTCTCTGTGGCTTATGAGCAAATGTACTTCTTTGGGTCTCACCAGTTCATCGAGTGGAATGCTTGGGAAAAACCTGTGCAGCTGCTCTGGTGTCACATTTTTGTGGACATTTGCTATGCTGTCTAGTCCATAGCAAACCAATTGATGGGGTTTGAGAGTGCCCTTGGGAGTCTTCACTCGGATCCTTAGCAGGTAACGCCTTGTCTCCACACGAACCTTCATCCCTCCAACTCCATGGACGACGAGTGTGATTTCTTCACTCCTGAGGTTCAGTTCGCTTGCAGTCTTGTGGGTTATATAATTTGTGTCCGAAGCCAAATCAATTAATGTCCCGATTCTTTGTCCAGCATTTGCTGTGACCTCGAGGAGCATCATAAGTACTGGTCGCTCTTGCAGTCCACTTTCCACAAGAAGACTTGGTGGATCTTTTGTAGTGCTGAAGGCTCTTGACGCAGTGTTGGAGAACACATCCCGACATTGTTTTGCCAATTCTGGTGAAAGCTTGTTGAAAAACTCCTCTTGATCTGCTGTATGCTTCCTCCTGGTTTTCTCCCTCTCCGGGCCGAATCTGTGCTTCTCTCCGATGCTGCTTTTTCTCACCGCAGCATTGGGGCACAGAGAGAAATGATGCTCAGGAGCTTGCTCATCCCTGCAGACTTGGTTTTTACATAGAAAGTCAGTTGTGCAGTATGAAGCGTCCTCATGTACTTCGAGGCACCTCTTGCATGCTCCCAACTTTCTTACTGCAGCCTTCTTCTCTGTTAGCTTTAGCGCACGAAACTGGTTGCAAAAGTAGAGTTTTCTCTTATGCTTTCCGTCCCCACAGACTACACACCCTAAATGGTCATCTTCTGCTTTGGTAGACTTGGTTCTAGCATATCTTGGCTCGGTTCTGGTCTCTTTTCTACTTGGCTCCTCCTCTCTTAGCTGCTCGAGCTGCTCATATATGCTCTCTTGCCCTTTAAGGAATGCCAAG
This sequence comes from Myoxocephalus aenaeus, assembly GCA_038501785.1. NCBI lineage: Eukaryota > Metazoa > Chordata > Actinopteri > Perciformes > Cottidae > Myoxocephalus > Myoxocephalus aenaeus. Next base: position 961,345 of record JBAMJR010000097.1, read on the forward strand.
AGACTGTCAAAACGAGTCTCTGCTGCCACTGCGTTTCTCCTGTCAGCGACATAGACAAGCCATTCTTTCTTCAGAACTTCTGGAAGTTTACTTTCTATTGATTTTGTTACCAGAGGATTTTTGATTGCGCCTGTGTCTCCAAGGTCGCTCAAATCTTGAAGTGCCTTCTCCACAGCTTGGATTAATTCCACTATTTTCCGTGGCTGATGACCTCTGGCAGCTGGCATTCTCTGCAACTCCTCCACTATATCAATAGCAATCGCAATCTTATTGCCATAGCGGTTCTCTAGGACACGAAAAATGTCACCTGCAGTGTTATAACTGCTCAGGCGAAGGTCTCTTGCGATTTTATCATCAAGACTGTCCAGTAGTTGAAACTTTTTCACTTCTTTTGAACCGGTCGGCTCACCCTGCTTCTGGAGTGCTTCCCAGTCCTTTTTCCACCTGTGGAAGTCACGTTTGTTCCCAGTAAACTTTGGCAGGGATATAGGTTTCAGTCTGATGGTGGCCGGCGTGGGCCCAATTGGTCTTTCCCCCTCCTCCTCTTTCCTAGCCTGTATGTACTCAGCCTTCCTGGAAACCAGCTTGGGAAGGAGGAGTTCAAGCCTCTTCATGCGGCTCTGAAAGTCCTTTTGCTCACTTGGTGGGATCCATCGTTTCCACCGACTGTACACCTCCTTTGCGGTCTTTACCCGTCCTTGCAGGTGGTCGAGCATGAAGTCGTATGCCTCCTGGCCACCATCGGGCCGCACATCAGCAGCATGGTCACCCACTTCCTCTGCTGCCTGCAATGCTGTTGACAATTCAACATCCCCGAAGTTATCCCAAAGTGCCTCCTGAATCAGACTTTTGACCTCCTTTAGCTTTCCATCACACTCATTGAAAGTCTTTGCTATGTCGGCTTTCTGCTGTCTAGTTAACACAGCATCTTCACCTTCCTCCAGCTCCGCCTCCAGTTCTGTAATGAATCCAGCCTCCACATCTTCATTTGCGCCCATGACTTTCTCAGCTTCTTTTATGACATTATTGAAACTGTCTCTGAGCTCTTTTTCAGACATGTCCCTGTAGGTCCTGGTAATGGTGTTGACCAGACGTGTAAATAATCTTTTCGCTGTAGTTCGCTCCACCTTGAGCTGCTCGACTGATTTCTCCATAGCTTGATCCGTCATGCTTGAATCTGCTGCGTCGTTGATTTCAGTTGAGAAGGTAAGTACTACTTCAATGCTTCATATATTTTCACTTGATTGTCTTCTTTTCCCAGGATTCCAGTTTATTGCTTCCGCTGTTCCAGCTCAAAGCTCCCAGATTTCCTTTTCCTGGTTTTCCAGACTTTCCAGTTTTTGGTCCGCGGTTTTTCACTGCCAAGTTACGGCTTCGGACCTTCTCCACTTCCCCACTTGATAGGGATTGACCCATCTACACCGATTCAAACTGGATTCCACTCCAATGAAAACCCAACTTTTCCTTTTTTTTCTCCTTTTATTTTTGAGATTTGGATTGTTGAGTCCTTCCCTCCGTATAGAAATACGATAGAGATAGAGCTGAAAAACCGGCTGCCTCTCCGGACTTGTAGACGCGTCTTTGCTGCGTTTGATCTAGCCGCCCGGCGTTCATTTAATCCCCCCCTTTGACGTGCGCCCGCGGTGCTTCCGGTGCCTACAAGCTCCGCCCCTTTTCCTCCCAAGTCGGATTGCTTGCACTAACATTTAATTAAATGCTTTAAATGTTTATTATTTAATCTGTGACTATTTATCTCTTTCTGGGTGCTTTATTAATTTACAATTACCTTTGTTTACCTTACATTCTTCCCCTGTCTTTTTATCCAAAATAAAAATCATGTTTGACCTCACAATTTCCATGGACTATAGTACAATGACAGCATACGTCCAGCTAAAATTGAATTCAACAACCAATCCTTCAATTTATTAACTCATCTTATTGGTAAATGTGGAAAGATGTAATATGAAAATATGAAGATGTAACAGCAGGTGCCAACAGCAATGAGGCATATTTGATTTCCCAAAAACAAGTTCCATATTCTTTAATCCAGCCAAAGTAAGTAACTAACCAGCTGGGAGGCGTAAACAGAAATACTAAATCAACAGTCGTGTGCAAGAGTAAAATCCACTTCTGATACCTCTGTAATCCCAGAGTCTGCTCTCACGTTCCAACTTTGTCCTTCTTCACAACAGTAAGAGCTCCTCCCGGTTTTGTTTGTCGCTGCTCACCACGGTAGAAAAGAGGAACGGTTTGTGAGAAGTGTTTCGGTGCCTCATACTAAACCAGCATGTTTCATAAATGTGTGTGTTGCAGAGTGATCTACCTCAGGACATCTCCACTTCGGTGCTGTGGGTGGACAATAAGCCCCATATGATCACTTTGGACTACACCATCCACGTGCCAAAGGCCACCATCCAAGACCTTCCTGAAGTCAGGTAGAGCGACACTCTGATCACAGTTATGTTCACCAACACTGAAGTTGTGCATGTACACAGAAGAACTTGCAAGTGGTTGCAAGACATGCAAGTTGTCTTGCTAGAAGCGCGCATCATGCTTCCATGTTTCCATCATGCTCTCTGGCCTCCAATATAGCCTTAATATTGTATGCGTGTGAACCAGTCGTCTAACCCCCTCGTTTGGCTTGCTTCTTATGCAATATGTAAAGCATTATGCCCTGCAACTGTGTTCCATATAAATAAATGGCCTTGCCCTAACTGCCAATATTAGTTCAAGAGCTTCAAGCTTCCTGATGTTTGTCTTTTAGTGCAGATTCAGAGCGGTGTCTCTTTAGCATTCAATTTATCAAAGGACTGACTTCAGGCGTCATCACGCATTTGCGTGACCTTTTCTCCCGTCACCTTTTTCTTCTCAGGTATTTTGTGAGCATTTTTGCATTTGATATTTCTCTTCCAGTCTGGCTTGTTCTTTCACTGAGCTCTTGCAACGTTGCTTTCGGACCCTCTTCACAGTCAAAGGTCGATGGACCTTCTCACCAGACGTGTTCAGACCCAATTTCTAACGTGTGCATGCTTTGTCCTCCCCAGTAAATTCCGTTTGTCCTACTACCCTCATTGTCTGGAGAGCTTCAAAGGTCTACTGAAGGGGGCCTTCAACGGCAAAATGGAGCACAGTGTCTACGGAGATTTCAAGACGTACGTCCCCGGCCAGTCCCAGGCCCCGTGCTACTTCATCCATGTCTGTAAGAAAACAGCCTAGGAGCCCACCAGCCAGCGTGCAACATACAAACACACTGCTTAGACAAATAATAGCCCTTAATATGCTCCTGCTGTCCTCCAGATTTGTGTAAAGTTATATTTGAATATGTTTGAAAAAATATTTAATCTTTAGATCTTTGTAAACAAAAAATAATAATATATATCATGATATAAGAACATGTCTTAACAGTAATTTTTCTTTGGTCATGAAAGTTGTAATTTATACCTGTGTGCGAAAAATTTTGGCTTTACGAGAAACAATTGGTTGATTTTGATCCCTCAAAAAATATATTCAAAAGTAGTTGGAGCACTGTTTTGCCCATATCTGGTATTTCCCCAAAGTGCTGCTTGTGTTTACCTTATTTCCCTTTTCCTCTTCCCGCTTCTCTGAACTGTGAAACCCGCAATGAACATTCAAAATGGTGCTGTTCATTCGAGATATTCCTTATGATGGAACACTTGATTTTAATCAGCATTTATGTACAAAATGCTAAGAAGATATATATTCTTAGACAATTGTATTTTTTTTACTTTACAACAAGGGTCTTAAAAATAAAGATAAAGCAGCTGTGTCTTGTGAATACCGTAGTCGTTCTTTTGCTTTGTGTTTTCAAGCTGGAAAAGGAAAAGAAACAGATCTTTTACAGGAGTCCCCATGTTCAATAGTAATCTTCCACACCTTTGTGGACGTCACCAAAAAAAAGACGAGAGAAGAGCGAGTGAAGATAGTGAATCACCCTGACACTTTTGTGTAACACAAGAACCGTCAGTCCAAGCAACAATCCTCCACTCTGAAGGGCCCTTGGCTACCTCACAGAGTCCCCTCCAGCTACAGACCTAAATGACCTCTGACCTCCTTTGAAGCTAAAAAACAAAAGGATTTCTGCTAAGGCTCTTGAGAGGATCACTTCTCGTATTTAAATGAGTTTTTGCCTGTTTTTGTTTAGCAATTACGGTTTTGTATAACGGTTCTTTAGTTTCCCTAATTTCATGGTACAATGCACGGTGCTTTATTCGAGCCAAAAACAGCCGTTAGATTTTCTGGTCAGTAATAAGCATACAGCAGGCTCGGGTGAGAGTCAGACTTTATTAGTCCCATTGAGGATTCATCCAAAACCAGAGGGCAGAATCACTGTAGGAACACTCATAATGTCAGTGACTTTAAGGTCAGTGTACTGTACTAAGCTGGTAAAAAAGCAAACTGTTGCATTACAAATAAAATGGGAAAACCAACGGTCTTTTAAAATTGTTGTCAACCAAAGATATTTGAAAAGTGTTATTATCTTCTGCTCAATCTTGGAATGTTTTTTAAACTTAAATGTTAAACAATTGTGCTGCACATAAGAGTTTACCCAAATAATAAGGGGAACATGATGAAAGAATAATTTATTTTCTGTATTATTCAGGTACATTTGCTTTGAAAACCAAATTAAAAAAAAAATGTTTTTCACTGGAATGAGAAGAGCTCCAGTGCTCTTGTAGAACCAAACATACGGTACGCAGTAGTTTGTGATTTTTAGATCAACAGCAGGTTCAGAAAGTGGTAAGAATGGCCAGATGTTTGAGTGTTGCTTTGAAGTCAATGTAGAGATAAATATATTTCACAACAGTCTTATATGTTGCCAAAAGTGCAAACATTTTGTAATGAACCACGATTATTGGAATTCTTTTGCATGCAATAAAAGACCATTTTTGAAATGATTCACCTGGTTATGACATTTTTATTTTCAACGCCGTGTGTCTGTGACATGATTGGTATAATTGAATTAGAAGACTGATTAGAGTTAAGGTTTATAAAAAACCATGGTGATCGCAGGAGCTGACTTTCTACTTTTCTAGTTTAATTCTTCGTAAACTAACACGCGATGCGAGAATTTCACTGTTTTCAGAATCGTGAGTATCATGATAACCGTGTCAAAGCAACTGATTAAAACTGTAAATTCTAGTCTAGATTATTTCTAGAATATGACAGCAATCGCCTTGTTTAATTCCATCAAAATGAGATCCTAATCTCCATACAAAAAAGCCATCAGCCGTTGTCCTCGAAGTGCAGAATACAAGCTGGACACAAGAGGGCGGTATTGCATTACATGTAGCAGTGAAAGGCCAGCAGGACCAAACTCCATGAGGGAACTTCTGCCTTTTGTCCTTCTGATTGTTAAAATCTATCATTATACCAATGTCATTCTTTAACTTAATCAAAGCAAGTTTGTAATGTCTAATTACATTGTAATGGTCTGGTCTCAGTGATGTGTATTGTGATTGCTAAACTCTTTGATCACCTGCTTTTAAGACCCAAGGCCTTCACGTGTAGTTGACTTTGTCTGACCTTATTTCATTGTGTAAGGTTTAAACCTACATGGACATGTGTTTGACCTTCTAGCTCTCTTTCTAGACACTGCTGCAACACATTACAATCCCAAGAACAGTAGAAAGTCCTGAGCCCCGATAAAACAAGCTGCTTCTTGACACTTTGTCAGTGAGTGACATTTCCTGCCTCGTGTGTCTGACCTCTGAACATGAACTTGCTCACCATCGTCCAGCTCGTCCTCCCCGGAGTGGAGCGTCTGCAGCTCATCTCTCCCCATGTCTCCGAGGTATGCGATCCGACTCTGTGGTAGACGGCCGTGCAAAGGAGCTGATATACAAACCAGATGTGAGAACCGTTTGCCAGATGCGGCTGCTTTGCTTTGCTCCGGTTCGGGGAGTCAAAACGGTCAAAACCCGTGGCTGGCTTTACTGGGGAGGATCGCTTTCACGGCACGCCATTGGCCAAATCATACAAAAACAGAGAGGGCTGAGAGCGCCCGATTGGCTGGAAAGAAGGAGATGAGTACTTATGATTAATAATGGTTATACCGAAGAGCCTTTTAAAGGAAACCGATGTTACGTGAAGTATTTATGCCACACAGTGTGTTCTTGTATTTCAAGGTCTCTGCACTTTCACATCAAATCACCCGGCACATTTAGATTTCCTGGCCTCAGCGTTCGTCATTCAGTAGCCTCCAGTTTTAGTGACATCCCCGACCGTATCAATACTCTGCGTGTACTTTCAGTTGTTCCCGGGTAAAAAAAGAGAGCGATGCAACAGCCGTTTGTTTGGAGGTAATCTTCTGTAACCGGACCAGAGGGCTGGAAAAATTCATGCTTGTTGGCTGGAAGGACACAATGGTCTGTTGTAATACTTCAGATCCTTGGAATTACACTGCGGAGGACTTGTTTGTAACTAACCAGACATAAAGAGACGTTTCTCGGAGCAAACTTGCAGCCAATCAAACGTCTGCCTCAGGATTTTCTACATCATCCAGATTTCTTTCTTTTTTTTCTAGATCTTTGCCGTCTTGAAAAGACAAACACACTGTTCTATCAACTACAGTAATGCAGCGTATACAGTATGCTATTCTTAAGCCTGTGCTTGTCTGGGTTTGTGTCCATCCGGATACAGAGTGAGTTGATAGCAGACACAGTAGCAGAGTCGTGTTTCAACTGACCTGGAACAGAGCCCTCCAAAAGTCTTTAACATATTGTTATTTATGCATTTCATGGATTAACCTTCATCATTCAATGAGAAATAATGCCATGACATGTGAGCTGTAACGCTTCACTGATCCATATTTTCATTTCAACGGTGGACGACTTTGGGTAACGTGAAAGTGGTTACACGTAGTGACAAACACACAGCGAATTCTCACCCGACTGCAGTTCCCCTCAGCCCTGCGGGAGTGTTTTAGCCTCTTTCAGCTAGCTGTTTTGGTTCTACAGCCACTCAACTTCCCTCTGTTGGTTCACTCTCTCACTCGAAGGTTAAATTATTCTCGTCAATCTCACTTCAGACACAGCAGACACATGTTTTCAGCAAAAAAAAAGCTCAGATAGAGTCACTGTAGGTCACCTGCCCAACGGCAAACAATAGCCAGAGAACAGTTAGTGAATAGCGATGTAAATAGGCAAAAGTTTGGTAACAAATCAATTTCACAAGGTGATAATGTGTCAATATTGTGTTTACAGCGTGATTCCGCTGTCGTTAAGTGGCTAATACATATATATTTTTTCAGCTATAAAGATATTTTTGGACGTTATAGGAAAAACACTCATTTGATCACTAGATCACTAACATCTGGTAAACCACAACGTGTTGTTTTTATACATCAGTTTTCGAAAGGATTCAAACGATTATAGTATAATGCGTTACTTTTTGTTTTGATTTTGTTATCTTTGGACAAAGTTGGCTCCGGTTTCCAGCCCTTATGCTAAGCTAAGTGTTATTATTACACTATTATTTTCCTGTAAAATTCCCTAACCTATAGCTTGAGCAGGAGTTCTATGAGACGAGAGAGAAAAGGACATTGGAGGTAAAAATAAATGAAATACAAGACATCTTTGTCAACAACACCACTTACGAGAGAAGCGAGAAGGCCTTAGAAGACGTGTGAAGTCGGTGAAACTGTTGAAGTGAGAGTGTAAAAAGATGCAGCAGGAATCCAGAGGTGCTGAAAGAGAAAACGCTGAGAAGGGGAGACAAGAATCAGACAGTATCTTACTGGCTTCAGTTGCTTCCACTGTATGCTGCCAGATGAGGGTTTTCCAGATGTTAAAGGTAGGGGGAAGAATAGGGAGGGGGGGTGGAGGAAGAGAAAGAAAGAAAAAAAAACTCAAATCCAGATTTTAATTTGTCTTCCTGTGAGTTTCCAAGGCCGCTCAGAGCACGAGAGGTAAGTGGCTGCAAACCCTTAAAGGTGAGGGCCTCCGAGTGCTTTGATAGCCTCTATTATCCTCCAAGCACTTGCAGAAACAATAGATGTGAGGAAAAGAAAGAAACTGTCGAGCTTGATGGCTTGCTGTGAACTCCCTGAACTGCTTTCTGTCCCCCCTCCACCTCTCCCATCCTTTTGACTTCTTCCTCCCACATCACTGATCGTTTTCCTTCCAGGGCGCATGAGATGTTTTTATGTGTTTGTCAAGTGAATATATAGCACTAAAAGCCTGGCTCTCATTTTTCAATCCCCCTGCATCTTTCTGAGTTGCCACTTCTTGACTCATGATGAGAAAAGTGGACAAAGTGAAAGAATAGATAGCCTGTGTGTGTGTGTCTTGTCGCATCCTCACCTCTGTGTGTGTGTGTGTGTGTGTGTGTGTGTACATAACGTGTTTGTGTAACGGGGCCATCTTGGATCCCTCGCCTTGGCACGTGGCCAAGGCGAGGGTCTGTGAGCATTTATAGAGTCGTTATAATAAAAGAGAGGGTCACAGCAAAAAAACTTAACAGCAGCTCTGGGGTTTTCCAGCCCTCCACTCGGCCGGTGCCAAGACACTGTTTAGTCAGAGGAGGCTGGAAATATTGAATATCTTGTCTAGTGTTACACAGGGGAATAGCCTTATCCAGACTGGGCCCATTCTTTCCCACGTGAATGGTGTGCGTTTCTCTGTACTCCGGGTTTGTGTGTGTGTGTGTGTGTGTGTGTGTGTGTGTGTGTGTGTGTGTGTGTGTGTGTGTGTGTGTGTGTGTGTGTGTGTGTCTGGAGGGACGGGTATGAGAATCAAGAAACGGCCAACATCCTCCTACTGCGCAGAGAAGGCCTGAGGAACAATAAAGCCTGAAGAGTGAAGGAAGCACTCTGGCTGGAGGCCCGCGACTGGACAACGCTTCGCCTGTTTCGGGTCCTGAAACAAATAAATGAAAGAGTTCCTCTCAGTTGCACAGCTTACTCACACACACACACACACACACACACACACACACACACACGAAAAATAATACGGAAATCGATATGGATCTGGACAAGGACAAAACAAATTTAAGCCTGTAATTAATCTGCAGGATTTGAGAGCATGAGACACATTTATTAACACAGGGAAAGGTTTGAACTCTTTCTTCTGATCTGTCAAAATGGAAACATACAGCGTGACGTTCAGGCAGGCGCTGAAAGGAGGACTCTTCAGGCCAAGGTTATATCCCGTGAGTATTTTTCAGGACAAAAGTGGTCAAAGTAGAAGATGACACTAAACTTACACAGGTGAACACCAATTCTCTGCACATTTTTATGACATTCTGCGCTATGACTATTTTAGGATATGCTTTATTGCAATAGTATGATATTACTTTAGATCTTTTATATGACTTTATTAGTGAGTGACCAGCAACTATTATAAGAATAAACATTTGAATGCCTATTACTGGGGCGCCGCTTACCACCACATTTTATCTCAGCGCATTGTGAGTACTCCTCCAGACAGCTGGCATCAGTATGTTTAGAGGCGAATGCCTGTAGGATTAAAAATGTAGTATGAATATTGAATACATTTGTTGTTTTTTGTCAAATCTGGTCATTTTTAGCAGGAACTTTTAGCTCAAATGTGACACTCCCTTCCATCAGTGGCATACTGTATGTGAGACAGTTACCCTGAGACAGAGCCGCCCTGCACCTTGGATTCCCAAACGGCCACAGGTTCTGTCTGTGTAAAAGGGACCAGGCCCTCCCACGCGAGCACATCTTGAAATCAGCTTGTTTCTCAGTTCCATTTGCAGCCGAAATGTGCACAAAGAGTTATTCACGTGCAACTGAAACATTTCACACACAAGTCAACCGAGTCACCATCGGCCTCAGTTAGATCTCTCCGCATATTAAAGCGATGACTCAGACGGCCCGCTGAGTCATTTCTCCCGCTCCTCTCGGCTCCACTCCAGCTAAATCCTTATTAGCTGGCCTCTTTTTGCTGCTTAGTTAAGAATCATAGTTCCTATTGTAAACAACTCCAGTCCAGACAAACAAGGAGCTGTTGCATCAGGATATAGGTCAAAGGTACCTTGCTGAACCAGACTTGTAGAGTTGTCATTCCAGTATTGAATCCTTTACTGTTATAAATACGCAGAACCAATGGAAATATTCATGTCCAAACTCCTTTTCGATGCTTTCCATCTAATTTCAGTTCTGCCCAAACCCCTACCGTTGCATTCATTTGAAGTTAAAAGCAGGATACATGTACCGTTTATTTGTATCACTGTTATCACTTCCACTCACGACCAGGGTTTAAATTAGAGCCATAAAGAAAATATCTCCCACGTTGTCATTTCCCAGTGAAAAAGCATTTAAAAAGCAATATTAGTTGAAGAAAAGAGGAAAGAGATTAAAACCAGCTCCGATGTAATTTTCCAGTGGCTTTACAAAATGCACCAACAAAGATCTTGAACAGCATAAAAGGGGCTTGTGGACATGACACCCTCTGTCACTTTTATCACAAATGCAGTTTGGTGAAATCAAAACAAAGTTGCTGGCCTTTCTGGGAACACAAATCACGCTTTTAATGTCCTCTTGGCCCACGTTCGAACGACAATTCCAACTTTATGGAGGGTTGTTAAAACAATACCAACCGTCCTCAGACAGAACTTCCCTTTGGTCGTGTTACTACGTAGCAACCACACGGTTAGATGAAGAAAACAACCTCAGTCGATGAGAAAGGCTTTCCACGAAGAGAGAAAGCACATTTACTACTGTCTGCATCCCCCTCTGTCAATGTGGAAGCCATTCTGTCTCAACAACAACAACCTGGTCCCCCTCCACAGTCTGGATGTCAAAGTGCTGTAAAACCAGCCAGCATTACTCGCTCGTATCCCATTGTGAATCAACCAACTTGCAGTTATGTTTTCTCACATTACAGCCTCCAGTATTACTTCAGCGGCATCTCACTTCTCGGCAAAAAGCTGTTAAGAAGTAAAACAGGGGGGTGCTTACTGTATGCCATTAAGAGAGCTCACCATGTGGCAGCAGTTAGAGGATTGACTGTAGTTTCACTGGTGTGTAGAAATGGATACACACCACCCCGCCCCAACTCACTCTCTCTGGACAGACAGTTAACCGCTTTCTTTGGGACCCACAAAGCCCGCGAAACAATGGACGCAGTGTTCTCAGGACTGTCCCTGAAAATCCCCACAGCGAGAGCTCGCCTGTGTGTGTCTCCTTTGTGCGCGTGGAAGTTGCACCTTCCACGCGTGTCCGTGTGTGAAAGTGACATCTAGATGTTCGTTTGGACGTGCGTGAGGGTCCGTGTGTGTGTGTGTGTGTGCGGCCTGTGCCGTGTCTCAGAGAACTGGAGGCACATTCTTCCAGCGGGCGGGCGGTCCAGAGGAAGCAGAGGGTCTTTTCAGGTGGTACGACAAGATCCCTGTTTGACTTGGAGAGCCCGACTGTTGTTTCTGTCCAACTTGCGGCCGGCTGGCCAAACGGACCTGTAGGGCCACTGGGAGGGGAACCGAGCGGAGGGCATGAATGGGAAGTTTGGGCGGAGGGATAGAAAACTGAAGGAGGGAAGGAGACCTCACACACCAAATATGTTTTAGAGGCTAACTGAAGAAAAACAAAGCACACAGGGTGTTCAGGCCTGGGCGTCATAGCTGTCACGGCTCTAAAGAACCGTCCGATTGACAAACCTCTGGATTACATACACTTACTGTGTGTTGGGTTTGCATCTGTGGTGTTGTCGTTTCATCAGGGAAAATTACAAACTGGTGTTTGTGCGATGACAAAATAAATGTTTTAATCTGTACTCAACAGGTGGCTGCATTCTCTTCATCACACAAAGTAACATTACCGTACCCTACCGGATTTATAATAAAGGAAGCCTTCCTACTTTGGTGGCATTTTGTAGTGGGTCAAAAGGTCAAAATTGTGCAGCATTAACAGGGCCATAGTCCAGTTAGTGCACATAAACTTAAGACTGCCATGTGGATCATAAGTGTAAAAATGTACTTCAGGTCAGTTAAAATGCAAACGTCACTGCGTTACATTTTCTAAAAAGGATCAAATGAACATCACATAACAGAGCCCTGATATTCCATTTTGATAGACTGCAATCTGCAGCGTGTGCATACTGATGATGAGCACACGAGCACCTTCTTCGGCGTCGCCTCACGAGAACGAACCACAAATGAGACACAACTCAGACTCCTCAACAACAATGACCAGCAATAGGTCTCTGGACATCACATCAGTGCGACAAGCGTTCTTATACAATCAACAGCAGAATACAACAAAAGCGTATGCGGACATAAGAGCAGTATCAATCTTTTCTAGTGGACAGCGGGTGCATGATTTCCAAAATGTTGGACTATAAATTCGGTGTTACACGCTGCCAGAGAATAAGGAAGCGCTCATGCTCGATAGTGAAAAAGGGGGAAAAGTGAGATGCTTGGTGGTGGTGTGACCACTAGACAGTATGTGTAGGCCTATGATAGAGGAATCACAGTTCAGTCGCTGTTGTGTGTTGTTAAAGTGCCCCGCTGAATTCCTTCTGTCCGCACCATCTTTCAGGTTGGATGCACCACATGTGCGCTTCAAAACACAATTGCTGCAATTGGTGACAAACTGTGCTTTGGGTCGGAGACAAGAACCCGAGGGACCGGGAGAGTGGCATTAATCAGACACAGATGACCTGGCTTGCCTTGCGCAATAAATGCATCCAAAAGGGGAAAAAAAGGAAAAAGGGTTGACATTTGAAAGTTAGAAGTGAAGAGCGAAAACGGCTCCTAAAAAAAGCAGGCACAGACTTAAAGGGTTAGATCGAAGATGACATCCTCACATCTAGGGATGCCAGGTCTTCCTCTAGCAACAATTTCCCCACTTTTGCCACTTTAGCATCTCTCCGTCCGATCCTTCCTGATTGCCCGTCTGATTTGATGGTTTCAAGAGATCGTGGTGCAGAGCAAGAAAGGACATGACTTGACAAAATAGGACAGCGGGCCAATGGGGGGGGTGTAGCTTATCAGCTGATCCCACAGGGTTGTACAGTTGGTGGAGGAAAGGATGCGGCAGGACAGATATAGAACAAGGTTAAAGGAGGACGCTTTGTGGATGCTCTCCGGCTGTTTGTTCCCCTCCTCCATCGTTTAGCCTCATTCTTTCTCTCTGGTCCGTCAGGCCACGTCTCCGTTATGCAGAAACAAGGAGACAGATGTAGGGCCTCGGCAGGAAAACTTGTGACTTGTTGCCGAAGATATCGGTCTTCAAACAGGGTGTGGCCTTTCACTTCGCCTGCTTCGTACTCACGACTCAGCTGGATTATTTGACACAAGTGGCTCTGAACAGCGATTAGACACTGATGAGAGGAGAAAATAAAGGTCACACGGTCTAAATGTCAAATTAGATTCTCAGAAATGATTATCATGGAAGCACATCGACTGCTGATGAACCTTTGTTTAAGTTTAATTATTGTTACATCTGACAACAACTGTGACCTTGAGCAGTTGTGACATATATATATATATATATATATATATATATATATATATATATATATATATATATATATATATATATATATACACACACAGCATATATATATATACACACACACTATAACACACTGTCAAGAACCAATAAACTGTTATTTTGGAGATTACAATTATAATCATACAATTTGACAAATTAAGTTCTAGTGAAACAATTTTTGCACAATTGTGTTCAAGCTGTAAACACACCAGCGTTACCAGCTGTACAATAATTATTGTATTTGTACGATAATTTTGTCATTAACGGCAAAAGTGCGATAATGTACTATAATTTGACCTTTTTGTGACTAGTATTTAAAGTCTGCACTGTCTCCTTTTAATTTAATTTCCAGATAGCAACTTATGGGTCAGCTCAACTGTTGTTCTCTCGACTCCCCGTCTTGTAATTCAGTCTTGTAATATAGGACCATCCTTCAGTCAAATGTTTGACAGTTATGATTAATGAGTTAAAATGCAGCATTGGCATTTACTTGGAGTTGTGTTTCTGATCACCTGAGGAAGTCCAATTGTCACTATTTGTGTCTCTGTTTTGGTCTCCACCAGCAAATGCTTTAGCTGTTGAATGCTCACCAGATATTCACGAACATTGTCCGTCTGCTGTTTGGTGCTGGGTAGCTAATGTACAGTGGCTTCATCAGAGATTTTTTGGTTTAAAAAAAAAAAACTCTAAAAAAACTTGTGGTTGAAGACACCACAAGTTTTCAAATTCAGGCGTCACAGCCAATAAAATGCATTTCTTTCCTCTCCAGTCGGATTCATCCAGCGCTTCGTCTTTGCAGCGTGAAGGACTCGCTGCTGCTGAAAGGGAGCGCGCTTCAGTCGAGGATTGAGGACATGCGCCACATTGCAAGTGTTTATCAAACACCGACAGCTTCTTTCTGCACTGAAAGTACAGGCGCATTATGATGGAGGGAGAGACCCAGAAACATCAACAACAGCCAGCGAGCTGTGCTGGTTATGTAAGCTAAATCAAATTGATCCTACGGGGATCGACTTGTTGGGCTTGAGCTGCAGTGACATGGATGAAAATTCAGGCATAATAATCTGAAAGCACTCGCAGAGGACAACTCGTCGCCGTAGTCCTCGTTGTTTCATACAACTGGTTGTACGTTATCATCCTTTTTATTCTGGTCTTAATAATATTGTCCAGGGTCCACAGTTCACTGATGATTGCAGTCATTTGGCGTTTAAGTCTAATAACAGGGCATGTTCTGGTTATTCTTCTTCAATCAGCAGAAGTAAAAAAATAAATAAAAAGTGCCTGTTTCCAAAGATCGGCCGTATCTTCAAATACCGGTTAAAGATACTAAGAAAGTCAAAGGAGCCATCCATCTGGTCATCTATCTATGATGTCGCCTGGTGTAAATCTACTAGCACATACACATCTCCCTAATAATGAGAAGACCTGAAGCAGAGGAATTCTGTGAGGTGGAAGACGGCAGAACAGGGATGAAAATAAAAGTGTGGGGGGGGGGGGGGGGGGGGGGGGGGAAAGAAAGAAAAGAAAATCCTGACAATATGTTTGAAGCTGTGAGACAGAGGTGAGACGGGTGGAGGAGGGGCGGGACCTCCGAGGCTTTGGAGCCAATTCGAGGACCTTGTGATGCAAAACCAGTCCTCGGCAACAGACAGTTCCCATGGCAACGGCGAGCTGCCAAAGTTCCTTGTTGACAAATGACAGCTCTCCTCTCTCAGCACTCGGAGATGTGTGTGTGTGTGTGTGTGTGAGATTTGCCAAGTCTCCATCTTTGCCTTAAGCACGGGAGGGTGAAGGGACAGAGAGTAAGAGAGAGCATTGCATTTTGTATGCAGACATGCATACAGTATCTCTCACACACACACACACACACACACACACACACACACACACACACACACACACACACACACACACACACACACACACACACACACACACACACACACACACACACACACACACACACACACACACACACACACAGTGTAGTACAGAGATTCCCAACCAGGGTGCACTGGTACCCCAGAAGTACTTCTGCAGTTGTCAGGGGGTTTGAGAGAAGAATGCAGAGTAGCTCGACTTATCAAAAAAATGTAAACGATGATTTGATCATTTAAAAAAAAAAGTGAGTGGGGAAAACTTAACGCCATACATCCATCGTCAAAACAGTTAAGAACACAATAATGGATGAAGAAAACTAGTTAGATCGCAATGGCTAACGTTTAATATTTATTAATATTATTGGATTAATGGTGAAATAGATGGGAGTAAAAGATAAACGATTGAAAGAAGTAATTAAGAACATGTTCCATAGTTGGGTTGATGTAATGGATAAATGTTGAAGCATCCAGCCTCTTCTAGCAGACTGTACCTGAACATAACTAGTTCAATTGCATGGAAAACATGATTATCCACTTTTATTAATAAGCATCCAATTGTAACATGAGGAGGATTACTTGAGTTCATCCGACAGGGCTGTAAAGCTACATGTTATTTAAAAAATACATAAAAATAAAAATGTTGAGGACCACTGGTGTAATACATACATCATAAAGAATGCCTCCAATGAATATCAATGTCATATATCCATTGAAATGAGTCACTGTACATTTGCATTCTATTAAAAACAGAGTAGTCCAGAGACGGTGATCGTGAGAAGTGGGAGCAGAGGAAGGTGGA